>JAZKLR010000053.1:0-1200000 GCA_037103525.1 Ganaspis brasiliensis | reverse complement strand
CTTTTATCAATATTATCGACCTTGGATTCAGCTTGACTAACACGAGCTCGGGTTTCACTTAAATCAGAGGTTATGGTCTCAATAACACTTTTCAAAATGCTTAAATCATTTTTCAGCTCACTCACAGATGACTCAATAGAGTCGAAAAAGGGTTTTATACCAGCAATAATCTTAGCTATGTCCCCAGAAGTTAAAGTAGATGAATTAGAAGATTCATCAGAGGAAACATTTACTTGAAGATATGGCAATGGAGATCTAGTTTTTGGTTTGCAACACTTCGTAAATGCTCCATTGTCAAGTTTAGACAATTTAAGGTCGCAACCAGGGTGGTACGGGCGATCACAGCCAGAACACTTCACTACCCTTCTCTCGACACAACTCTTACGAACGCCACAGATATTATCACTTTTAGAAGACATAATGTAATTCCAAGATGATCACAATTATACAGTTACAAATCAAGTTATCCAAAGAAAGATTGAATCCTCTGCACATAAAACCAAACTGACACCAAAACCCGGTTGCGAAAACACTAAAAAACAATCTGAGACCGAAAGTTTTTTAATATAGAGGATTAAGACTCAAATTAAATCATTACAAGTGAGAACGACAAAAACACGTGTGTGTTTAAAAATCAAAATTTTAAACACATTTTAAATAAAAGCTTATATTTCTTAAATGAGTTTTCCGATTTAAGTGTACCTTGGATGTAGTATCATAAGGCATAAAACTGACTTCCAGTTACAGTTCGAAAATTAAAAATAAATTTTTTTTAATAATTTGTTTTTAAATTGTTTATAAACAATTAATTTTTTTTAATGTTCTGGACCTTTTAAAAATCTAGAAAAGATCTTAAAACTCTAATAAATCAAAGTCCATTAATAAAAGTGACGAGCGTTTATTTTTTGGGTTTATAAATTATTTATATTTATTATATTATATATAATAATAACATAAGAAACTGTACAGTTTACGTTGCCTATTGGGGAAAGCAGGTGAACTTGTAGTGTACAACGACATCACATTTTATGGTGCAAAATAAAAAATTTCAATTTATTGTGTCAAAAAATTATTGAAAAAAATGTGAAAGCAAAAATATGAAAATAAATACATTGACATATGGCAGGTGTCCATCTTGGGGTAAATGACACCATTTTTTAAGCCCCAGTAAAACTTTCTGTACAAACACAATATTAGTAAAATTATATTAGAATATTATTATACGATAAGTAAATAATATTATAAACTTAAGTACTTATTCTAATTACAAATTTGAAAAAAGTAACCAACTAAAGAAAAAAATGCAACAAAACTTTTTTAGACACAAAATCATGTAGTATGTGTAGAAGAAAAACAAACTGTTTTTTTCTTGAAATGTGCATCAAAATCTTCGTCTATACAAACAACAAAAATGATAGAAAACACAAGGCGCTGTCACCTTGAACAAAAATTTTATACGAAATGTCCATCTTGGGTTACTGTTCATCTAGGGGCCCTCTCACCTACATTTACAAAGTAAACAAACTACAAGGTTATGTTTGACATGTAAACAAACCTACTTCATTTTATAAGATGAACACTCACCTTATAATTTCACTCCAAAATAAACTTCGGACATAATAATCACTTATGTATATGTGCATATATGTAAATGCGTTGGTGCATCTAATTGCTCGAAACGATATAGACATCACACATGCAGGGGTTTGCACATAGGCGTCTCATAATAACAATCTGTATTTTGTCTCTCTCAATTTCGAGGATAAAGGAAATAGAACAAACCAATCAGACTTGCTTTCCAATATGGGCAATGATCTGATTGGTCTACTCTGCTCGATTTTTTAAGCCCCTGAACTTACGCCTTTGAGCGTCTACAGAAATAGCTTACTATCTCTCTCAAGATAGATTTCGCAAAATCGAGTTTTTGTATTTCTTGTGCTAAAAACACTGCTACTCAGCATTAACTTCAACCCAAAAATCTGAGCCCTTCAAATGATCTTGTAAATTTAATTGCTATTATTATTTGAGTAATTTAAAACCAAAAAAGAAAAAATATAATTGAATAAATTTAGTGAAAAGTTGATTCTTTATAGTATTGTTTGCTGAAGACTCTACTTTTTACATAAATTGGTATATTCTTTTTACCTCGCATTGCTTTATTAAAAATAAATAACCGAATTAAAATTGTTTTAGTAATAATTAGTTTATGGAGGTCGGTGTATTATTGGACACGAGTTATTGTTGGACAGCGCCATATTTTTCCTGTTTGTAATGCTTGGGATCTCCATCAACTAGTATCGACTCGTCTTATCATAACCTTATTTTCTATTGAGCACTTGACTTGTTTTGAGGCATTGTTACCTCGCTATCATAGCAAACAAAATTTTGATGTTTGTTAAGTGTTTTTTTCACTTAGTGTTTTGTTCATTGTTACAAAATTTTTTGACGAACCAAGTTAGGTAAATATATTTATAATATTCTTTGAACTTAAAGCTTTCGACAGTTCACAACATAACTTCGTGTATTTGATGCCTATAAGTGAGTTTTCATGCACAGCCCACTGTATCGCTTGTGATCGAGGTGTTCACTTGAGTTGTGCCGGAGCAAACCCGAACACTTTCACGTGCCTGAACTGCGATTCTCAATAATTTTCGTCGATATTTTTCACTTTATTTTATTTATTATAATATATTCTTTCGTTTTTATTAACAAATAAACGTTTTCTAGCAATAACTTTCATTTTTTATTAATTTACAAAATTGTCCAATAATACCCCGAGATTTTTTAAAATCTCAAAAACCAGTTTTTGCGCCAACTGATACAGAGTGTACAGTTTTAAACAATTAAGTCAAATTTCTGGTACAAATAAAAAAGGTTATTTATCGTACAACAAAATAAAGATTTAAAAGTTTGAGAAAAAGCAATTTTTTTCCGATTTGTTTGTTAAACTATAGATTTTACGGCTTGTTTGGAAACCTTTAAGAGCTCATTTCACGGCCTAGGCCATAAAGTAAATGAACTCGCAATCTGATTGGCTGATGCTGGTCAGCTGACCTTTACTTTATGGTACAGCTGCCCAAACTGGCCCAAACGTCACGGCTGTTCACGGGTTTCGCCGCCCTCCGGGGGCATTTCTAAGTCTGTCGACCTACTCCCACCTAGAAATGCCCCCCTGAGGCCCTTTTTTACGATAACCACCTCTCCCTAGGTTCGAATTCTCAGTTTTTTGTGTGATAAAAAATGTTATATGACACTTGGACCCTTTCGGCACTTAAGTTCTCGTGTATCGTACAACTCGCCACAGCCACATCAGAGCCTCGGCTACTTTTCGGTGAAGCCTCGGCTTCATATCTTCACTTCACCTCGGCTTCGCCTCGGCTACGTTCGATGCAGCCTCGTCACCACCTCTACTTCGCCTCGGCTGCGATTGGACTTAGGCTCGTATTACGATACTTACTCGTACTATAAAGTGCCATTTAGGGTCCTTGTGTCATAAATAACTATTATATGGGAAATATCTTTTTAGTTTTGCCATAAAAAAGCAAACAAATTTTAAGTCGATTTAAAGCGTGTGTATTATCCATTTTTACAACCGTACAACTTAAAACTAAGGCTTTTTGATAATTAATGACAACAACAACAAAAAATAAATAAATGAGTATCGTTAAAGAGTACTTTTGTGTTAAATTACTTAGTAGATAATGTAGAAATAAAAATTCTAAAAAAAATTGAAGTCACAAAACTTTTGGGTTAAATTTATTGCAGAGTAGCAATGTTTTTAGCCTAAAAAATAAAAAAATTCGATTTTCTCAAAAATGTGTCTAACGATCGCTGTTCTTCTTGGTCTTAAATTACTCAGGAGACATAATAGAATAGAAATTCACAAGAAAATTTGAAGTGCGTTAACCTTTGCACAGTGGTCTGAAACTGGAATTTACTGTTCAAAATTGACTACAGGTCATAAATCTTAACCGATTTCAAAAGTTTTTTTTTAAATGATCAGCTATAAATTCTTAAACAAAAGGTTCTTCTCGATTTTTAAATTAATTATTTATAACATTTATAAATCTAACAATTTTCTTAATGATTACTATAATTGCAAATCAAAATTTATCTAACTATAAAAATTATTATTTACTTTCTTTAAAATGTTCGCAGTTTTTTTGACAGCTGTAAACTGTCAAATTGACATAAAATTCTTATTCAGCGAAATCAGAAGACCCTTTTACTGTCACTTTTGTCAAAGAAACTTACTTTATGAAAAAGTTGATAATTTCACTTGAAAGTTATATAATTAAGTAAATTGTTTATAACAATTATTTTATTTATATATACAATTGTCTATACCTTAAGCGATTGCTAAATATGATTTTAATGGTTAATATGTGTCTGTGCTATTATTATTTTTATTTTTCAAACACAACTATTTTTACAAAAATTATAATTTCTTCTCCTATTTGTTTATTTATAAATGTTATAAACAATTGATTAAAAAATCGGGAAAGACCATTTTTTTAAGAATTTATCGCTGATCATTTGAAAACAAAACTTTTAAAATCGGTCAAGATTTGTGACCTGTAGTCGATTTTGAACAGTAAATTCCAGTTTCAGATCACTGAGCTTTGGGTTGAACTTGGTTCAATATATTAAGTACAATTTTCTTAAAGAAATAACTTTTTTTTTAAATCTACATTTTTGTGAAATTTTAGTGTTTTACTTTCAAATTAGTTAAAAAATTCATACAAAAAAAATATTTCTAGTTTTGTTTTTCTTTATTGTACTCTAGAATAACTAGAAATAATACTTTATACAGCAAAAGCGTTCAAAAAAATTTTTCACACAACTTTATAAATAAGCAAACTATGATGCACAAAATAGAACCATCGTGGGGTTTATTTTGTGCACAGCTTTGAGTTTCTATAACTCAGAAAATTTTTTTTTCTTGTTTGCTAACTTATAGGACACTTTTAGAAGGATGTCCTCAACATAACTAAATAGATAAATTCTTTTTTTTTGAAATTCTGAATTTTAATAAAGCATGGAGTAGAAAAAAAGGGGGTTTGTGCACAAAATAGACCCACTTGACGGTACATAATACAAATTTAAAATTAAAAAGGTTTGAAGAGTGCGAGTTGCATTCACTCTAAAACCAAAGGGTATATAAATTTTTATGTTTCATTTCTTGAATATTTCTTTAAAGAAATTTGGTTTGCAGTTTAAGAAATAACAATACTTAAAATTTTTATTTCAAATTTACAAAAAGGTATTTTTTGCTTATGATATATTGTTTATTGGGATATTTTTAAATTTTTAAAGAAGGTTTATAGAAAAAACTTCCTAACGAGGTCAGGGAATTTTTTCCGTTTTTGACTGGAATTTAAACAATGTTTGGGCTGGAAAACCTGGAAAAGGCCTGGCATTTTATATTTTACATTTTCTGTCAACTCTGTGTGAAGAAAATGAAATAATGCTTTTTATGTAATTATGAAATACTTTTACTCTAGTTTTTGTTCATTTATGGAAACTGCAATATACATTCGTTGGTCGATTTTCATAAAAGTAGAAACTGTTATTAAATTCAAAACTGAAATGTAAGATACGTGATTATAGTAATATCGCAATTTTTTAAAAAGTTTTTACTACTATAATGACAGTGATCACCTTGAACAATAAATGCTTCCTGGCAAACCAGATTTTTTACAATTGCAAAATATTCGTAGACGCTTTCACATTGTTCTACTTGACAATCACAATTTAGAATTTTAAGAAAACAATATATAATACCGTATTGTAAAATTGAGCTATCAAACGAGCCCGCTAGAAGCGGGCGAAGTTCGAACGAAATTATACGAAGACATCTCGTTCGAAGATGAATACTGGTAGTAGCGTCAGCTATGCTCAAATTTACAACGTTTAGAGTACCGTCAAGTGGAGCTATTTTGTGCTCCGTGGGGCTATTTTGTGCACGCGAGGTTTTTAATGAATAAAATCTTTATATTCAGTTGCTTAAGTTTGCTACTTGGTATAAATACTTTCTAATATCTAGACTACAGAGAGTACTTAATGAATGTACTTAATTCTTTGTCAGAAATTAGAAAAAAAATCCTAAAGTCGTCAAAATCAAGCTGAAAAATTTCAATGTTCTCAAAATTCTGTTCAGATTTCCGGAAGTTTTAAAGTGTTTCTAAAGGTATTAATAATACTTGTTGACAATTTAGTTGAGATGATGTATTCGTGATGCGCTAACTTTTTATTGCATATTTTAAGAAAAAAGTGTAAAAAACTGAAAAACCAGGATTTGGTGGGTTATTTTGTGCATTCTTTGAAATCAAGTTTTTTTCAATAATTTGTTTTCTACCACACATGCACGAAAACCTCGTGTTTTCGTTCGCCTTAAGCGGGGCAGAACTCACAGTTTTTAGGTTAGTGAACGTTAGAGGTAAAAAAACTTCCGAACAGTGAAAAAAACTCTCATCGCGCAGGCGCATTGCGGCATTGCGGCGCGCCGCAATGCGCCTGCGCGATGAGAGTTTTTTTCACTGTTCGGAAGTTTTTTTTATCTCTGACGTCACTAACCTGAAAACTGAGTGTGCTGACCAGCTAACGCTTACAAAACACGAGATTTTCGTACATTTGTGATAGAAAATAGCATATGCACCTCGGGAGGCCGATTTTTTGTCTCGCACAATGTTCTCCGAACTCGTTTCGCACTCGCTACGCTCGTGCTACACCCGTTCTTCGAAAATTTGTGCTTGACAAAAAAACACGGACTTCCCTCCCTTGATGCATAATATACTATTTTTGTAAATCTACATTTTTGTGAAATTTTAGTGTTTTACTTTCAAATTAGTTAAACAATTCCTAAAAAAAAAAACTATTTCTGGCTTTGTTTTTCTTTATTGTACTCTAGAATATCTAGAAATAATATTTCATACAGTAAAAACGGTAAAAAAAAATGTTTTACACAACTTTATAAATAAGCAAACTTTGATGCACAAAATAGCCCCACCATGGGGTTTATTCTTTAGAAGAATGTCTACAACATAACTGAATAGATAAATTCTTTATTTTTTCAAATTCTAAATTTTAAAGAAGCATAGAGTGTAAAAAGAGCGGTTTTGTGCACAAAATAGCCCACTTACGGTATTTAAATTTTTTTAATTGCGGCGCGCACCATCGATCCTGATGGCGCTGTCTATATCATAATTCATATCCTTTAGAGGTTTTTATTTTTTATTTATTGTTTATTTATTTAATTATTATAAGAAGATCATTACGGGTATCAATGGGTTACTATTTTTGGGTGGGAGGTAATCATCTTCGAACGAGACGTCTTCGTATAATTTCGATCGAACTGCGCCTGCTTCCAGCGGGCTCGTTTGATCGTTCAATTATACTGCGACGTCTCTTATCCTAATGATTACTGGTAGATATTTAGAGTTTGATTTAAAAAATAAAAACAGGTTTCTTTTCTTTGTTTATTAAGTAGAAAAAGAACATAAAAGTAGAATGTAGCACATCAAGTTTCTAATATTGAACGAACAAAACTCTCATTGCTATCCTGTATTGGTCTGTTGTAAAATCGTGCAAAACTAGTTGACTTATCAGACCATCCTGCTGTACGTCTTATTGTGGCGCTACACCCTAGCTAATTGCTTTAGAAATGGTTGCATGTTTTGCACTGTAAGCCGAAAATACATTTGTATCAATTCCTGACTTTTTTTTTCAAAAAATTTTTGACTTAATGAACTAAAGTCCGCGCCGTAATTGGCCTATACGGTTTAACCGTTGAAATAAAAAGATTTTTATAGTTTTTTCTTAAGTATTTTGTTAATTCCAAATATTGTTTTAAAGATTCAGCCACACAAATATTTGAGCATAGCTGACGCTACTACCAGTAATCATTGAGATAAGAGACGTCGCAGTATAATATTGTTATCAGTATACTGTACAACACACGAATACGTTTGTAGTTTGTTTTCTTTATATATTTCAGAAACATATAACTTTCTTTTTTTTATGAACACGCTAGAATACGAGTATACGAATATTTTTTTGCTGATAAACTGCTCACCGTATTTTTGATTATTTTAGAAACGTTTAGAAAAATACACAAAATTTTATCCATTTAGCCACCGTAAGTAAACAGATTCTAAAATTTATTATCCACACATGACCTGAACTTGATGCAACTTTGTTAATTTTTCTTTAATGTTTCTAAATTTGCAGTTAGCTTACTGGAAGTAAACAAAATTTAAAGAAAGGTTGGCAAAGTTTCTCCAAAAGTTTAGGTTTGCTGTGTCCTATATAAGAAATCAGTTAGTCATAGCTATAGATATACTGCTATGCTTTCTCAGCAAGTAGGAGAGAGAAGAAGAATTTATTTATTTATTTAATAAGTACACTTGTTCTATGACAATGAAGTGCTAACAAGCGGAGATGAGCCTTAGAGCATCGCAAATAAAATCAAAAAATTATGGAGATACATACAAAAAAATACAACAATAATGAAACAAGTATATCAAGCTGTAAAAAAATTAGAAATACACTTAAAAAGAGTGGCGATTAGACAGTATAACCTTTACCATCTTTAAAAACTTCTTAATACAACAAACATTATTTGACGTTAAAACATCATTCCAATCGGAAATTCCAAATTTACTCTCTTCCGTTAAAAACGCGTTACATAAATGAGCGCATGACGGACAATGGTGCAAAATGTGCGAGAGGCATTCCTCTTCCCAGCCGCAAGAACGGCACATCGCACCCTCTAAAAAAGTGTATGAGATTTGTCCAAAATTAATTCTACAACAATGTTACTTTAGCAATCTTATCTGTCAAAACTCATTTGTAAAACAGAAGAAGCCTGGAGCGGAGGTAGGCCTGCGTATCCGAATGAATCGACACATGCGGATAAATCAGAAGGCTTTTTGAGACAGAAAGATGTTCTCTGTCGCGAGATCTTAGAAACCGTTCAAAATTCCCCAAAATATCAGATCTCATTGCACCCACGGTGTCCAAAGAAAGATCTTTTCACACAACATTCAAATCCATTCCTTCAAAAAAAAACTATCAAACCTGAAAACCAATTAAATTTTCTATCAGGATTCCCCAGTGCTATCTCTCTAAGTCTGTCAAAACACTATCTGGGATACCTCGAATTGTTCATTAATGAAATTTTATAAATCCAATTTAGAGTTAGTGACAGAACTTTGTGAGCAACATGAAGAGATCCTGTTTCCAATCTAACTGCGTAGTTCGGAGTAGTTATAAGTAAGGACAAAAGTTTCTTACAAAAGGAGAGTTAAGCAATTGATTTAAATCTATTCGCCGCAGCATTGCCCGATTTTGTAAATATGACAACTTCAGTTTTAACGGTATTTACAATAAGATTATTTTCATGACAATAGGAATAGAGCGCTTTCAGTTTTCTGATCAATTCAGTCAGGGAGTCCGACAGTTGTACATAGTCATCAGCATACCCTAACATGAGTATTTCTTCACGACTGTTAATAGAAAGACCCCTGCAACCGTGGTCAATAAAATATTTTTCAAAGTCATTAATAAATAAAAGGAATAAATAAAGGCTGAGGACCTCACCCCATAGGACTCCCTGCTTGACTCCGAGAAAGTCAATGATATCCTTCTCTGTCTTAATACATGTAGAGGCAATTGAGTAAAAATTCCTTAAGATGTTAATAATTTTTAAGCTGAGGCCCATTTTGTGTAGTTTACTCCACAGAAGGTGATGTGATAACGAAGGGACGGCCCCCTTAAAATCAATAAATGTTGCATAAACTGCTGATCTAGGTTTACTTAATTGAATCTGAATTATGGAAGAGAGTACAAAAAGGTTGTCAATACCAGATTGTGATTCAGGGAATAAATGCGATTCCAAAGCCCAAGCTACAAGCCGGTCACAGATCAGCTGTGTGGAAATTTTTGCCACACAATCAACCTGTTGTAGCAGTAGTTAGATTTGACGATAGATAGGGCTAAGGGTCCCGATTCGTGAACTTGGTTTGAGACGAGTGGGGATGAGAGTTTGATGATTAATTCATATTATAGCTTAGACGCGTGCGAACCGACTTACCTCACAAATGTATTTATATATTAAAGTCATGTGAAGTGACTAAATTGAACATTTTATATTTTAAATAAACTTTTCTTTTCGTGCCAGAATTTCCGTCTCGTTTTTGACTATATCCGTCCGAAGTCATAACATTTGGCGACTGTGACAGGACATTTTGACGGTGTTAGTGTTAATTAGAAAAGAGTTTTAATAAAAGGTGTGCCTAGAGTGGTGTTAAAGTGGTCGTGAATAGTCAGTCAAGATGGGTGCCCTGAAAAAACAAAGAAAAGCTCAACGAACTCTTCTTACCAAAGCTAGTAATGCTTTTTGGACGGAATGGGAAAAGTCGGACAGTTCAGGAGCAGATAAGTTGTTATCTTTTCACATATTAGAGAGCAAAATGGCTGAACTTGATATTATCCACGAGGCCTATAATAAGGAACTCTTTTCGACACAAGCGGATGAGGCGGAAATCGAAAAGGAGCTGGAGGCAAATGATGGCTACAAGAAATTGTTTTTAGTGGCTAAAATGAAAATCATGGAGTTGAATGGACCGGTGCCTCAATCTCAACAAACTCAGGTGATGGCAATAGCAGGAGGCGTTCAAAAGACTTTAAAGTTGCCTAAAATAGAGTTGCCGAAGTTTAATGGACACATAAGAGAATGGCTGCCATTTTGGAGGCAGTTCAACAAAATCCATGTTGACGCTACCATCGGCAAAGAAGATAAATTTCAATATTTGCTGCAAGCTACTGTTCCTGGTTCCAGAGCAGGCGATTTAGTGAGTAGTTTTCCGTCCACGGCTGAAAATTATGACAAAGCAATCAAGAGCTTAAAGAATCGTTTTGGTCGTGACGATATTGTAGTGGAATTCTACGTTCGCGAGTTATTGGGACTAGTTTTGCAGAATGCCACTAAAAAGGACAAAAGGCCGTTGCTGTCGAGTATATATGACAAATTGGAGTCAAATATACGTGCGCTTGAGACTCTTGGAGTTACAACGGACAAATATGTGGCGATGCTTTACCCTTTGGTGGAATCATCTCTTCAAGAGGAGGTTCTCCGTGCATGGCAGCGTAGTGGTGTTCGAGAGAGTGCTACGACGATCTCTGGTACGACGGCGGATAATGAGAAAGAGAAAGACCGACTTACACGTCTTTTGGAATTTTTGCAGCTGGAGGTGGAGAACGAGGAACGGATAGAAATGGCGTTGGCGGGATTTGGAACTTCAATAGATCATCAGGAACGTACGAGAAGGGGTAAAGGTAAAGTAGAAAATACTCATGATATTCCGACGGCTAGTACACTTTTTGTAGCTGAAAATGATCAGAAGCCAGTAATTTGTATATTTTGTAAATTGTCTCATGAAAGTCGTTATTGTGATTCAGCTCGTAAATTAGATTTAGAAGAGAGAAAAGAAATAATTAAGAAAGAAAATTCTTGTTTTTATTGTTTGAAAAAGGGACACATCGCAAGGTCATGTAAAATTAAAATTAAATGTGATTTGTGTACTCGACGTCATGTATTGTTGATGTGTCCAAATTTTAATGCCAAGAATTTTAATGAGTTAAATGTAAATTCTAAAGAGAAAGTTATTAGAGAGAATAATTTGACTACTTTTATCGAAGTTCCGGCTGTTTGTTTGCAAACTCTAAGAGTCAAATTATATTCGAATTCAAAGGAAAAGATTGTCCAGGTTTTGATAGATTCGGCTTCGCATCAATCTTATATTCGTTCGTCTGTCGCGAAAGAGTTGGACTACGTGCCTATGGGTAAAGAGAAGATTATTCACTCGTTATTTGGTGGGATCAGAATGCAATGTGAAAGTCACGATATGTTTTCGATTCGCATGAAAAGTATAGAGAGTTCATATGCATGTAAATTTTCAGTTTTAAATAAGAATATTATTTGCGATTCTATTCGGATTTTAGATAACACTGAGTGGGTGAAATGTTTACGAGATAAAGGCATATGATTGTCAGATATTGGAGGGGGAAATAGCCCTATAGATGTACTTATCGGCGCAGATGTAGCCGGAAATTTGATTACCGGAAATAAGTACAAACTTGAAAATGGGTTGGTTGCATTTAAAACTAGTCTAGGGTGGACGGTAATGGGAAAGCTTTCTCATGAATCGTCTCGAGAAGATGCAACAATTTTGATAAATACGTTGTTCGTGCAAGACGCCATTGTAACCGATTTATGGCATTTAGACATAATTGGAATTACAGATCCAATTGAAAAAACCGACAAATTAATTCGCGACGAAAGAACTAAAGAATTAGTAATGCGTACAGCACAGTTGACGTCAGAGAATCGGTACGAAGTTAGATTGCCATTTAAAGAGAATCATGCTTTAGTTTCCAGCAATTATGAAATTTCGCGAAGTCGGTTAATGAAAACGGTTGAAAAGCTTGAAGTTCAAAATTTATTTCAAGTTTACAATAACAATTTTGAAAAGTGGTTGTCACAAGGAATTATTGAGATAATCTCGGACACTAAAAGTAAAGGTTTTAATCATTATTTACCGCATAGACCTGTGATTAAAGCATATGATACAACTAGGACAAGACCAGTTTTTGACGCGTCGGCGTGTAGACGAGGAAGCCCTTCATTGAATCAGTGCTTAGAAAAGGGCCCGAATTTAATTGAATTGGTTCCTTCATCGATCAATCGGTTTCGCGAATACGAAATCGGTTTGGTATCGGATGTGAAGCAGGCCTTTTTACAGATAGAAATCAATGAATTGGATCGGGATTATCTTCGTTTTTTATGGATAAAAGAAGGGCAATTAATAACGTTTCGTCATTGTCGAGTAGTTTTTGGTTCGTCGTGTAGTCCTTTCTTGTTGGCAGAGGTTATAAATTTAATTATGATAAATGCTTTAGAAAGAGCTAAGTCTGAGATTAATCCTGGTTGGTCCGTTAGTACAGTCGAAAAATTACAAGACTCTTTTTATGTTGACAACTGTGTTACAAGCGTGGAATCAAAGTTAGACCGCGAGAAATTCGAACGAGAGGCAAGAGCTATTATGGCAACAGGAAGTTTTAATTTGCATGGCTGGAAACATACGGGCGACGGTAGTGTAAACGAAACACCTTTAGTGTTAGGTCTCTTGTGGAATAAACAAAAAGATGTTATTTCAATTAACCCCGTAGTACTTGATATAAAAAAGCCAGAAATTATTACAAAAAGAACGATGTTGTCGGCTGCGCATCGAGTATTTGATCCTATCGGTTTCACCTCCACGGTCACTTTGTTGCCTAAATTGTTGTTACAAGAGTTATGGTCAGAAAAGGTAGATTGGGACACTGCAATTGATAGTAAGCGTGGTGAGATGTTTATCGCATGGCTTGAAAATTTGTCGTTGCTAAAAAGGGTAGAAATACCGAGAAAAATTGGCAAAGGAATTTTGAATATTTACATGTTTTGTGATGCGAGTGGTTCAGCATACGCTGCAACCGTTTTTGCAAGAGTAGAATATCTTCGGGGGTGTAGCGTGCAATTGCTAGGCGCTAGATCACGTATAGCGCCTAAGGGTGCGAGTATTCCACGGTTAGAATTAATGGCAGCCACGATTGGCGCTAGATTGGCGGATGCGACTATAAACTCTTTAACTCGCGAAATTAATCGAGTCACGTATTGGTCTGACTCATCAACAGTTTTGGCTTGGATACAACGAGATATTCAGTGGGGGACTTTTGTTCACAATAGGGTTAAAGAAATTAGAACTCTTTCGAAAATAGAGGATTGGATCTTCCGTCACGTGGATGTACCCCCGCGCAGTTATTAGAGTCAAAGTGGTGGTCTGGCCCAAGTTGGCTGTATAGTCGTAGCGATAATTGGTCTGTACGGAAGAATAAAATTAACGAGGAAGAAATAAGTCGAGAATCGAAAAAGACGGCAGTCGTTCAAATGGTAAATTTTGAGCAAATGCAATTTGATTTTAAAAAGTATTTTTCCTCTTATACAAAGCTAGTACGTTTTGCTGCGTGGGCTTTGAGATTCGTTGAAAATTGCAAGGCGCGAATTCAATTACAAAAAACACGTGATAATAGTCAGACAATAAACAGTCAGCGATTGGAAATTAGATTAACACAAAACGAAGTAGAAGCTGGCGAGGTACGATTGTTACAAAATTTACAAAGCGCTATGTTTGATTCGAAATCAGAAAAGAAATTAACATCATTCAAAACGGATTTAAATAAAAACGGTTTAATTGTCCTGAAAACAAAGATTTTCAATTGCAAGGATAACGTTAATTTTCTTAGTCCAATTGTTCTAGATAATAATCATGAAGTCTTACGAATGTTAGTGCAAGAAACACATGAGCGATTAGGTCCTGATGGGAGCCTTATTGTCCGGAGTAATCTACGCGAAAAATTTTGGATAATTTCAGCTCGAAAGATCGTGAGATCTGTCATATCACAATGTGTCATTTGCCAGAGGCAGAAAGCGAAGCACATGGAATGTGAAACCCCGCCTCTGCCCGAGAATAGAGTGCGTGACGCGGCAGTGTTTGAGGTAACAGGAGTTGATTTTGCGGGTCCACTTTTCTTGCGTGGTGGGGAGAAGGCTTGGATTGCGATTTTCACGTGTGCGGTGTACAGAGCGGTACATTTTGAGTTAGCGTCGGCCTTATCAACAGAGGAATTTATAGAATGCTTTCGAAGATTTATTGCCAGACGTGGTCGTCCTAAATTCATGCACAGCGATAATGGGACTAATTTTAAGGGAACGGCTAATGCGTTAAGAGAACTGAACTGGGGAAAAATAGCAAAATACAGTTCAGTACGTGAAATTGATTGGGTATTTAACCCACCGTCAGCTCCCTGGTGGGGGGGATGGTAGGAGAGGTTGATAGGTATGTTGAAGTCAATTTTAAGGAAAATTTTAGGAAAGGCTTGTTTAACATACGAAAACATGATGACGACATTATGCGACGCGGAAGCAATAGTCAATTCTCGACCTTTAACGTATATTTCGTAAGACCCAGACGATCTCAGACCTTTGACGCCCTCAATGTTTGTGCAAGAAATTCGAGAAATCGGTATACCAGATTTGGACATGTTATCTAACGCGAAATTGAATAAGAAGCTGAGACACAGACAAAAGATTTTTAATGATCTTAGAGCAAGATTTCGGTCCGAGTAGCTGGGTCAGCTGGTGCTAAAAAATTCTAAAAAAGAGAAACGTAAAATAGAGATTGGGGATGTTGTATTAATTAAGGATGACAATTTGAAGCGAATTGGCTGGCCTCTTGCACTTGTAGTAGAAGCTATAGCGGGTAACGATGGGGAAAATAGATTATTTACTTTAAAAACAAAAAAGGGTATCTTAAAAAGACCCATTCAAAGAATCTATCCTTTGGAAGTGTCAAGTAACGATAAAGAAATGGTAAACAATTTTCGGGCAAAACAAAGCAAAAGAATTTGTAATGAAACATATGCATATTAGGAAGACGAATCTATGATAAATGAATGCTTTCAGGATGAAGTTGAAAATGTTAATAGTGTAATCACGAGATCGGGACGCATTAGTAATAAACCGATACGCTTCAGTAATTAATATTAGATTTTATTTATTGTTTTATTGTAAAAAGAAGAATAGAGAACATTTTTAACATCTTACAGATCCTTTCCCCATATTTATGTATTGTATAGGATGTAAAAAACAAATAAACAAGAAACTGTGATTGTAAGTTTACAAAAAGGGGGAGGATGTTGTAGCAGTAGTTAGATTTGACGATAGATAGGGCTAAGGGTCCCGATGCGTGAACTTGGTTTGAGACGAGTGGGGATAAGAGTTTGATGATTAATTCATATTATAGCTTAGACGCGTGCGAACCGACTTACCGCACAAATGTATTTATATATTAAAGTCATGTGGAGTGACTAAATTGAACATTTTATATTCTAAATAAACTTTTCTTTTCGTGCAAGAATTTCCGTCTCGTTTTTTACTATACCCGTCCGAAGTCATAACACAACCAGTGTGATCGGTCTGTAGATATCGGGATCATCCAAATGTCCTTTTTTAAACAACATAAAGCTAGTGAGCTTACTCCAGTCACGCGGAATTATTTCTAAGGTCAGAATCTTATTAAACAAAATCTCCATAAACAAAGTCCAGTTTTGTGGTAAATTTTTGTAAAAGTCATAGTTAATACCATCAATGCTAGTGGCCTTGCCACTTTTGCAACGCAATAAACATTTAATAATCTCTTCTGTGGAGATATAACTGTCCAAAATAGGATGAGTTGTACTGAGAAAAACAGAATCCTCTCGTGCGATACAGACAGGCGTAGGGTATAAGGATAACAGAACATATGCCACTGTGGTAATTTGATAACAGAAGGTTGAGACTTTCTCGGTCTTACAGAATTTACAATTCTCCAAAATTGGGACGGCTCTTTACAAACAGCTAGCTTCGCAATAATGTTTTTACGATAATTTTCTTTTTTACATTTTAAAATTAAATACATAGATACATATTTCTCGTCTCACTCGAGAACTCGCTTTCACGTGCCTGTTTTAACGCTACCGCTACCCTTTTCTTTGCCTGTCTGCATTCGCTATCAAACCATGGTTTACATTTATCTTTAAGGATAAAATCAGGCCGCATGCACATTCCCAGCTCTTCTGCCACTGAAGACATATCAGAGGTCAGGGTGAAGTTCAAGCCATCCACCTCCTGCTCCAAATCCCCCAGCTCTCCTCTCCATGACATTTTTTCAAAATATTCATACGACTTATTTTTGTTAAATCTAAATTTACTCAAAGCTTGTGATTCATCCTTATCCAAAGAAGGAATAGGAGTAGTAAGTTATAGAACAATAGGCAAATGGTCGGAGAGGGTGACGATCGGGAGCACTAGGAAATCGTTAAAAAGATACAAGGCATCTATAGAGCACCAATCATGGTCAATGACACTAAATCCCTGAGTCCCAACAAAAGTAAAATTGTCCGGTGAGTCAGCTGGAGAACGTCCATTTAAAAGAATAAAAACTATTAACCTCCATAAAATTCGCTAGAATTCTACCTCTAAAATTAATACATTTATCTGAAGAAAATCTATCTGAATTAAACACAAAAGTTACAAAGATTTCAGAACTCAGCTGATTCAACTCTGTCAATCTACAGTTGAAATCCCCCCTAATTATTAATGCTAAGTGAGGAAATCTAAATTTTAAATTACTCAAAATTAAATTTAGCTCGTCTAAAAAATCTTCGATATCTAAAATAGGGGGAATATAAATTAAACCTAAAATAACAGAAGACCTTTGCGAAGATATCTTAACAAAAATATGGTTAGAAGCTATTGATAATTCGTCGACTTTATAAAAAACTTATTACATGCCAATGCAAGCCCACCCTTGGCTCTTCTATAATGCGCGGTTCTGCTAGCCGGCGAAACAATTCTACTAAGGTTCAACGCTTGACCGAATTCCAACTTAGGATTGGTTAACCAGGTTTCAACGAGACAAATAATATCAGAACTACATGCATACTCCATAATCTCCGGAAAGTTCCTAGCACCCTTACAGTTCCAAAAAATTATTTTCGGTTGGTGCGTTTGTAACACTATTGAAGAATGTAATGAATCCTTTTTAGATCATTGCTATTTTAACACCGATGTGTCCATATTACTCGAGGTCAGAACCTTTGCAGAGGTTCCATTGTCTGAGTTGTATCGACATAGATTCAGAAAAGCATCCAAGGGACTGTTATTTCTTCTTTTGCTCTTGTCAAGACGTTGAAACTTCCTGGGGCGTTCAGACGCTACCTTCGAAGCTTTCCTTTGTAGACCACGAGGAACCACGGAGATACCGCTATGACCCTTCGTTTGATTAATCGTGGGGGCCGGAATTCCCAGGGCCTGGTTAGCAACAGTATTTTCAATTTCCTTATTCGTCAATAATTTATCATCCACAAAAACTTTATCGCCTTTTAAAGCGGCATGGAGACCTATATCTCTTAGTTTGTGAACCACAGACAACAACGAGTGACGTTTCTCCCTCTCCTCTTTAGAGCGTTCATTGGTGATGACGAACCCAGCTGATTTAATCTCCTTTACCTTGCCGAAAACACGCCTCACACATCTAGCAGACAGGAATTTTATTGGAACAGGGCGGTTCCCCTTAAATTTTCCTAGACGAAAGGCATTATCAATGGCAATGTTAGGAATATACAAATCTACGTTTTTAAAAATGTCCAAAATAGCATTAATTAAATTACTGATTGCAAAGTCAGTATCCTCCAGTTTAAACAAAAAAATGTTTTTGGCCTGTGATTGTTTCATAAGAAAAGATAGGGTCTTCTCAAGATAGACCACTCTGGAATCGCAACCACTGACTTCGTTCCTTAAAAGCTTCAGTTTCTCTGTACAAGAATGAATGTCTGTGGAGAGTTTCCCGTGAGAAAGAGTCAAGTCTTGTATAGAAGAGAAGATTTTCTTCCATCTCTCTTCCTCCTTCGATGTCTCCTCGGAATCCATTTCAATTAGTATGTAAACAGTCAAGCAAAATGTAAACAAGGAACCGATGGACACTTAACCGTTAATCAAAATAGACTGCTCACTGTCTATAAAACTTAAAAATTATAATGTTAAGTGATAAACACTATCACAAGTGTAAAAAAACTGTGAAAGTAGAAAAACCGAAACTAACACCAAAAATAAACTTTGCGCAATACGAGAGGGAACAAAATGTTTGCGTGGCAAGGAAAATTAAAACTTTCAGTATTGGCAAAATAGTTCTCGACAACAGCGATCAGAATAAACGTCCGAACACCTTGATAGCTCAGGCAAGACTCCTCAAGTAAGAGAGAGAGTAAGGTATAGAATATACCTGGGTTAGAATAGGACAAGAATAGTGTCCGTAGCAGAACTGATACTGTGTGAAACGCAAGGCCAGTTCACAAATGTGGTTCTAGAAGCAAGAGAGAATAAGGTTACCTGGGATAGATAAAGACAACAATGACGTGCGAAATGTGAAAAAGAAAAGGTATAATAGGTGTCTAGGGTAGATAAAGGCAGAGTAGAGAGAAAGACAATGAGAAAAAAGATTTTAAAGATGCGCATGAATATTCCCTAAAACCCATTTAGCCTAAATTCCATTAGGCCTAAAACCATTTAACCTAAATTCCAATCAACCTAAAATGTATTCAGCCTAAATCCCATTTAAACTAAAAACCTTTCGTCACGTCGATCTAGAAAAGTTTTACAAGAAAATTATTATTAAACCACAGTAATTAAAATTATTGAATACTTAATTAAAATGTCTTGTAATCTAATCCATCAACAGATTCCATTGTTTATATAAAAACTTTGACATTAAAAAAAGAAAATTTTGTAGGATATACTTCTAAAAACTTAAATATTAGAGAAATAAAAACTACATGACACAAAATAGCATGTTTGGTTAAACCATTTTTACTGAAAACCAAATTAAATTCACTGTGTACAAAAACTTTACTTTTATATTTCAAATGTTATTCAAAATACGTATCCTTCATTCTTACGAATAAAATTACAAAACTTACCTAAGATAAAAAAACAAACAACTATTATTAATTTACAACTTCAATACATGTGACGCGTTCTGAAGAAAGGGACCTAAGAAGCAAAAAATCGATTTTCGGTTTATTGATGTTTTAATTTAATCAAAGGTTCCTTTTTCATTATCTAAAGTCAGAAAAGGTTTTTATTGAATATTTTTAAAGTAATAACAATTCAAATCTCTCAATTTGTACAGATTACCATGCGCGCTCGACTTTTGTTTTCACTCTCCTGTAAAATAACCAATTTCCTTCTTAGGTCCCTTCCTTCAGAACGCGTCACATATATCTTCTTTAAGTGATCTACTAAAGAAAACGAAGAAATCAAAACAAAAATAAAAGAACGTATTTGAAAATTCCTGCAAACGCAAAGATGTTTGAAACGCCATCTTATCTGCATTATCGATAGGTAAGAACTACTCTCTACTAACACAGGATTGGGAAACTCATGTTAAAAGTACAGAAGAAATATTTTAGGTTAAATGGGATTTCGGTAAAGTGAGATTTAGGCTAAATGCCTTTTGTTTAAATGGGATTAAGGTTAAATAGAATTTAGTTTAAGTGAGATTTAGGCTAAATGCATTTTAGGTTCAATAGGATTTATGTAAAATGGGATTTCGGTTAAATGGTATTTAGGCTGAATGCCTTTTAGGTTAAATGGGCTTTAGGTTAAATGCATTTTTGGATAAATAGGATTTAGGATAAATAAAATTTAGGATAAATGGAATTTAGGTTAAACGGAATTTAGGTTAAATGAGATTTAGGCTGAATGAATTTTAGGTTAAATGGGATTTAGGCTAAATGCATTTTAGGTTATATAGAGTTTAGGTTGAATGGAATTTAGGTTAAATGGGATTTAGGTTAAATGATATTTAGGCTGAGTGCTTTTTAGGTTAAATGTCATTTAGGCTAAATGCATTTTAGTTTAAATGGGATTTAGGCTGAATACATTTTAGGTTAATTGGAATTTAGGGTAAATGGGATTTATTCTGAATGCAATTGAGGGTCCGGATCGAACAACTGCATATGCGCTCGAAAACGCTTAAAAGTATTGTTCACAGAAAGATTTTCACGTGAATTTTCAAAGTCAAAAAATTAATTTTTTTTTACGAAGTGTCTATTTGTACAGAAAATCTTGACCAATCACAAAATCGTAATGGAATTCCCAACCAATCAGAAAATTGCTTGAATAAGTAAGAATAGCTCATTCTATGTGGCCTGGCTATTCGTGCAGAAAATCTGTACGAATAGCCAATCCTCAATGAAGCGGCTATTCGTACAGAAAATTATCAAAGTCTTCTTTTTGTGAAAATTAATGTTACCCGGGTATATTTTGGTTAAAAAACCACTGTATGTGACACAAGAACCCCCTCCCCCTAGCATTCCAAAAAATTTTATTATGTTTTTTCACAGCCAAAACAAAAGATATTACGCTGCCAAAGACAGCTTTTCATTTTTCTGTACGAATAGCCGTTCCACCTTGGTCTGGCTATTCGTACAGAAAATCTGTACGAATAGTCACGGCCTTTTTTTTAATTTAGGGTTGTAGATAAGTTAAAAATACACCTTTTTTCAAATAAAAATTTTTTCTACAGCGCATGTTTTTAATAGAAAAAAATAAAAAGTGAAATTTTTTTTAACAAAAATGAATTATATTTTAATAATTACTTCGTCATACCTCGGCTAAATATTGTTAAAATATATTGAAACTTAGTACATTAACTCAGTATATAATGTGGATGACTATGGTTTAAAGCGACAATCCAAAAAAAAATTTCGTTTAATAATAATTAATAACATAGTGATAAGTTAGAAAATACGCATTTCTAAATTTCACATGCTATGAATTTTACGTTCTGTTTGAAACTGATTAAACTTAAAGCGAAGAAGTTTCGTGTTTACAATTAAAGAAGTTTTTTTACCAAGTTTTAAAAAGATTGAACAATAATTGGCCGAAATAAGAAACCGGCCGTTTCTGACAACAGTTTAGTCGCGTCGCAAGCATTTGCCAAGGACAGTGAACAACCGTTTTACTTCTTGCGACGCGACGCTATTGTTGTCAGAAACGGACGGTTTCTTAGAATTTGTATATTTTGGCCAATTATTGTTCAATCTTTTTAAAACTTGGTAAAAAAACTTCTTTAATTGTAAACACGAAACTTCTTCGATTTAAATTTAATCAGTCTTAAACAGAACGTAAAATTTATAGCATGTGAAATTTAGAAATGCGTATTTTCTAACTTATCACTTTGTTATTAGACCGAATCCATTTCAAATCATGCAGGCAGTCCGATGGTGCATCGAGAATTAACTTTATATGAAAGTATGTTTTTCTGCTCGAAAAATAAAGAGACACGTATTTTTTTAAATTTTCATAACATTTTTTTTTTTGAATTTTTACGATTTTTTTAAGATTTTAACAAAAAAATAAGTTTTTTATAAATTTTTTCTTTAAAATCTCGTAATTTACCCAATTTTCGAGCTTTTTAGTTGCTCTTTGGCTCATTCTTTTCTATTTTTTATGCTTTTTAGAAATTTATCAAGATAAGTAAAAAAAATTGTTAAACAAAAACAATACATTGATTTTTTAAAAAAACTAAAAAAATTTTTATCTCAAAAAGGCCACCTTTTTTTTTCTTGAAATTTTTAGGGTTTATAGCTACTTAAGTGTACTACCTACCACAAAAATTTTATTTGGTATTTTTTTGTTTCTTGGAAGAAAAAAATTATTTTCTTTTTTTTCTTAAAAACCTCCTAAATTTCCCAATTTTCAAGATTGAAAATCGTTCCTTGTGCCCTTTGTTTATATTTTTAATGCTCTTTTTAAAAATATCATAAAAAGTAATAACAGCTAATAAAGAGCAATATTATCCAACTTACTTGGAAAAACGGAAATGTTGTTTTTAGGTTGAAGATCTTTTTATTGAAAAATTTTGAGTTTTATAAAATTTAGCTACTTGGATGTAATCAATTTGCTATTATATAAAATTTCCACATTGGTATATACAATTCGTTTCATAGAACTAATGTAACCCTGTAGTACAGGCTACAGTGTACCTGTGAGCAGGTTTTCACATCCCACGCAAAGCTAATAATAATAATAATAATAATAATAATAATAATAATTATTATGCTCTAAAAAAGGATCCAATAGCGTTTCTGGCCACCGCGTAAGAACAACAGTGGCAAGGGACGGGATACCTACAGAACAGTGAACTGAAAACACCTCGAGCAAAAGAATCGCGCTCTTGCTTACCTTTCAGGACGGAAGGAGCAAAAGCGGATAAGAGTACGTAAGGCAAGAATGGGAGAGGTTGTTTTAGTGCGGTATTACCACAGCACGTGGTTGAGTCCCACACGAACAAGTGCGTAAAGGCATTTTTTCCTCTCCTAAACCTGTTTTGTAAAAAAAAAAAAAAAAAAAAAAAAAAAAAAAATCGTAGCTTCTGTTTTAGACAGGGGCTTGACCATCCAGCAGAGGTAAGTCCACCAATTACTAAGGAGGAGGTGAGAAACATAGTTGCTAAAATGAAAAACTTTTCAGCACCCGGGCCAGATAAGATTAATAACTTTTGGTGGAAGAAGTTCTCTTCAACTCACCAACATTTGGCTCGAATATTCTCTACCTTTCTCAACGGTCAACATCCAATACCACAGTGGTTGGTGGAAGGACGAACGGTACTCTTACCAAAATCTGGTGATTTATCTATTCCAAAAAATTATAGACCCATAGCTTGTCTTAACACCTGCTACAAGCTATTCACTGGCATCCTCAAAGAGAGGATTTTGACATCCATCGAGCCAGTTTGGAGTGCAATAAGCGAACAGCGAGGGTGCAAGAGAGGTCTGGCAGGTTGTAGGGAGAACCTATTGATTGATAGGTGTATTACCCAAGACGCGATACTTTATCGACGTAACCTGTCAATGGCTTGGATTGATTACCGAAAGGCATTTGACTCTACAAGTCATGAGCTGATCATCAAGCTCCTTGAATGCTTAGAGGTACATCCGAACATTGTGAGATGCTTAAAGGAGCTAATGCTCATGTGGAGGACAAGGTTTGTTATAACATCCAACAAACAGCAAGTGATGACTAACATCATCTCGTTTGGAAGAGGAGTTTTCCAAGGAGACTCCCTAAGTCCTCTACTTTTTTGCATCTCCCTCTTGCCTCTGTCTGTAGTACTCCGAGAAAAATACTCTGGATACATGTGTGGAAAACCCAGAAATAGAGTCCATAAGATCAACCATCTGTTTTATATGGACGATCTTAAGCTATATGGATCCAGCAAGGACGAATTAAAAATTCTGGTGTTTGCAGTAGCCGAGTACTCCAGAGCTATTGGTATGGATTTTGGATTGGATAAATGTGCTGTTGTCCATTTGATTAAAGGGAGACGAGAAACAGCTGAAACGTCGAGTGACTCTGAGAATATTCAGCTCATTGGTGGCAATACCATTCATCACCTTGGTGTTGGGGAAACTTACACATATCTTGGAATTCCTCAATCGGAAAGTCAAGATTTGTGTGGGCTTAAAGATCATCTCCATATGAAATACCATGGTCTTCTCAGAAAAATTTGGGCTTCTGAACTATCTGGGAAGAATAAGATGCAAGCCACAAACACATTAGCCATTCCTTTACTACTCTATACATTTGGAGCAGTTAAGTGGAATGTGAATGAGTTGAAGGAACTAGATAGAGAAACTCGCAAGATGATGACTATACATCGAAGTCATCATCCTAGGTCTTCCGTACCTCGCATTTACCTTCCACGCAATCGGGGAGGAAGAGGTCTTTTAAATTTAGAGTGTCTTCATCGTAGAATTGTTTTATCTGCAGCATGCTCAGTCATAAACAGTAGAGATCCTCTTATGCAATTTGTTTACCATCATGAAATTGCAAATGTTGGGGCGTTTTTATATCGAGCGGCAGAAAGAGCTGCAAGAGAACTTAGTCTCCCATTTGAAACCAGGGATATGGAACACGGTTTAGCATCTTTAACGCCATTAATGCTTAAAAAACGTGTTAAGGAAGCAGAACATGCGCTTCTGTTACAGGAGCATATTGACAAGCCTGTGCATGGACGGTTTTTCAGTCTCATAAAAGAGTTAGGACTGTCTGGGGTTTTGTCATTTGCTTTCCTCAAGTCTGCTGGTTTGAAATCGGAGACTGAAGGATTTTTATTTGCTTGCCAGGATGGAGTGATAAATACTTTGGTGTATCGCAGTCGAGTGATGCATATATCTGTCGACAATACCAACTGTTGAGCGTGCAGGCAATACCCGGAGACACTTAGTCACATTCTAAGTGCGTGCCCGAAGTATGCATGTTACAGATATGTAGAAAGACACAATGCTGCGCTTAAGGTGTTGTATTATCACCTTCGACACCAATATGGTATAGATAAAGAACCCATCTTGCCGTATGCCCAGGGGGATCAGGAGTCCGTTGTGGAAAATGATCAGTGTAAGATCTACTGGAATTTTTCTTTTTCCACCACTCATCGTATCAGCGCCAATAAACCTGATATAGTGCTCCAGGATCATAAAAGTAAGGTCATTTGTGTGATAGAGTTTTCGGCACCTGCTGAGAGCTAAATCACTCAAAAGGAGGATGAGAAGCGGACAAAGTATCAAGACCTTCTGTTTGAATTGAGTAAAATATATCCAGGCTACAGGGTCAGATTAATTGTTCTTGTACTCGGTTGTTTAGGAGGGATGCGAGCTTCATTTGTGAGCCAATTACAAAAAATTCCTAGCTGCGAGCACAAGGCTAATGCGTTGGCGGTTCGCATGCAGAAGGCTGTTCTTCTGAACTCTCTAAATCTGGTTCGGCAGCACTGTTCATTATAAGATCCTATTCGGTAGCTCTAAAAAAGCATCCAACAACGTTCTTGACCACCGCTTAAGAATATCGGCGGCAATGGGTGAGAACAACAGTGTAAGAAACGAAAATAACAACTCTAGTAAATGAATCACGCTTTTGCTTACCCTCCAGGACGGATGGAGCAATAGTGGATTAGAATATGTAAAGCAAGAATGGGAGAGGTTATTTTAGTGAGGTATTACCACAGCACGTGGTCGAGTCTCACACGAACAAGTGCGTAAATGCATTTTTTCCTCTCCTAAACTTGTTTTGTAAAAAAGAAAAAAAAAATAATAATAATAATATATATACATACTAGAAATATTTCATTTTTTATGAAACGTATATTATATGTAATGAATATATGAATATATGAGTCGGGTAGCCCCGGACAGCGCGCAGCCCCGGACACACGTAAAATAGAATAAACCAATTACTTTCTAAGTCTAAAATCACATTTGTATCGTTTAAAATGTTCATCAAATGTAATTTTGAAAATATGGTCTATTATCATTAATGGGATTAATAGAAAATCGTATTTTCATGTTCACTCCTTTTAAATCAATAACTTTTTAAGAATTTAAGACCATATTTAATGTACAATTTTTACTTCAAAATCTCAAATATAATCTTCTTTCTTTTCAGCAATGCCTAAATGTAGTTTCAGACAATGAAATCTGTTAATATTGTTTGTTCATTTAAAGTTTCTTTCTTTTTATAGCAAATTTACTGAAATATATCATCGTCGGGTAGCCACGGACATATTTTGTCGTATACTACCAGACATAATTTACATAGTAGAAGTCACTTGTTTCTGTCAGAATAAAATTTTAATGTTTATCTTTGGTTAATTGCGAAATATATAAGATTAAGAAGAAGTGTTTAATCCATAATAAAAGTATAGGAAATGTATAAATAATAGTTACAAATCAGGTATTCTACTTCAAAAGTACTTTTTAAAATTTTTAATTAACAATTTTCTGAGTGTCCGGAGCTACCCGACACTTTTTTTTTATAACCATTTTTAGCGTAATATATTTCCTAAATTTTATTAATTCCTATATGTTTATTTTTTAAATTTGCTTTTTAAAAGTGTTACTAATGATGTTAAACTTATAAAAAACCTGAAATATTAGTTTTATGAACATTATTTTACAATTTATAACTAAAAAAGCTTAAGTGTCCGGGGCTATCCGACTCTCCCCTAATTATTAAAATATAATTCATTTTTGTTAAAAAAATTTTCACTTTTTATTTTTTTCTATTAAAAATATGCGCTGTAGCACCTCGAGTCTCGACAGCCAGAAGACTAACTAAATTGGCGAGCGCAACTGAATATATGTATGCCGTCAGTCGCTGCTGCGAAGAAGGGGAAGAGAGAGACGAGCGAGAAGTAGGAAACCTCACTCTCTTTGAGAGCCATGCCGGCTTCTATAGTAATGTATGAGTCCGCTACACAATTATAACTCATATTATTACACGTTTACACCTTAAAAGAAGTCTAAAATTTAGACTCGCTTTAATACTTTGTTTTTTGTGTGTATTTAGGACTGGCGGATACAGCCATTTACTGGACTTGGTTCTGTACATGGAAAAAATGAAGTCAGTGGATTTTACAGAACTGTAAACGTTTTAATATAAAAGCGTTTGTCTGTACGTCTGAATTTTTCAAACGATTTTTCTGACACACATTGTCGTCATGTTCGGATTAACGGATAGAGTTTGCGGATTCAGTGAAAGACCGCCGAACACTTTTTAGCGTTAAACGGTTAAAGCGAATAAAAAATCATTCGCACGGATAAATCTTTTATCCGTGTAGAAGTTCACGAATAAACAAGTATTAATAGACGAATAAAAAATGTCTGATTCAGACGAACATTAGGACACATTTTTATCAAAGGATTAAAACCGATAAAAAAAGACTTATGCGGATACATCTTCTATCCATGGCATGTGATAATAAAATGTATAATTGCTCAGGGATAGACAAGGATTATGAGGCGAATAGATTAAAGTCGTAAAGTTTCGGCTTAAATCGTGGTGACAGAGGTAATGACGATCGGCTGGGCGGATAATTGCTGGAATTGGGGTGGAGGGGGGGGGGGGTAGTTTGTAAAAAAGTGGGGTCAATCCTGAGAAGTACGAAAGTGTACTTTCGTGTGTAATTGGCCCTTATTTCATTTAGCAACGGAGTGATCCAGTTGCTGTTTTTCTATGTGGATTTTAACTGAGGGGAACGACTTCTTACATGTATAATTTTGCATACGTGGGAGATAATTCGCAAACCGGAAGTACAATTTTGTATTCTCATTTGGCTGCTGAATCCGTTGAAAATCTTTGACTTGATTTTGGGAAGGACCGAAAGGATCTTTGGAATTTGGATCCGCTATTTGGGACCTGGAATTTTCAGGGGACTTTCCTTGCCAGCATCGTTCCGGCCTCAGCACGACCTTGGCAGGCTAGATAAGTTTTTATTATATTCTTTGTTTGAGATTTGATGGATTTTTCAACAAAAACATTTATTTTATTTCCAGTTATTTGTTTAAATTAATTGAATATTTAATTCTAATAGATCCGGATTTATAAAAGATTAATTTATTAACCACGTGATGATTTTAAGACTGAAATTGTTTATATTTTTTAATGAGAATTTAAATATTTTAATTGTATCAAGCTCAATTCATTCTTGTTGAATTTATTGAACTTTCTTTTATGTTTATGGTTATATTTCACATGTATATTATTTGTAACTTCTTATAATATTGCAATGTAAATTTGCGTATACACGGAAAAAATTTCAGCACTTCTGACGTTTTACCTATATCACGGCATTCGTACTACAGGTTAGGCACGTCACAAGGAAGATCTTGGCACGTCAGTTGCGCCAAATTTGGAAACACAGCAACGCAAAAGTCTTTGTACTTTCAGCATGTACCGCAGGAATGCGCTAAATGTAATTCTAATTTACCGAAAAGGCACGGCAGACGTGCCAAATATATGCATAAGAGCGTTCTCTACATTTTGCACTATAGATTTACCTATAGGTACGTCAGAAGTGCTGAAATTTATTCCGTGTACGCATAGAAGTATTAACTCTTATTATATTAAAACGAAACCTTTGTCGTCAACAGAAATTCGTCGTTCAGTCGTTTTTCCCCTTCCACTTGGTTCACTACTTTTCTTTATAAGCAACTTTTAAAATCAATTCACCTATAATCTTTCTCAACTACAGTAGAACCTCGATAACTCGAATTTCAAGGGGAACGCTAAAAACTTCGAGTTAATGAGTTTTTAACTTAACGAGGATTTCGAGATATAAAGGTTTTATTGATCACAACTTCGACTTACAGAGGCATAATTATAATGTACATTTTTCGCCTTGTAGAGTAATATAAAATATAAAATCGACTTAAATGTCGAATTAGTAATAATTTAAGTTAGAAAAATAAACTTAATAAAAATATAATAATAAAAGAAAAATTTTTAAAAAATCTGTTCTTGTAAAGAAAATTCGACTTACAGAGTCAGCTTTTCGAACTTCGAGTTATAGAGTATAAAAATGCACTATTAGTACCTCAAGGGGAATGATATTTTCTTCGAGTTAAAAATTGAAAACAATTCGAGATATTGAGTATTTAAGGCTTCAACGGGAGGGGAATGCTATTTTTTTCGACTTACTGAGGAATTCGACTTAACGAGGTTCGACTTATCGAGGTTCTACTGTATTAACATTCATATAACTTAGGCACTTATACAATTAAGTGTAGTAGTGTGCCATGATAGTGACGCATGTGCAGTTGATCAAAATTGTCCTTTTGTATGCGCAGTAAATCATCATCATTAATTCTTATGCGCACTTGATCATTATGTTCATGACGCATGCGCAATAGATGTTTATGGCAATTATACATGCGCAGTAATGCAGTAATGCTCTATGACAATAACACATGCGCAATAATGCAGTGTGGGATCTAACTACGCTTAGTAGTTGTTACCTTTTTTTTTATAAGTCCAACGAAAATTAAAATTTTATTTATTTACATGTGCCAAATGTCTTATGTATATTTTATTTTTTAAAATTATATATTCTACGCAAAGTATATGACTTTTTTGTTTACATGTTTTTTGGTTTCCGTTTTTGTTTAAATTGTTACGCGGAAAAAATTTATTTACGAAAATTTACCGAATTTATTCAAGAGCGGTGGATATGAGAAAAACTCGGAAATATCTACAAAAGAGTCAATAAGCATCCTCCAATTTGTCAAGTATTTCTACAAAGTCTCCAAAATAAATTTTCATGACGCGCAACCGAAAGATCGAATCTGGACAGTTACCGAAGACTTCGAGAAGACGCAGTACAGTGACCAA
Organism: Ganaspis brasiliensis; assembly: GCA_037103525.1. Lineage (NCBI taxonomy): Eukaryota > Metazoa > Arthropoda > Insecta > Hymenoptera > Figitidae > Ganaspis > Ganaspis brasiliensis. Next base: position 1,170,134 of record JAZKLR010000053.1, on the reverse strand, counting down.
GCACTTGGCTCACTCAAATATGTTTTCACTGTACAGTAATTCAATCGCGTACTCAGCTCAGTTGGACAAAGCGGAGATTTTGTAGTCTCGAGGAACTGAGTTCAAGTACTTATAGAGGAAAATTTTTTTCAAAAATTAAAAAAATTTTTAACTTCTGGAGTACTTTGGTAAAATTTCATAACAGTTAGAGAAGCTTTCTTGAATTTAATTCTTATTCTTCTAGAATAAATGTTCGGTAGTTTTTCAAGAAATTACTAACAAAATCTCACGACTTTTTTTCATATCCACCGCTCTTGAGTTGGTTTTTGTAAAGTTGTTTCTATAACTACGGTGGCCGAGGGGCTTCAGGCGTTCTTAGGCTCAGGTTAGATAGGATCGAATCCCGTTGCACATGAGTTCTCTTGTGAGTTCTCACGTGTATTCGTACATTTCTACTTGAAATATTTAATAAGTAAATTTTCGTTGAATAACCGACACGATATTGCATACTTTCTTACATATGAACTCACATGCGTTCTTACGTACGAACTCATATAAGAACGCTGTTTCAATTTCATATTGAGTAACATTATACGCGATGCATGACGGAACTTAATATAAGAACTAATATGCTTTCGTCCCTACGTTCTCACATAAGATCTTATACGAGATCTGGGCTGTGTCATCTGAGATCTTATATGCGGACACATGTAAGTATATCCCTACCTTCTTACGACAGATCTCATGCACGTTTTTACAGTAGGGTAATTATTTATTTTATTTTTTTAAATTTTACCTTATCCCGTGGCAAAATTCGCGGAAAAAAATGTTTTTTGGAAACTCTTGTCGAAATTCTCAAGTGGAAATTATTATTTGTTGACAAAAATAAGTTTTTAATTTTTCAATTTTCATTTCTATACGGAGTCAAGGTTACCCTTGCATAAAAATGACCCGCGGTAGGTCATCTTTAGACAGAATATTTGCTGACAAAAATAAGTTTCTCAATATTTTAATTTTTATGCGGGGGAAAATTTTTCCTCCTGATGTAGCTTATAAGAACATTTCGTTAAACGTATACTAATGAGCGTATAGCGTAGTGGTTAGAAAGTGGGGCTTAAGACCCAACGCGCGTTCGAGACCTCTCATCGGTAAATATATTTAATTTATAAATTAAAGGTTAGTATTTAGATATGTATGTTGTATTTGTAACAATTATATAAAAAATGTTATAAAACAGTTTATCAACAATAAATAACAAATATTCTTGATACTTAGTAAAAACCAAAGTTCCACACTACTGACAGGAAAGGTATTAATAAGGGCCTGGCAGGGTTTTTCGAGCGTCACCAAACACTATAAGGCCCTGATAGGATTTTCTTATCTGGACTTGATGAAAAATAAGGCAACCTTAATAGGACCGGGTAACACCCTGTTTTAAACTTCCAGACGAGGTGCCATTATAAGTAACATTTGTTTAAGAAATAAAATATTTTAGACATGAACCAAATAAATTTGAATTAATTGTTGAAAATCTGTATTTTTTGTCGAAATTTTACTTTTATTGATTCATTTTCATTAAAACGGCACATCACTATATGATCAAACGTACGCAATAAAAAATTGTACTAAAAAATGTGTTTATGATTTTCTTACTAAATCGTGATCTAACTAGATTAACGGTAGATAAAAATAGTATTTATCTGAATTCTTTCCGGATGTTAAAAACAATGCCGAAATATTTTTGCTTCAAACTGAACTCTTTCTTGATTTAAAAACGAGTGTTGGATTATACCCAAAGTTCACAGAAGTCTTCGCCGAGCTCTTTCTGGATTGTAAAAAAAATGCCACATTAATTCCGTATCACGGAAAAGAGGGACAAATAGAAAATAATTAAAAAGATGGAGATGTTTTTGGAAAATACAGATTATAATTCAGATTCAGAATTAGTTTCTATTATTTTCTTTTTAACGCCCAAGTAGCCCGTAATATTATGTAAGTATCGCAGTAATATTACATTCAATATTAGTAATATTACAGGTTGATGTTACAGTAATATTACTGTGACATTAAAATGTCCGCGTCAAGGTAATATTACAAGGTAATATTGAGGTAATATTACAAAGTGATATTACAGTAATGTTACAAAGTAATATTACAGTAATATTATAGTGACATTATAGTAATATTACAATTAAATATAATGTATAAAAAATTTTGGGGGACCGAGTCTTGAACCCTTGTAAGCTGACAATGTAGGTAGATGCCTTAAACCACTCGGCTACTTAGCTCTTAGAATATATTTTAGAAAGTCTTCTACATATTGTACTACATATTTGTAATATTAATGTAATATTACAAGGAGGTTTGTAATATTACTGTAATATTAACTCAATATTTCTTTGTAATATTAACTCAATATTTCTTTGTAATATTACTACGTAATATTACCTCAACATTACCCTGTAATATTACCTTGACTCGGACATTTTAATGTCACAGTAATATTACTGTAACATCAACCCGTAATATTACTGCGATACTCACGTAATATTACGTGCTACTTGGGCGGTTACCTCGTTACTTGGTCCCTTTAAAAAGGAAATAATGGAAACTAATTCAGAATATGAATTTTTGTTGATGCACCCTTTTCCGACTTTTTAATTGAAAGCAAAAAAATTTTTTTTTTTTTAGGTCCATTGCAAACCTTTTTAGTTGTCTCCATCGATGAAACGTTCGCACATTAAAAGCGATTCAGATTCCGCATTCTTTTCAATAAGATTGCCTCGCTACAAACAGAAATAATTCCTTTGCAGGTATTTTATTGCCTTCCATCGAAATTTAAAAAAGGAAAAAGCACTTTAAAAAATAATTGAATATTTCGCACTTTCTAAGAAAATCTCCAATTCCGCGTAGTGCTGGACTAAATCGGAATTACAAAAAAAATTTTACTAAATATTAATTCCGGATTTTACCGGATTCAATTTGAATTGTTTACGGCCGTATTCATTTTGGATAAGACTGGACTAAAATCCGTGCCCAAAACCTAGTTCAAATCGGACTCGTACGGACTAACTCCAGATCTGGAATTAATCTGGATTTAGCCGGAATTTTTCCGGAATTGTTGGCAAGTACTTTGAGCTTATTGCGCATCTTAAATGAGAATGACTTAGAAAACCCAGTTTGTTCTTTTAAAATGTCTTATTAGTTTGTCAAAGAAGGTTTCTCATCCATGTAAAATGTTATAATCGATTATATTCATCTCAGATATAGACTTCTCTTTCAAAAATATATATGTGCTTAGAAATTGTGTCCAAAAGTAAATTGGATTTAACTAAAAATTAGGTGACATATTTTTCTTCACTTAGCGGGTCAGTTAATTCTTTAAAATATTAATAATTCTGGTCAGCGATAACCTTTTCGTAATAAAATCCTTTATTGAATTCTTGATTTCATACCGATTTTAACATGAAAACCGGTATGAAATCCAGATGGATTCGTACGTCAAAACTGGTCTGAAAATACATGGTGGTTATCATCATGGATAAACCAATGATGGCTTTTCCAATAGGGTTGTCTTCTTGAAAATGACTTCATTAAATGACATGATAATTTCACATTTTATTATAAGATATTTTAAATACTTTTTAGGTTTTTGAAATTCAAAATACCTATATCAGTGTACATCATAATTTAAAATGTTAAAAAGTTTGTTCTCTTATTTTGTGTAAACATTGAATAAAAAACTTCCTTATGCACAAAATTATTCTAATTGCCGGTATGATAATTATTTTAAAATTATAAGCTTGTAAAATAAACATAATGTAATATGCTAAACAAGTCTATAAAAATGTATAAATCAGGTTCTACATTTTGAATTTTAAGCAAGTATTAATTTTTTTAAAAATAATTTAGATTTTCAAGGTGTTCGAGATGGAGCCACATCAAGAATGTGCGTACGATCATATAGCAATTTATGATGGATCTTCGCCAGACAGTCATACGTTAGGTACATTCTGTGGAAATAAAGAACCGCACCCTATTTTGGCGACCGGAAATCAGATGTACATGATATTTAAAAGTGATTCTTCAGTACAAAGAAAAGGTTTCTTAGCAACACACATGACTGGTAAACATTCAACTTCTTCATAAATGAGGGCCTGGATGCAATAATAGGATACTCGTGACTTTGTATGGCCCTGCGTATAGTAAATCGCCGGCTGCACTAGAGGTCAGCGAAATTTTTGCATGTCCCTTTATTGCATCCAGATTCCAGCCCCTCAAATGCTTTATTATAAATTTAAGAAAGAAATTAAAAAGCAATTTACTTCCCTTCATTACAGCTTGTGGGGGACATTTAATTGCAACGGAAGAAGCGAAATATTTATACTCTCATGCTAAATACGGAATTCATAATTATGATCCCAGAACCGATTGTGACTGGATCATTGAGGCACCAGTAGGAAAAAATGTTCATTTAGCGTTTATATCTTTCAATTTAGAAGATGAACAAGAATGCAATTATGATTTTGTTGAAGTTTATTCAGGTTTAGATTCTTCCAGTCCAAGTTTTGGCCGTCTATGTGGCAATACGGTAAGTACTTATAATTTAAAAAAAAATTTCTCCAGATGGTTAGTATTGCATTCATTAGTGTTTTTAAAACATGAATTTGTTATTTAGTAAAAGAAAGTTCCTCTTATTCTAGTTTTCTTGCACTCTGGAATACGTTGAACATTAATGAGTCAAGACCAACAAAAATTTAGCTCGGGTTAGAATTTTATTATTTATTTATTTACATATCATAACAAAAATTTATTCATAACTTATTGTATGATGGTTTTTGAAGATTTCTTGAATAAAACAGAATTATCTATTTGAAAAATATATATTTTTCAAGATTCAATGTAAATTCTACGAAAGACATTTGTTTTTCTGCATTTGAAATAGAAAATGTCATGGGCTTAGAACTACCTCTAAATATCATTCAATTTCCTATACAAAAAATCTCATGAATAACGCTTCATAAGATAGGAGGCTCTTGCTATTGGTTGAACTTTAGAAGCAATGCGCTTGCAACTGTTTGGAATTTAGAAGCGAGGCGCTTGTTACCGGCTGAAGTTTAGAAACGAGGCGTTTGTTATTGGCTGAAAGTTTGGAAGCGACGCACTGACTATTTCCATGTTTGAAGTAAATGGATTTAAACAGATAAAAAATAACGGATTCAAGAGAATAGAATTGATTATTTTCGACGGGCGCACAGTGTGGCCAAAAGCACTATTTGTTTAACTAAAATAAATGTTAATAACTTTTAAAAAGTAAAAAAATTGATTTTGGAGAAAGTGATTTTCAGATACTTTGATGCAAGAAACTATATAAACTTATATATTTTACACACAAAAATAGTCTAAAATATTTTTAACTGGTTCGAGTTATAGTACAACAATTTTTAATTTGTTTAAACAATCTTAGTTAACAAATAAATATCTTCCAAACTTTTCCTACCTTAGATTTCGTTTCTTTTGTAAAACTAATTAATTACTATTGGCATGGAGTTCTAATACAATTAAGGTTGTTTATTAACAATTTTTAAATTGTTTAAACGATTTTAGTTAACAAATAAATTACTTTGAAAGTTTTTTTTATCTAGATTTCATTTTTTTTGCAAATATAACTGATAACTATTGACCGAGATTTATAATAAAGTTTAAGATGTTTAGTAACAATTATTATATTGTCTAAACAATATCTTAGTTAACAAATAAATTACTTTGAAAAATTTCCTTACTTAGATTTCGTTTCTTTTGCAAATTTAACTGATAACTTTTGGTCTAGATTTATAATAGAGTTTAAGATGTTTAGTAATAATTATTATACAGTTTAAACAATATCTTAGTTAACAAATAAATTACTTTAAAAGTGTTCTTCATTTAGATTTCGTTTTTAATTTTTGGGAAATTAATTTATGACTATTGGTCAAAAGTTATAATACAGTTTAGGATGTTTACTAATAATTATCATATTGTTTAAACGATATCTTAGTTAACAAATAAATTACTTTGACAGTTTTTCATACTTAGATTTTGTTTCTTCTGTTAAGTTAATTAAATATACCTAAACTTGGCCTAGAGTGATATTTCATATTTAAAAACCATTTTCAAATTGTTATACAATTTTAGTTCACTATTGGCATTGGTTTATAAAGTAGTTTTAAATAATTACTAATTGGCTTCAATTAGTTTACTTTTCGCTTTTTGAATTGTATAATGAAAATTACCCTAGAGCCTTTTAAGTAGTCATGAAAGAAGTAAAATCTAAGGAAGGAAAACTTTCAAAGTATTTTATTTGCGTTAACCACGATAATGTTTAAACAATCTAATAATTATTAGTAAACATCGAAAACTGTATTATAAATCTAGGCCAAAAGTTATCATTTAAATTTGCAAAAGAAACGAAATCTAAGTAAGGAAATTTTTCAAAGTAATTTATTGGTTAACTAAGATATTGTTTAAACAATATAATAATTGTTACTAAACATCTTAAACTTTATTATAAATCTAGGTCAATAGTTATCAGTTAAATTTGCAAAAAAAATGAAATCTAGATAGAGAAAACTTTCAAAGTAATTTATTTGTTAACTAAAATCGTTTAAACAATTTAAAAATTGTTAGTAAACAACCTTAATTGCATTAGAACATTTTACCAATACTAAATAATTAATTTCACAAATAAAAAACGAAATCTAAATTGTTATGTCCGAGCAGAGCAAGACTATTCTTATCAAAATGTTAAGTATAAACTTAACACAATCAAGTGAATAACAGCTAAACAACTAGACCTGAGATCTAATCTTTATATTTTTTATTAATGGGCATCTTATATAATATCAAGCCTATGGGGCTTGTGTTAAATAAATGATAAAATGCTTCCTTTAGAGACTATGATGGTTTATTTATAACAATTTAAAGTTATACAAGGTTATACAAATTCATTATCAGTGTGTATGCAAGGTCGAGTATAATATAGAAATCATTAGATTCTATGAAACTATCCGACTAAAAAAAGATTATTTGACAATTTACCTTTTTGTATATAAAGAATAGAAGAAAATACAATAAAAACTTACTTTTAGAAAGTTACGGTTGATAACTACGGTTGAAACACGCTAAGCTTCGATCATACTGGCGTGATAACGTATGAACGCTGGCCCAACACTGGTACAGGAAAATTATGGTTTTTGAGTTCGTTTAACAGCAATTTGCACTTCACGACTAAAAACTTCTACGTCACTGGCGGATTGTTATAATTTATGGTGCCTTGCCGATTAAAACTAATACTTTATTATTAAAAGTTCAGTTTTTTAAAACTGCCAAACTTGCGCAGAAACTGGGTTATTATTAAGCGTACTATAGCCAGCACTCGCACACGATAAATGAACAAAACGTTAGTGACGATTACAAGCAAGGAAAATAGATTTAAGCCGCCTAAAGGATAGCACACTTCACGACAAGATTAACGTCGCTGTCGTGTTATTTAAAGCTATGGTATTTGCCTGTTTTTTCGTACTTTGCCCTAAAGTACTGTTTTTTAAACTACCAACCTTGCGCAGAAAACGATTTATCGCTAGGCATAAGTAACGACAGACGCGCCCAGAACTTTGACCAGTACCGGCAATACCATAGGCAAACAAGACGACGAACGACGGGTCTACTCACGAAGTGCACTATAATCAGCTTACAAAACTTTTGAGACCAGATCTTGGTCGTTTCTAGTATTTAAAGACAATCTTCCCATTGTGAGGGCAAGATCGGTACAATGTGGGGGTAAGGTCATGACAAAGTGTTCATGAGCACGTACAAGACAAGATGGCAATCTCATGATAAACTGTGTTTAGGCACGCGTCGTGACAAACTGGCAATTTTATAACAATTCATGCTACCTTGTGTCTGGTCACGTACTATGAATCACGCATGACTCGCTCCTCGACTCAAACGTTAAACCATATGAATGTCAAAGTTCACTCGAAGATCAGTAGTAAGACAGTATGACGGAGAAACAGACGATGTCTGATATCCTCGTTGACTCTCATCACTTAACATGTCATACATTATAATATGCATGGTAACTACTTCTTATACCGCACTATGATAAGTGCTCTATATTACGAAATAGTAAAACACCGATGTCACTCTGCCTTATCACGCTTCATTCTATTACTATCATAAGAGAACGACTAGTTATCATCCGGTTCGTTACCTTTAGTCGTATACTCGTTACAGATTTTATATTGATTCAAGATCCTTAACAGTTTCCTTTTATACAATACAATGTCATAATGTATGATGTACGGAACACAGATTCTCGGGCCATGCATACGCATGTAAATAATATAGGCATACAAGCACATATACCTGCATGTATCACCTCTAGAGTGACATATAATAATACTGATACACACGGACAATATGAAATATAGCTATTTAAAGAAGTTTTTACAAAAAATTTGGTCATGGGATATAACAGACCTCCCCCTTATTTTGTGTTATCGTCCCCGATAAACGTAACAATAAAATTGCGAAAATTTCGTTCCTTTGATGGCAACAGTTACTTCTGATAATAGACTGATTCTGACTCAAAATGTAATCGTTTCTTTCGATAATATTAACCTTGTTGATAGTAATGGTATGGCATCAATACGAGGTAGGTATATTAGTTTGTCATAGTCGCAATATAACATAGTAAGGATAGTTGCGTTTTGTATCCATGCAGGCAGCGGTGATTAAAATTGCTGAGCTTGAAATTTCTCAGGAGGGTCCGGACCACATCTGGTTTCTTCTAATGATTGATTGTAACATTAGTGCAAATGTCTATGATCTCATATTCAATTTACTAAAAGGCGTTGCTCAAAAACCAGTACCATAGGTTCTCTAAACCAACCCTTTGCGTCTACAGAACCTCAAAGTAGGCAGTGGATCATTATGTGTTCTATATATGATGATATCGTGACTTGCAGTCTTGCTCTTCGTGATATCTTCTATCGCTGAATGTTCTCTTTGGCGGAATTTTGGAAAACCATGATGATTTCGTAAAAGATGTATCTTGAATTTTCATTGATCCTTTCTTGGAATTCGGTTACTAATAATAGAATTTCGCTACCAAAAGATATTTGCCTAATTCCGTTGCTGGTTCTAAACTCGAATTCTATTGTGACGAGCAATAGATTTCCAACGGACTACTCTCTTCGATCTAGAAGTGCCTATTCTACCCGGGAAGCCGACATTTTGACCAAAACTCGATTTGCAGACTGTTTAATAGACAGAAATTTATTTATCCGAATATTCAAATTCCCACAACTTCATTTGTCTGAATATTTAACTTCCTGAAACTTTAATTGTCTAAGTATTAAACTTCCTGAATATGCATTTTCCAGAAATAGTAATTATCAGATTTACTTTTTGTCGGATTACTTAAAAAACCGAAACTCTATTTGTCAGACTATTCACCTTTCCGAAAATGCATTTAGCAGAAATGGTATTTATCATATTTACCATTTGTCCTTATATTTAATTTTCCGCAACTTAAGATTTCAGATTATTTCACTTCCCATATATGAATTTGTCAGATATTGTATTCATCAGACTTACCGTTTGTTTAAATATTTAATTTCTCGTAACTCCATTTCTCAGAATACTTAATTTTTTTATTTTGCATTTTCCAGAAACTGTATTTATCAGATTAACCATTTGTCGAAATACTCAACCTCACAAAACTCCATTTCCCAGAATATTTAACCTCTTGAATTTTCATTTGACAGAATGTTTAAATTCTCGAATGTATATTTCTAAGAAGTTGTATTTATCAGATTCCATATTTTTCCGAACATTTAAGTCACTCAAAGTTCATTTGCCAGACTCTTAAATAATAAATAAAAAGTAAATAATAAGTAAAAACGACGAATGTTCATTTGCCTGACAAATGAACATTCGACGTTTTAACTATTCGGGAAGTTTAAGAGTCTGGCAAATGAACTTTGAGTGACTTAAATGTTCGGAAAAATATGGAATCTGATAAATACAACTTCTTAGAAATATACATTCGAGAATTTAAACATTCTGTCAAATGAAAATTCAAGAGGTTAAATATTCTGGGAAATGGAGTTTTGTGAGGTTAAGTATTTCGACAAATGGTTAATCTGATAAATACAGTTTCTGGAAAATGCAAAATAAAAAAATTAAGTTTTCTGAGAAATGGAGATACGAGAAATTAAAGATTTAAACAAACGGTAAGTCTGATAAATACAATATCTGACAAATTCATATTTGGGAAGTGAAATAATTTGAAATCTTAAGTTGCGGAAAATTAAATATGAGGACAAATGGTAAATATGATAAATACCATTTCTGCTAAATGCATTTTCGGAAAGGTGAATAGTCTGACAAATAGAGTTTCGGTTTTTTAAGTAATCCGACAAAAAGTAAAGCTAATAATTACTATTTCTGGAAAATGCATATTCAGGAAGTTTAATATTTCGACAAATAAAGTTTCAGGAAGTTAAATATTCAGACAAATGAAGATGTGGGAATTTAAATATTCGGATAAATAAATTTCTGTCTATTAAACAGTCTGCAAATCGAGTTTTGGTCAAAATGTCGGCTTCCCTTCTACCCTTGTAGAATGCAATTAAACAGCATGACTCTTATTTATTTACATATTTCTTTCTGTTTACGTGCAAGCTTGAAAATGGCGAGTTTGATAGTGTTGAGGTGGCGGAAATTACAGCTTCTTTACCAATTATGATATAATAGCGGAAGCTCAACCTCCTATTAATGATAACATTGACGAGACATAATCCTCAGCTTCTCTTGTCGAGGGTATTTATATAATCTGGATCAACGATGCTTGTTTGCTGCGACAGTGGTAAAAAAATCAAAAAACCTTGAGTCAATCGGTCAATTATCTTTCGTAATTCTTGTGCCTTCATGAATTTATGGCAATGTTTCACATTTTCACTTTTGTTTTCTAACTTACTGGTAATCTCTAAATCTGTGTATATTACTAAATAAACCTGACGTATGAATCTACTCTCTAAATTTGAATAAGTGAAAATTCACTTATTAGATGTCAAAAGTCTTCCACTCTTTCAATAAGATAGAGTTCACTTATTATAAGTGCTGTGACGAGGTAAAATGTTACCTCGCACAATTTTTCAATTAGCATTTAAAAATCTGATTAACACCAGTCGAGAATCTAAATCGTTCGACTGTTGTACAGTCGGGTGAAAGCTTGGCGAATTGTGCCTTATTATTTTGCTTACGCTTGCACTCTGAAATCAAAGAAAGTTTAGTTAATTTATGTTTCCATTTAATAAATAATTCAACCTTAGTTTATTTGTAAAGATTTGTTTATTTTATTCTGATTGTTTGGGCGTATTAAGTTTACCTGCCAGCTTACCAATCCGGACTCGTTGTACTGTTGTTAACAACATTTTGTTTAAAAATCTGTGTGTTTTCACTTTCCATGAACACCGACTCGCTGTTATGTATTTGAGTGGAGAATTCTCCACCTTTACTATCCGGAAGCTATACCCAACAAGTCCTCCGCCGTGGGATCGTCCTGGCACCAGGTACGGATTTGAGTCCCGTCCTGATAAGAGTGCCAGGACCAGAAGACGATGTCGACGGGGTTTCTTTACTAAGCTGTCATAATAACAGCAGACTATAGTGATACAAGGTTGGGCGTACAAGGCCGCCACCTTACCGCGCGACAGAGTTCGGTCGCTCGCGGTTGCTACGTAACGGCGACAGATGTCAGCGTAACTCACGAACTTTCAGTGATAGTGGCCCCGGCTTATTGCGCCAAGCGGTGATTGTACGTAGACATTTTGGCTTGACGACGGGACGTGCAGTCTGTCATCATTCTCGACTGGTGTGTCTATAGTAAAACACTTATAAAGTGAAGCAGTTTCGCTTGAGTTAATAAAGAAAAATAGAAAAGCAAACTTAAAAGACTAATGTCGGGACGAGGTGCTATCAGAGGTAGAAGACCTCTTCAAGGTGAGCTCCTTCATTAAGACAATCAATAAATTATAAATGTTGGAGTCGGTTCTCCGACCAAAATTAACAAGTCGAGTCAGTGTTCAGTGCGCGTGTTTTTGTAAATGACCGTGCCATATGGTCGGTTTTCTTTGGTCTTGTCTTTTGTAACCTCTGAAATGGTTTACATTGAATAAATTTGTCATTGTGTATTAAAATAAATTCTTAGTTTGTTGCTGCCCCTTACTCCCCACTCTCCGACAATTTGGTTAGTCGTGGCTCGCTAGTTTTAATTTAACCGTAACAGTAATTTAATTTAATGATTAGTCTATTGTTTTGGTTTTTTTGTTTAGTTATTTGTCGTTAAAATAACTTGGCGCTCGGGTTTTGTTTTTGTATTGTTTATTTGATTCCGTTAAATTATATGTTAAAACATCAAACATAAGCTGGAAAATTGCGTCATAGTGCTATACACTTTTTGAAAGAGTGGAAGACTTTTGACATCTAATAAGTGAATTTTCACTTATTCAAATTAAGAGAGTAATGTTTCCTTTTACTATTTTCAACTCAATTATCATTTATTGTGATTATGACTATTAATTTGGAATATAGTTACAATTATTAATACAAATAACCAATTTGATTTTCTTACAGTTTGAACCAGACCGAATCAATTGAATTCTCGGCAAATAGTGTACTAAATACAATGTATTACTTATGCATTAACGGAAACTTAAGCTCTGCTTCTAGGACATTTTCTAATTCTGCAATAGTAGACATTTAACCCTGTTAAAAATTCCGACGTCGGAAACCAGGTGGGATCCGTCGTATTATACGACGTCATGGCTGACGTAATATACTACGTCGTTACCTAAGTAGTACACTACGTCGTATGTTACGTAGAAAACTAGGTCGGAAATTGGGATAGTATACTACGACGAAAACGACGTAGACTACGTCAGAAATTACGTAGAATATGACGTCCGAAACTACGCAAACCAAATTAAATAAGTAGGAAACTACGTCGTATACGACGTCGTATCCCTACTGATAATTTAAACTTAACATTTTTTTTTAAATAAACAATTTATTGTTTAGAAAGCTTTAAAAAATTATGCAGAATGTATATTTTGCATTAACTTTAAATAAAATTATGTATTTAAGGAAAAAAATTAGAAAATCTAGAGAAACTTCATATTTGAAGCATCTGGGATTTGCAAGGCTCGAATCCGTGAATCCTGATTTTGAGGCTATATGTTTAGATTTTGACCGTACTGGGAATTACGCCTTAACGCACTCGACCAAGGAAGATCTTGCTTGCCAAATGATATTAGCAATTCATCACCAAGGTATAAAAAATGTATTTTCCTTAATGAGCAAACAATTTTTTTTTTTTTCATTTAAGTTCCAATGAAAAAGGGAAGAAGTACAAGATATCATAACCCAACCTAACAATAAATAGTAGACGACGTCGGATACTACGTAGCATACGACGTCGCAAATTACACATTAACACACGACGTTCTAACCTACGTAGCATACTACGTAGTATATTACATCTTAAGGTGATTCCAGAATACGAGTGTTTTGAACGTCGACGCGTTGATAAAACAATGAAAAACAATGGATCGACGCGTCGCTATCAACGCGTCGATGTTGCAAACACTCGCAATCTGGAATCACCTTCATACTACGTCGTTTACTACGTAGTTTCCGACGACAAAATTCGGAAATTACGTATATCAGGACGCTGTATACTACGACGAATACTTCATTGTTTTATTTGTGGGAATTTTTGTAACAGGTGAAAAACTTTAAAATTCAGGCTTTCATTCTCTTTTTCATTAGAACTTAAATTTTGAAAAATAAATAAATATCTACTCTACCAGAAAAATGTATTTTTGTATCTGGCTGTTAAATCGCTGTTATTCATTGTATTTTTTCAAGTATTTCACTATTCTTAACTCATTTTGGTCTAAAAATACTTTATATAGTGCTCAAAATTTCTGAAGTTGGACACTTGTTTTTTATGGTGATATTTTTATATGTCTTATAAAAAATTTTTTGTATTCTTTTCGAACCGAAATAATGTTCTGAAGTTGTTTTGCAAATTTTTAATTTTTTCATGAGTTACCGTCAAACGGGTCTATTATGGTACAAAAACTGCATTTTTTTTGTATTCTATGCTTCACCAAAAATCAGAATTATATACAAAATTTTTTTTATCTAACTAGTTACGTTGTTTACATCCTTCTGAAAGTTTACTTTAAGTTTTACCATAAGAAAACATTTTTGTTTTTGAGTTATACAAACTCAAAGTTTGTATTATAATAATTTCGCAGTCGGGGCTATTATGGTACAAAATATATTTTTGTTTATAAAATAAAGAAAACATTTTATTTTTTGCATTAAACTATGTGGGAACCTTTTAATAGATATTCCAGAGACAAATTTTTTATAAATCGCCAAATAGTAGTTATTATTATAGAAATTATTTATGATAATATAAAGTTAAATAATGAAATTTGTCAAAATTTGTGTTTTATGTTATTTTAATAATAAAACGACTTAATATGATCCATAATAACGTTTTTAGCTATTTTATGTCAAGCAATATTGAAATTAACTTAAAACCCTTGTAAATAATATGATATTAATATAAGTGGTTTTTGAGGTTATGATGCACTCGTTGTCAAGTTTGACAAATTTGAGTTATTTTCAATTTTCTGACAAAAAATAAAACATTTACCTAATATAAACAATTAAACCAAAGCCCAGAAACCTTTTTCACTTTTTTAATAAAACGAATTGTCATAAAATAATTAAAATAGTTTTGTACCAGAATAGCCTCGCTATGTGATGAACTTTTAGTTTTTAACAATTTTTTTCTTAAATTCTTAATAAAAAGTTAGCCCATCACGTCAATATAGTACCAACTAAATTCTCAACACGTACCTTAAGTATCTTTTACATTGAATTTGTCAATATTAAGATCGAAGCAGATTTTTAGACAACTTCCAATTTTTTAATGAAATTTGTAGGTATATATGAATTTTTTCCGGATTTTTGACAAAGAATTTATTAGAAACAATACTGTTATTTTGTTTGCGAAATATCACACTATATTTACAAATAAAAATCATATTTACAAATTTTGAAATAAATATTTTAGAAATAAAAAACCAGCTTGTACCATAATAGCCCTCGGTGTACCTGAATAGGCCTGTTTGACGGTACCTATTGTTAAACAATTTTCAAGTATCAAGTTAGGAATAAATTTTTTTTTACAGTTCTATTTGATGGATTTTGATAAATTTTGGTATAAGTAATACACAATAACCATGTTTTGGGATAAAAAAAATTAATTTGATATCGTGCTTAAGGGGTTAGTACCACATCTCAGTGACTTTTTCTAAACATTTTTTTTTTATTACAAAATTTATTTTATTTACTTTAAACTTTTTTTACATTAAAGAAAAGGTTATAAGCTATTTAAAAAAATGTCTTATTCCTGGTTTATTAACGATTATCTTACTGTCATGGCCGCCTGAAAATACTTCTATTTGTGATTGGCGGACACGATATCGTAAGTTTAGGTGAACTAAAAAATAAAAATCAAGTAGTTTCTTGAAAAGTAAGCTTGTCGCTATCGTGTGAACCTCGATAAAAATTTTTCGATGAAAAAAAAACAAAATGGCGGAGTTTTTTCATTTTTGACCTTGTTTTTTCAATGTAAATTGTTTAAAACATGAATAAAAAATAAATAAAAAATTATAATTTTGGTTCACACGATAGCCGTACATGTGTAGAATAAGCCATCAAAATTTTAGCCCGATCGGTGAAATAGTTTTTTTTCTAGGATGTCCGCCAGGTCAAGAAACGTTGTTTTGAGAAAAAGCGAATTTAAAAAAACACGTTCTCTTTCAAGAAAATACCCCTTACGCGTCGGAATATGCAATTTACTGTTTAAAAATGTCTATAGTTCACAATTTTTGACGAAATTTGTTAACTTTGGTTCTGAAATACTCAGGATTAATTACTTTTTCGATTTTTGGCCATGATTTCGGTACTTGAAACCACTGTGGTACGCGAAACTCTTACATTTTGTATCTCGTTTTTCTATACGTTATTCAAGTTTCCAACCAAAATAATAGTTTTCACACCATTTCTACATATATATACTAGAAGAATCTGCAGTTTTTAGAAAATCGATTTTTTTTAAAAAAGATGTGGTACTAACCCCTTAATAAACGGCAGCTAATACACGGCTGCCAATACGCGAAGCGGTTCGCTGCTACTGTGGGTAAAAAATTGACTGTGTCCAAATTGAATTTTAGCCCCTACTTTTTAACAGATTTACAATGTTTTTTAAATTAAAGGTAATATTATTCTGCATAAATCGTACGTCTTTTATTTTTAATGAAGCATTATTTAAACAAACGTTTAAAACTACTATCAAGTAATGAAAATTGCACTAATTGAAAATTATATTACATTATTAATTCTTAATTAAAGAAAAAAAAAACGACACATATTGTGTTCAAAGTTTTTTCTCGAACAATGTTTTTAAAATTGTTTATAAAATTGTTAAAAATAATTTTTAATTATGAAGGTAGGTGAAGTTAATGAAAAATTAAAAAATATATTGTACATTCTATTGTGAAATATTAAAAAAAACCAGCTTGAAACAACTAAAACCTTTAAGACTATGTATTTGTAAAGTAAGCATTGTTTAAATAATTTGTAAATTAAAAAATAAACTTAAAACTGTATTTTAAACTATCATTATGTAATAATACTTAATATTGCAAATTAAATTAATAATTTAATTTTTTATATAACAAAAGCTGTAAATTGTGTTAAATTAAAACGCTTAATGTATATATAATCTGAATAAATCAGTTTCTACTGCCCAAAAATATTCTTAAACTATTGCAACCGTAAATTTAATTATAATTTTTTTTCAATACTAGCCTACATTAGGCAACAATATATGTTTAGAGTACAAAAGAATCTTTTTTTTTATTTTAACGTTTAATAAACAGTTGTTAACAATTTTTGTTTAAAAATACAAGATGTACATTTTATGCAGTATAATATTACCTTTAATTTGAAAAAATTGTAAATCTGTTAAAATGTAAGGGCTAAAATACAATGTGGACACAGTCAATTTTTTACCCACAGTGGCAGCGAACCGCTTCGCGTATTGGCAGCCGTGTATTGGCTGCCGTTTATTAAGCACGATATCAAATTAATTTTTTTTATCCCAAAGCATGGTTATTGTGTATTACTTATACCAAAATTTATCAAAATCCATTAAATAGAACTGTAAAAAAAAATTTATTCCTAACTTGATACTTGAAAATTGTTTAACAATAGGTAACTCATGAAAAAAATTAAAAATTTGCAAAGCAACTTCAAAACATTATTTCGGTTCGAAAATAATACAAAAAATTTTTTATAAGACATAAAAATATCACCATAAAAAAAAAGTGTCCAACTTCAGAAATTTTGAGCACTATATAAAGTATTTAAAGACCAAAATAAGTTAAGAATAGTGAAATACTTGAAAAAAAAATACAATGAATAACAGCTATTTAACAGCCAGATACAAAAATACATTTTTCTGGTAGAGTAAAAATTTATTTATTTTTTAAAATTTAAGTTCTAATGAAAAAGAGAATGAAAGCATGAATTTTAAAGTTTTTCACCTGTTACAAAAATTACCACAAATGAAACAATGAAGTATTCGTCGTAGTATACAGCGTCCTGATGTAGGGGAGAGTGGCCATCAATGTACCGGGTTTTTTTCAAGGTCATAGTACTTATTCAATTTCACCAATTTCAAGCACTTCTTTGCATCAATATAAAACTACAACACTTCTCTAGATAATGCACACATATTATACACGATTTATTTTGATTAAATAATAAAATTTAGGATCTTTCTAAACTAACAAGCTATTTTCATTTTCAACAACCTGGGTACACAATGAACCACCTCCATAAAAACACTAAAAATGTTCAACAATAATAATATTGCAATTTTCACTTTGTAAAAAACTTATTTTCTATCAAATACTATAAAAAAATATTACTTAACACTTTTTAATTGATAATGTATAACATAAATATACCTCAAATTTAAGTTAACTAGCTAAAATGGCATTTTAGTTTTGCTATGTTGAGAAAAGTACTGATAACAATCGCTGTAACATGCTGTACGCATGCCTAGTTTTATAATCAGGCATACCACTCTAGAAATCGAAAATACACTGAAATTCCAGGTGGTTCATTGTTCCCCGGTACATTGAATCAACATGACATTTGCAACAAAAATGGTTTTTTATAACTTAATCCAATATTTCAAAATCTTTATCTCATTAGAATATTGTAGTTAAGGCCCAAAACAAAATAAATCGTAAGTACATTTATTTTTAAATTGCCTTATTTCAATTAAAAAACGTGTTTGTATTTTAGGTAAATTTTTTCTTCAGTGCATCAAAAACAGTTTTTTTCAGTTTTCTCTGTAAAGAATAAATCCACACGTCTCAAATTTATGGACGTAGTGTGATTACGCAAACTTATTTATATTTAAAATTAGGAGAATTTTTATTTAATTGTTTCTGAGAAAATTGGAATGGTTCATTGAAAAAACTGGTACATTGATGGCCACTCTCCCCTACGTAATTTCCGAATTTTGACGTCGGAAACTACGTAGTAAACGACGTAGTATGAGATGTAATATACTACGTAGTATGCTACGTAGGTTAGAACGTCGTGTGTCAATGTGTAATTTGCGACGTCGTATGCTACGTAGTATCCGACGTCGTATACTATTTATTGTTAGGTTGGGTAATGATGTCTTGTACTTCTTCCCTTTTTCATTGGAACTTAGATGAAAAAAAAAAAATTGTTTGCTCATTAAGGAAAATACATTTTTTATACCTTGGTGATGAATTGCTAATATCATTTGGCAAGCAAGATCTTCCTTGGTCGAGTGCGTTAAGGCGTAATTTCCAGTACGGTCGAAATCTAAACATGTAGCCTCAAAATTAGGATTCACAGGTTCCATCCTTGCAAATCCCAGATGTTTCAAATATGAAGTTCCTTTAGATTTTCTAATTTTTTTTTCTTAAATACAAATTTTTATTTAAAGTAAATGCAAAATATACATTCTACGTAGCATACGACGTAGTGTACTACGTAGGTAACGACTTAGTATATTACGTCAGCCATGACGTCGTATAATACGACGGATCCCACGTAGTTTCCGACGTCGGAATTTTTAACAGGGTGCTCCTGTCTCTCAAAGTTGTTGACAATTTTTGGAATGCCCTTGATGTATCTTATCGCCAAGTTGACTTCTCCTCGGTTTATCCTTTCCTGCATTGCAACTTTTATGTTTTTGTAATATTGTTGTTGCATCATGGTACGATCTGGAGAAAAGCTCAAGTCTTCGAAGGTTTCCAGTTGCTGCTGGGTTTCCTTTTTCTCTTGAACAGTAGACAGGAAAGATAGTTGCAGATCGGGATATCTGCAGCAAATCTTTATAGGACGAGAATTAGGTCGAGATGTTGAAAATTAGCCAATTCGATATATTTTTAATATATTTATAGAAAAATCTTCTTGTGGACTCAATATTTCTTTAATGAAATCAATCGCAATTTTTTTATCATTTAATTCATCGTAGTTGTTATTAGTATGTGATTCTTTTAAACCGAAAGGAATAAAGTTGGATTAGTTCTTCAGACGTAAATTAGATTCATTAATGAGATACTCACTAGAGTCGTGAAAAGATGGTGCAGATTTTAAATCTAATATTTGTGACTCAGCGATATTTACTCTATTATTAACTGAAGATAGAAGATTTTCGGCAGATGATAGGCGAGCTCCGAAATTAACGAAATCTTGTTGAAGTTTTGAGACGGATTTTTCGACTCCTTTAAAATTTAAATTGAGCGTATTCATCTGCGAAGATAAATTTTTTATTTCTCGTAAAATCAGTGCAGACGAGTCATCAGTTTGTGATTGAGATCTATTTTTTTTCCACCACAGCATTTTACATAACCAATTCCTTCGATTAAAGAAGTTTTTGATTCAGCGCAACTTGGATGATAAAAAGGGGTAGGAAGTGATAGAAAGAGAAAGAAGGTAAAAGGTGAAAGATTAAAAGTTATAGAAGAAAGGTGATTAAAAACGATTACCGATGATGCTGGTTAGAGTGGAATAGCAAAAAATATGTGGATATGTTATAGGTTATTGAAAAGTATAGATGAAAAGTGATTAAAAGGGAAAGCTCATCATGTTTATTCTGGTAGGGTTTGGAAATAATTTGAAGGTATTAGAAATTAATTGAAAGTTATAGAAAAAGGTGATTAAAAGCGATAAGTCGCTATGTCCATTAAGGTAGGGATAGGACTGGATAGAAATGTATAGATTAAAGATTGAAAGTTATAAAGAAAAGGTGATTAATGGTGATAACTGATCATTATGATTAAAGTAGAGATTGAAAGAGATTGGAGGCAATAGAAAGGGATAGGATGGTAAAGATTAGAGATTGAAAGTTATAGGGAAAAGGCGATTAATGGCGATAAGCTGGTCATTGTGATTAAGGTAGAGATTGAAAGAGATTGGGGTCCATAGAACGATATAAGGAGGTATAGAGTCGAATTGGAAAGTGATAACTTTTCTGTATCTCTTTCTATAAATTGTAGCATTTTCCTTATTACCTTTGCCCAACAACCTGGACACAGATTGTCGGCAACAAGATTAACAGATGGATTTACTTTAGGTGGCATGTTGGATAATAGAAGTCGAGTAGGCACAGATACGTCTAAATACTGCACTGATAAGAGTCAATTTCTTGGAAATGACTAATACACTAAAACTAGTCACCATATAAAATTAAAAGTTTCTTTTCAGTAAAAATAACATAAAATGTTAAAATAAAACTGCACTAATTATTCCACAGTGGTCAGAAAAAATTCGGCAACAAAGCGGCACCAGTTTTTATAAGATAAACACAAAGATTCACTATTTACTTCTATATATTGTGAAGTGGTATTTTGCACTTCCCAAAAGTCGCGTACGATTTGTCAATTAATCTCGGAACGAGGGACAAAATACCTGGAAAGAGCACTATTTTATCTTGAGAAAAATTTATTAACTATGTTACTTACTTTCTTTTGTTTTATGAGCAACTTGAAATCGTATTATGGACAAGAGGGTAAAAACTGGCTCAGTATTTTGAATTGAATTTCGCGCCAACCGCCAGAGGGAGACAGCTGTCGGAGCGCCTTGATCAACAGTGGATGCCTAGTCATTTGAGTGCCACTGTGGTTTTGGAGATTTTTGATTTTTGATTATTTGGCTCCAAAGGTGGACTCTAACTCTGAACACTGGGAGAGTTGGCTTTGTCTGGATTTTTGGTTATATAGTGCATCTCTTCCCAAGTTGTAAAAGTATTATTCCGGTGTACGGAATAGCAGCTGCCGGGGCTCAACAACTAGTCTCTTCAATGGTTTTTCAACTCGGCTGACGTACGATCACGTGACTGAAGCCAAAATTACGTGATTGGTCGGAGAAATCGAAGTCGAGAAATACTGACGCCGTTTCCTCACTCTTGTTCAGAAATTTATAACGATAAGTCACGTAATTTTAAGTTCTTTTATTACAAGTCAGTTTACTTAGATTTTATATAAATAATTTGAGAATTTATTTTGAAAGAAATTGCAAAAGCCTTGTCGACCATTCAGGAGGAAGAGGTGAGACTTTTTCCTTGTTCTTCGAGTGTCAGTGGTCATGTTTTTAAATATAACGATTTTTAGGTTAGAATCCCGGGATTCACTCGACGTTTAATTTAAAAGAATTAAGTGCTCTTTCTCGGGTTTCATAATTAAAAATTCAATAATTTAGAGCTTTGCTTTTGATTTACCATGATCTCATTTGCATAATGTCGTTAAATTTTTAGAAAATTGTCTAATTGTGTGAACTTCCGGAAAACGTGCTCGATCTTTCCGGATTGTAAAAGTTAGTTTATATCGAGTCGAAACTCTTAAATTTGTCAAAACTAAACCATGTGGTTACTTTGGTTTGTCCAATAAATTTTTATTTGACGTACTTGAGTCAATTTATTATACTTAATCTGATCTTGTGATGGCATTTCTAACCTCGAACTTACAACCTGATTCCCGGAAGTCCTTCATGCTCTTGAGTGATTAAAGTGATAAGTGAAAATTAGATTAAAAATTTGTTAAATAAATAAAAATAAGATTAATAATGATAAAATTTATAAATTTAACTTTGTTTAACTGGCGCTCTTGATTTTTAAAAGTCTTAAGTCTTAAAGATTTTATTGATTGTGAAATATTGTGAATTGAAAATTCCGGTTTTATTAAATAAGAATAATTGCTTAATTGTGATCAGAGGTTAGGCAATTACATAATACAATATGTAATTATAAAAACAGTGCTCAGTAAAGAAAGAATTGTTGGACAAGCATTATGCATTATGTTCAACTTACCTAAATAATTAATACGTTAAATAAGATGGAAATACTGATTAAATATTATTTAGAGTACACAGAATTACGTAAATAAATGTCGATTTGTTGTAAAAACATTTTGTTTTAGAAGAAAATAAGCATTTCATGAAAAAAAAGTAGTGCAAAAATATAGATACATTTCATGGGTCAGAGCGTGTCATCGATAAAAGGAAAAATATTTGACATTTTCTTTCCCTTTTATCCTATAATAAAACACTTATTTTTTTGCACTGAAAAGCAAAAGTGATTTCTACACCGAAAAAAATATACTTGGATTGGAAGGAATCCTCTCATTCTGATGAGAATTTTCCTCTACAATATGGCCTCTAGAAGATCATTTTATTTTGAGAGAATACTTTCATTTTGATGCGAATTTTCCTCTCAAAAGTAGAAGATACTCTCAAAACTATGCAAAAACGTAAGAGGATTTCACGAAAGGAATGTTACTCTCTTTAGAAGGATTTTTTTTTCGGTGTATACTTACAATTTGATTATATTATCTAACAAAAATTGGTAATTCAATAGCATAGAAATGGTAAAGTTAGTTACAATCATAATTATAACATAACCTAAAAAAGGTGATAATTCTTTTAAAAGACCATTTGTCTGATAAATGATACCATATTTTTTTTCAGTGATGACTACAGATTTATTACAATAAATTCACATATATGTACGTAATTCTATGTACTCTAAATAATATCAAACCAGTATTTCCCACTTACTTAGGAAATGTCTTGACCGTCTTGACATTTTCGTTTCATCGATGACACGCTCTGGCCCCTGAAATGTATCTATATGTTTGCACTACTTTTTTTTTATAAAACGCTTATTTTCTTCTAAAACAAGATGTTTTTACAACAAATCGACATATGTTTACGTAATTCTGTGTACTTTTAATAATATTCAATCAGTATTTCAGTCTTATTTAACGTATGAATGAAATATATAGGTAACCCTGCTAAGAGTAAAAAGATTAAAAGGGAAAGAAATAGAAGAATAGAAAGAGATTACACTTTTTCTATCCCTTCCATATATCTACTTTGCATTCCCAAAACACAATATGTTTCTGTCTCTAAACTTCTACTTCATTATATATTTTCTTTATTCGTATTTTGAATTTGTATCCCTTTCTTTTCCCTTTCTATCATCTTTTAAAATAAATAAATCTCTTTCTATCTCTTCGTCTATCAACTATTTTTATCTCTTTCTATCCCTTTTCTATCCCTTTTTTTCTTTTCTATAAAAAGTAAATCTCTTTCTATCCCTTCGCCTTTCTACTATTTTAATTCCTTTATATCCCCTTTCTATCCTCTTCTTTAAAAATTTAATCTCCATCTATCCCTTCGTTTATCTACTATTTTGAATACATAATTGCTTTAGTTATTTTATATGGTAGTATATATATATATATATATATATATATCTGTATATACTAAAATTAATCTGATATTTAACGCATATAATACTGAAAAATCGTCAGCTACGATGAAGCAATCCCCTATCCTCGTGCGCATTAACCTAAACACCCTACCAACTGAGCTAACGAACGATACACTGCAGATCACTCCTTTACTTGACTGCCTTTTATCACTCTTACTCCCATCTCTTTTAATCTTCCTCGTCTATCTTTTTCTATCCCACATAGTATTAATATTTTTGGAGATCCATACTGGAAATAAAAAGATAGAAGTCTTATCACTTTTTATCTTTTCTTATTTCTGTTATAGAAAGAGATACAGAAAACGTATAATTTTCAATCCCGACTCTATACCTTCTTATCCCTTTCTATCGACCCCAAACCTCTTTCAATCTCTACCAAAATCATAATTATCAGTTTTCACCATTAACCACCTTTTCCCTATAACTTTCAATCTTCAATCTTTACCA
This sequence comes from Ganaspis brasiliensis, assembly GCA_037103525.1. Lineage (NCBI taxonomy): Eukaryota > Metazoa > Arthropoda > Insecta > Hymenoptera > Figitidae > Ganaspis > Ganaspis brasiliensis. Next base: position 1,145,692 of record JAZKLR010000053.1, on the reverse strand, counting down.
TCCTTTCCCTTTCTATTACCTTCAATCTCTTTCAATCTCCACCTTAGTCACCATGACCAGCTTATCACCATTAATCACATTTTCCCTATAACTTCCAATCTCTAATCTTTACCATCCTATCCCTTTCTATTGCCTCTAATCTCTTTTAATCTCTACCTTAATCATAATGATCAGTTATCACCATTAATCACCTTTTTTATAACTTTTAATCTCTAATCTAAACCTTTCTATCCCGCCCTACCCCTATTTCCATGGACATAGCAAGTTATCGCTTTTAATCATATTTTTCTATAACTTTGAATTAATGTCTAACACTTCTACATCATTTCCAAACCCCACCTGAATAAACATGATGTACTTTCCCTTTTACACTGAGAAAATAAGTTGACTAAATATAACCAATTTTTGATTAAATTTAGCACAGAGAGGTTGTTGATATAGCACCTGCAAAGCTCTTTATTTATTATTAGCAGATTAAATGCTACTGTTAACCTTGAAGATTGGTTGTGATCACCGGTATCTTGTGTGTTTTGTTCAGAGTCCCTTAACACTGAAATTGGCTAGAGGCTTTTTTTTCAGTGTAATCACTTTTCATCTATAATTTTCAATAACCTATGTCATATACACAAATTTTTTGCTATTCTTCACTTAACCAGCATTATCAGTTATCGCTTTTAATCAATTTCCTTCAACAACTTTCTATCTTTCACCTACCACTTTCTATCCCTTTCTATCCCTTTCTATCCCTTTTTATGCTTTCTTATCCAACCTGTATTTACATGAACAGTTTTCGCTTTTAATTACTTTCCTTTCATTAATTTCTGTAATCTAGTGAGTGATCATGTTCTTTCAGTTGGAGATGGGGAAGTATAAGTACAAAAAGAAAGGGATTAAAAGGGATAGAAAGAGATAGGAAGGGATAGGAAGGGATAAAAAGGGATAAAAAGGGATAGGAAGTGATAGAAAGAGATAGAAGGTAATAGGTGAAAGATTAAAAGTTATAGAAGAAAGGTGATTAAAAACGATTACCGATGATGCTGGTTAGAGTGGAATAGCAAAAAATATGTGGATATGTTATAGGTTATTGAAAAGTATAGATGAAAAGTGATTAAAAGGGAAAGCTCATCATGTTTATTCTGGTAGGGTTTGGAAATAATTTGAAGGTATTAGAAATTAATTGAAAGTTATAGAAAAAGGTGATTAAAAGCGATAAGTCACTATGTCCATTAAGGTAGGGATAGAACTGGATAGAAATGTATAGATTAAAGATTGAAAGTTATAAGGAAAAGGTGATTAATGGTGATAACTGATCATTATGATTAAGGTAGAGATTGAAAGAGATTGGAGGCAATAGAAAGGGATAGGATGGTAAAGATTAGAGATTAAAAGTTATAGGGAAAAGGCAATTAATGGCGATAAGCTGGTCATTGTGATGAAGGTAGAGATTGAAAGAGATTGGGGTCGATAGAAAGATATAAGGAGGTATAGAGTCGAATTGGAAAGTGATAGCTTTTCTGTATCTCTTTCTATAACAGAGATAAGAAAAGATAAAAAGTGATAAGATTTCTATATCTTTATTTCCAGTAGGGAAGTTGAACATAACGCACAGGTACATTGAACCACCAGTTCGACCTTCCTTTTGGCAAAAGGCAAGTTTGAAATGAAGCTTGTTCAACTCACTTTTTTCTTGTCCAACAATTCTTTCTTTACTGGGTAGTTATTACTCGAGTGAGCATTTACAAATAGAGAAAATATTGCTTGTCTTAAAATAATGTTAAAATGATAAAAAGTATTATTAGAAACGTATTTGAAATGACTGCTAAATATAAAAGTTCCAAACCTGCCACTAGATGGATGTCTTTCTCATGAAGGAGTTGACGACTATCATATACACCTGACTCTCTTTATATGCAACTCTTCGGGCTGGGTCTTTCATATAGCGAATTGTAAACAAACGCTCGAAACGCATTGTCCTTTGCTACCCCTCTTACGTCTTTGTCCCTACATGATCGACCCTCAACTCTAATTCCCCTTTCTTCTTATTCGCAGAATGTCATATTTCGAACCTTCATATAAAGAGAGTGCGGCGTACTACTACTTGTAGTTTTCGTCATCTGTAGACTCAAATTACTTCCCAAAAACAAGACCCGCAGAAATCGCAATTTAGCAAAGAAGAAAAAATAATTACATTCTCATCCTAAATGAGAAGGTCTTCAATTTGTGCGATTTTTGACTTTTGCTAATTCCTACATTTCTCGACGTTTTGAGACCTGATTCCAAAAAATGGGTTTTACGAAAATGTTTTTTTTTAAGTGCCACATGCGTCTTGCTTTATAGGAAAATATGAAATTCGCCTCTCAGCCTACAAAAATATTATTAATATTTTGGAATTCAAATCTTTGAAAAAATTAAAGTTCTTTTTAAATTAAAATATTTTTAAGTAAATAATATTATGTCGTTATTAGTAATATAATAAGAAGGAATTTTATCTGGGTAGTTCTACAGATGAGGGAATATTGTGCGTTATAGCTTATTTCTAACAAAATTTTGAAACGAATTTGAACAAAACTAATTTATTTTTGATGGAAAGTCTTAATATCAATGATTTCTTCAACTTTAATAAAAAAAGCCAATTCACTTTTACATTTCTAAAGAAAAAACGCATTAAAGAGTGAAATTCTTCATTTCATGGTATGTCCTTTATTGAAAATAAAACTTTATAGATTGAAAAAAAAGTTCTTTCTAAATTATTAAAAAACAAATTCATAGTGAAATACTAACTTTGGATAGTTATAGTTATTGTACATAACTATAACATTAATCTACTATTTATTTAAAAAATATACTCTCGAATTTTGTCCGTTGATTTTGCTATCGGATTACTGACACTTAAAAAAACGCAAAAATTAACAAAAATTAGTTCTGTTGCTATAAATCAAAAGACTCTCCGAGAGAGGTAAACAGCTTTTGGATTTTTTTATTTAACTTTATTTATCGAGTTTTTGTCAAAATTGGACAAAATTCATAAACAATTTTTGAAATATCGACCGCCAAATTGAATCCACCATTTTTAATTTTGAAGAACTAACTTCCAATTTATAATAGCGACCCCAAACAATGTCGACCAGTAAGTTTTATAAAAATCCAATCACAATTTTCAGTGTTATTATGATTTTCCTATTCATAATCAGAATTTCCTGTATATTTTTTTATAAATGTTTGTAAAATTAGTAATTTTCAATTTTTTATTGGCCCTTTTCAGATTACTTGTCGAAACTAAAACACAAATAAAAATGTTTTGACAAAATTAGCATCATTTTCTTCCTTCATTCGTAGAACTACCCGTCTAATCAATATTTGAAATTAACAATTTTGGAATAAAAGGAATATAATGACACAGGCACACAAATGAAATACACACTAGTGTATTACTATGTGATTTTTTGCGCAGAATCCGAATCTGATTGCATAAGTTTCATATTGCTAAAATTTTTAAAAATACCTCAAACAACTGCTCAAAAACACGAATTAGAGCCATAATACAAAAATATTTTCTTTTTTTTAACACTCTGATTCGGTTCCGTTGTGGGAGAGGCCGAAACTGGGTTGGTATGGTAAGCGAGAGTTAGGCTCTCGAAAAAAGTCTTCACCGAGACACTGCACTGGTGTATTCCTATGTATTTTTTCCTTCTGAATCTGAAGTGAGAATTGTCAGATTGGCTCAAGTTGTTAACGCTAGTCAATTTGTTCGCTAGTATAGTCTCTCGGCGAAATCATTTTTCTATTTCGGCTCAAATTCGTGTCTTTTTTAGCAGTTTTTTTTCAGGTAATCTCAACAAATCAAGCCAATTTGACAATTCTTATTTCAAATTTAGATTCAGAGGGGATATTACGTAGTTGTACACTAGTGCAGTGTCTCGGCGATTTTATTTTCCTACTTTTGCTCAAATTCGTGTTTTTGAGCATCGATCGCGAAGCGCGAGTGCCGTGATGAGAATGTATTTCTTAAAGGCGTAGAACTTTAAGACAAAAAAATGTTTTATCTTTTAAGTGAAAAACCAATTTAGAATAGTGCTAAACAGTGCTAAATATTAAACTGGTTCAAATCGTAGGGAAAGTATACAATTTTTATAACGAAAAGCAAGCTTTATGTAGTCGAAGCGTGCAGCGCGACGGCAAGATTGATAATGATCAGAGTGCGAAGCACAACGCTCGTTCCAAATACGGAACGCGTAGCACGACGATTACTTAACCTGACTCCACATACGAATCTAACATTGCTCCGCACGCACGCCGTGCATGAGATAGAAACGTCTATCTCATACAAGACGTGCGTACGGACCAGCGTTAGGTTCACATGTAGAGCCGGCTTTAAACTTCGGAGCGCGAAGTGAAACGACGACCCTCGCGCGCCCCGAGGCGTGCTGAAACTAGCGAGCGAAGCGAGCCCTGTGCGCGAAGCGCGCGATGAGAATGTGACGAAGCGCGAAATCAGATTTTTTTTATAAAGCATCATTTCTTTAAGCAAATAAGCTTTTCTACGATTTTTATAAATATTACAGTTATTTTTCCTTAATACATTTTCAAAAATTTACAGTTATTTACTTCATTTAAACTTAATACGAACAGTTGATACAACTTCGCAGAAAATAGCTAATTTTATCTTTTCAAAATTTGCTATAACTACAATGCAGGCACACCAATAACAGTCTTAACCCTCTATAAAATGCAAAGAGCAGCTGCAAAAGCAATGCCTATCGTCCTTTTATTAATAAGAATTATACTTCGTTATATCCTCTGGTGTATTCAATATAATATGTTACGCGCGGCGTAGTGCAGTGGCGTGCAGTTAGAGCGCGCGCTTGTGTTCCAGGGTTAATTTTTTAAAAACTTTTAAATATACTACTCTGACTTTCATATATCTTGTAGAAAAAAATCAAACTTTCCATTTAGAGTTGTTACGCACACTAGTGCAAAATAGTACTTTATATTAACCTTGCTCAAATCTGTCAACTTAATAGATTAAGTATTAATGTAATATATTATAATTAAGCATGTATTGTAGAAGATTTCTTCTAGGGAGAATTTTGTAGGCGAAAACTGCTTTGAGGGTCGACCGTGCGCGCATCCAGCCGCGCAGCTTTTCTCTCTCCACCGAATTTTGTACCCCCATACTTCAAGATCTCTCCGGCAAGGCCTGTTCGCCTATAAAAGTTGGCCCTTCAACGTAAAATCTTCAGTTCTTCCTAAAGCTCACTTAAGGTTGGTTGCCTCCTTCAGTCAGCTCCCAAGGTTGGTCGCCACCCTGCTCTAGGTTTTAATAAAGACGTATATACCGCTATACTCATGGTAAATTGATTTCCCTACCTTTAATTCGCTATAGTGAGGGGTTGCCATCTCACTATATTAGGTTAAGACCTGGAGGGGTTGCCATCTCCAGTATAGTAAGATATTAGAGGGGTTGGCATCTCGAATATCGAACTCGATCCACGGTTAGCGAGGGGTTGCCATCTCGCTATCCAAAAGTATCAGAGGGGTTACCATCCCTGATACTCTCCCCCCCCCCCCCGACGAGGGGTTGCCATCTTGTCGCTCTGTAGATACCCTGGAGGGGTTACCATCTCCAGCCTAGGGTAGTATTACTCTAATATCAAACTTTTGTTTGTTTTACGCAAGTAGAACCGTATCAAATAGCGCCCAACCTGGAACCGTGCTCGACGCCCCCATAAGATGCGAATTTTTCTCTCAAAAGTAGAAGATACTCTCAAAACAATTTAGAACCAGAAATATATTAAGATAAATCTTACAAGATAATTTCTTAATTTTACTTTTTCTTCAAAGTTTAACTCTTTTTATTTAAATGTAATTTTTAAAAATTGAAAACAAAATTAAACATGACAGAAAAATTCAATTTTTGATTTGAATTGTAGGAGTAAAAATATTTTAAAATATTCTTAAAATATTAGTCAGTTTTAACAAGTAAACTTTGATTACATATGTGTCGCTTTCTAAAGAAAGGGACATAAGAAGCCAATATTGGTTATTTTACAGGAGAGCGAAAACAAAAGTCGAGCTTGCATGGTAATCTGTACAAATCAAAAGATTTGAATTGTTATAGCTTGAAAAATATTCAATAAAAACCTTTTCTGACTTTAGATAATGAAAAATGAACCTTTAATAAAATTAAAACATCCATAAACCGAAAAACGATTTTTTGCTTCTTAGGTCCCTTTCTTCAGAACGCGTCACATGTGCTTCTCTCTCAAAAGTTTAATTTTAGTCGATTAAGGGTAGTTTTTCCATTTAAAAAAACAAAGGGTGATAAAGAAATTGTTACTTTGTTTTTGAGTTGTTGGAAGAAATATAGAGTTCTGGTAATTTAAGGGTAGTTTTTCGATATAAAAGGGAACTAGAGGGAGATGGAGAAATTGTGACTTTGTGTTTGCGTTGTTGGAACAAAAATACAGCAATATTAGATTTTTTTTTAAAAAACAATATGTTTTTTGAATCTTGTTTACCTTGAAAGTTTGATTTTGTTAATTTAAGGGTAGTTTTTCGATAAAAAAACAGAGGGTTATGGAGAAATTATGACTTTGTTTTTGCGTAGTTGGAGCAGAAATGTAAAAATGTTTGGTACTGTTTTAGAAAACAACCTATTTTTTCACGTTATACCCCTAAAGATAGACTCTTTCCATTTAAGGGTAGTTTTTCGTTAAAAAAAATAACCAGTGGGTGATGGGAAAATTGTTTTTAAGTTGTTTGAGCACTGTTAGTAATTGATCTGTACAGACCATTAGAACTCGTCTGTCGATAAACCGGTTGTACTCAGCAAAGGTTTTTCTACCGTTTTCCCTCTCCACTGGCGAGAAAATCCAATATTGGGTGTTCAACGCAAATGCGAGTACCTCTAATTTCAAGTCGTTCTGTGGACGCAAAATACTTATTAGTACTTCTGATTAAAGTACAATTATAGTTTGTTTCCACGGGGAACACTTGTGAGTGTGTACGGCCAAATGTAAGTAATGATTAGGCTTTCAATCATTGAAGATACTCTTCTACATTAATAATAAATAGATTTACTTGTTTTTAATAAAAGAGAATTTACAAATTACGTAACGCTATTTTCGGGGGGTGGGTGGTCAAGCAGTTTGTTACTACCTACAGAAAAAATGACGGTAGTGTATGTGTAACGACGTGTTACATGGGGGAGGAGGGGAGTCAAAATTTTCAGAAAAAACGTTACGTAATATGTGAACGTTCTCTTAATTATAAATAAATACTTTGGCGAAAACGCTAGACCGAAATCTGACCGACTTTGGTCAAATTTGGTTTGATGCAAAAAAATGCAATAAGTTAATGAAATCTAATGAAAAAAGATGAAAAATCATGCCAAATTAGTTTATATTTAGTTGATATGATAAAAAATTATATTAAATAAGACTGTAATTAACAAGTAATATTATTTACTAAAATCAGTTCCATTTAATATAATTTTTGCTCAACTCAACTATATATAAACTAATTTGGCATTGTTTTTCTTTTTTTTCATCAGATTTCACTAACTAATTACAATTCTTTGCCTCAAACCAAACTTGACCAAAACCTGACCAAAGTGGGTCAGATTTTGGTCTGGCATTTTCGTTAGAATATTGTAGACAATTTAGCATATGTCATGGGGTACAGTAGTTCATTGCTTCCATTTTGCTTAAAACTTATTCCTAAAGGGTTTTCAGGGTCACTGGTTACGAATATAAAATCTGTTTTTAATAATTCAAAATGGCGGTTCGAATATAGCGGATGAAAAAATTAAATTTAATTAGATTTTATTGAAACTTGTAACTTGGGAGTTTTCAGAGTCACTGATTCCGAATCCGAAATCAATTTTTAAATCAATTTTTTATTTCAAATAGTGGATCCAAGATGGCGGATGAAAAAACGAAATTGAATTGGATTTCTTTGAATCTTATTACTAATACTGAAAAATGAGACGATTGCTACAACTCCAACAGTATCAAAGAAGCATACAACTTACAGGTTATAAAGTAGATTGTCGAAAAAAGCAAGACAGTTGAATTATAACATCCCGCATATCTAACAATCTTTTCTTTGAAACTTAACAAATATCACTGTAATATTACGAAAATTTACTTAAAAAATCTTTGCAATTATTACAAAAAATTAATCGTTTCTTATATTTTAATCGAATTTGAAAAAATATACAATATACATTCGATGAAGCAGCTGATTGAGAAATTAATACACATTCAAAGCATTTCGAATCACTTATTGTCACGATCGGACCCGTGACTTTATTTTTTGTTATTAAAAAATAATAATATTTTTAAAATGTTTAATTATTTAAACATTATTAATTTAATAAAAAAGGAATCAAACATTTATTTGTTAAATAAAAGACCTTTTTAGGTCAAACAAACTGTCTTCATTTTTCATTATGAAATGTAAACTATATCGCAAGATTGAAATTAGTTAAAACCGTCAACAATGCAAAATACGAATCAACCTAATTGATACACTTACAAAAAGGATTTAAGTACATCTTATTATTAATATAAAGAGACAAATAATCAAAACATTAACAACTTCTATTTTCTTTTAATATTACTGGTCACGCTCTCAATTATTTATCGAGAATTGCATCAATAACAGCATTTCAAAATCACAGCGAACTAATTTCATCAAGAATGATGAAAAGTTCATCAGCAAAATTACGATGATCCAAAACATGAATTAATAAAACGAATGAACAGGGTGTCATCGAGGCAGTGTCGGCTTTAGGCAAAGTGTTCGGGAGGGGCGATATATGGGATAGAAAGAGATAGCACCATAGTGCTATCTCTCTCTCTCTCTCTCTCTTATACAAATATAAGATTCTCGGGGGGGGGGGGGGACGGTCTCCCCATTCGCCCCCCCGTAAAACCGCCACTGCATCGAGGTCTTTCCGGCCGAGTCTCAAGAGGAGACGGAGGTCGTTGTTTGAGTTTTTATAAGGTAGCCGTCGCCTTAAAAAGACGAGCTGATAAGTTTTTCTTGAGTGGATCACGAAAACGCCCCTATAGGCGTATCATTTAAAGTTTTGCCTTTAGATCGTTTTGAAAGTGTAAGAAAATATTCATTAAATATTAGTATAATTATTGAGAATTTAAAAGAGTTTTTGAATAAAATAGAAACTTCAAAATAATAATAATAGAATATTTTATAAAAAAAAAGAAAAATACAAATAATAAAAGAGAATTGAAGGAATTATAAGTTGGAAATAATATATTAAAAGTGATTTAAATATATTGACATTTAGTGACAATATTCCTCTGAAGGATTACAAAACCAATTTTGTGAGTATATTGATTATGTAAACCAGGCGCGGATCCAGCGGGGGGCGATGGGGGCGATCTCCCCTCCCAAAAGCCTTAGATTATCATATGAGAGAGAAAGAGATAGCACTATATTCTTATATTTTTCTATCTTATATATCGCCCCCTCCAAAAACCTCGTCTGGATCCGCCTTTGCAGTGGGGCAAATGAAGGTGGTCGTGGACAAAACAGTCTAGAGGTCACAAATTTGACTCTTTTTTAATGTTTTTTTTAAATAAAAGGTTATAAAATTTCGCACAGATCTGTGAGAGCCGAATTTTGAAAAATGTTTAAACAATTTTTTTATTTAACTTTAAAAATAAAAATTAATTTTTTTTATTATTTATTACAGTACAATTTTTATAGAAATGCAATTATATTAATATATATTATTTTAAACAATAGAGTACTTCCTTAAAAACAATATCTATAAGTTAAGGCTGTGCAAAAAGCCCGAAATTTCGAGTCTAGTCAGGTTGGTTTTTTTCGGGTCGATTGGAGTCGGATTTGAGTTTTCGAGATTTCGAGAAAACTCAGAAAGTCTCGAGTTTTCGAAATTTTCGAATTCTCACATGTTTTCGGGTTCTCGCATGTTTTTAACATCACCCAGAGTCCATAAAAAATAGAGTCTATTTCAATCAATGATTTTAAGAAAACGGTAAAGTATAATGATGTTGAGTTTTCTTCAACGTTAAACACATGTGTTACGAGCGGCCTAAATTTTTAAAACTATTTATTAAAATATTTATTTCATTCTAAAAGTCAGATATCGCATATACATAATGAACAGTGTATGTGCGTGCATATATGTGTATGCTCATACATACATTGTTTAGATAAATTAAAATTAAGAAAATAATATGCGGAAGAATGTTCAATTAATTGGTCTTGCACTGCATAAAATTTCTTGAATGTCAAACCGATTTAAAAGCTCTGGTTTCATACGCGAAAAGAAAATGAGAACAAGAGAGAATCGAAGAAGACTCTTGTGCTCTGTTTCTTCAATTTGAGCGATCAAAAACTAGCCTTGCCTTGCGAAAAATCTTTAAATGTCAAACTGAGTTGAGAACTCTGGTTTAATACACGAAAAGAAAATGAGGACAAGAGAGAATCGAAGAAGATTCGTAGCTCTTGTACTTTGCTTCTTACAGAATTTCAATTATATAATCAATTATCTATCAGTATTTTTATATCTATGAATATTACAATTTAAATACCAAACTTAAAATAATATCACTTTTCTTATTCTTTAAATAAATAGTTAATTCTAATTATATCGCAAAATTTATATTATTAATTTTATACACTGTTTTATTTTTGTTATATTGCAGTTTATAAAATTAATCAACATTGAAACCTTTTTATGCAAGATAAGACCAAATCTTAATATTTTATTAGTCAGGTGCAGAGTGCCGTGTAATATAATTGTTCAGTATTGCTAGTAGAATAGATCTACAAAATTCGAGATCGATGCACTTTCTGACTCGGCGTCAACCGGCGCACGTATTATAAACAAAGAATTAAGAGTTCAACTTACAAAAGAGAAATGAAAAGGAGAGCAAAAAGATAAAATATTTGCTAAATTTCCTATTATTATTGAAATATAATCAAACCTTTTTGAATTGAGATTTGGGTTATTAACAATAAGGGTTAAGAAAATTATATAAATTAAATAAATAAAAGCTACAATAGACAAATTAATAAATACACATTTGTCAATAAACATTGTTAAAAGCGGCATTATTATAGCAACAATGATGATGGAAATAACAACAATTATTGTTATTGTTGTTGTTGTTATCATTTTTTGTATTTATTATTATCCATAAGATCAAATTATTTAAATACTGAAAATAATATTAAACAAAGGGACTATGCGATGATCTCATTCAACCTCAATAGTAAGCTCCACCCCTTATACTCTTCTTTTTTGTTAGAGATGGCCCGAGCTTAGTTCATCCCCACCTCATCGATCTATGTAATACATCGATGATTTGGATATGAATAAGGAAAAATTAACACCAAATCACTGGTCATCTCTATATAAGGAAGTCAGTTTTCCCCCATAATTCGACCTCTGCGACACTTAACTTCCAACCTGCGAAGAGTGAAGTTCAACTTTTGCCAAGTCCCATCGGTTAACGCCCTTTTATTTTATTTGTTGAACTGGTACTAGATTGAAAACTTTATTAAGTAAAATCGATTGTCCGGAATACTCAAAAATCAATAATCGGGCATCGATGTAAAGCTTTAGTCGAAACGCGAAATTTAATTGTAAATTTTTAAATAAACGAAACGATTATACTTGCGTTGACTCCCAACCAACAAACATTTTCAACTTGATAGTTGTGAACATCGATCTGATAAACCGAATAATCGGTAAGAATTATTTGTAACCTTCTTTCTTTGTACACTATTTTACTGTCGTTTAAAAATAAAATAACTTTATTCTCTTCCATACATAATACTTTTCCTCTCTTATTTTTCTTTCTTTTTCCTAAATATTTATATTATAAATAATATAATATATATATTTATTTAATTTTTTTTATTAAACAATGCAATGACAGCTCCCGTAGAGCTGAAGCAATAACAGACCTACCTTAAAAATAAATTAAGCACAAGTCTTTCCAACTTATGCGAAAAAGCTCAAACTCCGAAGAGAATTTAAAACTTCTTTTTAAAATCTCGACCACGCAAAGTTGCGGAAACGTAACACATGTATTTAACTAAATTTTTTTTACAAAATGTCGCCTTTACAGCAATTTAAATCATGTCACGTTTTTCAAAACAACATCACGTCCAAAAGGATTTCTCCTACAGTTTTTGACGGATTTAGTTCAAATTTGAACTGTAGCTTTAAAATAACATTCTTTATAGAAAAGTACGCAGAATTTTTCAAAAATATCAATTTTTCGCAAAATGACATGACTGATGACAAAAATGACTCGAGGTTGTTTTAAAAAACGTGACATGAGTTAAATTGCTGTAAAGGCGCCATTTTGTAAAAAATTTAGTTTAATACATGTGTTTAACGTTAAAGAAAATCTAACATCATTATACTTTACCGTTTTCTTATTAAAACATTGATTGAAAAAGACTCTATTTTTATGGGCTCGGGGTGATGTTACCCCTTAAAGTTCTGGTACAATTTTGAGACAAAATGATAATTAAAATAATAATTTTCTCTTATTGTAATTCTGGTTATTTTAATTCGAAAGCAATGTTAAACATGGCCTTACTACAGAAAGGTCAATTGACAAGCAGTCAGCCCACAAGTGCGACAAGGACACTCTTATGCGTAAAGCTATTTGCGTCTCACTCGCACTCCCTCACTCGCAGGTCCCTATGACCTGTTGCCAACAGACCATACTGTATACATTTAGGTATTGATAAATTTTATATTCCGGCAAATTAAATTAAAATTTCCAATAATTTCAATAGAAAAAATACCTAATTACAAGAATATTTTAACCAGAAATTATAAACAGATTCTCTAGTGAATTTAACTAAAAATTACACTGCTACAAAAAAGAAAAAACTAAATACACCTGACTAATGACATGGTGCAGGTTGTAAATTTGGTCGAATAGAACTTAAAAATATTTTTCTTATATTTTTTGAACCCTCCAAATTTTATTTATTTAAAACAAACTGTTTTTTTGGACTTTACATACGAATTTACTGATAACTCGGCCATTTTGTGACCGATTTTCAAAATTAAAAAAGATTTGGAAAGGGAGTGAATATACCTTTTAAATAGTATACATATGTGACCCTCCAGGGTGTAAGGAACCTTAGCTGCAAAACATTGGATTTTGATTTTTTATCATGAATCGATAAAATTTGAGTTGCTCTTTCACATACAGAAATCAAAACTTGTTTATGTCTATTGGTTTTTGTGTTATTAGCGATGAAATATAGGCATAACATAACAACAACAAAGGCAGGCTCGTCTTTAAACGCCTGTCCTGAAAAATTTAAAACATTCAATTTTAAATCTTTATTATCAATCAATAGAATTTGAGTTAGTCTTTCACATACAAAAAATAAATTTTTTTTATGTCTATTAGTTTTCGTGTAATTGGCGATGAAACATAGGCACAACATAACAATAACTTAGTCAGGCTCAACTTCAAACGCCCGTCCCGCAAAATCCATTTCTTGCAGCTAAGGTCCCATTCACCCTGGAGTGACACATATATTTATTTTTAGAACTAGCATGTTATGAGTTTTTATCGGGTAAGCCTGGAAAAAGTGCTTTTTCCCTTATTTTTTCAAATTTGACCATTGTTTATTGCAAAATTTAAATAAAAAATATTATTTGACTGCTAATATTCTAAAAGTTTCTTCATTGTGGAAGCGATTCACTACTCGATTGATGAAATCAGACAAAAATTGTTGAAGTTATGCAATTTTTTCTTAACTAAAAATCATGTATTTGGGTGTATATCGAGTTTCGAGCCCATTCACTGAAGTATGTAATTGCCCCGTTTGAAAATCTTTAAGATTATTTAATTGGTGGACAATTGAAAGTTGAAGTTGTCTGATAAACTTTGTTGACTGTTTATTTAACATGTCAAATGTTTTGCAGAAGCCATAAAGATATTAGAAAATGTCAGTAAGTCACGTTGCGATTCGTAATTATATTGTTATTTAATCAGTTTGTAAAGATGTGTGACAAACGGAATAATTTCTGTTACGTTTGTGGCTATTTTGTTGATAAGCACCATCGCCGCGAATTGAAAACAAATAATGCTGTGGTTGAAGCATACAATCTTCACTTTAAACGCGAGTATAACGGAAGTAGCTGGTATGAACCGGAATATATCTGTTCGACTTGCACAATTTCACTAAAAAAGTGGAAATCTAAACAGTGTGATCAAAATCGTTAACCATTTGCGAGCACAATGATTTGGTATCGTCAGCTCATTTACAAGCCAGAAGACTGCTACTTCTGCCAAACAAACCTTTCAGGTCTTCGCTATAAAACACGTGACAGCATACAGTATCCTGATGTGCTGACTGTTACTAAACCATCCCTGAAAGAAAACATAAACGATGAAGTTGAAGTCGAAGAATGAGAAAATGATTTCCCATTTAATGATGAAACTCCATCTTGTAGTGAAAATGATGACCCCTTCATCCCACATGGATCAGCATAGACAGAGAGGCACTTTATGTCAAATTATGATTTCCATGACCTAGTGCGCGATTTAGAACTCTCATGAAGACAAGCGGAAATTTTGGCATCAAGGTTGAAACAGTGGAATCTTGTAGAGAGTAACTTCAAAATAACGTCCATGAGAAAAAATGTCGAGCGGACTATTTTCAAACAAAATTTCAAAGTTGATGAAGTTGACGAAAACCTCACGTATTGTATTGACATAGACGAATTATTTTATTGCTTGGATCACGAACATCAACCAAAAGATTGGCGATTATTCATCGATGGATCATGCAAAAGTATTTTGTTAATTGTACTCTTAAAGCTAAAATAAGTTCTCTATAAACATAGGTCATATTGTATTTTATATGTGCGTTTCTTTAGGTTTCAAAGCTGTTTTATTACATAACGAGAATCAGCTGCCATCAGTACCCTTAGCATACGCTACCGATATGAAAGAAACATACCAAACTTTGGCGAAGATCTTTAAAGTGATTGATTACTCTAAACATCAGTGGCAAATCGTCTCTGACTTTAAAGTCTTAACGATTCTTTTTGGAATGCAAGGTGGTTACACCAAAAATCCCTTTTATCTCTGTGAATGGGACAGTCGTGCTAAAGAGCATTATGATCGGAAAGAGTGGCCATCACGAAAATCATTTCAAATCGGGAAACGCAATATTATAAATATTCCTTTGGTAGAAGCTAACAAAATCATCTTACCACCATTGCACCTAAAATTAGGTTACATGAAGCAGTTTGTTAAACAACTGGACAAAGACAGTGAAGCTTTTTCACATCTGAAAATGACTTTCCCCAAGCTAAGTGACGCCAAAATCAAAGAAGGTATTCTACATTGCTTTAACATATGCACATCAAAGTGTAATCAAAGTAAAATTTAATTAAGTATTAATGTGTTTAATTAATGTTGAATTTAATAAATAATTTAATTAAATAACTCCGTTGATTTTCAGGGATATTTGTTTGACCTCAAATTCGTAAAATTATGCAAGATGGGAATTTCATTCAGAAATTAAGTTTAGTAGAAAGAAGGGCATGGTTAAGTTTCATTTCTCTATGCGACAACTTTTTAGGCAAATACAAAAGTAATAACTACGTTGACATTGTGAATGAATTCTTGCAAGCCTACGGAGACATGGGTTGCAGAATGTCAATCAAAGTCCACTTTTTACATTCACATTTGGACTTTTTTCCAGAGAAGCTTGGCAAATTAAGTGATGAACAGGGCGAAAGATTTCATCAAGAGATGGCATCAAATGAGAAGCGCTTCCAAGGAAAAAGTAAAACACAAATGTTAGCAGATTACTGCTGGTCGCTCAAACGCAAAACTAGTGATTCTTCACTTAAACGACGAAGATCCGGCAAACACTTTTGAAACTTTGAAAATGAATCCGAATCCGAAGTAAAAATTACCGAATTAGCTAAATATTTTAAGATAATTTCAAAAATAATTTATTTCATAGAATTTCATCAGAATTTTATCATCAGTCTATGGAATTTAGTAATTAAACTACGTAATAGTTTTGGAAACCCGATATACATTCGCGGACATATTACTTACTTCAGAAAAAATTACATAACTTAAACAATTTTTGTCCAATTTTATCAACCGAGCAGTCAACCTCTTCAATAATAGAAGCACTTTTAGAATATCAGTAGTCATTTAATATTTTTATTCAAATTTCGCAATAAACAATGGTCAAAGTTGAAAAAATAATGAGAAAAGCTTTTTTCCAGGCTTACCCGATAAAAACTCATAACATGCTAGTTCTAAAAATATATATATGTATACTATTTAAAATGTATATTCATTCCCTTTCCAAATCTTTTTTAATTTTGAAATTCTGTCAAAAAATGACCGAGTTATCAACAAATTCGTGTGTAGAGTCCAAAAATACAGTTTTTTTTTAAATAAATAAAATTTAGAGGGTTCAAAAAATATAAGAAAAATATTTTTTAGTTCTATTCGACCAATTTTACAACCTGCACCATGTCGTTAGTCAGGTGTATTTTCAGTGTCGCACCGTGTTATAAACTAAATAGCTTTAGTATTTTCAACAGGAACATTTTTTTTACTGCATTTCAAGTTTCATTAGTAGGGGAATAGGTTTGGTTGTGGGCACCCTTTTTGTTTTTGACCCATAACTTGTGCCCAATAAATATGACACGGTCATTAACGTATGTATGGAAAGCTAGACACCTTAGCTAACTTCTGACAAAGAAACTAAATTGGTTTCGCTGAATAAAAAATTTATTTTTATAAATTGTATAAAGTAGTCATTTTTTGCAAAAATGAAATTTTGGTTCGGTTGTGGGCACCCTTAAAAAATTGGCTGAAAATGGGGGAAAATGAACTTAAACCACTACAAATATAAATAAATATCAATTTAATTATTAATTATATGAGTGTACATAAAATTATTTAAATTATTTAAATTATTTTGAATTTAATTTTAAAACTAAAACGTATTTATTTTAAAGGCTTTCAGCGGTAAAATAAGATAATAAGATACAACTTTTCACATCCACTGCAGTCCCCCTTCAATGTATTTAATTTCCACTTTACTTCCACTTCACTTCCATTTCAATTCCACTTCACATCCACTTCAATTCCGCTGTCTATCCCCTTTACTTCTACTTCCCTTTTAAGTTCACTTTAATGACACTTCACTTCCACTTCAATTACACTTCATTTCCATTTCACTTTCATTTCACTTTCATTTTACTTTCAATTCACTTCCACTTCACATCGATATACCGACTATCTTTGTCTCTCTTTGTCTCCCTCTTTCACGCATCGAACCTAAAATGCACAACTATTGTCATTACACGAAGGACGCTTAAGTCTCGTTATAAAAATTTTGTCCCTAGATCACTCCCAGAAACCACTGGAAACACTTAAAATTTGTGAAACACTATTAATAGTTGAGAGAAATTACTTATGATTTCATCCAACACAGAATTTCGCGATTTATCTAAAAAAATATTGGTGCCCACAACCGAACCAATTTGAGTGCCCACAACCGAACTTTGCAATCATGTTAAAACGTCATGAAAAAAATTTTGGTTGTAAACATTGTTGTGATACTCTGTATTGGATTAAAAAAAATATTATATTTACTGTGTAAATATACATTAGACATACATTTTTAATTCATTCGCTTTGATTTGTGCGACTTTTAAAAATATTTATAAAAACTTTTATTTTAATTTCAACTTGAAAAAAATTAATTTCTTTGCAGCAAAAAGTACAGGTATCCGTTCAATTTTGTATTCTCTCAAAAACTACGTGCGGTCATACCACACACTGGACATTTGTCACATTTGACAAATATCTTTTCTGTCAAAAGTTTCGCAGGGGTGCCCACAACCGAACCATGCCTACAACCGAACCTTCTCCCCTATAGTTCTAAAACATTTGTTTAATTAAATATGCTTATCGTGCTTTTCTTAATAATTTTTAAATTATTTACTAATAAAATAACTAATAAAGAAAACATGCCCGTAGCCACTAATAAATTTCGTGAAGGGCCCAACCCACCAAATTAACTTCAGTTTCAATTAATTTTTCACTAACTGCTCCTGATTGTATTATTTATATTATAAAACTGCTCATCAATTTGATTGTTAAATTAAATTAATATTAATGAAATATTATGAATTAATTATAATAGGTAAATATTACACATAATTTAATTATATATATATATATATATATATAATTAAATTATGTGTAATATTCAAATTAGTGGCTACATGCATGTTTTCTTTATTAGTTAGTTTATTACTAAATAATTTAAAAATTATTAAAAAAGCACGATAAGCATATTTAATTAAACAAATGTTTTAGAACTATACTAATGAAACTTGAAATGCAGTAAAAAAAATGTTCCTGTTGAAAATACTAAAGCTATTTAGTTTATAACACGGTGCGACACTGAAAATACACCTGACTAACGACATGGTGCAGGTTGTAAAATTGGTCGAATAGAACTAAAAAATATTTTTCTTATATTTTTTGAACCCTCTAAATTTTATTTATTTAAAAAAAACTGTATTTTTGGACTCTACACACGAATTTGTTGATAACTCGGTCATTTTTTGACAGAATTTCAAAATTAAAAAAGATTTGGAAAGGGAATGAATATAAATTTTAAATAGTATACATATATATATTTTTAGAACTAGCATGTTATGAGTTTTTATCGGGTAAGCCTGGAAAAAAAGCTTTTCTCATTATTTTTTCAACTTTGACCATTGTTTATTGCGAAATTTGAATAAAAATATTAAATGACTACTGATATTCTAAAAGTGCTTCTATTATTGAAGAGGTTGACTGCTCGGTTGATAAAATTGGACAAAAATTGTTTAAGTTATGTAATTTTTTCTGAAGTAAGTAATATGTCCGCGAATGTATATCGGGTTTCCAAAACTATTACGTAGTTTAATTACTAAATTCCATAGATATTATGATTATTTATAATTAATTTAGCTCAAATTTTCAAATTGCACTTTCAATAAAATAACAATTGTGTCATTTTTATATATTCTTTTCAAGGTGAATATGTTTAAAAGACAAATGCTATATTTTGATGATAAAATTCTGATGAAATTCTATGAAATAAATTATTTTTGAAATTATCTTAAAATATTTAGCTAATTCGGTAATTTTTACTTCGGATTCGGATTCATTTTCAAAGTTTCAAAAGTGTTTGCCGGATCTTCGTCGTTTAAGTGAAGAATCACTAGTTTTGCGTTTGAGCGACCAGCAGTAATCTGCTAACATTTGTGTTTTACTTTTTCCTTGGAAGCGCTTCTCAATTGATGCCATCTCTTAATGAAATCTTTCGCCCTGTTCATCACTTAATTTGCCAAGCTTCTCTGGAAAAAAGTCCAAATGTGAATGTAAAAAGTGGACTTTGATTGACATTCTGCACCCCATGTCTCCGTAGGCTTGCAAGAATTCATTCACAATGTCAACGTAGTTATTACTTTTGTATTTGCCTAAAAAGTTGTCGCATAGAGAAATGAAACTTAACCATGCCCTTCTTCCTACTAAACTTAATTTCTGAATGAAATTCCCATCTTGCATGATTTTACGAATTTGAGGTCAAACAAATATCCCTGAAAATCAACGGAGTTATTTAATTAAATTATTTATTAAATTCAACATTAATTAAACACATTAATACTTAATTAAATTTTACTTTGATTACACTTTGATGTGCATATGTTAAAGCAATGTAGAATACCTTCTTTGATTTTGGCGTCACTCAGCTTGGGGAAAGTCATTTTCAGATGTGAAAAAGCTTCACTGTCTTTATCCAGTTGTTTAACAAACTGCTTCATGTAACCTAATTTTAGGTGCAATGGTGGTAAGATGATTTTGTTAGCTTCTACCAAAGGAATATTTATAATATTGCGTTTCCCGATTTGAAATGATTTTCGTGATGGCCACTCTTTCCGATCATAATGCTCTTTAGCACGACTGTCCCATTCACAGAGATAAAAGGGATTTTTGGTGTTACCACCTTGCATTCCAAAAAGAATCGTTAAGACTTTAAAGTCAGAGACGATTTGCCACTGATGTTTAGAGTAATCAATCACTTTAAAGATCTTCGCCAAAGTTTGGTATGTTTCTTTCATATCGGTAGCGTATGCTAAGGGTACTGATGGCAGCTGATTCTCGTTATGTAATAACACAGCTTTGAAACCTAAAGAAACGCAAATATAAAATACAATATGACCTATGTTTATAGAGAACTTATTTTAGCTTTAAGAGTACAATTAACAAAATACTTTTGCATGATCCATCGATGAATAATCGCCAATCTTTTGGTTGATGTTCGTGATCCAAGCAATAAAATAATTCGTCTATGTCAATACAATACGTGAGGTTTTCGTCAACTTCATCAACTTTGAAATTTTGTTTGAAAATAGTCCGCTCGATATTTTTTCTCATGGACGTTATTTTGAAGTTACTCTCTTCAAGATTCCACTGTTTCAACCTTGATGCCAAAATTTCCGCTTGTCTTCATGAGAGTTCTAAATCGCGCACTAGGTCATGGAAATCATAATTTGACATAAAGTGCCTCTCTGTCTATGCTGATCCATGTGGGATAAAGGGGTCATCATTTTCACTATAAGATGGAGTTTCATCATTAAATGGGAAATCATTTTTTCCTTCTTCGACTTCAACTTCATCGTTTATGTTTTCTTTAAGAGATGGTTTAGTAACAGTCAGCACATCAAGATACTGTATGCTGTCACGTGTTTTATAGCGAAGACCTGAAATACTTCTAGATGTTATCGAGACCAAGCAATGCCTAAAAGTCACCCCCGATAAGAATAATCTAAGTTAAATATAAAAAATATTATTCACAATCCCAAAAAATTTTTGTACTTGTTCTGAAGAAAAGGAATGTACTTAGGGGACTGCTCCCTAATACTTCCAGATGATATCGAGACAAAACAACCCCTAAAAGTTACACCTGATAAGAATAATCTAAGTTAAATATAAAAGATATTATTCACTCTCCCAAAAAATTTTTGTCCTTGTTCTACAGAGATGGAAAGTACTAAGGGGACTGCCCCCTAATACTTCCAGATGATATCGAGACAAAACAACCCCTAAAAGTCGCCCCTGATAAGATTAATCCAAATTAAATATAAAAGATATTATTCACTGTCCCAAGAAATCTTTGTACTTGTTCTGAAGAGATGTAAAGTACTTAGGGGACTGCCCCCTAATACTTCCAGATGATATTGAAACAAAACAACCCCTAAAAGTTACCCCCGATAAGAATAATCTAAAATAAATGTAAAAGATATTATTCACTCTCCCAAAAAATTTTTGTACTTGTTCTGAGGAGAAGGAATGTACTTAGGGGACTGCCCCCTAATACTTCCAGATGATATCGAGACAACACAACCCCTAAAAGTCGCACTTGATAAGATTAATCCAAATGAAATATAAAAGATATTATTCACTGTCCCAAGAAATTTTTGTACTTGTTCTGAAGAGAAGGAATGTACTTAGGGGACTGCCCCCTAATATAGTTGAATTTTATAGATTTTATTCACTCTCCCAAAAATTTTTTGTACATGTTCTGAAAGGAAAAAATGTACTTAGGGTAATGCCTTTTAATACTTTCAGCTGATTTCGAGACAAAGCAACCCCTAAAAGCCACCCCTGACAAGAACAATATAAATTAAATATTAAAGATATTATTCCCTCTCCCAAAAATTTTTTCTACTTGTTTTGAAAGGCAAAAAAGTACTTAGTGGAATGCTCCCCAATACTTCTAGATGTTATCGAGACAAGACAACCCCTAAAAGTCACCCCTGATAAGATTAATCCAAATTAAATATAAAAGATATTATTTACTGTCCCAAGAAATTTTTGTACTTGTTCTGAAGAAATGAAAAGTACTAAGGAGACTGCCCCCTAAGACTTCCAGATGATATCGAGACAAAACAACCCCTAAAAGTTACCCCCGATAAAAATAATCCAAATTAAATTTAAAAGATATTATTCACTGTCCCAAGAAATTTTTGTACTTGTTCTGAAGAGAAGGAATGTACTCAGGGGACTATCCCCTAATACTTCCAGATAATATCGAGACAAGACAGGGGTAAAAGTCACCCCTGATAAGATTAATCCAAATTAAATATAAAAGATATTATTCACTGTCCCAATAAATTTTTGTACTTGTTCTAAAGAGAAGAAATATACTTAGGGGACTGCGCCCTAATATTTCCAGATGATATCAAGACAAAACAACCCCTAAAAGTTACCCCCGCTAAGAATAATCTAAGATAAATGTAAAAGATATTATTCACTCTCCCAAAAAATTTTTGTACTTGTTCTAAAGAGATGCAAAGTACTAAGGGGACTGTCCCTTAATACTTCCAGATGATATCGAGACAAAACAACCCTTAAAAGTCCCTCCTGATAAGATTAATCCAAATGAAATATAAAAGATATTATTCACTGTCCCAAGAAATTTTTGTACTTGTTCTGGAGAGATGAAAAGTACTACAGGGACTGCCCCCTAATACTTCCAGATGATATCGAGACAAAACAACCCCTAAAAGTTACCCCCGATAAGAATAATCTAAGTTAAATGTAAAAGATATTATTTACTCTCCCAAAAAAATTTTGTACTTGTTCTGAAGAGATGGAAAGTACTTAGGGGACTGCCCCTTAATAATTCCAGATTATATGAAGGCAAAAAAACCCCTAAAAGTCACCCTTGTTAAGAATAATCGATGTTGAATATTACAGATTTTATTCACTCTCCCAAAAATTTTTTGTACATATTCTGAAAGGAAAAAAAGTACTTAAAGCAATGCCTTTTAATACTTTTAGGTGATTTAGAGACAAAGCAACCCCTAAAAGCCACCCCTGAAAAGAATAAAGCAAATCAATTTAAAAAAATATTATCTACTCTTCTAAGAGGTGATTTTCAGGGGTTGTTTTGCATCATATGGTCTGAAAGTATTAGGGGGCATACTTTTTAAATATTTTCTTCATTTTAAAACAAGGAAAAATTTTTTTAAAATAGTCTATAATATTTCTCAAAATTAATTGTGATTATTCTTATCTAGGGTCACTTTTAGGGGTTCTTTTTCCTCATTATCATTTGGAAGTATTGAAGGGTATTCCCCTAATTACTTTCATTCCCTTTGGAACATGTAGAAATATTTTTTGGAAGATTGAATAATATCTTTTATATTTAATTTGGATTAATCTTAGCAGGGGCGACTTTTACGGGTTGTTTTGTCTCGATATCATTTGGAAGTATTGTGGGGCAGTCCCCTCAGTACTTTCCATTTCTTCAGAACAAGTACAAAAATTTCTTGGGACAGTGAATAATATCTTTTATATTTAATTTGGATTAATCTTATCAGGGGCGACTTTTAGGGGTTGTTTTGTCTCGATATCATCTGGAAGTATTAGGGAGCATTCCCCGTAGTACTTTTCATCTCTTTAGAACAAGTACAAAAATTTCTTGGGAGAGTGAATAATATCTTTTCATTTAACTTAGATTATTCTTATCGGGGGTAACTTTTAGGGGTTGTTTTGTCTCGATATCATCTGAAAATATCAGGGCGCAGTCCCCTAAGTACATTTCTTCTCTTCAGAACAAGTACTAAAATTTTTTGGGAGAGTAAATAATATCTTTTACATTTAACTTAGATTATTCTTATCGGGGGTAACTTTTAGGGGTTGTTTTGTCTCAATATCATCTGGAAGTATTAGGGGGCAGTCCCCTAAGTACTTTCCATCTCTTCAGAACAAGTACAAAAATTTCTTGGGACAGTGAATAATATCTTTTATATTTAATTTGGATTAATCTTATCAGGGGTGACTTTTAGGGGTTGTTTTGTCTCGATATCATCTGGAAGTATTGTGAAGCAGTCCCCTTAGTACTTTCCATCTCTTCAGAACAAGTACAAAAATTTCTTGGGACAGTGAATAATATCCTTTATATTTAATTTGGATTAATCATATTGGGGGTACCATTTAGGGGTTGTTTTGTCTAGATATCATCTGGAAAAATCAGGGCGCAGTCCTTAAAGTACATTTCTTCTCTTCAGAACAAGTACTAAATTTTTTTGGGAGAGTGAATAATATCTTTTACATTTAACTTAGATTATTCTTATCGGGGTAACTTTTAGGGGTTGTTTTGTCCCAATATCATCTGGAAGTATTAGGGGGCAGTCGCCTAAGTACTCTCCATCTCTTCAGAACAAGTACAAAAATTTCTTAAGACAGTAAATAATATCTTTTATATTTAGTTTTGATTAATATTATCAGGGGCGACTTTTAGGGGTTGTTTTGTCTCGATATCATCTGGAAGAATTGGGTGGTAGTCCCCTTAGTACTTTCCATCTTTTCAGAACAAGTACAAAAATTTCTTGGGACAGTGAATAATATCTTTTATATTTAATTTGGATTAATCTTATCAGGGGTGACTTTTAGGGGTTGTTTTGTCTTGATATCATCTGAAAGTATCAAAGGGCAGTCCTCTAAGTACTTTCCATCTCTTCAGAACAAGTACTAAAATTTTTTGGGAGAGTGAATAATATCTTTTACATTTAACTTAGATTATTCTTATCGAGGGTAACTTTTACGGGTTGTTTTGTCTCAATATCATCTGGAAGTATTAGGGGCAGTCCCCTAAGTGCTTTCCATCTCTTCAGAACAAGTACAAAAATCTCTTGGGACAGTGAATAATATCTTTTATATTTAATTTGTATTAATCTTATCAGGGGCGACTTTTAGGGGTTGTTTTGTCTCGATATCATCTGGAAGTATTGGGCGGCAGTCCCCTTAGTACTTTCCATCTTTTCAGAACAAGTACAAAAATTTCTTGGGACAGTGAATAATATCTTTTATATTTAATTTGGATTAATATTATCAGGGGTGACTTTTAGGGGTTGTCTTGTCTCGATATCATCTGGAAGTATTAGGGAGCAGTCCCCGTAGTACTTTTCATCTCTTCAGAACAAGTACAAAAATTTCTTGGGACAGTAAATAATATCTTTTATATTTAATTTGGATTAATCTTATCAGGGGCGACTTTTAGGGGTTGTTTTGTCTCGATATGATCTGGAAGTTTTTGGGGGCAGTCCCCTTAGTACTTTCCATCTTTTCAGAACAAGTACAAAAATTTCTTGGGACAGTGAATAATATCTTTTTTATTTAATTTGGATTAATCTTATCAGGGGCGACTTTTAGGGGTTGATTTGTCTCGATATCATCTGGAAGTATTAGGGGGCAGTCCCTGTAGTACTTTTCATCTCTTCAGAACAAGTACAAAAATTTCTTGGGACAGTGAATAATATCTTTTATATTTAATTTAGATTAATCTTATCAGGGGTGACTTTTAGGGGTTGTTTTGTCTTGATATCATCTGAAAGTATTAAAGGGCAGTCCTCAAAGTACTTTCCATCTCTTCAGAACAAGTACTAAAATTTTTTGGGAGAGTGAATAATATCTTTTTCATTTAACTTAGATTATTCTTATCGAGGCTAACATTTAGGGGTTGTTTTGTCTTAATATCATCTGAAAGTATTAAAGGGCAGTCCCCTAAGTACTTTCTATCTCTTCAGAACAAGTACAAACATTTCTTGGTATAGTGAATAATATCTTTTATATTTAATTTGGATTAATCTTATTGGGGGTACCATTTAGGGCTGGTTTTGTCTCGATATCATCTGAAAATATCAGGGCGCAGTCCCCTAAGTACATTTCTTCTCTTCAGAAAAAGTACTAAAATTTTTTGGGAGAGTGAATAATATCTTTTACATTTAACTTAGATTAATCTTATCACAGGCGACTTTCAGGGGTTGTTTTGTCTCGATATCATCTGGAAATATCAGGGCGCAGTCCCCAAAGTACATTTCTTCTCTTCAGAACAAGTACTAAATTTTTTTGGGAGAGTGAATAATATCTTTTACATTTAACTTAGAATATTCTTATCGGGGGTAACTTTTAGAGGTTGTTTTGTCTCAATATCATCTGGAAGTATTAGGGGGCAGTCCCCTAAGTACTTTCCATCTCTTCAGAACAAGTACAAAAATTTCTTGGGACAGTGAATAATATCTTTTATATTTAATTTGGATTAATCTTATCAGGGGCGACTTTAAGGGGTTGTTTTGTCTCGATATCATCTGGAAGTATTAGGGGGCAGTCCCCGTAGTACTTTTCATCTCTTCAGAACAAGTACAAAAATTTCTTGGGACAGTGAATAATATCTTTTATATTTAATTTGGATTAATCTTATCAGGGGTGACTTCTAGGGTGTAGTTTTGTCTTGATATCATCTGAAAGTATTAAAGGGCAGTCCTCTAAGTACCTTTCATCTCTTCAGAACAAGTACTAAAATTTTTTGGGAGAGTGAATAATATCTTTTACATTTAACTTAGATTATTCTTATTGGGGGGTAACTTTTAGAGGTTGTTTTATCTCAATATCATCTGGAAGTATTAGGGGGCAGTCCCCTAAGTACTTTCCATCTCTTCAGAACAAGTACAAAAATTTCTTGGGACAGTGAATAATATCTTTTATATTTAATTTGGATTAATCTTATCAGGGCCGACTTTTAGGGGATGTTTTGTCTCGATATCATCTGGAAGTATTAGGGGGCAGTCCCCGTAGTACTTTTCATCTCTTCAGAACAAGTACAAAAATTTCTTGGGACAGTGAATAATATCTTTTATATTTAATTTGGATTAATCTTATCAGGGGTGACTTCTAGGGTGTAGTTTTGTCTTGATATCATCTGAAAGTATTAAAGGGCAGTCCTCTAAGTACCTTTCATCTCTTCAGAACAAGTACTAAAATTTTTTGGGAGAGTGAATAATATCTTTTACATTTAACTTAGATTATTCTTATCGGGGGTAACTTTTAGAGGTTGTTTTATCTCAATATCATCTAGAAGTATTAGGGGGCAGTCCCCTAAGTACTTTCCATCTCTTCAGAACAAGTACAAAAATTTCTTGGGACAGTGAATAATATCTTTTATATTTAATTTGGATTAATCTTATCAGGGCCGACTTTTAGGGGATGTTTTGTCTCGATATCATCTGGAAGTATTAGGGGGCAGTCCCCGTAGTACTTATCATCTCTTCAGAACAAGTACAAAAATTTTTTGGGACAGTGAATAATATCTTTTATATTTAATTCGGATTAATCTTAGCAGGGGCGACTTTTACGGGTTGTTTTGTCTCGATATCATCTGGAAGTATTGTGGGGCAGTCCCCTCAGTACTTTTCAATTCTTCAGAACAAGTACAAAAATTTCTTGGGACAGTGAATAATATCTTTTATATTTAATTTGCATTAATCTTATCAGGGGCGACTTTTAGGGGTTGTTTTTTCTCTATATCATCTGGAAGTATTAGGGAGCAGTCCCTGTAGTACTTTTCATCTCTTCAGAACAAGTACAAAAATTTCTTGGGAGAGTGAATAATATCTTTTATATTTTATTTGGATTAATCTTATTGGGGGTACCATTTAGGGGTTGTTTTGTCTCGATATCATCTAAAAACATCAGGGCGCAGTCCCCTAAGTACATTTCTTTTCTTCAGAACAAGTATTAAAATTTTTTGGGAGAGTGAATAATATCTTTTACATTTAACTTAGATTATTCTTATCGAGGGTAACTTTTAGGGGTTGTTTTGTCTCAATATCATCTGGAAGTATTAGGGGCAGTCTCCTAAGTACTTTCCATCTCTTCAGAACAAGTACAAAAATCTCTTGGGACAGTGAATAATATCTTTTATATTTAATTTGGATTAATCTTCTCAGGGGCGACTTTTAGGGGTTGTTTTGTCTCGATATCATCTGGAAGTATTAGGGGGCAGTCCCCGTAGTACTTTTCATCTCTTCAGAACAAGTACAAAAATTTCTTGGGACAGTGAATAATATCTTTTATATTTAATTTGGATTAATCTTATCAGGGGTGACTTCTAGGGTGTAGTTTTGTCTTGATATCATCTGAAAGTATTAAAGGGCAGTCCTCTAAGTACCTTTCATCTCTTCAGAACAAGTACTAAAATTTTTTGGGAGAGTGAATAATATCTTTTACATTTAACTTAGATTATTCTTATTGGGGGGTAACTTTTAGAGGTTGTTTTATCTCAATATCATCTGGAAGTATTAGGGGGCAGTCCCCTAAGTACTTTCCATCTCTTCAGAACAAGTACAAAAATTTCTTGGGACAGTGAATAATATCTTTTATATTTAATTTGGATTAATCTTATCAGGGCCGACTTTTAGGGGATGTTTTGTCTCGATATCATCTGGAAGTATTAGGGGGCAGTCCCCGTAGTACTTTTCATCTCTTCAGAACAAGTACAAAAATTTCTTGGGACAGTGAATAATATCTTTTATATTTAATTTGGATTAATCTTATCAGGGGTGACTTCTAGGGTGTAGTTTTGTCTTGATATCATCTGAAAGTATTAAAGGGCAGTCCTCTAAGTACCTTTCATCTCTTCAGAACAAGTACTAAAATTTTTTGGGAGAGTGAATAATATCTTTTACATTTAACTTAGATTATTCTTATCGGGGGTAACTTTTAGAGGTTGTTTTATCTCAATATCATCTAGAAGTATTAGGGGGCAGTCCCCTAAGTACTTTCCATCTCTTCAGAACAAGTACAAAAATTTCTTGGGACAGTGAATAATATCTTTTATATTTAATTTGGATTAATCTTATCAGGGCCGACTTTTAGGGGATGTTTTGTCTCGATATCATCTGGAAGTATTAGGGGGCAGTCCCCGTAGTACTTATCATCTCTTCAGAACAAGTACAAAAATTTTTTGGGACAGTGAATAATATCTTTTATATTTAATTCGGATTAATCTTAGCAGGGGCGACTTTTACGGGTTGTTTTGTCTCGATATCATCTAGAAGTATTAGGGGGCAGTCCCCTAAGTACTTTCCATCTCTTCAGAACAAGTACAAAAATTTCTTGGGACAGTGAATAATATCTTTTATATTTAATTTGGATTAATCTTATCAGGGCCGACTTTTAGGGGATGTTTTGTCTCGATATCATCTGGAAGTATTAGGGGGCAGTCCCCTAAGTACTTTCCATCTCTTCAGAACAAGTACAAAAATTTCTTGGGACAGTGAATAATATCTTTTATATTTAATTTGGATTAATCTTATCAGGGCCGACTTTTAGGGGTTGTTTTTTCTCTATATCATCTGGAAGTATTAGGGAGCAGTCCCTGTAGTACTTTTCATCTCTTCAGAACAAGTACAAAAATTTCTTGGGAGAGTGAATAATATCTTTTATATTTTATTTGGATTAATCTTATTGGGGGTACCATTTAGGGGTTGTTTTGTCTCGATATCATCTAAAAACATCAGGGCGCAGTCCCCTAAGTACATTTCTTTTCTTCAGAACAAGTATTAAAATTTTTTGGGAGAGTGAATAATATCTTTTACATTTAACTTAGATTATTCTTATCGAGGGTAACTTTTAGGGGTTGTTTTGTCTCAATATCATCTGGAAGTATTAGGGGCAGTCTCCTAAGTACTTTCCATCTCTTCAGAACAAGTACAAAAATCTCTTGGGACAGTGAATAATATCTTTTATATTTAATTTGGATTAATCTTCTCAGGGGCGACTTTTAGGGGTTGTTTTGTCTCGATATCATCTGGAAGTATTGGGGGGCAGTCCCCTTAGTACTTTCCATCTTTTCAGAACAAGTACAAAAATTTCTTGGGACAGTGAATAATATCTTTTATATTTAATTTGGATTAATCTTATCAGGGGCGACTTTTAGGGGTTGTTTTGTCTCGATATCATCTGGAAGTATTAGGGGGCAGTCCCTGAAGTACTTTTCATCTCTTCAGAACAAGTACAAAAATTTCTTGGGACAGTGAATAATATCTTTTATATTTAATTTAGATTAATCTTATCAGGGGTGACTTTTAGGGGTTGTTTTGTCTTGATATCATCTGAAAGTATTAAAGGGCAGTCCTCAAAGTACTTTCCATCTCTTCAGAACAAGTTCTAAAATTTTTTGGGAGAGTGAATAATATCTTTTCCATTTAACTTAGATTATTCTTATCGAGGGTAACATTTAGGGGTTGTTTTGTTTTAATATCATCTGGAAGTATTAGGGGGCAGTCCCCTAAGTACTTTTCATCTCTTCAGAACAAGTACAAAAATTTCTTGGGATAGTGAATAATATCTTTTATATTTAATTTGGATTAATCTTAGCAGGGGCGACTTTTACGGGTTGTTTTGTCTCGATATCATCTGGAAGTATTGTGGGGCAGTCCCCTCAGTACTTTCCATCTCTTCAGAACAAGTACAAAAATTTCTTGGAACAGTGAATAATATCTTTTATATTTAATTTGGATTAATCTTATCAGGGGCGACTTTTAGGGGTTGTTTTTTCTCGATATCATCTGGAAGTATTAGGGAGCAGTCCCTGTAGTACTTTTCATCTCTTCAGAACAAGTACAAAAATTTCTTGGGAGAGTGATAAATATCTTTTAAATTTAATTTGGATTATTCTTATCGGGGGTAACTTTTAGGGGTTGATTTGTCTCAATATCATCTGGAAGTATTAGGAAGCAGTCCCCTAAGTACTTTCTATTTCTTCAGAACAAGTACAAAAATTTCTTGGGACAGTGAATAATATCTTTTATATTTAATTTGGATTAATCTTATTGGGGGTACCATTTAGGGGTTGTTTTTTCTCGATATCATCTGAAAGTATTAAAGGGCAGTCCCCTAAGTACTTTCTATCTCTTCAGAACAAGTACAAACATTTCTTGGGACAGTGAATAATATCTTTTATATTTAATTTGGATTAATCTTATTAGGGGTACCATTTAGGGCTTGTTTTGTCTCGATATCATCTGAAAATATCAGGGCGCAGTCCCCTAAGTACATTTCTTCTCTTCAGAACAAGTACAAAATTTTTTGGGAGAGTGAATAATATCTTTTACATTTAATTTGTATTAATTTTTAGCAGGGGCGACTTTTACGGGTTGTTTGGTCTCAATATCATCTGGAAGTATTGTGGGGCAGTCGCCTCAGTACTTTCCATCTCTTCAGAACAAGTTCAAAAATTTCTTGGGACAGTGAATAATATCTTTTATATTTAATTTGGATTAATCTTATCAGGGGTGACTTTTAGGGGTTGTTTTGTCTCAATATCATCTGGAAGTATTAGGGGCAGTCCCCTAAGTACTTTCCATCTCTTCAGAACAAGTACAAAAATCTCTTGGGACAGTGAATAATATCTTTTATATTTAATTTGGATTAATCTTATCAGGGGCGACTTTTAGGGGTTGTTTTGTCTCGATATCATCTGGAAGTTTTTGGGGGCAGTCCCCTTAGTACTTTCCATCTTTTCAGAACAAGTACAAAAATTTCTTGGGACAGTGAATAATATCTTTTTTATTTAATTTGGATTAATCTTATCAGGGGCGACTTTTAGGGGTTGATTTGTCTCGATATCATCTGGAAGTATTAGGGGGCAGTCCCTGTAGTACTTTTCATCTCTTCAGAACAAGTACAAAAATTTCTTGGGACAGTGAATAATATCTTTTATATTTAATTTGGATTAATCTTATCAGGGGTGACTTCTAGGGTGTTGTTTTGTCTTGATATCATCTGAAAGTATTAAAGGGCAGTCCTCTAAGTACCTTTCATCTCTTCAGAACAAGTACTAAAATTTTTTGGGAGAGTGAATAATATCTTTTACATTTAACTTAGATTAATCTTATCAGGTGCGACTTTTAGGGGTTGTTTTGTCTCGATATCATCTGGAAGTATTAGGGGGCAGTCCCCGTAGTACTTTCCATCTCTTCAGAACAAGTACAAATATCTCTTGGGACAGTGAATAATATCTTTTATGTTTAATTTGGATTAATCTTAGCAGGGGCGACTTTTACGGGTTGTTTTGTCTCGATATCATCTGGAAGTATTGTGGGGCAGTCCCCTCAGTACTTTCCATCTCTTCAGAACAAGTACAAAAATTTCTTGGAACAGTGAATAATATTTTTTATATTTAATTTGGATTATTCTTATCAGGGGCGACTTTTAGGGGTTGTTTTTTCTCGATATCATCTGGAAGTATTAGGGAGCAGTCCCTCTAGTACTTTTCATCTCTTCAGAACAAGTACAAAAATTTCTTGGGAGAGTGATAAATATCTTTTAAATTTAATTTGGATTATTCTTATCGGGGGTAACTTTTAGGGGTTGATTTGTCTCAATATCATCTGGAAGTATTAGGAAGCAGTCCCCTAAGTACTTTCTATTTCTTCAGAACAAGTACAAAAATTTCTTGGGACAGTGAATAATATCTTTTATATTTAATTTGGATTAATCTTATCAGTGGCGACTTTTGGGGGTTGTTGTGTCTCGATATCATCTGGAAGTATTGTGGGCCAGTCCCCTCAGTACTTTTCAATTCTTCAGAACAATTCCAAAAATTTTTTGGGACAGTGAATAATATCTTTTCATTTAACTTAGATTATTCTTATCGGGGGTAACTTTTAGGGGTTGTTTTGTCTCAATATCATCTGGAAGTATTAGAGGGCAGTCCCCTAAGTACTTTCCATCTCTTCAGAACAAGTACAAAAATCTCTTGGGACAGTGAATAATATCTTTTATATTTAATTTGGATTAATCTTATTGGGGGAACCATTTAGGGGTTGTTTTTTCTCGATATCATCTGAAAGTATTAAAGGGCAGTCCCCTAAGTACATTCTATCTCTTCAGAACAAGTACAAACATTTCTTGGGACAGTGAATAATATCTTTTATATTTAATTTGGATTAATCTTATTGGGGGTACCATTTAGGGCTTGTTTTGTCTCGATATCATCTAAAAATATCAGGGCGCAGTCCCCTAAGTACATTTCTTCTCTTCAGAACAAGTACTAAAATTTTTTGGGAGAGTGAATAATATCTTTTACATTTAACTTAGATTAATCTTATCAGAGGCGGCTTCAGGGGTTGTTTTGTCTCGATATCATCTGGAAATATCAGGGCGCAGTCCCCAAAGTACATTTCTTCTTTTCAGAACAAGTACTAAATTTTTTTGGGAGAGTGAATAATATCTTTTACATTTAACTTAGATTATTCTTATCGGGGGTAACTTTTAGAGGTTGTTTTGTCTCAATATCATCTGGAAGTATTAGGGGGCAGTCCCCTAAGTACTTTCCATCTCTTCAGAACAAGTACAAAAATTTCTTGGGACAGTGAATAATATCTTTTAAATTTAATTTGGATTAATCTTATCAGTGGCGACTTTTGGGGGTTGTTGTGTCTCGATATCATCTGGAAGTATTGTGGGCCAGTCCCCTCAGTACTTTTCAATTCTTCAGAACAAGTACAAAAATTTTTTGGGACAGTGAATAATATCTTTTCATTTAACTTAGATTATTCTTATCGGGGGTAACTTTTAGGGGTTGTTTTGTCTCAATATCATCTGGAAGTATTAGAGGGCAGTCCCCTAAGTACTTTCCATCTCTTCAGAACAAGTACAAAAATCTCTTGGGACAGTGAATAATATCTTTTATATTTAATTTGGAATAATCTTAGCAGGGGCGACTTTTACGGGTTGTTTTTTCTCGATATCATCTGGAAGTATTAGGGAGCAGTCCCTGTAGTACTTTTCATCTCTTCAGAACAAGTACAAAAATTTCTTGGGAGAGTGATAAATATCTTTTAAATTTAATTTGGATTATTCTTATCGGGGGTAACTTTTAGGGGTTGATTTGTCTCAATATCATCTGAAAATATCAGGTCGCAGTCCCCTCAGTACATTTCTTCTCTTCAGAACAAGTACTAAAATTTTTTGGGAGAGTGAATAATTTCTTTTACATTTAACTTAGATTAATCTTATCAGTTGCGACTTTTAGGGGTTGTTTTGTCTCGATATCATCTGGAAGTATTGTAAAGCAGTCCCCTTAGTAGTTTTCATCTCTTCAGAACAAGTACAAAAATTTCTTGGGACAGTGAATAATATCTTTTATATTTAATTTGGATTATTCTTATCAGGGGTGACTTTTAGGGGTTGTTTTGTCTCGATATCATCTGGAAGTATTAGGGGGCTGTGCCCTTAGTACTTTCCATCTCTTCAGAACAAGTACAAAAATTTCTTGGGACAGTGAATAATATCTTTTATATTTAATTTGGATTAATCTTAGCAGGGGCGACTTTTACGGGTTGTTTTGTCTCGATATCATCTGGAAGTATTGTGGGGTAGTCCCCTCAGTACTTTCCATCTCTTTAGAACACGTACAAAAATTTCTTGGGACAGTGAATAATATCTTTTACATTTAATTTGGATTATTCTTATTAGGGGTGACTTTTAGGGGTTGTTTTGTCTCGATATCATCTGGAAGTATAGGGGGCAGTCGCCTAAGTACTCTCCATCTTTTCAGAACAAGTACAAAAATTTCTTGGGACAGTAAATTATATCTTTTATATTTAATTTTGATTAATCTTATCAGGGGTAACTTTTAGGGGTTGTTTTGTCTCAATATCATCTGAAAGTATTAGGGGCAGTCCCCTAAGTTCTTTTCATCTCTTCAGAACAAGTACTAAAATTTTTTGGGAGAGTGAATAATATCTTTTACATTTAACTTAGATTATTCTTATCGATGGTAACTTTTAGGGGTTGTTTTGTCTCAATATCATCTGGAAGTATTAGGGGGCAGGCCCTTAAGTACTTTCCATCTCTTCAGAACAAGTACTAAAATTTTTTGGGAGAGTGAATAATATCTTTTACATTTAACTTAGATTATTCTTATCCAGGGTAACTTTTAGGGGTTGTTTTGTCTCAATATCATCTGGAAGTATTAGAGGGCAGTCCCCTAAGTACTTTCCATCTCTTCAGAACAAGTACAAAAATCTCTTGAGACAGTGAATAATATCTTTTATATTTAATTTGGATTAATCTTATCCGGGGCGACTTTTAGGGGTTGTTTTGTCTTGATATCATCTGGAAGTATTGTGGAGCATTCCCCTTAGTACTTTTTATCTCTTAAGAACAAGTACAAAAATTTCTTGGGACAGCGAATAATATCTTTTATACTTAATTTGTATTAATCCTATCAGGGGCGACTTTTAGGGGTTGTTTTGTCTCGATATCATTTGGAAGTATGGGGGGGCAGTCCCCTTAGTACTTTCCATCTCTTCAGAACAAGTACAAAAATTTCTTGGGACAGTGAATAATATCTTTTAGATTTAATTTTGATTAATCTTATCAGGGGTGACTTTTAGTGGTTGTTTTACCTCGATTTCATCTGGAATTATTTATTCGTGTTCTATGATTGAAATTACACAAAATTAATCTTTTTCGGCTTTTTCATGATGACTTGGGTTTGCGTAAAACAGGAAAAACTGCTTTTTTTGAGTATTTTTCTAGGTTAGGGACGATACGGCAAATTGTTTATAAGGGTGACTATTTGATTTATGTTCTATGATGGAAATTAGCCAAAAATAATCTTTTTCGGTTTCTCCGTGATTACTTGGGTTAGCGTAAAACACGAAAAATTGCTTTTTTGTGTATTTTTTTAGGTTAGGGACGACACGGCAAATTGTTTATAAGGGTAACTTTTTCATTCGTGTTCTATGATTGAAATTACACAAAATTATTCTTTTTGGGATTTTTTATGACGACTTAGGCATGCGTGAAACACGAAAAACAGCTTTTTTGAGTTTTTTTTTAGGTTAGGTACGACACGAAATTTTTTTTATGTGAAGCAACATTTAGTTTATGTTCTGGAGTCGCATTTATGCAAAAATAAGTTTCTTTCAACTTGTTTTGATGACCTGGGTAGACGTATACGAATTAAAAATGTTCTCTCTTGGTGAGTTAGTGGCCTTTCAACGGCCATATTCGGCCGCCATCTTGTTTTTTCAAAAAAGGCCAGACGGCATTAAAAACTAGAGACAATAAGCTTTCTATTTCACCTATATATGTCCCAATTCGCCTGAACCAATTTTGGGCAGGGGGGGGGGTCTCCTTTTGACAGAGAATGTCCCATATATATATATGTTTATTTGTTTTGAACATCAAGTTCATACAAAGGAGTTGTCTTGAGCAGTATACAGTAATATTATTTACAAGTTCTCTTTTTTTTTTTTTAAATCTTAAACTATTTTTAAGGTATTTCTTACATAAAATACGACAGTCTTTACACTGCTTTTTATCAGCTCGAAGAAAGTTTTCATAAGTTTTAATTAGTCTTTCTTTATTGATTTTTATAAATTGCTCATTACACACCATACTTTTTCCAATAAACTCAAACATTTTTTCTACTTGCAGACTTTGCTCGACAGTCTGACAGCGCCAATTTCTAATCTTATCGCGTAATTGTGAGTATTTTGGGGAAGCAAGAGAATCTTTTTAAAAAAGTTTGTTTGTGTTATTTCTTTTTCGTTGAGGGATCTTAATCCCTAGTTTTGGATAGCGTAAAAAATAGTGCTGGCGACCATACTGTCTAATAATTTTGGTATTGGTTTCCAAGTGTTCAAGTTCATTCTATTTATGAGCGATATAGTTGAATTAGCTGCTATCTCCGCAGCGGTTATGGCATTTCTTAACGCTTCTTTAGGAGACGTAGATTGACTTTGAGGAATTCCCAAATAAGAGTAAGTTTTTACTATTTCAATAGTTGAGTTCCCATAAGCGAATTTTAATTTTTTGTTATGCGCATGCCCACCTTTTCTGTAGATTATAATTTTTGTTTTCTTTTGGTTTACTTCTAGGTTATTGATAGTGCAATATTCGTGAAGCGCTTTTAGTATTTTGTTTAAACCCACTAAAGAATCCGTCACCAGCACAATGTCATCCGCATACGCAAGTAATATAATTTCACTACTATGACCCATTGAAACCCCTCTTATTCCCTTTGATTTTAGGAATTCCTCCAAGTCCGCCACAAAAAGTGAAAATAGCAGGGGGCTGCTTACTTCTCCTTGGAGTACCCCTTTCGTTACATTAACTGGAGTAGATGCTTCTCCATTATTTTGCACGGATACGGTCGCTTTTATATAAAAGTCTTTCAATATTTTAGTTAATTTATAACCTAATCCCATTTTATACAATTTTCTCCAAAGTAAACTGTGTGAAATTGACGGAAAGGCATTACTAAAGTCTACAAATAGTGCATATAATTTTCCTCCCTTCATGCTTAACCGGTTCTGAATTAAAGCATTTAAAACAAATATATTATCAACGCAGCTTCTCTGTTTTCTAAAACCAGATTGAAATTCTGGGAGTAAGTTTTCTTCTTCAGCCCATTGTGTGATTTTACTGGTCAGTACATTTGTAAAAATTTTTGTTACACAATTTACTTACGTTATAGGTCTATAGTTGCCAGGGTCGTTTACATCACCTTTTTATGTAACATTCTTAAATTTATGTGCGACCAATTTTTTGGTACTCTTTCTTCAATTAAAATTTGATTAAAAAGAAGATTCACGAAATCAATCCATTTCTCGGGTAGATGTTTTAAAAATTCAAAAGTAATTTCATCTGCCCCTGGTGATTTATTGTTTTTACATTTACTTAGGGCAGAAATTACTTCGTCTTTGGTAATAGGGAGTTCTAGTTTAAGGTTACTATTTTTGTCTGCTAATTCAACTAATAATTTTTGTTCTTGAGTTATCTTCTTTGTTTTAAAAAAATCACAAAAAAATGTTTGCCATTTATCTACGTCAATGTCGTTTTTATAATTACTTCTACTACGGAAACCATTTATTATATTCCAAAAAGTTTTAGAATCCTTACAATCAGATAATTTACCTAGAATAGAATTTTAGTAAATCTTCTTTTTTAATTTTTGCATATTAAGGTACACTTTTTTATTAATATTATATTGTTCGACGGAATCATGATTTTCAAATTTCTTTCTTTTACATTTTTTAAGAAGTTCTTTTACAGATTTTTTCAATAAGACACATTCAGAATCATACCAGGGTTTGGATTGTCCGCTTTTATTATTTGTTTTAGAAACCATTCCAATTAACTTAGCTTTTGATTTTATGGCCTTTATTAAGTGTTCGGCCAGTAAGTCAACATCGTGGAGATCATTCGGGGCCCTGCAAGGGAGATCGCTTATTGCCGTAAAAAAAGATTCAGATAATTCTCCCCTCCATTTTAGTTTAATTAATGGTTTCATTATTTTTTCTTTTTTTTCTAGGGTAATGGATATTGGAAAATGATCCGAATCTGTTATTATGTGCAAAACTTCAAAGTTTTGGATTTCTGAGACAGTTGTCAAATTCACCCAAACTAGATCATTTGTAGATTTTCTTTTTTTCCCATTTTTTATATTTTTAAACACATACGTTAATTGTCCTGAGCAGTCTCCCGGTGATCTGCCGTTTAATACAATGCACCCATTATCCTCCATGCAGCGCACCAACTCTCTCCCTCTTTTATTTATTAGCT
This sequence comes from Ganaspis brasiliensis, assembly GCA_037103525.1. Classification (NCBI taxonomy): domain Eukaryota; kingdom Metazoa; phylum Arthropoda; class Insecta; order Hymenoptera; family Figitidae; genus Ganaspis; species Ganaspis brasiliensis. The sequence goes on along the minus strand of JAZKLR010000053.1, from coordinate 1,107,179 downwards.
TATCCGTATTAGATCTTAAAAAGAAAATATTAGAATTTTTTGGCAATATATTTTCATTTAACTGATTAAGCTCACCTATTCTAGCATTGAAGTCTCCCCCCACAACCACTGGTAAATCAGGGTAACTATCATTGATTAAAGTAATTATTTCTTTAAATTCTATACAAAAATGATCTAAATTGTTATCTGGTTTCAAGTAAATTGTTCCGAGGATAAACCTCATCTGAATAGATTCGATGTTTACGAATATACATTGTTGTGTAATTTTAGTAATATTATATTTATAAATACTTGTTTTTAGCGCAATAAGAAGACCACCACTTGCTCTTCCTCTCTCTGATGTCCTTACTGCCGGGCTGGTTATAAAGTCAACATTGAAGGGGGACCATCCATTAATATTCCAAAAAATTATTCTAGGGTTCTTTTCTTTCGTATTGAGCTATAATTTATCGCCGGAGTTATTTTTCGTCTCATCGTTGCAAGCTGCCTCCCGTGTTTGTGTAAATAAATATTGTGTAAGAGGGGCATTAACGGTTTTATCTGTAGAAGTTTTTAGCTTTTTTTGGGTCTTGTTTTTAAAGCCCAACTTTCTTCCTCTCTTGGTACCACTAGCTGTAGAGGCTAGAGATATGATAGATTCTTCACTGTCAGAGTTATATACGGATTCTTTCTCGTCTTCCGGATTTTCGATTTCTTTCAAAAGCTTTTTAACCTCTTCAATATCCAGTATTTCTTCGTCCACGATTATTTTAGTTCCTTTGATTATTGCAGTTTTTCCTTTTTCGTGTATTATTTATTTATATTTGAGTAAAATTTCGTAATTGTTTTTCCGTTTTTGTCTTTCCTCTTTTGACAAATCGTTAGCGATGGTAATATTCAAATCAGATAAGGCTTTTCTGTTTTGAAATAAAATTGATTTGCAATTCGAACTATTAAATGAAATCAAAATAGGCCGTGAACCTTCTTTTTTTCCCAGTCTTTTGACATCGGTTATAGTGTCAGCTGTTAGGTTAGTGTTTACTTTTAAAATTATCTCTTTGACTGTTGTTATGAACGGGAGCAAAGGATCCGTAAATAAAGTTAAATAAAAGGAACTTTATTCTCATTTGACACAAAATATATATTTAAATAAAACTCGTCTGGCACTTACATCAATTGCGGCTCACGCGGAGCACTGTCGTTTGACTACTACTTTTTTTCTCTTAGAGTAGGAGAAAAGGGAACCACCCCTCTTCATAGACGTCATAAAATTTTAGGGCTTATTCACACTTTAATAAAATTAAGCCCAACACGCCAATTATAAATCGTAACATTCTCCCACCTTTTAAGTATTTGAACTTAAAAACACACTTTTGCTAAGAGAAAATTAAACAATACCCTCCTTTTTCTTTCAATGTTTTTTTTTTTTTAAGGTCTGATATTACAAAAGTTTTTCTTTCCACATGTTAAAAAGAGTTCAGACCTGTCAAAGAAGGGATTAAAAATTAAAAATTTTCTAAAGTTTTGTCACTCACACATTTAACTTTTTTTTTTTACAGAATATTGAAACGATCCGGAGCTTTTATCAGACGTCCACTCCTGGTTCGTTTTTCTACAATAGAAATTTCGTCATCGACATTATTTTCCTTTGGTTTTTCGATTACCAAGTCGTCACACGCATTCGTCGATTTATCGAAACACTTGTCGCTCATCACCTTCACGGAATTTTTCACTGGAATCGGACCTGCTATTTCTAAAGGAAATAGTCGCTGCACAGGCCTGACAAGTTCGCCTGCAGCGGTCCTCAATTTCACTACACGCACTTTTCCATCCCTCCCTGGCATGATTTCGAGCACTCGTGCTAAAGGCCAATTTAGCCTTTTTTGATTTTCATGGCCTATCAGCACAATTTCCCCCACTTTCACTTCACGGTCGTTCGATGTCTGGTGGATCCTTCTGGACAGCTGACCAAGGTACTCTGCTCTGAAGCGTTGGCGTAGATCATCCTTCACTTTCTGGCGGTATTCGAATCTTCTTCGCAGGCCCGTTCTCTCCATCTGGTCCAAGTCTAACACTCCCGTCTCCGTGATTTCCTGCAGGAACATTGCCGGAGTCAAAGGTGTCATTTCTGAAGCGTCGTCGGACAAGTATGTAATCGGTCGAGCGTTTATCACTGCTTCACAATCGCACAGAGCAGTGTTCATTTCCTCATACGTGAGAGAGGCTTTTCTTAAAACTTTCCTTAAAAGGTCTTTTAATATTCTAATAAGTCTCTCCCACCATCCTCCCCACCATGCTGCGGAAGGAGGATTAAATCGCCACTCAATTTCGCGAACTGCACCGTACACTTTAATTTCCTTCCAATTTACTTTCTTGAGTAGATTGTTGGCCCCTTCGAAGTTTGTACCATTATCCGTATACACAATACTCGGACGTCCTCTTCTGGCTATAAATCTCCGAAAGGCCTCCAAAAATCCAGTCGTTGTTAGTGACGTAATCAGTTCCAGATGCACCGCTCGGTACACTGCACAAGTGAACAAGCCGATCCATGCCTTTTGGTTTCCAGCGAGATAAACAGGTCCAGCATAGTCGATACCAACAATTTCGAACACTTTGGCATCACGAACACGAGCCTCAGGTAGCGGTGCCGGTGCGGCTTCCAGGTGGCTAGATTTGTATCTTCTGCAGGTTATGCACCTGTCTATTACTGAACGAATTGCCCGTCGACTTGTGAGAATCCAGAACTTTTCTCTCAAATTATTTAGAGTCCCCTGAACGCCAACATGCTGTAATCGTTTATGATGACAGTCAATCAACTTTCTCACAATGTCGTGACTAGGATCCAACACTATGGGGAATCGAAAATTTTCCGTATCCTTCCGATTTGAAACAAGCGTTTTTAATTTAATTAAACCACTTTCATCAACAAAAGAATCGAGACACTTGATTCTCGGATCGGATTCACTTTTAAATGTCTCATCTTGCACTATACGAAGCACCTTAAGTTCCGCGTCGCTGAACTCTTGTTTTGACAGTTCACCACGTATTCTGTCACATTCTTGTCTCGAAGCATTTGAGGCAAAACGTCTTATCCATGCGACGATTCGAACGATTTTTAAATACGATGATACACTTGTTAATCGTTCACTGAATTTTTTGTCATTCTCGGTACACTTAACCGTCAAAAGCGTCGCACAATTCGCAGTTGAATTCAGATTTCTCGCAGATTTTTTCAAAGCCGAATCGATCACATCCTCGTTCTCCACGCACTCTTCACAAGGCCATTGACTGGGAGGTAAGTATAACCATTCAGGCCCCTCCCACCATTTTGATTCCAGCAGTTCCTGCGCTGTACACCCTCGCGACGGCAGATCAGCTGGGTTGAATTTTCCCGGGATGTGTTTCCATTTCTCCGGAGCAGCTAGTCGTCGAATTTCTTGCACTCTATTTGATACGAAAATCTCCCAAGGACAGTTTCTCTTAATCCAGGCAAGCACTGTAGTCGAGTCACTCCAAAACTGTACATCAGCATCTTCCAGCTCCATAACTTCCATCACAGAATTCATGAGGCGCGCACCCATGCAAGCTGCTAAAAGCTCTAATCGCGGTATTGTCAGACTCGGAAGGGATTTATGTTTCGTCGCAATGCCTTTTGTAGGCGCTACTCTCGATTTCGCTTGTACCAACATAACTTGCATTTTATCCTTCAGTTGAGTACGTGCAAAAATCGCTGCACCATACGCCACTTTACTTGCATCGACAAATACATGAAATGTCACCGACCTCAAATCACCCCCGCACATATTACGTGGTATTTTTACTTCTGACAATAGATGTATCTGTTTGTGCCACTGACTGAACCCCCTGCTAATTTCACTGTCTACTTCTTTGTCCCAATCGAGATTTTTTAAACAAACTAACTGCAACAACAATTTCGGTTTTAACAATACCGGGCACACGAATCCAATTGGGTCAAACACTTTATGAGAAGCGGATAAAATGACGCGCTTCGTTATTTTCACAAGTGTTATTTCACTAAACGAACCTGACGCTAGCTTCAACACATCCTCGACTTTGTCCCAACTTAGGCCGAGCACACCGGTTTCCTGGTCGGAGTTTTCTCCCGAGTACTCCCACCCTCTCAGTTCAAAACCTCTTTGCTGCATAACTTCCACAGCTGTTTTCTTGAACAAAAGCGCGTCCTCTTGCGAATCAAAACTAGCCATACAATTATCTACGTAGAACGCCTTTTGCAATTTTTTAATCATCGGTTTTTTCTGCTCCGACGATTCTGATTTGAACGCGTCGCGCAAATGCATTTCTATTGCCGCACCTAACAAAAAAGGGCTACTAGATACTCCAAACACCACGCGAACGTGACGATACACTTGTAACTGGGACGCGTTCCTGTCCTTCCACCACAAGAATCGCAGATAATCCCGGTCATCCGGGCGAACACAAATCTGCAGAAAAGCCTTCCTGATATCGGCAACAACTCCGATCTTCTTTTCACGAAATCGCATCAGCATCGCAGGTATTAATTCGATGAGGTTTGGTCCAGTCTCCAGACACTCGTTCAACGACGGAGTATTTTTTCCTTTGGCCGACGCATCGTACACTGGTCGAATACGCGTTGTACTGTTTTCCTTAATTACCGGTCTGTGAGGAAGATAGTGACCCTTAATGGTAGTGTCATAATCAGGTACCCTTTCAATTATTCCCTCACATTCCCACTCTTTGAAAACACTATCGTATTTCTCGAAAAGATTTTGATCGTTTAATTTCTTCGTCATAGAAACCAGTCGTCGCTGCGCCGCTTCGTAGTTGTCTGGTAAAGGGGGATGACAGTTTTTCCACGGCAGGCACACCTGATAACGCCCCTCTCCCTCGATGGTGGTCGTCTCCTCGAATTCTCTCCTTATTTCCTCTTGATGCGCTGTCTTCTTTTTCGTCTCCGTTGGGTCAGCAATACCCAGCACGTCGAGATTCCAGAGATCGGATATATTCGCCTCGCGCACGAACATTGCCGTTACTGCCAGGGCCGTGTTGACTTTTGTTATGCCCTTTTCTGGTAATTTTTCGCCTATTAAGGTCCATCCTAATCTCGTCTCGATTGCTGTAGGACCACTGATCATCTCGAACAATTTCCCCGTTTGTAATTTTCCCAGGAAATCGGCACCAATCAGAATCGCGATCGGCTCTCCTGGTGTTCCCAAATCAGACAAAACGATCCCCTTTCGACGAAGTTCTTCAATCCATGGACCATTATCTACACATGGAATATTTTCAACGATCGTATCTCGTGAAAGAGCCACGAAATTGCACTTATATGTTTCGTTCAAATTGCTAACGTGAATATCGTAGGCTTTGTGATTTTGCGGTTCCGTTCTTGAACCCCCGAAAAGTAGATGTATCATTCGTTGTTGACCAACTGCACGATAACCCATCTTCTCTGCTACTGACGTCATGATGTACGAACGATGAGAACACGAATCCAAAGCGACTCTCACTATACACTGATTCCCACCGTTACGCAATCGAACTTTTAACGTTTGCAGGAAAATTTCGGGATTCTTCAACACACTCAAAGGACTTTTTCTTGGAACACTCACAGAAGCAACACTTGCTTGTTCCTCACTTTCCCTTTGATGTTTTAATCCGCGACACATGATAATCACGTGCCTCTTATGACACCATCCGCACTTTTGGTTATATCTACACCTTCGGAAATGATGTCCCGTTTTTAAGCAATTGAAGCAACCATTTTTACTCTTCACAATTTTCTGTCGTTCTTCAAGAGTCTGATTTTTTGCAAAACTACATTCAGCACTATCATGATCTTGATCACAGAAAATGCAACTCGTCTTCTCTTTTACCGAAACTAAACCAGCTGCTGTCGGTAACTCCTCACAGTTAGGTTTTCCTTTTTTCTTCACAAGTTTATCTTCTCGCACGACACTCTCAACCGCAGCACTCGAAAATCCACGAATTGCCAATGATATTCTCTCTTCATTTTCAACTTCACTTTGAAGAAAATTCATGAGTTTATTTAGACGTTCCTCCGCGACACTCCTATCATCCGATGACGAATGTCTCTGCCACGCTCTAAGTAACTCTTCTGGCAAAGAAGATTCAACTAACGGATACAAAATTGTCGCACACTTATCCGTGGTGACACCAAGTGATTCGAGGGCACGTTTCTGAGACTCCAGCTTATCATATATTTTGGAAAGCTGCATCTTGGTATCCGTCTTCATAGCATTAGTCAATACAAGCTCAAGGAGCGCTCTCACGTATACCTCGACTAACAGCTCCTCTCTGCCAAAACGCGATTTTAATGCTTTAATAACCTTGTCATAGTTTTCGCTGGTACTTGGATAGCTCGCAACCAGCTCACTCGCTCTCGAATCCTTCACCATAGCTTGGATAAGGTATTGGAATTTGTCACCCTTATCTATCGAGTCGTCCTCATCAATCTTCTTAAACTGGTCCCAGAACCGCAGCCAATCGCGAACATCGCCATTGAATTTCGTCAATTCAATTTTCGGAAGTATGAACGATCGCTTTCCCTCTCCACTACCGCAACACGATAGGGCCGACGCGCTCCCATGTGTCCCATCAACCGGCGCGGACACCTGAGCTGGTGGTGACAACAACTTCATGACTTCTGCTCGTGCGCGAAAGAACTTCGTCTTATATCCATCGACGCCATCGATCTCCAACGAAATATCATTTTCGGCCATCTTGTTTTTGATCATGAACTCGAAGATGAATTTGTTATATGGCACCAGTTCACAAAGTTTTTCTTCTAGAAGATCCAGAGTCATTTTCAATTCTTCTTTCGGAATATCTCGTGCTTGAAGATGTTGCTCCAGAGCAGTCATATTTCTCGTGAAAGATGCGCGCAACATTGCACGTGCCGACTTAGCTTCGTCCATTTTGGAGAGACACCTTTTCAAACCGTTTCTCGAATTTTACGGATTTGCACTACCGTCCTGTCACGGTCGCCACTAATGTTATGAACGGGAGCAAAGGATCTGTAAATAAAGTTAAATAAAAGGAACTTTATTCTCATTTGACACAAAATATATATTTAAATAAAACTCGTCTGGCACTTACATCAATTGCGGCTCACGCGGAGCACTGTCGTTTGACTACTACTTTTTTTCTCTTAGAGTAGGAGAAAAGGGAACCACCCCTCTTCATAGACGTCATAAAATTTTAGGGCTTATTCACACTTTAATAAAATTAAGCCCAACACGCCAATTATAAATCGTAACAACTGTATTGAGCAGATTCTTGTTTTCGTTCTCCGTGTCCGGGACTTTATACATAATCAAGTTTTTGCTTCTCTCTTTATATGAAATGAAATCCATTTTCTTTTGACATTGAATTAACCTTTCAGTTAAAAATTTATTATCATTTACGAAACTGACGTACTTTTTTTTACAGATTTTTAATTCTGTTTTTAAAGTAATATTTTCTCGTTTGATATCTCGTAGACTTGTATCCATTGAGTCCAATTTTTTGTTCGTTTGTTTTACCTGTTCCTGTATAGATAGAAGTAGCTTTGTGAGGTCTAGTGTCTTTGGGATATTATCATCGATATCACCTTCCATTTTTATAACTGCACTTCACAGATTTTTAACACAGCATACACTACAATTTCATTAAATCAGATAGAACAAACTGAACAACTTTGAAAAGTAAAAATTTAGAATATTTGCGATTTAACGAGAGCGGCATGTAAACACGTCCGGACACTTCGACTGCTCAATCGCAACTCTCCACATAATTTAATTATATAGTTATCAAATAAGAAAATAAAAAAATTAAAAAGCATGAATTAGTTGTTTTATTAATCTTGTCGATTTTTGTTTTTTGTCCATAAAATATTATTAAATTTTAAAAATTGACAAAAATCTACTTTAAATTCATTAAATATGAAAATTCTTTTGTTTCTAAGAAAGTTGTTAAGCTTAAAATTTGGTTTGTGTTTACATGTTTAAAAAATAAAATATTAATCTACAATACAGTTTTCTTATACAAGTAGTGAAGAAGAATCAAGTTTCTAACTTTTTAAATAACAATAATTTGGTTTTCCAAATTTTTTACAACAACACATTCATCGCTAATTAACCGAATTTCATTAATTTAAATCTAAAAAAATAAGATTGGTAAATCATAGAATATTTGGAAAAAATCATTATAACAGTTTTTTGTTCACCTAAAAACTCATTTAACATTTAAGAATTACCTACTATTCTAACTCCAGTGTTAAGTTATATGCAAAAATTGAACAATCTCTTAACATATATATAAGACATATTTTTTTCGATGTACAGAATGCGTATTTACAATAATTAATTAAGAATTCGAAAATATTCAATAATCCAAAAATCTTCAAGAACCCGAAAGTTTCGAGAATTTGAAAAATTTTAGAGATTTTTGTTGTACTCGAACCCGACCCGATCTCGATTCAACTCGAAATTAATTAAGCTGACTCGACTCAACCCAAAGTTAAATTAACTCGAATCGACTAGATCGGAAGTCGAGACTCGGATTTTTTGCACAGCCTTACTATAAGTTTGATGTAATTAAAAAATTTTTTTAATTGGTTATAAATAACAAAATCAATATTTTTACATTTTACAATGAGAAAAAAATACTATTGAACCAATGACATCTGTCGTTGATTCATTCAATAGTGTCATTGTGGGCTGCCATTTGCATATGCTATTAAATCTAAAGCACTGCTTTTATGATTCTACAGTGTCGCTTCTATTGAATCAAACCATGATTAGTTGCATTATCAGCAAATTGTTTTGAAATATATGGTTATGCTGTAAATTTAATAAAATAAGTTCTATTGTATCAATAAGTCATTCCTACAGAAGAATAGTATATAACGTTACCCATGAAGTAGCAGTTTGTTACATTATATACCAAGGCCGTAGCCAGAAAAAAATTTCGGGGGGGGGGGTTTGTCAACAAACAGTCAAAGTGATAATCTTTTTTTTTTTTTTTGAAAACTTGAACAGCTGTCAACAAAATTTCGGGGGGGGGGTTCAAACACCCCTATCACCCCCCTGGCTGCGGCCTTGTTATATACAGATGCTTTCAATTTGATAGCATGGTGCTATCAAATCGAAAGTATCTGACTTTGAAGCAATAACACCATACTTTTGGGATATTATAATATATAGTATAATAGTATAATAAATATTATTTCTCATTTACAGGTAACATCCTATCAGTTGTACGGAATATTTGTATTTATTTATTATATTTGATATTTATTATTTATACTATTTTATATCATTTTTACATTATTTTTATACATATAACATATACATCTCAATTCTAACGCACAACTTACAAATTAAAATAATTGAAGCTGCCAAGACCTACGCGCTAATGGGCCAAATACAGTGTCTAAGGATTCAATAGCATCTGCTATTGGCAGTCCGCAAATACGCCGTTTATTCGAAACGAGAGCATATGCTATCAAATCTAAAGCAAGGTGTTTACAATTCTACAGTTTCTTTTATGGTTCAAGTACTTAAAGATTTCTTTCAAAAATACCATGACAACATTTTAAGAGAACTATGTTAAATAAATATTAAAATATGCTATTGATTTAAGTAAATTAACAATTGAGTAGATAGCAGCGATTTGATAGCACCATGCTATTATTTCAAAAACTTAAGACTTTTGCTTTAAAGGTTTATGCTTATGAACTAATAAATCTGTCAATAAAGTAATGACATGGAATTCAATAGCATGAAGGTATTTGATTCAATAGTATTTTTTTCTCAGTGTAATTACAATTTTTTTTAATAGTATTGATTTGTGTTAATTAAATAATTGAATTAATTATTTTAATCCTGTATTTCTTAATTTTACTATTAAATAACTCTCAAATATTTGAATCTGACTTGTTCAATTTGTAACTTTGAAATATATTTTTCCGACGTCAAAACCTTAATCAAAGACCTCAATAATACCACTCAATTATGCTCAGGAGCGGATCCAGCGGGGCCGATGGGGGCGCTCGCCCCTCCCAAAAGCCTTAGATTATCATATGAGAGAGAAAGAGATAGCACTATATTCTTGTCTCTTTCTATCTCATATATCGCCCCCTCCAAAACCTTCGTCTGGATCCGCCTTTGATTACACAGCCCCACAAAAAAAAAAAGTGTCATGTACTTTTGACCGGAATACCTTAGCCCTATGTATTTTGACGCGCTGAACACGATTCCGAAGTCCATTTTGCTCCATCACGTCAGGATTTTTTTCTAACCTCAAAAAACATGTCAGATTTTGAGAGGTAGGCGATTTTTTAAAAAAATTTATGGATTTACTTTAAACTTAATATCTGGGGGTTTTTTGGGTCGCTGATTATGAATCTGAAGTTAAATTTTCAAAATTCAAAATGGCGGATCCAATATGGCGGACGAATTTTTAAAAAATTTGAAGATTTACTTCAAACTTGGTATCTGGGGGTTTTTTGGGTCGCTGATTACGAATCTGAAGTTAGATTTTCAAAATTCAAAATTGCGGATCCAATATGGCGGACGAATTTTTAAAAAATTTGAAGATTTACTTCAAACTTGGTATCTGGGGGTTTTTTGGGTCGCTGATTACGAATCTGAAGTTAGATTTTCAAAATTCAAAATGGCGGATCCAATATGGCGGCCGAATTAAAAAACATATTAAGATTTACTTGGCGGCAAGAATATGGCTGATGAATTTTTTTAAAATATTAAAATTTACATAAAATTTGGTATCTAGTGGTTTGTGGGGTGACTGATTGCAAATCTGAAAACAGATTGTCAAAATTCAATATGTCAATTCTGAAGTATATAATTTTCCTTTATTCCTTTTTATGGTAGCGCACTCTTTTGTTTTCGAAAGATCTGTGTAGCGGTTTTCTCTTTAAGTTCACACTACCTGGTACAACATCCCTTTTCAGCATCCAGCAAAAGTCGGCCATCATATTTACGCTCCACCTTCCTTGATAACGACGTTCTATTTCTTTAAGGTCTTGATGAAATCGCTCTCCCTGTTCCTCACTGTAGTCTCCTAAATTTTCGGGGAAGTACTTTAGATGTGATTCTAAGAAATGTAGCTTCAAGCTCATCAAGCATCCTTGCTTTCCGAAGTTTGTTATCATATTATTTGCCATTTCTTCCCAATTCTCGCTTTTGTTATTCCCCAGAAAATTTTCAACAATTAGTTTAAAACTAATCCATGCATTTTTCTCAGTTTTACTCATGTTTCTGACAAATTTCTCATCTTTTAATAATTTTCGAATTTGTGGGCCATCAAAAACTCCCTCATTTAGTTTGGCATCAGAGACCTCAGGGAATTTTTGTTCTAGGTATTTAAAACATTTTCCATTTTTATGTAAACTCTTAACAAACTGTTTTGCTGCTCCTAGTTTAATGTGCAATGGTGGAAGCAATACCTTTGAGGAATGAATCAATGGCTTCTTAATGATATTTTTCGATCCTGGTTTAAAAGATTTTATTTTTGGCCATTCCTTTTTTTTGTAATGATTCTTTCTATCTCTACTATCCCACAGACACAAAAAACAGGGCGTTTTTGTGAAACCTGCTTGTTGTCCAAGCATCATACTTAAGATCTTAAAATCCCCACAAATTTGCCAGTTATGTTCTTGATATTTTATTTTATCTAAAACTAGTTTTACAGATTCATAGCTTTCTTTAAGTTCTATAGAATGAGCCATAGGAATCGAACCATAAATATTAGTATTATGAAGTAATACTGCTTTTAAACTTCTTTTAGAAGAGTCTATGAATAACCTCCAATCTTCATCTTTGTATACGCCAGGTTTTAATTGATCCATTAACCCATTAATGTCAGAACAATATACCAATGACTGCTTTTTGTCTTCTGTAAAATATTTTCTGAATTCCTTTTCCCTATCGCGATAAAAGGAAGATGTAGTTCCTTTCGATAGCATTTTTTTCTTCTTAAGAACTGATGCAAGATATTCTGCAACATCTTTTGGTAGTTTTAAATCTCTGATGAGATTGCTGAGTTCTTCTTGTGTGAACTTTTCAGGTATTTCTTCTTCCTGTTCACCAGTTGGAATGTAATAGTCATCTTTGTCATCAATACTCATGTCGTCATCTATATCACTAAATACATCTTCTACTTTTGAACAGTCGATTTCAAAATTTTTTGAAGAAGAAGGTGTATCACAAAAAATTTCTGGTTTTGTTACAGTTGTCACATCAGCGTACAATATTTTTCCTTTATTCTTGTTATTATAACCTTCTACATTGGTCATGCAAAAGTAACAATCTTCTTGTTTCAATGGTTTTTTCCACAGCATTGGTTTTTTAAATTTAAAGTTCTTATCCTCCTTGGTATTATTCCAACGAGTTAACATTTTGTGACAGGATAAGCAAATTTTGTGTGGAACCCAATTTTCATTTTGATCGGCTATCTCTAAATCAAAGCAATCTTTGATTATTGTTATTGATTGGTTTACAATTCTTTGGAACATCGAACTGTCCACATATATAACAAAATGCATCTGCATTGCTATTGCATATGTGTTTTGATCTTAATGCTTTAAAATTAATTTTTGAAGCATTTGAAGTTTTTGTGTTGTTTTGATTTTGAAAAGTCATGATTTATTGAATAACCCGCACGTTAGGGATCCTGGTCCGATCGCAGGCGAGTCCACCGTCCTAGGGGTGATAACTCTCATACCTCCCCAGGCCTAAGTATGAGAGCTTTCCGACTTTGACGAGGACAATGTCAACTCGTCGTCGGACACACTACGGTATCATCCTCACACCCTAACGCCCACCTGCAAGGCAGCGCGCCTACGCTGGCTTCGTTACTTCGATAAACAGGAAGCGAATCATTCTACACATCCCCTTTCGGGGCAGTTGTCATCGCCTACTACATTTATCGAAGCAGCAGGATTTAAATTGTGCCAAAGCTCAATAAGAACGTTAGATATGAACAATAATATCAATAATATCAATAATATCTCAATAAGAACAATGATATGTCCATCATGAATAAGATGCAGAATGGAACAATGTACTTTCTTATTTGGCTTCTGCACCAAACATATCCAATCTGTTACCAAGGAATATTTTATGATAAAATTGTAATAGAAGTCATATTTGAAAATGTGAGAAACTCGCTTCGAAATCACACTCAGCAACTTAAAAACCTGAAGATACCAAATTTCATAAAAATTTCGAAAATATGACGTCAGATTCGCAATCAGCGACCCAAAAACCCCCAGATACCAAGTTTGAAGTAAATCTTCAAATTTTTTAAAAATTCGTCCGCCATATTGGATCCGCTATTTTGAATTTTGAAAATCTAACTTCAGATTCGTAATCAGCGACCCAAAAAACCCCCAGATACCAAGTTTGAAGTAAATCCATAAATTTTTTTAAAAAACCGCCTACCTCTCAAAATTCGACATGTTTTTTGAGGCTAGAAAAAAATCCTGACGTGATGGAGCAAAATGGACTTTGGATTCGTGTTCAGCGCGTCAAAATACATAGGGCTAGGGTATTCCGGTCAAAAGTACATGACACTTTTTTTTTTGTGGGGCTGTGTTATTATTATTTAAAATATTTAATATTTAAGTGTGTTGGCACATGAGTTCGTACGTATGTTCGCATATGTGTTCGTACATACGTACGCAGATGAGAACTCATATAAGAACGCTGTTTTAATTTCATATTGAGTAACGTTATACGCGGCGCATGATGGAACCTAATATAAGAACTTACATGCGTTTGTACCTACGTTCTCACATAAGATCTTGCCCAGGCGAGAAAAACCAAGACTGACCATGGATTGAAGTCTGGTTCAGGCCTGAACGCCCAGGCTGGGTTGTCAAGGCTAGAAACAGTCTTGAATCCATCGTCAACGTAGCTTCGTTCAAGATTGGATACCAACGTTCATCCCATGCTCGTTTCAAGATTGATTAAATCTTGGTAAACCCAGACTGGGTGGCCAAGATTGTATCAATCTTGATCCAATTCTGAACTTTAATAATCAAATATAATCATAAAATTAAATCAATAATTCTTCATAATTCTTGATGCGTTAATAATATTTTTATATTTTTTAATATGTGGATTATTTATAAAATATGTTTTAATTTTTCAATATTAAGAAACCATTTTTTTTAATTATAAAAATTAAAAATACAATTTTAACACAGACAAGAATTTACCTGTTTATTTGTTTAATTTCACATTTAATTTACTTAAAAATGAAAACAAATAAAAATCAATATAATGATGATAAATAAATTATATGATTAAATAAATAAACTGAACACAACTATCACCCATGTCACAGAACAACAAAAAAACTAAGTTTTGAGGTTATAATGAATTAAAATTAACTAAAACATTTATATATATATATCACACGTACAGTTAAAATAACTTGTTATGTCGTTTTTTGAATTTAAACAAAATAGTTAAAATAAATAGAATAAATATCAAAAATAAAAAATTTTATATCGTCACATGTTACAAAATCAAAACAATAACGAATACTAACGAACGTATCATATATCGATAGTAGGTACAACAGAAAACTGACCCGTCAAAATAAAATTTAAAACTAATTAAAATAATATATTTTATCCTATAAATTTAAAACAGTTTTTTTTTGTAATTTAAGTGTTCTAGTTCTTGTAGTTTAAATTAAATTAATGAATTTTTCTGGATATTACGTGGTTATGTATTATGTATTTATGTATTTTTTTATTTATTGTTAAACATTTTGAAATTAAATGTTAATACAAATATTATAACAAATTTTTAAATATAGTGTTTCAAATGTGGAATAAATTTAATTAAACAAAAATAAAAAAAATTGAAAAAATATAAACGGCTTATTTGTCGAATTCAATAATCAACATAATTAATATATCAACTGATTTCTGAATAACTGTTTATAAAAAATTTAATGTAATACGAAACATAATCCAAATAAAAAAGAATGATTCTTCCCTGACATGTATGAGGTTCAAGAATACGATTTCCAGTTTGCTTTCCTAAGCTTTCGTGGTTTCGTAGTACAGCGTTTAATTCGTGTGCTTGCGTTGAGGGTTCGAATCCTCTATCCATCAAATATTTTAATTCTTAAGTGCATGTTTGTGTTTAGGTAAAATAAGTGTTTAACTAAAATATGTGATGTATGGCGTTAAAATTGTAAAAAATAATTAAATAAAAACAAAATAATCAATTAAGTAATAAATATCCTCCTGAATATAAAAAATAAATCAAAGTTAAAATAAATAGTGTCTAAATAAGATTATTTTTTAAAATAAATTTAAAATTAATTATATTTATTTATTATTATTATTATTTTTTTTTTTTTTACAAAACAAGTTTAGGAGAGGAAAAAATGCCTTTACCC
The DNA here is from genome assembly GCA_037103525.1 of Ganaspis brasiliensis. Lineage (NCBI taxonomy): Eukaryota > Metazoa > Arthropoda > Insecta > Hymenoptera > Figitidae > Ganaspis > Ganaspis brasiliensis. The sequence goes on along the minus strand of JAZKLR010000053.1, from coordinate 1,091,756 downwards.
ACTTGTTCGTACCGCACTAAAACAACCTCTCCCATTCTTGCTTTATTTACTCCATCCGTTCGTGCTCCCTCCATCCTGGAAGGTTAGCAAGAGCGTGATACACTTACTCGAGACGTTTTCCATGTTTGTCAGTGGCGTGCCCACGGGGGTGTCCAGGGTGTCCCAGGACACCCCAAATGAATCCAAAATGCTGTATTGGGCCGCTGGTATATAGGACACACAAAACAATTTTTTTGTATAAAAGGCAGCGCGAACAAACTATATTAGGGGTTTCAGTCGGCCGGAACACCTCAAATCAAAAAGTCCGCGCACGCCACTGATGTTTCTTGCATTGTTGTCCTCGCCCATAGCCGCCAATGTTCTTAAGCGGTGGTCGAGAACGTTGTTGGATGCTTTTTTAGACCTACCGAATAAGATGTTAAAGCGAACATTGCTACCGAACCAGATTAAGAGAGTTCAGAAGGACTTCCTTCTGCATGCGAACCGTCAATGCATCAGCCTGGCGCTCGCAGCCAGGAATCTTTTTTAATTGGGTCACAAATGAAGCTTTAATCCCTTCCAAACAACCGATTAAAAGAACATTCAATCGGACCTTATAACCTGGGTGCATTCTACTCAATTCGAACATGAGCTCTTGATACTGTGTCTGCTTCTCATCCTCCTTACGATTGATGTTCTCAGCTGGCGCCGAAAACTCAATTACACAAATGATCTTACTTTTATTATCCTCGAGAACTATATCAGGCTTATTGGCACTGATACCACGTGCTGTGGTAATACCTCACTAAAACAACCTCTCACATTCTTGCTTTACTTACTCTAATCCGCTATTGCTCCAACCGTCCAGGAGGGTAAGCAAAAGCGTGATTCATTTGCTAGAGACGTTATGCCTACTTCTTGCACTGTTGTTCTGACCCATAGCCGCCAAAGTTCTTAAGCGGTGGTCGAGAACGTTGTTGGATGTTTTTTTAGAGCTACCGAATAAGATCTTATAATGAACAGTGCTGCCGAACCAGATTGAGAGAGTTCAGAAGAACAGCCTTTTGCATGCGAACCGCCAAAGCATCGCCTCGATGCTCGCAGCTAGGTATCTTCCATAGTTGGCTTACAAATGAAGCTCGCATCCCTCCCAAACAACCGAGTACAAGAACAATTAGTCGGACCCTGTAGTCTGCATACATTCTACTCAATTCAAACAGAAGATCTTGATATTTTTTGTTCGTTTTTCATCCTCCTTTTGAATGATGTTGCTCTCAGCAGGAGCCGGAAACTCTATCACACAAATGATCTGACTTTTATGATCCTGGAGTACAATATCAGGCTTTGTAGCACTGATACGATGAGTGGTGGAAAAAGAAAAATTCCAGTAGATCTTACACTGATCATTTTCCACAACAGATTCCTGATCCCCTTGGGCATACGGCAAGATGGGTTCCTTATCTATACTATAAACAAACAAAAATCCTTTAGTCTCCGATTTCAAACCAGCAGATTTGAGGAAAGCAAATGACAAACCCACAGACAATCCCATTTCTTTTATGAGACTGAATAAATGTCCATGCACAGGTTTGCCAATATGTTCTGCTTCCTTGACACGCTTTTTAATCATCAGAGGTGTTAACGATGCTATGCCGTGTTCTATATCACTGATTTCAAATGGGAGACTAAGTTCATTTGCAGCTCTTTCTGCCGCTCGATTTAAAAACGCCCCAACATTTGCAATTTCATACTGGTGTACAAATTGCATAAGCGGATCTCTACTGTTCATGATTGAGCATGCCACAGACAAAACAATTCTACGATGAAGACACTCTAAATTTAATAGACCTCTTCCTCTTCGATCTCGTGGAAGGTAAATTCTATGTAAAGAAGACCTTGGATGATGACTTCGATGTACTGTCATCATCCTGCGAGTTTCTCTATCGAGATCTTTCAACTCATTCACATTCCACTTAACTGCTCCAAATGTATAGAGTAGTAAAGGAATGGCTAATGTATTTGTGGCCTGAATCTTATTCTTCCAGGTAATTCGGATGACCAAATTTTTCTGAGAAAACCACGGTATTTTATATGGAGATGATCTTTAATCCCACACACATCTTGAATTTCTGATTGTGGAATTCCAAGATATTTGTAAGTCTCCCCAACACCAAGATGATAAATGGTGTTGCCACCAATGAGTTGAATATTCTCCGATTCACTCGGCATTTCAGCTGTTTCTCGTCTTCTTTTAATCATATGGATAACAGCACATTTGTCTAATCCAAAATTCATTCCTATAGCTCTGGAATACTCGGCCACTGCAAACACAAGAATTTTTAGTGATTCCTTACTGGATCCATTGAGTTTAAGATCGTCCATGTAAAATAGATGGTTGATCTTTTAGACTCTATTTCTGGGTTTGCCACACATGTATCCAGAGTGTTTTTCCCGGAGAACTACAGACAGAGGCAAGAGGGAGATACAAAAAAGTAAAGGACTGAGAGAGTCTCCTTGGAAGACGCCTCTTTTGAATATGATGATGTTAGTCATCACCTGTTGTTTGTTGGATGTTATAAAAAACCTTGTCCTCCACATGAGCGTTAGCTCCTTTAAGCATCTTACGATGTTCGGATGTACCTCTAAACATTCAAGGAGCTTGATGATCAGCTCATGACTTGTTGAGTCAAATGTCTTTCGGTAACCAATCCAAGCCATTGACAGGTTACGTCGATAAAATATCGAGTCTTGGGTAATACACCTATCAATCAATAGGTTTTTCCTACAACCTGCCAGGCCTCTCTTGCACCCTCGCTGTTCGCTTATTGCACTCCAAACTGGCTCGATTGATGTCAAAATCCTCTCTTTGAGGATGCTAGTAAATAGCTTATAGCAGGTGCTAAGACAAGCTATTGGTCTATAATTTTTTGGATCCGACAAATCTCCAGATTTTGGTAAGAGTACCGTTCGTCCTTCCACCAACCACTGTGGTATTGGATGTTGACCATTGAGAAAGTTAGAGAATATTCGAGCCAAATGTTGGTGAGTTGAAGTGAACTTCTTCCACCAAAGATTATTAATCTTATCCGGCCCGGATGCTGAAAAGTTCTTCGTTTTTGCAACTATGTTTCTTACTTCCTCCTTAGTAATTGGTGGACTTACCTCTGCAGGATGGTCAAGCCCCTGTCTAAAACAGAAGCTACGAAAGCTCATATTTTACATTTACAAGATAAATTAATATTAAAAACCACACGGAAAAAAATTATTCATGAATAAGTATGGAACTTATTTATAAGTTTGAAGCAATAGAGAAAATTCCACGATTCTTGGTAAACTTTCATCAGCAATTCACGAAACTTCAAAAGAAACCCCGAAACTGTAACGTAGAAACTGAAATATGGTTCTGCACTTTATATTTCAATAAATACTACTGAACCGGTTCCTGACAAACCTGGCCCCACGCCCATTGGCTTCCAGTGCGCTGCAAGTCGTTGCTCATATATAACGTATAAGTAAAGATTTGTAACTGCGTCAGTGGCCTGGTGGATACAGCGGGCGGCTTTAAAGTTAGGGTTCGCGAGTTAGAGTCTTCCAGCTTCGGATTTTTCTGTTTCAGATTTTTAAATTTTTCATTTAAATCACCAATCTACAGGTAAATGGTATGTTTAAAATAGGATTGACGGGAGTCAAAATATAAATTATATTTTCCATCTAATCTATAAGAATTTTTCAGGAACTAGTTTATCATTTACTTAAAATATTTAGATTTTAATAAGTACTGAATTGCCTTCCTTGACCCAAACTCAAGTACAAAATTCCCTTAAAAAATTCATGAATTATTTCTTTCCGTGCAAAAATAAAATTTGTTTACTCGACAAATGGTTCATCCTCGACAATTGGTTCCTTCACCCTACAATGAATCCACATGACATTAGCAACAAAAATTGTAAATTACAACTGAAATCGATATTAAAAAATCTTTATTTATTTACAAATTAACGGGTTATATCCTTTCGTACAAAGTACTCCTAAAAACTAATTAGTTGTACTCTACAACATATTTAAGTAACAAAACGATATAATTGCTATAGGCGTCGCTATGAAACATTATTTTCAAAAATTATTCGACGCAATAATAGCTTAAATCTTTCGATTTCGAGTTCGTAAAAATCTATACATATTATCTGTGAAACTGTTTACCTCTCTGCTTGATCTACTGATTAAAGAATGCTTTCTATAATTCGTTCTATGAAACGGGATTGTAAATAAAGGAGCAGATCTAGTAGATCTAGTATTTTCATGCAGGACAATCAATTACTACAAAGGATGACAATTCAGATGACCATTGATCAGCCAATAAAAAAAGACCAAATCGATATACGAAAATCTAGAAGTAATTTGAGGTATATTAAGCAGAGAACACAGATTGTCATAGTAGGGTGGTTCAAAACAATTTTTTTTTATTTATAATGCTCTCACCCCTAGGATTGTTCTTTATCGAAAAAGACCCCTATTTTTTTATTTTTTAATATTTAGATGAGCCTCAAAGCGCTCAATATTTTTCCCATGCATTTTGCATGGGAAAAAAAGATTTTTTCGTAGAAATGGTATAGGACCCTTGAAAATCAATATTTTTAATCGTCCAACTATGTTTCTCTTCAGAAGACTTCAAACATCAATGCTAAATTGTTTATTTAACAATTTTTTAATATTAACTATTTTTATAGGGCCCCAAAAACCCTATAAATTACAAAATAATGAAAAAATCGTTACAAAAATTTTTACTATTTTTATGAGAGTTTTCTCCTATATTTTGATTAATTAACATAAATATTGATTTTTAATCATTATTCCATGTAATTGCTAATTTGTTTGAACAAATTATATTGTCTATTTTCATGATTTGCACAAATTGAGCTACGGAGTTGCGACTGTTTCTTAATTTTGCAACTCATCGAGACCATTGGAACCAAACTCAAACAAAAAAGTTAAAATAATAATTTTAACAATTGTTTAAACAAATTATATTTTTTATTTTCATGATTTGCTCAAATTGAGCTACGGAGTTGCAACTTTTTCATAATTTTGTAACGTTTCGAAATCAGTGAAACCATGTACTAACAACAAACTAAAAATAATTTTTACAATTGTTTAAACAAATTATATTGTTTATTAACAACTTTTTATTAAATAGAGCTACAGAGATGCAACTTTTTTTCAAAATTGCAACTTTTATAGGCTTATAAAAGCAACTATTAGCAACAAAATGAGAAAAGAAATGTTTACAATTGTTTAAACAAATTTTATAGTTTATAATGAACTTTTTATGAAATAGGGCTAGAGAGTTGCAACTTTCTCTAAGATTTGCAAGTTTTCTTTTGTTGACAGGTAGGAATGACTCTAAGACATAATTATAATTAAGTAAAAAACTTTAGAATATTTATTTTTTTAATATGATAAAAACATGTGTTGGTTATAACACCAATTTTTCGGATAAGTTTTTTTGTTACAGTTCGTAAATTGTTTTCGGTATTTTGCTTTTGATCCTTAGTTTTTTGTTATTAGTTTGTTGAAGTAAGATAATAATTGAACGTTTCGCTCTGCATTGTCATTAAATAATTTTAGACAATTTACTCTCTAAAATTGAATAAGTGAAAATTCACTTATTAGATGTCAAAAGTCTTCCACTTTTTCAAAAAGTGCATATGCACTTACAATAAGTGTATATGCACTTATGATAAGTGAAATTTTCACTTATTATAAGTGCATATACACTTTATGAAAGGGTGGAAGACTTTTGACATCTAATAAGTGAATTTTCACTTATTCAATTTTAGAGAGTACAATTTTTAAATAAGCGTAATAATCGACATTCTGATGCCATAGTGAGGGATGTTCCTCAAGAAAAGAAGTTTACATTTTAAAACGTAAAAAGAAGTTCATGAAATCCTCTTTTAGAAATTGATTGACACTTTTTGGTCTTTCGAGCTTTATTCAATAAAAAAATTGGAAATAAGCAATTAATTGTTTAAACAATTGTTAACAATTATTTTCTCATTTTGTTCCTAATACTTGCTTTTATAAGCCTATAAGAGTTGCAATTTTGAAAAAAAGTTGCATTTCTGTAGCTCTATTTAATAAAAAGTTGATAATAAACAATATAATTTGTATAAACAATTGTAAAAATTATATTTAGTTTGTTGTTAGTTCATGGCTTCACTGAACTAAAAAAGTTGCAAAATTAAGAAAAATTTGTATCTCTGTACCACTATTTTATAAAAACTATAGGGTGGATCAAATCGGAATCTAAGTGTATTGTTATGCAAAGATCTCTCCTTTAATGAACATATTTCCGAAATAATATCCAAAGCTATAACAAAACACTCGGATTTATGATAACAAATGCCTCAGCTTTTCATAATATGTTAACATTAAAAATTTTGTATTACACTCTTGTTCGGTCAATTTTTGAGTACGCTTCGGTAGTGTGGGTACCACATTATACATTTAACTTAATAAGATTGGAGCGAGTTCAGAATAGGTTCCTTCGATTTGATGCACGTCAAATTAACATAAAATTTGACGTCCATGCCCATGACTATGACGATAGGGTGGTCCAAAAATACATGGAAAAACAAAATTTTTTTATTTTTAATGCTCTCACCCCCAAGGATTGTTCTGTATCAAAAAAAAGTATCCCCATTTTTTATTTTTTTATTTTTTAATATTTAGATGGGGTTCAAAGCGCTCAAAGTTTTTCATGCAAAATGCATGAGAAAAAAAGACTTTTTCGTAGAAATGGTATAGGACCCTTGAAAATTAATATTTTTCAATCGCCCAGCTCGGTTTCTCTTCAGAAGACTTCAAACAACAATGCCGAATTGTTTATTTAACAATTTTTTAATATTAACTATTTTTTATACGACCCCAAAAACCCAATAAATTACAAAATTATTAAAAAATAGTTAAACTATATTTTTTACTATTTTTATAAAAGTTTGTTGCTATATTTTGAATAAATAACATAAATATTGACTTTTAATCTTTATTAAATGTAATTGCTAATTTGTTTAAACAAATTATATTGTTTATTTTCATGATTTGCACAAATTGAGCTACGGAGTTGCGACTTTTTTTTAATTTTGCAACTTATCGAGACTATTGGAACCAAAAACGAACAAAAAAGTTAAAATAATAATTTTAACAATTGTTTAAACAAATTATATTATTTATTTCCAAGATTTGTACAAATTGAGCTACTGAGTTGCAACTTTTTCTTAATTTTGCAACTTATCAAGGCCTTTGGAGCCAAACATAAAGAAAAAAGTTAAAATAATAATTTTAACGATTGTTTAAACAAATTATATTGTTTATTTCAAGATTTGCACAAATTGAGCTACAGAGTTGCAATTTTTTTCTGAATTTGGCCATTTTTCGAGGACAGTGAAGCCATGTACTAACAACAATCGAAAAATAATAATCTTTACGATTGTTTAAACAAATTATGTTGTTTATTATCAACTTTTTATAAAATAGTTGTACAGAGATACAAACTTTTCTTAAATTTGCAACTTTTTTAGTTCAGTGAAGCCATGAACTAACAACAAACTAAATATAATTTTTACAATTGTTTATACAAATTATATTGTTTATTATCAACTTTTTATTAAATAGAGCTACAGAAATGCAACTTTTTTTCAAAATTGCAACTCTTATAGGCTTATAAAAGCAAGTATTAGGAACAAAATGAGAAAATAATTGTTAACAATTGTTTAAACAATTAATTGCTTATTTCCAATTTTTTTATTGAATAAAGCTCGAAAGACCAAAAAGTGTCAATCAATTTCTAAAAGAGGATTTCATGAACTTCTTTTTACGTTTTAAAATGTAAACTTCTTTTCTTGAGGAACATCCCTCACTATGGCATCAGAATGTCGATTATTACGCTTATTTAAAAATTGTACTCTCTAAAATTGAATAAGTGAAAATTCACTTATTAGATGTCAAAAGTCTTCCACCCTTTCATAAAGTGTATATGCACTTATAATAAGTGAAAATTTCACTTATCATAAGTGCATATACACTTATTGTAAGTGCATATGCACTTTTTGAAAAAGTGGAAGACTTTTGACATCTAATAAGTGAATTTTCACTTATTCAATTTTAGAGAGTAAATTGTCTAAAATTATTTAATGACAATGCAGAGCGAAACGTTCAATTATTATCTTACTTCAACAAACTAATAACAAAAAACTAAGGATCAAAAGCAAAATACCGAAAACAATTTACGAACTGTAACAAAAAAACTTATCCGAAAAATTGGTGTTATAACCAACACATGTTTTTATCATATTAAAAAAATAAATATTCTAAAGTTTTTTACTTAATTATAATTATGTCTTAGAGTCATTCCTACCTGTCAACAAAAGAAAACTTGCAAATCTTAGAGAAAGTTGCAACTCTCTAGCCCTATTTCATAAAAAGTTCATTATAAACTATAAAATTTGTTTAAACAATTGTAAACATTTCTTTTCTCATTTTGTTGCTAATAGTTGCTTTTATAAGCCTATAAAAGTTGCAATTTTGAAAAAAAGTTGCATCTCTGTAGCTCTATTTAATAAAAAGTTGTTAATAAACAATATAATTTGTTTAAACAATTGTAAAAATTATTTTTAGTTTGTTGTTAGTACATGGCAGTAGTATAACTATGAAAGTACGAGGCCACAGTTCCGATTTTCGCCACCAGGTGGCGCCCTAGTCAGTTACCTGCAGTGGATTTTTAGCGGTTTTGTTGATAAATTACCGTCGGTCGGTAATGCAGATTTCGCGCGTGTTACCTTGTGTCAGTAATGCAGATTATTTGCTTGCTCGACGGTAAGGTAGATTTCCGAAGTCGGTTACCCTTAGTCGGTATTACCATATGTCGGCATTCTCTTGGGGATTCTCCTACGTCATTTTAAATTTTTACCCTTACGTTTGCGCTGGAATTTAAAGGTACCTCTACTTTCAGGTTTTCAAGCGGGGGATTTCTCCATAGACGGCGCTGCAATCGAATCGCACCAAGTTTAACTTAAAATCTTAATCTTTCTAATTTGCATAAACTGTGTATTGTTGTTAACTTTTACCTTAGGACTAATTGCATGTGTTTATGACCTCATCCATCTGTAGAATTTGCATAAACAATAAATTGTTGTTAACTTTTATTTTAGAAATAAGTTACATGTCTTTGGTACTACCACCCACTGTCCACCTAGTATATGTTTTCAATGTATGTATCATATGCCTAACACTTCCCCCCCACCCACCAACCCGCCACCCACTTAGTATATGTTTTGACAGAAACTATTCTATTCCCAACACCACCCACCTACCAAACCCAAAATGTATTGGGACTTAAATTTTCAAAATACCGAGATTAGCGGATAGATTAGGGGGGTGGGTCACGTTGGGCCTGATTTGACGTATGGTGCGCAAACGAGATGCGCGTGGCCAATGTGAACGAATACTCAAGCGATGTATATTCGGTCTAGCTTAAAAAAGAAAGGTCCACGATCCCCCTAAAGGCCTAAGCAGATAAAAATACGGTTACGGGACCAGAGCATGAGACAGAAAAAGATAGAAACAGTCTCTGTCCTTTATTATCTCATGCCCCGCTCCCGTAACCGTATTCGTTGTGCTTTGGGCTTCAGCCAAAGAGTTTTGCTATTTTTCTCTTCCTCTATCGCTGTTACTGACGCATGAAATAGAAAGGAACAAGGAGAGGAGGATGAAATTGCCACATCGTTTTAAAATTCACCTTCTTCTTTCAGTACAAATGTACTAAATTTTACAGTTGTAAAATACATAATTTACTCTCCACCAACAGAAAATGCATTGGAACTGTAAAAAATTTAATTGTATTTTGTATTGTGACACTATGAAAATAAATCGCTTTACGTAACACATAGTAAATTTTAACGTATTATGATGGAAATATTTGGTCCGATAAATAAATATTTCACTTATGAATTTCTTATTAAAAAGTAAAGGATTAGGTAAAGTAGTAAAAACACATTGACAGTAGTAGGGTTTATTTGAATAACACCTAGAATACATTCTACAGTTTCAATATATAAATTTAGAAAACAATTTCGAAGAGCTACTACATTCTTTACAGCTCATTTATCGAATCACATACAATGGATTGTACATGTAATATTAACAATAAGTCTTTTTTAACATTCCTAAGCGCTGAGCAGTCTATATATTATAAATTTCATATCAACAATTATATTAAAAAAGAATTATCAAATATGCTGTAAATAATGATAAGTGTAATAATATAATGATATTATCGGTATTATAAAGCGTTCAAAGCTGACCTTTTAGACATAACCTAAAAAATCCGGCCATCATATTTGTTTACATACGTCCTGGAGCTATAATGTCAAACGTAAGTACGCATGCTTTCATAATGCGCGCGTTATTTGAAATTTTTAGAAATTGAAGAAAGGGACCTAAGAAGGAAATTGGTTATTTTCCAGGAGAGCGAAAACAAAAGTCGAGCGTGCATGGTAATCTGTACAAATCGAGAGATTTGAATTGTTATAACTTGAAAATTATTCAATAAAAACCTTTTCTGACTTTAGATAATGAAAAAGGAACCTTTGATTAAATTAAAACATCAATAAACCGAAAAACGATTTTTTACTTCTTAGGTCCCTTTCTTCAGAACGCGTCACATTATTACTATCTGTTAACATATTTATTATAATTAAATAATTTTAGTTTAAGAAAAAATAAACTTCATGAAATATATTTTATATAAAGAAAGTATAAATACATTTTTTAAATATGTTTAAAATTAATTTATTAAAAGCATTTCTAATCAACGTGTGTATTTTGACCAATCGCACTTATGCCTGTACTTTATGTTGTCAGCAGTCAGGTTCGCCAACCAAAAAACAAAAAATGTTGCGTTGCAGCACCTTTTTTTAATTATTCATATCCAAAAGAATTTTTTAAAAACGCTTAGGTTTCTTTTCCTTTTATATTACAATATTTCTTATGACTTTATATTTATTGTTTATAAAAAAATCTATTCTAAAAAAAAAATACTGTGGTTAAGATAGCACTATTTTATTTTGTTAAGTTGGTGTATAGCAGGCGTGTTCAGTCTCGGCAAGTGCACACTGACACGGGAAAGCCAACTCTGACACCAAATTTTTTTTCGCGTTTTCCTTCAGTTTATGGAGGAGCCATTGTTGAAGCTATTAGACCCTCACCGTAGGTAGTCCGCAATAAACTCAACTCTTCCCATTTTCCGAAACTTCATAATATGTCTATTTCTATATTATTTAGTTAATATTTATATTTTATTTTGTATGTAAGGTTCATGTTATCATATCTTTTATTTAAATATATTAATTAATACGAATTACATATCCTAATGAAATCAGATTGAGTAAATTAAGTATAATAATAATTTTTATCTGGCTTACAACTCAGTTGGAGGTAAAGGAGTAAAGGGCCCAAACCCGTCAAGATTTATTGCAGGGAAGTTGACCTACTTCCAACACTGACAGTGTCAGTTTTGTCAGATTTTGTAAGCACACTGAACACCCCTGGTGTATAGTAACAGCCAAAAGTTTTTTTATTTTACTAAATGTTTAAATTATATAATATTTATATTTTATAATTATAAATTACTTTGGATAAAATTAAAATTTTTTTTTTTTCAGGAAAACTAATACCTAACCTTTTAAGATAACTCTTTATTAATGTTCACAAAAACACTCGATATGGGATTTACATGTTAATTGCATTTAACTTTTTCAAAAGTTAACTTTAACTTTTCCAAAAGTTAACTTTAACTTTTCCAAAAGTTAACTTTAACTTTTTCGAAAGTTAACTTACATTCTTATGGGATTTACATGTTAATTGCATTTAACTTTTTCACAATTTAACTTTTTCAAAAGTAAACTTTAACTTTTCCAAAAGTTAACTTTAACTTTTCCAAAAGTTAACTTTAACTTTTCCAAAAGTTAACTTTAACTTTTCCAAAAGTTAACTTTAACTTTTCCGAAAGTTAACTTTAACTTTTCCGAAAGTTAACTTTAACTTTTCCTAAAGTTAACTTTAACTTTTCCAAAAGTTAACCTTAACTTATTCGAAAGAAATCTCTAAACAATTGGATGCTTTGAGATTACTATATAGGTTGAATATAGGTTGATCTTATAAATTCTCATTAATTCTTCAAATTGCGAATTGTAAAATTCTTTACCTTTATCAGTTTTTAATTTCTTGGGAATGCGCATTTCCCACGTAATATACGTAGAAAACGTAGAAAGCTAGGTAATTTAAATGTCAAATGTATAATGTATATCTACCCAGATAACCAGCGTACAATACGTACCATTGCATTATACTACTACTATATACGAGTATAATGATACTGATTTTTGAAGTACTGATTCTAAACTATAATGGCCTGTTTACACCTTCGAAAAAAATTTTTTTTTCGCATTGAAGGGAAGAGGACAGACTGTGTATGTGAACTCTTTACTCTCATGCAAAAAAAATTTTTTTTTTCGAAGGTGTAAATAGGCCATAATAGTGCCAGTATGTATGTACCTTTTTATTACATTTGTATGACGTACTTGTATCGTACTAGTATTACACTTGTATGTAATTCATAAAAACTTTAAGATTTTCAGTTAGTACGCGTACTAAATAAATATGGAGTCATACCAAAGTCGTACTAATCTAGCATCTTGAAAAATAATTTGAAAATTTGAGTACATAGTAAGATTATAATGCAAGTACAGGGCCAGTACATCATACTGTTGAAAAAAAAGAGTAGGGGAGACCGAGGAGGAAAGTAACAGAGGTGGAAAGTAACAACGCTTATAACTTCTAAACCAAGCAGCGAATAGACATGGTCCCAAAGTAATTTTTTGTTCAGTTTTACCCACTCTACCTTCCCCATATCATGCGCGAGCTGGTTCGGGAACCGTATGTCTGATATTGACATGTTGTGCAAAAATTACGATAAAAGTAAGTTTTTGCCTAAATTTTCAAAATATCATATTTCTTTGATTTCATAGATATTTCGTGCTTTTCGTAATTTTGAAGCTTAATTATCTACCTTTAGGTTGTACTTGTGTTTAATTAAAAAATATAAAAAACTTTTTTGTAATTTAAACTTGTTTTTTGAGATCCAAGGAAAAGAGGGGTGAGGTGGAATGTAACACGTTGTTACTTTTCTCCTCACCCCATGCTTTATTTTTATAAACATCCTCCTTTTTTATAACTATGTGATTTTATATATTGATTTCATATCTTAATGATGAAATATTGAACTTTTGATTGGAATTTTTTTAAAAACGATGCTTTTTAACGTCATAGCTGTGAAACGAATATTAAATAGATAAAAAAAGCTTGATTACAAAAAAGTGTAAAAATATGTGCCAATTATGTACAAAATGTAGTTAATATTACTTTGTCTTTTTTATATGTTCATAATAAAAATAATTTTAATTAATAGCAGTTTTATATTTGAAATGTTAGCCTTAATTTTTAAGTATTACTTTCCTCCTTCGTGCTGTTACTTTTCACCTCAAGGGTGAGGAGGAAAGTAACAAACAAAGAGCTGATTAAAAAGACCTGCTGTTGACTATCTAATTATTATTTATGTTTAATTCCAATTTTATTTAATAGGTGAAGGTCCAAGCTTTCGATTAGTATGTTTACAGAACTTATCCGACAAATAGTTTTGATGTTATCATAAAAAAAACTGATTTTTGTTACCTTCCTCCTCTCCCCTATGCACATACTGGCACTGTGCCAGTTTAATGCAAGTAACTAAACGTGATTAAATGTACGTGAACTGACCTATGCCACATTATGTAGAAATCTAGAAAGGTAAATAACATAGGTAATATACGTTAATGAGGAGTCTGACAAACATTAAAAAATGTCAGAAATTTTTTAAATTTTGAGAAATGATATTATTTGGTACAACAAAAAAGCATGCAAAATTTGAAAATTTTTTGCCCTACAGAAAAACATGACCTAAATTTTCACATAGCTTTCTACGTGCCGTACCATGTGTAAGTGGTGGTGAGAAGGGACGTGAAACGCCATGTGAAAAGGGACGTGCAGAACTACCTCCCTTTTTGTAATTCCTTTTCACGTACAAAACGATGTCCAGAATGATGTGGAAAATAAGGTTGAGAGCTACATAAAAAACCATTCAAATTCGGGATTGATCGGCAAGTGCGTAATGGATGTAAGGGATCGGAACCTTCATTGCTACTGGCGAGTCCGTTCCGTCCGTGTATTCCGGGAACGGCTAAGCAGTTGATTGGGCCTCAGGGATCTGGGGTAGGATCGCAGTATCCGAGGGTGTACCCGTTCCCAATCATGATGGCCCGCCACTTTACGCACCAGGCGCTGGTAAACTCGAATTAATGGACGTAGATAAAATAAACGGAATTTTTGGAGCTGAGATGGAGGTGGAACTATGCCCCATCGACCCAGGGCTTAGCACTCAGCCAAACGCAATTACTGCTGCTGGCAATGAGAAAGCGGACGGAGGAAAAGATAGTTCTGTCCCAGCATGGGTAAATGCTTGGGAACGAATGACCGATTTGATGGAGAGGCAGATACTTGTCAGTGAGATGGCCGAAAAGGCACAAAAGGAACTCACAGACAAGTTACTTCTCAACAACTCAAAAGCGGTAGTTCAGGCACTCAAGGACCAGTCCAAGACTGCACTAAGTTTTATTAGCCAAGTCGTTGGCATCTCAAAAACCATGAAAATGGAGAGCCAATTACTCCTGAAAAAAATTCAAGTAGCAAAAGGGCAGAAGAGGAGACCAGTGATACCACGGCCACGGTCGTCTTCCTTAGGGGACCCGGCCTCTCTGCTCGGACCTGAAAAAAAGAGGCAAGCGACTGGGACACCTCCGGAAAATGCTTCAAAAAAAGGGAAAAAATCCGATTCTCCGGAAAAGAAGGCTTCGAAGAAGATCACTTCCAGGCCGGAGAAGGAGAAAGTGACCCTTGCGGAGGTTGTCACAGAACAGGAAAAAGCTCCAGAAGGTGATGGTTTTGAGACGTACACCGATAAAAGGAAGCTTCATAGGGCGGAGAATAGAAAGAAGAAAAAAGAACACGCAATAAAAGAAGCAGAAGAAAAAAAGAAGAAGGATAAAGCCGTCTTCAAACCTCGACAATGCGAGGCAATCAAGCTGTCGGCAAAGGAAAACCTATCCTATGCCGACATCTTGAAATTTATGAAGGAAAAGCTTAAGCCTGCAGAAAATGGTACAGAGGTTCTTAGAATAAGAAGAACTCAGAAGAACGAGGTTCTCCTCGTTCTGAAAAAGGGAGGAGATACCTCAAAATTTTCTAAGGCCCTCACCGAAGTGGCGGGGGATAAGGTAGACGTAAAAGTCTTCCAAAATATGAGGTCTCTCGAAATCAGAGACCTGGATGAGACTACGACGGAGGAAGAGGTGCTCTCTGTTTTGAAAGAGAAGCTTGAAAAAGCCGACTTGGAAGCAACATGCCGTTTGTTCACCCGATATGGGGGATCGAAAACGGCGGTTGTACGCCTGCCAGAGGTTGAGTGCTTGACACTCTTGAAAGCAGGAAAGATCCCGGTCGGCTGGATCAACTGTCCGATCCGCGAGCATGTGCAGGTTGCAAGTTGCTTTAAGTGCCTTGCATATGGCCACCTGGCTCGGAATTGCAAAGGCCCCGACAGGTCTAAAAACTGCCGAAGATGCGGCGAGCCGGGTCATCTGTTCAAGAACTGTACAGTCGTGGAGCCTAAATGCATTACTTGCACAGACTTAGGCAAGAACGACTGTGCCCACTGGACAGGCAGCAATGCATGCCCAATATACAAGGCAGAACTGCAGAAACTTAAACTGGCAAGAGCCTAAAGTTTCTGCAGGTTAACCTGCATACATCTAAGAAGGCTCAAGACCTGTTGCTGGTGACAGCCAGTGAGGAGCGGATCGATGTTTTGTTCCTTAGTGAACAGAACAAAAGAAACGACATCGCTCCCAGGTACCAGGATTCATCGGGTAGGGCAGCCATTCAGGTCTTTAATCCCGACTTGAGGGTAGACAAGTTCCTGGAGACGAGCAGTGGGTTTGTGTGGGTGGAAATTTCAGGTATACGCATGTATAGCTGCTACTTCTCACCCAACGACCCACTGACAGCCTTCGAAGCCGAGATAGATGAACTTGAATCGAGCCTGCGAGAATCCAGGCTGGATGTTCTCGTCACTGGTGACTTTAATGCAAAGTCGCCAGACTGGGGCGAGACAAGGCTCGACAATAGAGGAATCCTAATCGCAGAAATGGTCTCCAGGAACAATCTGATGGTTGTCAACCAGGGTCATAAATGGACGTTTAGGAGAGACCATAATATCGGATCAATTATCGATCTAACGATAACAACATCTCTCCTAAACAAGCGTATTAAAGACTGGCATGTCTCTGAGGATCATACCGAAAGTGACCACCAGTATATTAAGTTTTCAGTCTCGGGAGGAGACACACCTAGAGCAAACAAGCAGGTTGCTTCCTGTAAGAAAGGCCCTAGGTGGAACATTAAGAAGCTAGACGTCGAAAAGTTCGGTCGGTCCCTTGAAGAATCCCGCCTCATTGAGGAACTTGGATGGGTAAAGAGACCGAACAATCTGGATGGGGAGGTGTGGCCGGTGATGAACATGATAATCACCGCATGCAACGCGTCAATGCCGCGTTGTAGAAGTACCACTCCCAGAAGACGTAATGTATACTGGTGGTCAGAGGAGCTGGCCTCTTTGCGAAAAGCATGCGTCAAAGCAAGAAGGATATACACCCGCTCTAAGGGAAATCCTATGCTAAAGGACGCATATATAGAGGCCAAGAGGATCCTCAGAAAGGAGATTCGAGCTTCACAGCGAAGGTGTTGGAAGACCCTGATCGAGGATGTCGAGAAGGACCCATGGGGTCTAGGCTATAAAATCGTCACCAAGAAATTGGTAACGAAGCAAAAGACCCCCGGCCTGAACAATCCCGATTGGGTGCGTCAAATAATCAGGGCCTTGTTTCCACCAGCAGAACCATGGCCTAGGATGGACTGGAGTGACTGTCAAGTCCGTGAGGAGGAACTCTTCACTCTTGCAGAGCTCCATCAAGCCGGCAGAAGATTGAAGCCAGGCAAAGCGCCTGGAATCGATGGGATAAGTAACGAGATACTTAAACAAGTGATCGTTGCTTCACCCCAGATTCTCTTAGATTGCTTCAACAACTGCCTAAGAAGAGGAGAGTTCTTCCGGGACTGGAAACGACAGAGGCTGGTCCTCCTAAGGAAAGGTAACAAACCTCTAGATAGTGTCTCATCTTACAGGCCAATATGCCTGTTAGATACGATGGGCAAACTTCTGGAGGACATGGTTCTGCAGAGGATGCAGCTCCACTTAAATGGAGAGAATAGTCTATCCGACTACCAATTTGGTTTCCGTAAAGGCCTGTCCACAGTAGATGCCATACAAAAGGCAGTGGACCTAGCCAAGGAAGGAAAGGACAAATTGGGCCCGGGGAAGAAAAAGAGCTTCTGCGCTTTGGTAGCTATAGATATACGCAACGCGTTTAATACCGCGCGATGGGAAGATCTCATCAAGTCGATGAGAAACAAAGGAATACCGCCCTACCTGTTGCGGATAATGAATAATTATCTTAGCGACAGGTGGGTAATATATGAGGGAGACACCTGCACTCTGAAGGAAGAGATGCAAAGAGGTGCCCCTCAAGGCTCTAGGATAGGACCATTCGTATAAAACGTCTCTTATGATGACTTCTTGCGAATGGGTCTACCCGAAGGTGCGGTGATCATCGGCTTCGCGGACGACGCGTTGATCGTATGCTCTGCCGAAACTGCAGAAGAGCTCGGAATCTTGGTGAACGAATGTCTGCGACGAACAAAGAGCTGGCTGGATGCCAGAGGTCTTCAAATGGCCCTGGACAAAACCGAAGCGCTCATGGTCACAGACAGACGTGGTTACGAACTTCCCCGGATCGAAGTAGACGGATTCGAGGTCAAGTGGAGCACGCATATAAAGTATCTTGGTGTACAACTCGACAAGTTCTTGAATTTTAAGCACCACATCGCTGTGGCTTCTGACAAAGCAGCAGAATGTGCACTTAACCTAGCCCGTATAATGCCGAACGTCGGTGGGCCCTTTGAAAAGAAAAGGAGATTGGTGGCGAGTGTGTTCCACTCAAAGCTGCTTTATGCAGCACCAGTGTGGGCTCCCTCCCTGCGAACAGATAGAAGCAAGACCATCTTGGAAAAGATACTGTCCTCGCAAAGGATTATCACTAAGCGTATAATCTCTGCATATAGGACAGTATCTGCGAGTGCTGCTCAGGTCCTTGCCAGCGTCCCGCCGGCAGATCTTTTGGCGCAAGAAAGGAAGGAAATTTTCCTCCTTTTCAAAGATAGGATGTCCACCCGTTACACGGATGACAATAGACCCAGCAAGGACCAAATTCGCCGAGATGCGAGAAGCAGACTCGTCGAAAGATGGCAAGCAAGATGGAGCGGGGATGAGAAGGGTCGATGGACATATCGGCTCATACCTACACTCGCCACCTGGATAGATCGAAAGCACGGAGTAGTCTCGTACTACGTCACGCAAGCGCTCTCGGGTCACGGGTGTTTTAACTCGTACCTGGAGCGCTTCAAAAGACGAGAAAGTTCAGAGTGTGCGTACTGCCAATCCCCAAAGGATGACGCAGAGCACACACTCTTTACATGTACACGATGGAACGCTCAGAGACGGCTCATGTTCGCCGGTGTAAACTGCGAAGTTACACCGGGGAACATGATTCTGTTAATGACCGAGTCCAAAGAGAATTGGCGACACATCGAGACCTTCATCCAACATGTTATGAGGGTTAAAGATCTCGATGGCCGCCAACAAAGGTAGTTCCCGTAGGTCGAGGAATGATATCGTTTAGGCGATAGAGGCGGGATATAAGACCACTCCTGAAGGCGATACGTCAGTGAACTGGCTCTACCTGGGAGTGGTCTTAAGGTCCCAAATAAGGGTGTGTTTTTAGCGGGTCGGCAGAACATCGCCACCCCCGCATAACCCTGTAGTACGGGCTACAGGGTACCTGAAGGCAGGTTTTCACATCCTACGCAAAAAAAAAAAAAAAAAAAAAATAATTATATTATTTTATGATTTCTACCTTATTGAAACAAACGATTTTTATGTTTGTTTAAAAATGATGTAACAGTCATATTTTTATATTTTTTAAATTATTAAACAGTATAATACATTTTTTATGTAAATAATATTTAATTTAAATATTTTATTCTCAACATAATGTATTATAATAGAAAAAATAAGGACGGGATAAGGTGTGTAATAAATCCACTATAAATAATTAATAATAAAATCGGTATCACTAATCATTAATTTTTAAAAAAGGTTTTTTATTAAATTTTTCTTATCACGCCAATTCTGAAACATTCAAAAGTGTTTAAAAGAATTAGATTTTTATTATAATGCGAATTAAAACATTGCTTACTCTCTAAATCTGAATTAGTGATTTTCCACTAATGAATTAGACAAAAATCGGTCACTTTTAAATAGTGAATATTTTACTAATCTTTAGTAGAAAGCTACTAATTATTAGTAGAAAATTACTAATTTGAAAGTGAAATATCTACTTTTTGAAACAGTGAATTTAGTAGAAAACTACTAATTATTAGTAGACAAATACTAATTTAAAAGTGAAATATCTACCAATTGAAAAAGTG
This sequence comes from Ganaspis brasiliensis, assembly GCA_037103525.1. Classification (NCBI taxonomy): domain Eukaryota; kingdom Metazoa; phylum Arthropoda; class Insecta; order Hymenoptera; family Figitidae; genus Ganaspis; species Ganaspis brasiliensis. The sequence continues at coordinate 1,071,965 of JAZKLR010000053.1, read as the reverse complement.
AATTTCACTGTTTCAATTAAAAGATATTTCACTTTAAAATTAGTAATTTTACTAAATTACTAATTATTAGTAGAAAATTGAAACAGTGAAATTCATTTTTTCAATTAGCAGATATTTCTCTTTCAAATTAGTAATTTTCTACTAATAATTAGTAAGGTAACGGTACCTATACTCGATCAGCACCTATAGTCGATCAGTGACGATTTAATTGGACACAATTAATTAATAGTTTTATTACATTGGTAAAATCAATATTATTAAACTATTAATTAATTTTGTCCAATTAATTTATCACTGATCAACTATAGGAACTGATCGAGTATATGTACTGTTACCTTAGTTTCCTACTAAAGATTAGTAAAATATCACTATTTAATAGTGACTGATTTTTTTCTAATTCATTAATGAAAAATCACTAATTCAGATTAAGAGAGTAGTTCAATGAGAATAAATTAGACTATATCACTCACCTACCACAGTCTTTAATTGCCCGAAAACCTTAATTATTTTATTTATTCTATAATAGAATTCTTCAATATGTTTTGACGTCTAATCTCCTAGAATTTTGAAAGGAAACTGAGGAAATTATTTCTTTCTTGTCCCTTACTTGACAAACATGTGTTGAGTCGCTAGCTGAGAGCAAAACGGTTTTCTAACGGTTTTTAAGCAGGGGACAAGAAAGAAATAGTTTCCTCAGTTTCCTTTCAAAATTCTAGGAAAGTAGACGTCAAAACATATTGAAGAATTCTATTATAGATTAAATAAAATAATTAAGGTTTTCGCGCAATTAAAAACTGTGGTAGGTGAGTGATATAGTCTAATTTATTCTCATTGAACTACTCTCTTAATCTGAATTAGTGATTTTTCATGAATGAATTAGAAAAAAATCAGTCACTATTAAATAGTGATATTTTACTAATCTTTAGTAGGAAGCTAAGGTAACATTACATATACTCGATCAGTTCCTATAGTTGATCAGTGATAAATTAATTGGACAAAATTAATTAATAGTTTAATAATATTGATTTTACCATTGTAATAAAACTATTAACTAATTGTGTCCAATTAAATCATCACTGATCGACTTTAGGTGCTGATCGAGTATAGGTACCGTTACCTTACTAATTATTAGTAGAAAATCTCTTTCAAAATAATTTGAAAGAGAAATATCTGCTAATTGAAAAAATGAATTTCACTGTTTCAATTTTCTACTAATAATTAGTATTTTAGTAAAATTACTAATTTTAAAGTGAAATATCTATTAATCGAAACAGTGAAATTCACTTTTTCAATTGGTAGATATTTCACTTTTAAATTAGTATTTGTCTACTAATAAATAGTAGTTTTCTACTAAATTTACTGTTTCAAAAAGTAGATATTTCACTTTCAATTTAGTAATTTTCTACTAATAATTAGTAGTTTTCTACTAAAGATTAGTAAAATATTCACTATTTATTAGTGACCGATTTTTGTGTAATTCATTAGTGGAAAATCACTAATTCAGATTTAGAGAGTAAGCAATGTTTTAATTCACATTATAATAAAAATCTAATTCTTTTAAACACTTTTGAATGTTTCAGAATTGGCGTGATAAGAAGAATTTAATAAAAAACCTTTTTTAAAAATTAATGATTAGTGATACCGATTTTATTATTATTAATTTATAGTGGATTTATTACACACCTTATCCCGTTCTTATTTTTTCTATTATAATACATTATGTTGAGAATAAAATATTTAAATTAAATATTATTTACATAAAAAATGTATTATACTGTTTAATAATTTAAAAAATATAAAAATATCACAGTTACATCATTTTTAAACAAACATAAAAATCGTTTGTTTCAATAAGGTAGAAATCATAAAATAATATAATTTAAATTTGAATGGTTTTTTATTTAGCTCTCAACCTTATTTTCCACATCATTCTGGACATCGTTTTGTACGTGAAAAGCAATTTCAAAAAGGGAGGTAGTTCTGCACGTCCCTTTTCACATGGCGTTTCACGTCCCTTCTCACCACCACTTACACATAGTACGGCACGTAGGAAGCTATGTGAAAAGTGAGGTCCCGTTTTTCTGTAGGGTGCTAAATCATTTAGATAAGTTAAGGACGTTGAAACCCGAAGCTGAGAGTGGCGTAGAAACACTTTTTCCTCCTTTGCTCGAAAATTTCCCTTTTATGAATTTTTTTTAGAAACACTGGACACTTTTTTAAAAAAGGGCTACGGTAGACAAAAGTATTTGAGATAAGGAATTTTTTAAACATTTGTTTTATGCAAACAAATGTGCTTACAAGCGTCAAAATTAACTCCCGTTTTGACATTGCAAGATTTTCCGTAAAAGATGGCCACCACTTGACAGCAGCTTGTCAGCTGAGCACGGGATACGTGACATGGGCCTCAAGTGAGATGGCAGCGACCATCTTTTACGGAAAATCTTGCAATATCAAAACGAGAGTTAATTTTGACGCTTGTAGGCACATTTGTTTGCATAAAACAAATGTTTAAACAATTCCTTATCTCAAATACTTTTGTCTACCATAGCCCTTTTTTTGAAAAAGTGTACAGTGTTTTTAAAAAAAATTCTTAAAAGGGAAATTTTCGAGCAAAGGAGGAAAAAGTGTTTCTACGCCACTCTCAGCTTCGGGTTCTAACGTCCTTAAAAAAATTATTTATTTATCATGGTCTCTTATGAAGAAACGGTAACCAAGGTACTTTGAAAGTAAATTTCTAATAGATATCGATGTCAGATTTTCTTGGGCTAATTGTATTTAAAAGATGAATATTTCAGGTTTAATAAATCAAAAAACTTTGGTCACCATACCGATCATTTAAAAGCAAAAATACTAAAAAATTCTCAAGATTTTTCGAATTATTCAGTCTAGATGCGGCAACGCTGTAAAGCTGTCAAATGCAGTAAAGAACGTAGGTTACGTAAGTTAGGTTTGAGTCAGGTAAAAAGTTCCGGCTACAAGCGCGCTAGATTCAAATTCATTCATATTAAAGTTTTTTCAATTCACTTACAGATTGTCAATTATTATTTATTTATAAATATTTAAATATTATTCCACTTATAAATTTTTGTAGGCATACTCAAACGCTGCTACCAGCCTTCGAAAAATAAAACTTCGATATGCCTTGTTGTTACGCTTTTTAGGTTACTTTGAAATTAAAAATAATAACACTTATATTACACTAAAATAAATCTGATTATTGTATATTACGATACATTTTAGTTTATTAAATATTAAAATACGCTATTTACCATTAAGTTAAAAATAAATATATGGAAATAGATTTCCTCAAATTTTGTTTTCTTAGGTTTCCGAATCGTACATTTACTGTCAAAAGTTTTGTTTTCTTCGGACAAAAAAATGCTAATTTCTTATACTAAACATTAGTTTAATTAAAAAATGTTATCTTTAACTTTTCCGAAAGTCACCCTGAACTTTTCTGAAAAATGACTTTAACTTTTCCTAAAGTTACCTTGAACTTTTCTGAAATACATGTAACATTAAGTTATACATATAAAGTTAAGCTTTTTTAACGCTTTACGTTATTTGCAGTGACATTGTCGATCTTGCACTAACTTGCCTAAACTTGTTTACCTTCTGTAGAGAAGATTTGAAACTAATTTAGGACATACTGACACGCTTGTACTGTTGACACTGTATATTGCGTCAGCGCATATAAGATCACATGGTATAATATAGACCAATCAGCAATGGAGTTAGGTTTGTTTCAAATAGTGGAGGGGTTACATTTAAGAGAAAGACAAGGGCGGATTCAGCTAGTGCTTCACGATGTCGATATAATATCGATATCGTCTTGATATCGTCTTGAAAATCAAGACGATGTCAAGATGATATTCTAAAAAAAAATTCGATACCCCAGTCAGAAATCGTACGTTTCGCGGACGTAACTAAAAGTTTTATTGAAGCGTTGACAAAACAATTAGAAATTTGTAACCTTATTAACCTGGCGTTTGGCAGTATGTAAACAAAGATTATCATTTGAAGTGTTTTTATTTGTTGCAAAGAAGTCAAGTTCTGGACGCTTTATAGAATGTAAGGGACAAGTAAACAACAAAATATTTCGCTATCAAAATTAAGAATATCTCTGGATGCTCCACCGAAGTCCTGGATTCTCGACTGGGTTAACTTTAACTTTTTTGATATAATAATTAAATTATAAGATACGAATAACAGTCAGTAATTTTTTTAGAAGTTAAATTATAATATTCAATATAAAATAAAAGTTAATACTTTTTTTTAAAAGTTCTTTTTTAATTATATTTATATCGTATTTCAATCTAAAGACTAGGGTAAAATAGTAAAAACACGTTGATTTCTAAAACTATCAAATTCATTTATTCCTAAAAACTGTTTCAAATTAATTTCAAAACAGAATTACAATTTTCATAAGAGGACTTCTGAGTGGTGGAAAATGTAAATAAAATCAAACTTAATAATTGACGCCTTCTATAGAACTTTTGATTCATTTGCTGTTTTGAGAAACTAATTGTGGAGCGACATTACATTGTTTACAGCACATTCTCTAGTTTGTGATATGTGATGTGCATATAAAAACAATGAGGTGTTAGTTTCAATAGTTTAACTTGCTGGACAGTCTATTTCTTTAACATTTTGTACATTTAACAAATATTTTTTTAACCATTCTTTTTTTTGCACTACCTTTCATGTAGATAGTTTTTGCTGCTCGTAGTGTTTCTTCAAGAATGATAGGTAGCTTATCCAGTACCGAATTAAGGCAAATTGAGACCCAGGGCACAACAATTTTTTGAGGCCCCCTCCCTCCTTTTTTGTAAAATTAAAGTACAATGTTAAAAACACAAACTTATGTATTATTTTATAATAATTTTATTTTAAAAAGTTAAAACATGAACTATCAAATACATAAAAAGTAACTTAAATTTAAATATTACCCATTCTTTTTCGTGACATTTATCCAAAATGGCAGCGGACTAGTTGTCAGTTATAGCTCTTGATAAATGGAAAATAATCTATATTAATAAAATCAGAGTTTTGTCTGTACATTGCACAAAACTTGGAAATTTGTGTTTATTTTTTCGTTTCAAGTAGTAACAATTCCAAAAATGCTGTTAAAAAAAATTATATATGTTTGTATGTATGTATGTATGTATGTCCGCGATATTTTGACCGGGCATCACTCAAAAAAACGGCTCCACGGAATGAAGTTAAATCTTGAAGTCTGTTAGGTATTCGCGTAACTTAAATTTATAGCCAAACCCCATTAAAAAATATTAAGTTTAACGGAAGTTATAATTAAATTACGAATTAAATCAAAAAATTTAATATTTTTCATTTTTTTTTCTTAGTGTGTAAACGAAACAGTACAAAACTATTAATTTTCGTAAGATTTTTGCTTTTCTGGTCCTTTTTAAGTGAATTATACTTATGAATATAAATTATCCTTTAATATGAGACTATTCTTAAGAGATTTTTAAATTATTTTTAAAGATGAATGATTGCTTACTTTGACGTGACACATCTCAGAAACAATATCGTAGAAAATAAACAAAATCAGAATAAAATAAAACATTTATGAACTTTATAAATTATTGTAAAGAAGATTTTGAGCAATGTAAAGACAAAACTTGAAATGTATCAGTAGGAACTAAAACCCGTCGAAGACGGGTACGACAGCTAGTTTGTTAATAAACATAGGTTCCAAAATTTGTTTTAAAAAGTTATTTTAAAAAACTGATTTCGTCATATTGACTATAATGCACTGTTTGTCTTCCAGCCAGTCGCTATTTTGAATAATACGCTAGCGGCCAAAATTGTGGGACCGCTTACAAAAATGGTATTAAAAACATGTCCCCTTTAAAATGTTCATAATTTTCATTAATAGAAACGGAGATTGAAATTGAGAAAGACAGGTGAATTTTTCGTTTTTTTCGTATTTTAATTTTTCAAGTTTGGTGGGCTGCATTTTCTAGAAAAGTAATGCGAAAAATTTTAAATTACATGGAGAAAAGTGGATAGAAAAGGCGACTTTAATAGTGAGACTTACTAAACAGCCGTTGTGTAGTTGTGATGTAAAAAGTAAAGTAACGGTTACTTCTAAACCATTCAAAAAGGGTATATATTAGTGCTTATAAAATTAAAACAGTCCCATTTGTTATTTTTGTCAATAATAAATATAACCTATTCTATGGATTGTATTTACTTTTTTGCAGATAAATCTAAATATTTATAAAAAAGCATTAAATTCTAAAGAAATTATTGTCCTGAAATATTTGAATAAAAATTAATTTTCAAACTCTATTTGTAACTTTTGACAATAAATTAAGTAATTAAATAACAAATTTAGGTAAAAAGCATTGACCTATTGACAATATTATAAATATAAATAAATAAATCATTAAAACGCGCTACTTTAAGAAAACTTTACTATTTAATTAATATTAAAATTAATAAAAATAATGTCTTTCTCTTCAATGTAACCCCTTCACTATTTGAAACCTTCCTAACTCTGTTGCTGATTGGTCTATATTATACCATGTGATCTTATATTCGCTGACCAGGGATGGGTAAATGTAGAAAACTCGAGGTTTTCTACGTATAATACGTGGTTTTCTACATTATGTAAAATACGTATTATACTTGGAAAACCCCCCACTCCCTCTTATTTTCGAAATTTTTACGTATAATACGTACGTATTATACTGTAGAAAGGCTGGTAGCAGCGTTTGAGCATGCCTACAGAAATTTATAAGTGGAATAATATTTAAATATTTATAAATAAATAACAATTGACAATCTGTAAGTGAATTGAAAAAACTTTAATATTAATGAATTTGAATTTAGCGCGCTTGTAGCCGGAACTTCTTACCTGACTCAAACCAAACTTACGTAACCTACGTTCTTTACTGCATTTGACAGCTTTACAGCGTTGCCGCATCTAGACTGAATAATTCGAAAAATCTTGAGAATTTTTGAATATTTTTAACATTTTTGCTTTTAAATGATCGGTAAGATGACCAAATTAAATACAATTAGCCCAAGAAAATCTGGCATCGATATCTATCAGAAATTTACTTTCAAAATACCTTGGTTACCGTTTCTTCATAAGAGACCATGATAAATAAATAATTTTTTTAACTTCTAAATTATTTAGCAAAAAATTTTCAAATTTTGCATGCTTTTTTGTTGTACCAAATAATATCATTTCTCAAAATTTAAAAAATTTCTGACATTTTTTAATGTTTGTCAGACTCCTCATTAACGTATATTACCTATGTTATTTACCTTTCTAGATTTCTACATAATGTGGCATAGGTCAGTTCACGTACATTTAATCACGTTTAGTTACTTGCATTAAACTGGCACAGTGCCAGTATGTGCATAGGGGAGAGGAGGAAAGTAACAAAAATCAGTTTTTTTTATGATAACATCAAAACTATTTGTCGGATAAGTTCTGTAAACATACTAATCGAAAGCTTGGACCTTCACCTATTAAATAAAATTGGAATTAAACATAAATAATAATTAGATAGTCAACAGCAGGTCTTTTTAATCAGCTCTTTGTTTGTTACTTTCCTCCTCACCCTTGAGGTGAAAAGTAACAGCACGAAGGAGGAAAGTAATACTTAAAAATTAAGGCTAACATTTCAAATATAAAACTGCTATTAATTAAAATTATTTTTATTATGAACATATAAAAAAGACAAAGTAATATTAACTACATTTTGTACATAATTGGCACATATTTTTACACTTTTTTGTAATCAAGCTTTTTTTATCTATTTAATATTCGTTTCACAGCTATGACGTTAAAAAGCATCGTTTTTAAAAAAATTCCAATCAAAAGTTCAATATTTCATCATTAAGATATGAAATCAATATATAAAATCACATAGTTATAAAAAAGGAGGATGTTTATAAAAATAAAGCATGGGGTGAGGAGAAAAGTAACAACGTGTTACATTCCACCTCACCCCTCTTTTCCTTGGATCTCAAAAAACAAGTTTAAATTACAAAAAAGTTTTTTATATTTTTTAATTAAACACAAGTACAACCTAAAGGTAGATAATTAAGCTTCAAAATTACGAAAAGCACGAAATATCTATGAAATCAAAGAAATATGATATTTTGAAAATTTAGGCAAAAACTTACTTTTATCGTAATTTTTGCACAACATGTCAATATCAGACATACGGTTCCCGAACCAGCTCGCGCATGATATGGGGAAGGTAGAGGGGGTAAAACTGAACAAAAAATTACTTTGGGACCATGTCTATTCGCTGCTTGGTTTAGAAGTTATAAGCGTTGTTACTTTCCACCTCTGTTACTTTCCTCCTCGGTCTCCCCTACTCTTTTTTTTCAACAGTATGATGTACTGGCCCTGTACTTGCATTATAATCTTACTATGTACTCAAATTTTCAAATTATTTTTCAAGATGCTAGATTAGTACGACTTTGGTATGACTCCATATTTATTTAGTACGCGTACTAACTGAAAATCTTAAAGTTTTTATGAATTACATACAAGTGTAATACTAGTACGATACAAGTACGTCATACAAATGTAATAAAAAGGTACATACATACTGGCACTATTATGGCCTATTTACACCTTCGAAAAAAAAAATTTTTTTTGCATGAGAGTAAAGAGTTCACATACACAGTCTGTCCTCTTCCCTTCAATGCGAAAAAAAAATTTTTTTCGAAGGTGTAAACAGGCCATTATAGTTTAGAATCAGTACTTCAAAAATCAGTATCATTATACTCGTATATAGTAGTAGTATAATGCAATGGTACGTATTGTACGCTGGTTATCTGGGTAGATATACATTATACATTTGACATTTAAATTACCTAGCTTTCTACGTTTTCTACGTATATTACGTGGGAAATGCGCATTCCCAAGAAATTAAAAACTGATAAAGGTAAAGAATTTTACAATTCGCAATTTGAAGAATTAATGAGAATTTATAAGATCAACCTATATTCAACCTATATAGTAATCTCAAAGCATCCAATTGTTTAGAGATTTCTTTCGAATAAGTTAAGGTTAACTTTTGGAAAAGTTAAAGTTAACTTTAGGAAAAGTTAAAGTTAACTTTTGGAAAAATTAAAATTAACTTTTGGAAAAGTTAAAGTTAACTTTTGAAAAAGTTAAATGCAATTAACATGTAAATCCCATAGGAATGTAAGTTAACTTTCGAAAAAGTTAAAGTTAACTTTTGAAAAAGTTAAATGCAATTAACATGTAAATCCCATATCGAGTGTTTTTGTGAACATTAATAAAGAGTTATCTTAAAAGGTTAGGTATTAGTTTTCCTGAAAAAAAAAAAAAATTTTATTTTATCCAAAGTAATTTATAATTATAAAATATAAATATTATATAATTTAAACATTTAGTAAAATAAAAAAACTTTCGGCTGTTACTATACACCAACTTAACAAAATAAAATAGTGCTATCTTAACCACAGTATTTTTTTTTTTAGAATAGATTTTTTTATAAACAATAAATATAAAGTCATAAGAAATATTGTAATATAAAAGGAAAAGAAACCTAAGTGTTTTTAAAAAATTCTTTTCGGATATGAATAATTAAAAAAAGGTGCTGCAACGCAGCATTTTTTGTTTTTTGGTTGGCGAACCTGACTGCTGACAACATAAAGTACAGGCATAAGTGCGATTGGTCAAAATACACACGTTGATTAGAAATGCTTTTAATAAATTAATTTTAAACATATTTAAAAAATGCATTTATACTTTCTTTATATAAAATATATTTCATGAAGTTTATTTTTTCTTAAACTAAAATTATTTAATCATAATAAATATGTTAAAAGATAGTAATAATGTGACGCGTTCTGAAGAAAGGGACCTAAGAAGTAAAAAATCGTTTTTCGGTTTATTGATGTTTTAATTTAATCAAAGGTTCCTTTTTCATTATCTAAAGTCAGAAAAGGTTTTTATTGAATAATTTTCAAGTTATAACAATTCAAATCTCTCGATTTGTACAGATTACCATGCACGCTCGACTTTTGTTTTCGCTCTCCTGGAAAATAACCAATTTCCTTCTTAGGTCCCTTTCTTCAATTTCTAAAAATTTCAAATAACGCGCGCATTATGAAAGCATGCGTACTTACGTTTGACATTATAGCTCCAGGACGTATGTAAACAAATATGATGGCCGGATTTTTTAGGTTATGTCTAAAAGGTCAGCTTTGTACGCTTTATAATACCGATAATATCATTATATTATTACACTTATCATTATTTACAGCATATTTGATAATTCTTTTTTAATATAATTGTTGATATGAAATTTATAATATATAGACTTCTCAGCGCTTAGGAATGTTAAAAAAGACTTATTGTTAATATTACATGTACAATCCATTGTATGTGATTCGATAAATGAGCTGTAAAGGATGTAGTAGCTCTTCGAAATTGTTTTCTAAATTTATATATTGAAACTGTAGAATGTATTCTAGGTGTTATTCAAATAAACCCTACTACTGTCAATGTGTTTTTACTACTTTACCTAATCCTTTACTTTCTAATAAGAAATTCATAAGTGAAATATTTATTTATCGGACCGAATATTTCCATCATAATACGTTAAAATTTACTATGTGTTACGTAAAGCGATTTATTTTCATAGTGTCACAATACAAAATACAATTAAATTTTTTACAGTTCCAATGCATTTTCTGTTGGTGGAGAGTAAATTATGTATTTTACAACTGTAAAATTTAGTACATTTGTACTGAAAGAAGAAGGTGAATTTTAAAACGATGTGGCAATTTCATCCTCCTCTCCTTGTTCCTTTCTATTTCATGCGTCAGTAACAGCGATAGAGGAAGAGAAAAATAGCAAAACTCTTTGGCTGAAGCCCAAAGCACAACGAATACGGTTACGGGAGCGGGGCATGAGATAATAAAGGACAGAGACTGTTTCTATCTTTTTCTGTCTCATGCTCTGGTCCCGTAACCGTATTTTTATCTGCTTAGGCCTTTAGGGGGATCGTGGACCTTTCTTTTTTAAGCTAGACCGAATATACATCGCTTGAGTATTCGTTCACATTGGCCACGCGCATCTCGTTTGCGCACCATACGTCAAATCAGGCCCAACGTGACCCACCCCCCTAATCTATCCGCTAATCTCGGTATTTTGAAAATTTAAGTCCCAATACATTTTGGGTTTGGTAGGTGGGTGGTGTTGGGAATAGAATAGTTTCTGTCAAAACATATACTAAGTGGGTGGCGGGTTGGTGGGTGGGGGGGGGGGGTGTTAGGCATATGATACATACATTGAAAACATATACTAGGTGGACAGTGGGTGGTAGTACCAAAGACATGTAACTTATTTCTAAGATAAAAGTTAACAACAATTTATTGTTTATGCAAATTCTACAGATGGATGAGGTCATAAACACATGCAATTAGTCCTAAGGTAAAAGTTAACAACAATACACAGTTTATGCAAATTAGAAAGATCAAGATTTTAAGTTAAACTTGGTGCGATTCGATTGCAGCGCCGTCTATGGAGAAATCCCCCGCTTGAAAAACCTGAAAGTAGAGGTACCTTTAAATTCCAGCGCAAAAGTAAGGGTAAAAATTTAAAATGACGTAGGAGAATCCCCAAGAGAATGCCGACATATGGTAATACCGACTAAAGGTAACCGACTTCGGAAATCTACCTTACCGTCGAGCAAGCAAGTAATCTGCATTACCGACACAAGGTAACACGCGCGAAATCTGCATTACCGACCGACGGTAATTTATCAACAAAACCGCTAAAAATCCACTGCAGGTAACTGACTAGGGCGCCACCTGGTGGCGAAAATCGGAACTGTGGCCTCGTACTCTCATAGTTATACTACTCATGGCTTCACTGATTTCGAAACGTTACAAAATTAAGAAAAAGTTGCAACTCCGTAGCTCAATTTGAGCAAATCATGAAAATAAAAAATATAATTTGTTTAAACAATTGTTAAAATTATTATTTTAACTTTTTTGTTTGAGTTTGGTTCCAATGGTCTCGATGAGTTGCAAAATTAAGAAACAGTCGCAACTCCGTAGCTCAATTTGTGCAAATCATGAAAATAGACAATATAATTTGTTCAAACAAATTAGCAATTACATGGAATAATGATTAAAAATCAATATTTATGTTATTTATTCAAAATATAGGAGAAAACTCTCATAAAAATAGTAAAAAATTTTGTAACGATTTTTTCATTATTTTGTAATTTATAGGGTTTTTGGGGCCCTATAAAAATAGTTAATATTAAAAAATTGTTAAATAAACAATTTAGCATTGATGTTTGAAGTTTTCTGAAGAGAAACATAGTTGGGCGATTAAAAATATTGATTTTCAAGGGTCCTATACCATTTCTACGAAAAAGTCTTTTTTTCCCATGCAAAATGCATGGGAAAAATATTGAGCGCTTTGAGGCTCATCTAAATATTAAAAAATAAAAAAATAGGGGTATTTTTCGATAAAGAACAATCCTAGGGGTGAGAGCATTATAAATAAAAAAAAATTGTTTTGGACCACCCTACTATGACAATCTGTGTTCTCTGCTTAATATACCTCAAATTACTTCTAGATTTTCGTATATCGATTTGGTCTTTTTTTATTGGCTGATCAATGGTCATCTGAATTGTCATCCTTTGTAGTAATTGATTGTCCTGCATGAAAATACTAGATCTACTAGATCTGCTCCTTTATTTACAATCCCGTTTCATAGAACGAATTATAGAAAGCATTCTTTAATCAGTAGATCAAGCAGAGAGGTAAACAGTTTCACAGATAATATGTATAGATTTTTACGAACTCGAAATCGAAAGATTTAAGCTATTATTGCGTCGTATAATTTTTGAAAATAATGTTTCATAGCGACGCCTATAGCAATTATATTGTTTTGTTACTTAAATATGTTGTAGAGTACAACTAATTAGTTTTTAGGAGTACTTTGTACGAAAGGATATAACCCATTAATTTGTAAATAAATAAAGATTTTTTAATATCGATTTCAGTTGTAATTAACAATTTTTGTTGCTAATGTCATGTGGATTCATTGTAGGGTGAAGGAACCAATTGTCGAGGATGAACCATTTGTCGAGTAAACAAATTTTATTTTTGCACGGAAAGAAATAATTCATGAATTTTTAAGGAATTTTGTACTTGAGTTTGGGTCAAGGAAGGCAATTCAGTACTTATTAAAATCTAAATATTTTAAGTAAATGATAAACTAGTTCCTGAAAAATTCTTATAGATTAGATGGAAAACAGTATTCAATGAAATGTTAAAAAAAGTTCATTTTTTGAATTTTGAACAGCATTTTAAGATTCTAGTCCACTGTGCAACGCCATTAATTCGATCATATTCGCTAAACACGTTTTTAAATCTAGTTAATGCAGATTTAAGTGACGTTTAATTTCAGAAATTATGCACAAGCTGAGTGTCTAAATTCAATAACACCCAAGAGAAAATTAAGCATCGGCTGAGTACTACGCCTATACTGGCAATGTCGGCGCGGTACTGGCAGCGAAATCTGGCGCAGTACTGGCATAACTCTGGGATGATAACTACGTTCGGTACTGTCTGACGGTACTAAGGCGGTACCGACTGCCAATACTGGCGCAATATTGGCTGAATAGAAAGTCTGAATTGTGCCGAAGTCAATTTTTTTGCGATATCCTGTGTGGCTGACAAATCTACCGACACAAGCTATAGGAACAAGCTTTACGAACATTGATTGATATAATACTATTTATAATAATAGTAATATAATAATAATAAGTTATAATAATAATTCAAAAAAAATTTGAATAAAGAGTATTAATAATAATAATATAATAATAATAATAATATTACATTACTGTAATTTTTCCGTACGATTGTATGGAAAAAAAACATACATTGTATGAACAAACCTGTTTTCAGATTGTTATTTTTATAATTTAAAATAAAATGTACATTTAAACACTTAATTATTATAGACCTAAGATTAATTAACAATTTTAATACATATTAACACTTAACCTATGAATTAAAATTTCGCACGCTCAAGGGGGGATCGAACTCACGGCCCTACAGACGAATTCGCTCGCGGTAATCGCACGCTATTAGTACCACTCGGCTACGACGGGTAGTTGAGAGTCGATAGAAATAATTTTGGAAGGTTCAGACCTGGATTATATGCTATTTACATTTTAATAGTTCTGGAACATATTCATTATCAAAAATAAATAAATAGAATAGAATTTATTTATCCTTTGTATATACTGATCTACATTTTATACAATCCAATCTCCTAACTTTCATAAATAAATATTCCTATACAATATTTGCAAAATATCAGGGGCGGCGCAACTAAAATTTTTCAGGTGTGGAATTTTTAAAAAAGGGTTCAGAAAGAAGAGGAGAAAGGAAGTATTGAAGGATGGGGTGAGAAAGCCTTTCAAATTTTCAAGTATGGAACTCCATACAAGGTTAAATTTCATGTATGGAGTACTCCATATCTTCCATACTGCTTGCGCCGGCCCTGCAAAATATGTAAACAAAAATAACTAATAATTATTAATTATTATTTATAACTTTAATTTAATATTATTATTTAAAAATAAAATATTATTTAAATAATTAATTTCAATAATATTTAATACAAAAGTAAATTATACAAATTATTTACATGTAATGTATTGAAGGGCATTTTTATTTAAATAATAGAATTTATTCAATTTATATAATTAAAGTTTTTTTAGAAATAAATGATTTTACAAAATTAAACAATCTTTAAACAATTCTTTGTAACATTAAACGTCATAGAACTCAATGAATGGTAAGAAAGAAATAAAAAAATTTATAAAATGTTGACAGAATATTAAATATTTTTAAAAAAATAAACAATAATTCAAGAATTTTTTTGAGATATTATTAAACTTCAATTATATTTAACAATATTAATTTCATTATATTCACATAATATTAGAAATATTGTATAAATGAATAAAAAGTTTTATTTTTTTAATTTATAAGATTTATTTTTTTTAGACTTAAAAATAATTAAAACTTATTGAATTAAATTAATTAAAAATTAAATATAATTAAACGAATTCGACAGAACCCGACAAATAAATAAAATTATTTAATTCTTTTCAATTAGGTAGGGGAGAGCGGGGCAATCCGAACCGGCGGGTAATACGGCTCATTAGCGATTTCACGCCTTAATTAGAATCTAGGAGGGAAAGGTCGCTATAGAATATAGATCTCAACATTTTAGTTAGGTAAACGAAATTTAGTGTAATTGATTCAGCCTCGTGTCAGGTAGAGTATTATGTTTTTATGCGTCGCGCGTACACTTTTTACTTACAAACTTTTACGTTTTTAGTACATTAATTTACGAGCCTAATTTTTTTGGGTAAGTTTTTTTTATGCTCTCGGGTGTGCTCTTTCGATACACCTATGCTATTTTATTTATATGTATCAAATGTGACTTGTATTTGTTTTAAAGTGCCAAAAGTCAGGGTGGGGTAAATGGGCTCACGCGACGGTTAATCATCTTATCCAAAAATACTTTGTCTTGATCCGCCCCTGCTTAATTATGATAAGAATATGACTACTTTTAATAATTACCAATAATGAGTGTACTAACTTTTTTATTTTTTATAAAAAAATAAAAAAAAGTAAGGTCTAATGATTTTTCTTCAATTTTAGGGGCCCCAGTCCCCCCCCCCAAAATTTTGACCTTGATCCATCACTGCATAATTATAATAAGAATATAGGTACTTTTCATATTTACAAAATAAAGGTTATTGAACTTTTTTATTTTTCGTAAAAAATAAAAGTCGCCGAATTGCCCCACAGGGTGAGCCGATTTACCTGCCAAATTTGGAGTTTGAGAATTTGGTATATCTGCATTCAAAATTATCTAGAGCTAAAACTATAAAAGATAAATCAAAAAGTCCTTGCAAATTTGAAAGTGCAAATGATAGGCTACTAAATGATATATCCATGTTTGGATTTAAAAAATAATTTCCTAACATTTTTCCTGTCTGACCAAAAGTGAGCCGAATAAAAGGGAAATTTTAGAGCAAACGAGGGAAAAGTGTTTCTACGTTACTGTCAACTTTCGGGTTCCAACGTCCTTAAGATGATACTTGAGATGATAATAGTCAGATTGTGTGGGCATTTTAAGTTCAAATTTATTAAACAGAGTTTTTGTGTTAAGTTCAGGAGTCACCTCACAAACATACGCACTGTAAAAATTGCTGGGACAATATATTATCTCAAAATGAGACACTTTGAGACGCATATGTCTCAGAGTGAGACACAATACTGCCGTAAGAAATTAAAACTTACGTAAGTCATATTTTCGTGAAATTGAGAAAACGTCAAAAGACTGTTTGTCTTTAAAAACCTAATATAATATAAATAATTCTGTAACTTCGCTTCCTAGGTAAATTAATAGCGTTCTTTCTAATTCTGCAGTCAAAAATTAATTATTTAAACAAATTATATTAAAAAACGGACTTAAGTAGTTTTTTTGATAAGCAAAACTTATAGCTAACTCGACTTAAGGAGTGCTTCTCTAATAAGTAGGGGAGCTCGAGCCGCCGAAAAGAAATAAGAACTATGCTAACTCCAGCTGGCATCGAGGTGGGGAAATCCAATGTTAAACAATGTTGACTTAAGGAGTGCTTCTCTACTAGGTAGGCGAGCTCGAGCCGACGAAAAGAAATAAGAACTATGCTAACTCGACTTAAGGTTTTCGCTTCAAATCCAATGCCGAAACTCGACTACGTGCGTTTGAGTACAGAACTGCCTCAGTCGACTTGAGTGGGTTTTTGTTTCTCAATTCCCACGCTAGCTCACCGCCTCCAAAGATTTTTGAACTCCTTAACTCGAGTTAACATAGTTTTTATTCAGTATTTCTTCATTCTCTGTGTTTCAGCCGATTTTTAATAATTATTTTTTGCAATAAATAATTTAAAAATTTTTTTTTTTAATAATACAATCAGACGCGTTTTTTTCTTACGAATCCATGGATACCAAAAACTCATTTTTCGCCAAAACATGACTTAACTAAGTTTTTCCTTCGTACGGCAGAATATGTGTCTTGTGTCCCGATATTTGAGACATTTGTTTGCATTTGTTTTTGCAGTGTGTTCACTGCACATTCAAATATCTTTAGCGTTATATAGTTCAAATTGATGAATTTTATGTTACCACTCCGGCTCGAAGAATTAAATGTTTAAGTACGAATAAGAAATGAATTTACGTTTTTATGAACTTATACAAATAAAACCAAAAGAAAAACAAACCTGGAAGGATAGGAATGAAAGTTGATTTTCACAGTAACTTGCATTTATTTAAACTAATAAAAAGAGCAATAAAGGTACGGTCACACCTCGACAACTGCCTCCCTGCGCAGGCAGCCGATATGAGATAACAGAGGACAGAAATAGAAATTTGAATTTTTTCTCTCCCTTTATCTCATATCGGCTGCCTGCGCATGCAGGCAGTTGTCGAGGTGTGACCGTAACTTAACAGTAGTTGAACATTAAAATAAAGTATAATATTTTTCGTTATGAAAAAATAAAGTGTCAGAGGTGACTGCCTGTCGCAGGTCAGAGATTCCTCCTGTTTCTCAGGTAAAATCGACGATACCAGTTTTAATAAAAAAAAAATTTTAATGGAATTTAAGTTTGGCAACCTTGATAAGTTTTGAAATGAAACGTTTCCAGTAGTAAAAAAAAAATGGTCGATCTTGGGTATCATGAAGTGGAGCAGCGCAATGCACTTTGCCGCTGGTTTATAGCTTGTGAGAACCTTCAGACGTCAAAAGTTATATTTGAGCAACATTCTAAAAAATATATTTCACTAAATATGTGCAAATTCCAAACACTAGTGTAGAAATATATATATTTTAATCTAAGCATTGTTTTTGCATCGAATTTTTTTCGTTTTCAATTTTCAACTTTGTATATCGTTTGTTTAAACATTTGTGCACTTTTGTTACAGAATACATCCGATATTATATCAATTAATGAAGCATTGTTACTGAGATTTAAAACGGATGATACAGTATCAAACAAAGGCTTTGCTGCCACATTTGTAGCAATCGATCGTCAGGATAGTGAAGAAATTCTCGGCGGTAGAGAAGAAGAAGAAGAAGAAGAAGAAGAAGAAGATCAGAACCTCTGATTTTTATCGAACAATCTCTTTTTCTATCCCGTTTCTGATATTTAAAGAAGAGATTGTTTAAATGTAGATGTGCAAGATTTGATCTTTTTGTCAAGTCACAAAACAGTGGACCAAAAAAACGAAACATCATGAATAAGATGTTAAAAACCATGATGATTAAAAAACTCTTATATTGTATTTTTCTCAATCTTAAAAATTAAATGAGTGATTAGTGTATATAATTTTAAACGTCACTTAGTTTTAAAGAACAGGTAAGAATACTTCAAAAATATCACACCCCAAAACTATTCTTTTAAGTATCCTGTAATTTGGCAAAATTAAAGTTGCGGGTAAGAGACTTGTAGATACCAAAGGATTATTAAAAATTTTTAAAATTGTACTTTCTATGCAATTTTGAATTTTTTTATAATTTGTTTTAATTTTAATATTTCCGAAACCGTTTTCTTGATCGTTAAACAAGATTTGAAAAATTGTTTAAATTTGCCAAAAAATATACCGTCAAGTGGGGCTATTTTGTGCACCGTGGTGCTATTTTGTGAACGCGAGGTTTTTAATGAATAAAACCTTTATATTCAGTTGCTTAAGATTGCTACTTGGTATAAATATTTTCTGATATCTAGATTACAGAGAGTACTAAATGAATTTACTTGATTCTTTATCAGAAATCAGAAAAAAAATCTTAAAGTCGTAAAAATCAAGCTGAAAAATTTCAAAGTCCTCAAAATTCTGTTTAGATCTCCGGAAGTTTAAAAGTGTTTCTAAAGGTATTAATAATACTTGTTGACAATTTAGTTGTGATGATGTATACATGATGCGCTAACTTTTTATTGCATATTTTAAGAAAAAAGTGTAAAATCTGAAAAACCAGGATTTGGTGGGTTATTTTGTGCATTCTTTAAAATCAAGTTTTTTCAATAATTCACGGTGGTCAGGAAGCAAGTTGAGGCTCGTCTAAAATGACAATGAAAACTAGAATTGGGAGCTTTTTTCTTTAGACTAGAACTACCAAAAAATCGTAGACAGAAAATCGAAACTGCTCCTCTTTGGTTTTTATATGAAAAAAAAATATATTTCATAACAGGTGATTATTTGAACATTATTGCTTCCTCAAGAGGAAGTATTGTTTTACTCTCAAATTCTTGATTTGCGATTTTTTTACAGATGGCGAAAATGAAGTTTTTAAAAAATGTTAGTGTGTGTGGGTATGTCCACATTGGACTTGGCCCGATATCTCGAAAACTATAATACTTCGACTATGTTTTTTTACGAAATTATAGATCCCTCAGGGTCAGGGAGAAAAATTATGATAAAGAAATTTAATATTTATTTTAATAAATAAATAAGGTAAAACCCGACCGATCAATTCTAACTATTTTTTTCGCAATTTAAAAATTTTGAAAAAATCGTTTTTTTGCAAAAATGCATTTTTTTAATAAGTTAAATGTAAGTATTTTATTCGTTTTATTTTTTGAACACGCATCGATTGAGCTATTAGCTAACCCTTTAGTGCAATTTAATCAAAAGTTATTAGCATTAAAAACAAAAAATTTGAAAATCTTGTTTTTTAATAATTTTATTACTATGCTTTATTACAAGCTTTAATAAATTTTCATTATCATGTAAGTGATTAAAAAACACATCGAAAGACCTGTTTACGAACCTTCTAATGTAATCCTGTTCCGAGTTATCAAGGTTTCAAAAATTGAAAATTTTTATAAAAATTAATTCTTTTATGTTTTTTTGCTTTTTATATAAGTTTTATGAAGATTAGTTTTTGCTCGTTTTGTAGATAATTCAAATATGCATCAATTGGCCTTTTTAATATTTTTTTGCGAGCTATTAATTAAAAATCAGTGATGTTTGTAGTAATCTCTATGAGGAAGCAATGTTTTCAAAAAATGTATACTAAAAAATACTCACACCAAATAAATACTTGAGGTACAACTAGGCAGCGGTTTTTTACTTAACCTTTATAACTAAGAATTTGTGAAATGCTGGAATATGCAAAAAATTAATTTAATTACGGATTCGTCTTATCCAGATAGACTAAAAGCTGTAACAGTCGAATTTTCATCTTTACATATTTAAGGTATTAGTCGCGTAAAATGATTTTCGTCAGATTTTTTTAAAACTTTGTATCTGTATTCATGAGGTATTTATCTATTAAATGAGATCTATCCTATCAATTTTGACCACTTTTCAGCTTCAAAATATAAATTCAAAGTTCATACCTTTTACATGCAATAGCACTAAATGCATGTAAAAATTGTCTCTTATATTCATTTATATAAAAAAAGTCGTGAAATTTTTAAATAAAACTACTAAGTTACACATTGAGATAAAATAAATCATTTAAAAAAAATTAACTTTATTGACCACGCCAAATAAAAAATACAATAATTTAAAAATTCAATATTTTTTATTTTCACGTGGTTTCATTGAAAAATGTCGTAAACGTGTCAGCAATACATCACGATAACTTATAGTACATGACTGAAAATTGTGAAAATTACATATATTACATTAGAAGAGGTCACAAGGAAGCAAGTGAGTTGATATAAAAGTTTATTTATTGTTCTTTTTATTTTGCGGGAATTTTGCGGGAGCATTTACGCGACTAATACCTTAAATAATGTATATTTTATTATTCCAGAATTAAACAGAAATACTGTCAGATTAAAACTTGTTAATTGCATTAATAATTTTTCCAATAGCAAAAATCCTAACTTTCCAATACCCAATCCATTCCAACAACAGATTATTCATGACGTTAAAAAAACAAAAACTTTTTTAAATAACAATCCTGATATATTTTTTACTAAAGCGGACAAAGGTAACAAAACTGTTGCAATGTACAGGTCGGAATATGACAGCAAGATGTTAGCAATGTTATCTGATAAATCAATTTATGAACCTTTGAAAAAAGACCCCTTGACTTCTTCTATTACGAAAGTAAATAAGACAGTCAAGGAGTGGAAAGTTAAAGGTTACATTAACAATATCACTCACAATTATCTTAAAGTATCTGACGCATATCCTTCAAGATGTTATGGACTTCCCAAGATTCACAAGCCGAACAACCCTCTCAGATTAATTGTTTCGACAATACGAAGTCCAACATACAATATCTCCTCTTATTTAAGTAAAATCATTTCAAAAAGTATAACTCCTCCCAAGTCAAGAGTAAAAAACAGTTTTGATTTTATTGAGAAAATTAAGAACATTAAGATACCCGACAATTACACAATGATTTCTTTAGACGCTGTGTCATTATTTACCAACGTACAAATTGGTTTAGCCCATTCGGCAGTCAATAATAGATTCCATGATATCAAGAAAAATACAAAAATTCCCTTAACACAATTCAGAAACGGTCTGAGAGCGTGCACTAGTAACACATCTTTTCAATACAAAGGGATAGCATAACAACAGAAATCTGGTTTCCCCATGGGGTCCCCTCTTTCTCCTATCATAGCAGACATGGTCATGGAGGATTTAGAAAAACAAGCAATCGCTAAACTCCCTTTCCAATTGCCTTTTTATTTTCGATATGTTGATGACATTTTCACTGCCGTACCCGAAGACCAAATTGATACAATTTTAGACACTTTCAATAATTGCAACTCTAAACTACAATTCACAATTGAAAAAGAAATAAATGGTAAAATTAATTTTTTAGATACATCCATAATTAAACAAAATAACACATTAATAACTAATTGGTACCAAAAACCAACAGCTTCTTTAAGGCTATTAAACTTCTTTTCACATCACCCATACTAATATAAAATTAACGTTATTAATAACTTGGTCGACCGAAGTATTTTATTGTCACATGAAACATTTCATAATGCAAATATTACAAAAATCGAAAAAATTTTAACTGACAACAATTATCCAATCGATTTAATAAAACAAGCAATAAAAAAAAAGGATATTTCGCATCCGTCAAAAAAGTGCCAGCAACAATCAATCCTCCACATTACCACAATCTACCACCGCGCAACGTAATAGTAATGGCCTCTCTTTTTTATTTAAATCTACTAAAGACCGGATACCTAAAGAACAACAAATGAATGTTGTTTATAAAATTCCATGCAACGACTGCAACTCTGTTTATATTGGAACAACTAAACGAAACTTAGTCAAAAGAATTAAAGAACACAAGACTGATGTTTACAAAAGACCTGACAAATGGACTGAACTAACGAGACATGCATGGGATCAGGACCACAAATTTAATTTTGATAACACAACAATTATCGCCCAATCAGACTACTACAAAAAAAGAATGTTGCTTGAAATGTCACATATTGCTAACAACTCTAAGGCCGTTAACAAAAGAAGTGACGTTCAGAATCTATCCGTTTTTTACAAGACTTTACTACAGAGGGTATAAAATAAAAAATAAAACTCTCAAAACTGACACGACTCTTCAGCCCCTTCTCAAATTTCATCTTTTCGTTACGAGTGCACCACAGGACATTGGCCACGCAATGTTTACATTTTTTTCGGAATTGCAACGCCCTCACCAGACACACATTTCAATATCACCACATAACCCCCCCCCCCCCCCCACTCGCAAACCATTTGCCCATTCCACAAAAACAGAAAGACTAATTCAGAAAAAAAGTTAGTTTCTTTTTAACTTTTTAACAACACGCCACGTTACGGTTCTACAGTTCTGTGTAGTTTGGTGAACTTGTTACTAAAAATCTGTGTTGTATATAAACAAATTTTCCGTTAAAATTGGATATACCATGTTAATTTTTAAAAACAGGTTAGTCTTGCAAACTTTAATAATTTTTTATATGTACAGAATTAGCATTCTCTAATTCTCTAATTCTTACAACAATTATATAAACCCAATAAATTATCCTTTCTTACAACTTTCTTATAACAATATCTAAATAAAAATTTTGAAATAATTACACTTTTAATTCCGATAGATAATTACACATTATTCTAATAATCTTCACATCATTGAGACAATCACTTTTCATACTAATTACTGTAAATAACAACATTATTATTGTACAATATTATCATATCAATGTAAACTATTTTCAGATAATAAAAATTTTGCACTGATGAAGGCTCACATTGAAGCCGAAATGTCTGCACATATTACAGTGAATCACTACTGATTTCTTCTTTTTTGGATCCTAAAGCCCATACAACAATACCACTATATTTATTAATACAAAGGATCAATATAAAATAAACTCATCATGAATGTATATTTTCATTTTATGACTTTACTTAAAATGAATTATTTCCTTACAGTTATTTTCTAATGTTAAACTTTATTCATTGATATAAAATTATAAAGTTTAGGTAAAATTATTGTTCAAATAATGATTTGTTCTAAAAAATATTTTTTTCAATAATTCAATTCACAATAAAAATCAAAGAGGAGCAGTTTAGATTTTCTCTCTACGATTTTTTGGTAATTCTAGTTAAAAGGAAGAAGCTCCTGCTTCTAGTTTTCATCTTCATTTTAGACGAGCCTCAACTTGCTTCCTGACCACCGTGAATTTGTTTTGTATTTAGTAAAAATTACTTTAGAATTTCGTTTTGAAACATTTTTGTCTTATTTTTGTTATAAAAGATAAGAAATAAGCATAAAATTTCAGTTTTACACATGGTGCCTTAAAAACCTAAAAAAAGTAACATTAATAATTACATTCTTTTCAAGTTAATTTTAAAACTTTTTCTCTTAAAATAACTAAATAAGTGTAATAGAAGTTCTTTTAAGTAAAATTTTGTTAAAGAAATAACTTTTTTTGTAAATCTACATTTTTGTGAAATTTTAGTGTTTTACTTTCAAATTAGTTTAACAATTCCTAGAAAAAAAATATTTTTTGCTTCGTTTTTCTTTATTGTACTCTAGAATATCTAGAAATAATACTTCATACAGCAAAAACGTTCAAAAAAATTTTTTACACAACTTTATAAATAAGCAAACTATGATGCACAAAATAGCCCCACCACGGGGTTTATTGTGTGCTCAACTTTGAGTTTCTATAACTCAGACAAAAAATGTTTTCTTGTTGGCTAACTCATAGGACACCTTTAGAAGGATGTCTACCACATAACTGAATAGATAAATTCTTTATTTTTTCAAATTCTGAATTTTAATAAAAAAATAGAGTGAAAAAAGTTTTGTGCACCAAATAGCCCCACTTGACGGTATTTAAAAAATTTTTTGATTTAATTTTTAGTCATTTTGGACCAAATTTTGAGATTTTGTTTAATATATATATATAAGTTTACATCACAGTAAAAATTTTGCGACCACATACAACTCGCGCTATTAACCTATAACAGCAAAGGCCAAAACTGTAAGTGCTGGATCAGAAAAATCAATTAAAAAAGGGATATTGTTTTAAAAATATTTTGAAAAATGTAAAAATTTGTAAAGGGAAAAACATATTTTTTAATTTTTTTTTTAACAGTAAAAATGACGACATTTTGTCAAAATATGATTAAAAAAAGTAGCAAACATTTTTTGACAAAATATCGTTATTTTATTTATGGATTTTTTTATCTAGCGCTTACAGTTTTGTAACACGTTAATCGCATTAACGACTCGTCCTTAAACTATGTGACCAAATACTCAATTTCCAACTACTATTTGTAACTCAAGGAAACAGGGAGTATTGTCAAAGAAACTATACATATGTGAATTTCTATGGGTAAGTAAAGGTAAAATTTTCTACCAAAGACCACATTACTTTGTATAGGTGAGAGGAAAGAAAGAAATTTAAAAATTGAATATTTGATAATGCAGTTTATGGACGAGTCCTTAATGTAAGTGTTTTAACCCCTTAATGCCAGAGCCAAAATTGTCATTGCTAGATTATAAAAATCAATGAAAATAACGATATTTTGTCAAAAAATGTTTTAAAATGTTTAAAAAATTTAGAAAATATTTATTTCCTTTCGAATAAAAATTTTTTTGAATGCTCTTTTGGTGCTTTTTTAATCATATTTTTAGCTTCATTTTTACTGCTAAAAAAATATAAAAAATGTTTTTACCCTTACAAATTTTTTTTTTAATTTCCCAACATTTTTTTAAAACAAAACCTCCATTGTTCATTGACTTTTCTGATCCAGCACTTACAGTTTCAGTCTCTGCATTAATACACTGAAAAAAATTTAGTCGAGAGATTCAACTACCATGGGATAGTTGAGTGCGAAACAATTAAAGTAATGACTTTTTTTGTTAATCTAACTGTGTTCGGGTTTTTAATTTTACTACTTTTCTTATAGTTAAACATTAGTAGTTCAACTTAATACTTTAAGTAGTTAAATTTCAAAGACAACTACAAAATCTCATTATACCAACTACTTTCTAAGTAGAAACAACTACTTTCGTAGTTATTTTAACTACTTTTTCAAAGTCAATATAACTTTTTAAATTCAATTGAGAACCTATTGAACTACTCCGCGTAGTTAAAAAGTAGTCAAGTTTACTACTTTTTTTTTGAGTGTGGATTAATAGCGTGAGTCGTTGGCGGACGCAAAATTTTTGGCTGTGTTGTATAATAGGATAGTTCAAAAATGAAAATTTTCGAATATTGTTTTAAGGTCCTTGGTAATCGACTAAAAATAAATAATAAATTTAACCTTATTTTGTTTGATCTGACAATATTAAGGGGTGCCCTTCCACCCCCTATTTTTCCATTAGAAATATATGGGAAAAGTTTACTTTTTATAAAATTGCGAAAAATTATTCTTAATTTTATCGAAAAAGGTTCAGAAGTTTATGACCCCTCGATAACTGTTCAAATTTAAACAATTTATTATTATTCCCGTGTAGAAATTAAATCCGGGCACTAGCCATCCCATGGCAGGGGAGCCAGGATTGAATTTGGGATCTGATCGGGCACTGGTAGGGAAGCCCAGGTGTAAGCTGGTCATTGTTCGGGCTTCTAGCTGGCTCCTGACCAGAAGTGTCCCCCCGCAATATTCAGAGAGAATCTGGGCGAAATATCAAGGTATCCGGCTATAGCCCGATCAGAGTTATTAGGATTAAAAAAAAAGCTTTTTAAAACAGCAGTGCATAAATTTAAGTTAACCTCAAAATGTAAAAATATTGACTTCTCTAAAGTACGTAAGTACCAAACAGATGTCCAGGTCATTTCCAGCCAACTTCTTCAGGGAAGTTAACCTCAAAATGTGAAAATCGACATCTCTGAAATACTTAAGTACCTATACGATATCTAGGTCATTTTCAGTCAACTTTCTTAGAAGTGTTAACCTCAAAATGTGATAATCGACTTCTCCGAAGTACTTAGGTACAAACGCGATCTCCAAGTCTCTTCCGGTCAACTTCTAAAGGAAAGTTAACCTCGAAATGTGAAAATCGACTTCTCTGAAGTACAAAAGTGCTTAACCGATGTCCACGTCATTTCCGGTCAACTTCTTGAGGGAAGTTAACCTCAAAATGTGATAACCGACTTCTCTGAAGTACCCAAGTATTCAACCGATGTCCAGGTCATTTCCGATCAACTTCTGCAGGGAAGTTAACCTCAAAATATGATAATCTACTTCTCTGAAGTACTTAGGTACGAACGCGCTGTCCAGGTCTCTTCCGGTTAACGTCTTCAGGACGTTATCTAAAGTATAACTTGATTTTTCAGGTCAATATCTTCAGGGATGTTAAAATCGACTACTCTAAAGTACCCATGTACCCAACAGATATCCAGGTCGTTTCCGGTCAACTTCTTCAAGAAAGCTAACCTCAAAATGTTATAATCGACTTCTCTGAAGTACCCAAGTACTCAACCGATGTCCAGGTCATTTTCGATCAACTTCTTCAAGGAAGTTAACCTTAAAATGTGACAATCGACTTCTCTGAAGTACCCAAGTACTCAACCGATGTCCAGGTCATTTCCGGACAACTTCCTTAAGGAAGTTAACATCAAAATGAAGAAATTTTTTTCTCAGTAGTACTCTAGTAACTAACCAATGTCTAGGTCTCTTCTGGTCAACTTTTTCTTTGAAGATAACCTTGAAATGTGAAAATCGACTTCTATAAAGTACTAAAGTACATAACCGTGTCCAGGTCATTTGCGGTCAACTTCTTCAGGGAAGTTAACCTTCAAAATTTGAGAATGCACTACTCTGAAGTACCTAAGTACCCTCCCAATGTCCAGATCATTTGGGGTCAACTTTTTCAGGAAAGTTAACATCAAAATATAAAAATTGAATTCTCTGCAGTACAGAAGCACTTAACTGATGTCCAGGTCATTTACGGATAATTTTCTCAGGGAAGTTAACCTCAAAATGGAAAAATTTACTTTTTAGGGTTACCCACTACCCAATCTATATTCAGGTCATTTCTTGTTAACTTTCTTAGGGAAGTTAACCCTAAAATGAAAAACTCGACTTTTTTAAAAGAAAGTGGCTAAAGTTCCGGCTAGTCGGATCTTTAACGTGGCCAAAGTTCCGACTAGCCGGATCTCTAAGGTGGCTAAAGATCCGACTAGTCGGATCTTTTGCTTCTACGGCTAGAGTAGGCTAAAGTTCCGACTACTAGTCGGATCTTTAATTTGTAAAGATAAATATCCGGCCATAGTGTTTGCTGCAACAATTTAAACCCATTTCGCCTTAAACCTTAAAAGAACCCCCCCTTAGGTTGTCCAATTTAATAAACTTAGCTTTATACATTTTTGCTACAAAATAAAAGAGGTTAAAATAATAGCCGAACCTTATTTATTCAATAGAATTAGTCTTCTGACTGACAGTAGCCGGATCTTTAATTTCTACAGCTAAAGTTCCGACTAGCCGGAACAATAGCCATGTTCTTTTTAAAATACTCAAGTAGCAATCCGATAACTAGGTTATTTTACGTCAACTTCCTCAAAGGAGTTACCCTCAAAATGTGATAACGGACTTTTCTGAAAACCCCAAGTACTTCATCGATGCCCAGATAATTTCCGGACAATTTTCGCAGAGATCTTAAACTTCTATTGTAAAAATCTACTTTTTCTGAAATATTAAAGTAACCTTCTGATATCTAGATCATTTTCAGTTTACTTGTACAGGGAATTTAACCTCAAAATGTTTTAATTGACTTTTTAGAATTTTCCAGTACCTAGCCGACGTTCATTCATTTCCGGTTAATTTTCTTAAGGAAGTTAACCTCATACTGTGAAAATAAAAAACGCTGATAAAATTGATCGGAAATGAAGTAGACATCGGTTGAGTATTAAGAAACCTCGAAGAAGTCGAATTTTTTATTTTGTGTTTGACTTCCTTGCACAAGTTGACCGGATATGACCTAGAGATTGGTTGGGTTCTTCTATTCTTTAGAAAAATCGACTTTTACATTTTGGCGTAAAATTCGCTGAAAAAGTTGACCAGAAGTAACCTGGACATCTGTTGGGAACCGGGGTAATTCTAATAAGTAAATGTTTCCATTTTGAGGTTACCATTCCTGAAGAAAATGACAGGAAGTGACCTGGATATCGGTTGCGTACTAGGGTTCTTCTGAGAAGTCGATATTCGCATTTTGAGGTTAACTTTTTTGTATTAGTTGACCGGAAATGACGTAGATATCGGTTGGGTACTTGGATACGTTAGAGAAGTAAATTTTCACATTTTGAGATTACCTTTCCTAAAAAAGTTGACCGGAAGAAACCTGGACATTGGTTGAGTACTTTGGTACTTCAGAGCAGTAGATTTTCATATTTTGAGGTTAATTTCCCTAAGGACGTTATCCGGAAATGACCTGGACATCAGGTTGGTACTTGGGTACTTCAGACAAATCGATTGTCACATTTTGCGGTTAACTTCTCGGAAGAAGTTGATCAAGAATGACCTGGATATCGGTTGTGTACTTGGGTACTTCAGAGAAATCGATTATCACATTTTGAGGTTAACTTCTCTGAAGAAGTTGATCGGAAATGACCTGGACATCGGTTGAGTACTTGGGTACTTCAGGAATCGATTATAACATTTTGAGGTTTGCTTCCTTGAAGAATTGACCAGAAACGACCTGGACGTCTGTTGGGTACATGGGTATTTTAGAGTAGTCGATTTTAACATCCCTGAAGATATTGACCTGAAAAATCAAGTTATACTTTAGATGATATAAGCCCAGCCAGTTCCCAACTGTTTTTGATGTTCTTATTTTTAAAAAAATTAGCCCTTTCAGCCCCCGACCAGAAAGCAATTTCTTCTTGGGCTACCTTGGGCTTTTTCTACACGGGTTATTATTTTGCAAACTGACCATTTCTAGAGATGCCTTAAGGAACCACCCCTTAACATAAATTCAGCATTTATAAGTAAATAGGTATAAAATATTATGCTTTTACGTCACTTCATCTTATAAATTTTTTTACCTAACAAAATACAAAGCTCGCTACATTTACATTTTTTTTTAATTGTTTAAACAATTTTTTCATATTTTCTGTTTTAATTAAATATCTTAAAAGCTTATAACTTTAAATAACGAAGAGAAAAACAATTTAATTGATTTAATTCAATGGATTGTTTAAAGAATTAAAATTGTTTAAAATCAACTTTTCATTAAATTCTCGACTGCACCTGAGTTGCGACCAGTTGCGACTGCGGTCGAAATTCTAAGCGGCTCGCGTAAGGGGCATGTTCTCCCACTCCTCCACACATAATTCGAGCCGCTTCCCTTTCACTCTAGCAAGCAGCTAGGTGACATGGCCTGTATTGGATCCCGAGAAAATCAACGCATATGTTGAAAGTGGCCGACGGCGGCGCTGGAGGTACTCTATGTGGGATTTAATTAAAATGCACGGGGAAACACACAAAAACTTCATTTTCGCTTATTAAAATTGATTTAATTGTACTTTTTTTTACATGATATTAATCTTGAAACTTTCGAATTATTTTGCAACATAATTCAATTAAAAAAAGCGAATAATATTTTATTTATAATGAAAATTGTGTTCAGATTCCTGGCGGGAAATTCAAATAAAATAAATTTTGAACATTCGATAAAATATCGAAAGTGAAATTATTGAACATATTGCTATTAAAATTGCAAATTATTATTAAATAATCAATTATAAATACAAAAAAATAATTTTAAAATGTTTATTTTAAATTTCCCGCCAAGAATCTTAACATAATTTTCATTATAAATAAAATATTCTACGCTTTTCTGAATTAAATTATGTTGCAAAATAATTCGAAAGTTCCAAGATTAATATCATGTAAAAAAAAGTACAATTAAATCAATTTTAATAAACGAAAATGAAGTTTTTGTATGTTTCCCCATTCATTTTAATTAAATCCCACACAGAGTACCTCCAGCGCCGCAATCGGCCACTTTCAACATATGCGTTGATTTCAATGCATTGGTGTCATCAGGCTGCTAGCAAGTAAGAGCCGCTCCTCCTCTACTCTGACATTATTATGTATATATGGCTCCTACGTTTTTACAAAATTGAAAGGTCGGTAAAATTAAATTTTCGTACATGTTTATTTCTACGAAATACCGGGGGATTCTGTAAGATTTTAAGGCCTCTTTCTGTATAATAATATAATACAATTCTTATACTAAATACAGGGGGATTCTCCTAGGTTTTAAGGTGTCTTTTCTGTATATAATAATATAATACAATTATTACGAAATACAGGGGGATTCTTCTAGATTTTAAGGTGTCTTTTCTGTATATAATAATATAATACAATTATTACGAAATACAGGGGGATTCTTCTAGATTTTAAAACGTTTTTACGTATAATAATATAATATGCAATTTTTACAAAATACCGGGAGATTCTTTTAGATTATATATTATACTATTATACAGAAAGACGCCTTAAATTTTATATGGATTCCCCTGTATTTCGTAAAAATAAAATAATTTTGGTAAAATTTATTAATTTTTTTCACGTTCTTAAGCGTAAATTAAAGAATATATCGAATTGAAATTTTGAGAATCGTTTTCGAAAGTCATGAAATGTGTCATGAATCTTCGACTTATTAATAATTTTTAAAAACAATTATAAATCATTGGGAATAATATATCTATATATAAATTAAAAAACTGTGTTAATACAGATGATCATAATACCTACGATTTACAAATTTTTTGTATGAAGATAGCAAAAAATAGTATTAATTTTTTATAATTATCTTTATGTCATTATAATTTTAATAAATCCCAAACGTCAATTAACTTATATTCCAATTTGTTCCAACTTTTAAATTTCAATTAATTTAAATTTAAATGCATATTAATTAAATAATATTAATTATTTTCCATATTCACATAATTCTTTTTTTTAAATATTTTTACAAGATTTCTAAAAGATTTTACTTTTTCGAAACTGTTTAATTTTTATCTTATAATTTCTTATTTTTACAAAATTTTAACATTTTTCTACTTCTACTTTTAATATTTTTCTTTTTATTTTAGGATTTTCTTTAATTTTCTTCTTTTTATCCAAATTATTAAATATTATTTTACACAATTTTGTTATTAAAACATTCACTACACTTTTTATTTCGTTGAATTTCATAATTATTTCTATATTTCTAAAAATAAATGCCCTCATTTTTTTGTAAATTTATTAAATTTTCTTTCACATCTTGTCTATTTTTTGCGAGATTTTTTGCAAACTTACTTGTTCTTCCATAAAATTTTTATATTTTCTTTAGTTTTCTAAATTTATCGTTTGACTTGTTTTAAAGTGTAATATTATAAAAATGTTTTTGGTTTAATTTGGTTAAACTTTTTTCTTTTTAAAGGGTTTTTACATTTCTTTTGTGGACTTTTTATTTATCTTGATATATATACAATTTTTTTTTATTTTTATAAATTCTAATTTTTTAGTAGATAATAAAATAAAATTATTATATGATAATTATATGATAAAATAAAACCCTAATGAATAGGTAGTTATATATATCTTGTAAAAAATAAGCAGTTATGATTTAAGTCAAAACAGCATTTTCATATGGAAGATTTGTAGAAAGAAAAACACTATTCAAAAGATTGACACATTGAAAGTTGATAATCTTGACCTTCCTGTGCAGTGGGTTGCACATTACGTAGAGCAGCGCTACTGTTCAACCTTCGCATTGCTCCACAAAAAATGCAATATCTCGAGAACTATTGAAGTCTTCATGAATTTCTTCTTTTTAAAAGAAAGGTAAAAATACAGGAAATCTTTTCATCGTAAACAGAAATCTCAAAATTTGGTCCGAAATGACTAAAAATTAAATAAAAAATTTTGTTGGTATTTTGTGGATAAATTTTTGAAATTTTTAGAATATTTTCTAACGATATAGAAAGGATTGATTTCAAGAACAACATATTAAAATTTCATCAAAATCGAATTAACTATTTCGGGAATATTAAAATTTAAAAAAATTATCAAAAAGTTCAAAACGGCATAGAAATAATATAAGTCTTTTGCCTGTTATAAAACAGTAATATCTGTTTAATTATCGAGAGATATTTATCAGTAAAAACAAATGTTAAATGTGCCATGTATTATTGCATTACTAATTACACTGCGATGAACATTTATTTGTAGTTTAACATTTCCATGTAACTGGCATTTGTGGCAAAGGATCTCAAACAACACTTTATCTATGTTTTCTCTAAAGTCCAAACAGGATCAAAATTCGTCAAACGGATCTGCTGAAATAGTGAAAGTTCTTTTACTAATAAAATACAATTTTTTTTGAAAATTAATCGCTGTAATTATTAGAAAAAAGAAAAATGTTTTGGTTCTCGACTTCAATCTAACCGATTTTAAAGATGAAAAATGTCCTTTACACGTCAAAAATATCAGTGATTTTAAAGAGTAATTGCACCAATTTTTTTGAAACTTCGTGGACTGTATAAAAAACTTCTCCCCTCGAAATTATATTTAAAAAATTCTAAATTAGAGAAGGAATACTATTTTGAATTTGAATATTAGTTTTAATAACATTATTGGTATTTAGACGTATTATATGCATGAATTTTGATGAAACTTGCACACGTTTCAGATAAAAATATATTGTTCAAAATGAAAATAAAATAACTAATACATTTCATTTTCATACAAATAAATAAAAAACATATTTAATTCAATTATCTTTTATTTACTTTTCTCTGACATCTATTTTATTAATATGTTAGAATCGACCACAAAGTTAGCTCAGTTGGTTAAATCCTAGACTCTGCGGTCGCGGAAAGTCAAGCTTGCTTGGTTTGCTCCCAATAAGCTGGGATTTTTCTGGCACGTTAGATAATTTCTGTGGAAGTTTCGACTTCCAGATATAATGATGTGCACTTTCTATAATTGACCTGTACACAAGATAAAAACTCGACTGTCAATAAACCGGTTGTACTCAAGAGAGCTTTAGAAAAGCCAATATATAGGTAGTACAGGCAAATGAGAGTAATCCTAATTTCAAATCGTTCTGTAGATGTAATACTTAGTACTTCAGTTTGAAGTACAATTTCTATAGAAGATTTTTATGGAAGATACTTGTAGTGCATCAAGCAAAACGACAAGTGTGAGAAGCAAGTCTCACTATAAAAGTGAACGTTGAACTTAAAGTTGAAATTTTATAAATGCTGTTTTCTCAAAATGATATTTTTAAACACTGTGACCACGATTACTCGAAAACTATTAATCCAATTTTCTTCAAATTTAATATACTTCATTATTACATAATAATATAGTTATTAATCATTAGGATTTCTTTTTTTATGCACTGAGAAAATTCTATCTGTGATGATTACAGAACTAACCTGTACTGCTCGGACGAAATGACCATTTCTGTTTTATTTACTTATTAACCTTGTTGTTCTTAAGAATATGTCTGCTAATTTTACAAAACGTTCTGTTATATGTCATAAGCTGTACTATACTTCGCATCAAATTTTTGTTCTGTTATTATTACAGGATTAGGAGGAGAAAAATTACCTTTAAATACAGTGGTCTGTCATAAAAGAAAGTTAAATTATTACAAAACTCATTATATAAAGCTGTAAGGTTCCTTTAGGCACAGAGTGCAGTATAGGCAAGATAATTTTACAGAACTGCTTTGTAAGCATTACGTACGCAACATTAAAGAAGGTAACGTTCGGCAGCTGTCGGCTTCTTCCGGCATCTTACGGCTTCACTCGGCAACAGACGACGCTACACACGACGTTGTAGTTTATATAGACGGGTCAAAACTAACTGAAGCTGGCTCTACATGTGAACCTAACACTGCTCCGCACGCACGTCGTGCATGAGATAGAAAAGGACGGAGAGAGTCTCTGTCCTTTTCTATCTCGTGCAAGTCGGGTCCGACATGTCGTGTCGGATCAAAGTTAGCTTTGCATGTAGAGCCAGCTTGACATGTGCTGTGATAGCTGTGGTCGTTAAGGCGTTCGTGATAGGGTCGGGTCGCGCGAGTTCGAATCTTTCACCATGCGAATTTGTTTTCAAATAGTTAAAAAAAATATATTTGTAAGCAACAGGAGAGGGAGGGTGTATCAGTAAATAAGTGTAGGTTACGTGCGAGTTGCGTACATAAATTGACTGAAAGAGAACAACTGAAAAATTAGAAGAAAAATTTTTTATATGTGAACAGGTTAAATTACAGAACTGTTTTGTAACGTTTCACGGTGAGTTTATATCTTTTTCCAAGTTATAACATAAGTCTTTCTTAGACTCTTTAATACTCGTTAAGTATATTTTGTCCTGTAATTTTATCACTACGTACGTTAATTTCTTTGTTACTGTAACATTAAATAGTATGAGACAATCTCGTTTTTTTTATAACATCATTTTATTTACTGAAGGTGGCGTTTCGTCCGAGCAGTACCATAGCAGTTCTGTAATCGTTACAGATATAATTTTCTCAGTGTGCAATTTTTTTTAAGCTGAAAAGCTATATAGGGTAACTGCCCCAGTCGTTGGCACTGCATCAGTCGTTGGCACTGCATCACCATCGTTGGCACCTTTCTTAGTTTTCTTTAAATAACAAGAAAAATAAAATTTATAGCTTGTTTTGCATAAGTTTATTAAATTCCCCAACATTTTTTACACAAATTAAGTATATAACTTATTAAATGCATTTATATACTTAGTTTTAAAAAATTAAATTGAATATCATTCTCAGAGTGTCAAGAATTTTACAGCTTTTCTAAAGAAAATCTTAAGAAAGCTAGAATTTTAAAACTCAATTTACCATTATTATAAGTTACTAAATTCACTTCTTCTTTCGCAAATATGAAATAGGAATATTTAAATATTGATAATATAAGACGTCAAGTCATGCAAATTATTTATTTATTTATTTTACGGGGGGTGCCAATGAAATTGTTCACAAAAGACAATTTCACTAGTTATTGGCACCCCAGTGCCAACGACTAGGCAAGCAATTTTTAACCACGTCCTAGTCGTTGGCACTTCTTATTTCCACTTGTTACTGAAATATATTTTAATATTAATGGACATTATTTGAAATAACCCTGAAAAAATATAATGCATTTAATAAAACATAAGTGAATTTAATGTTTAAATGAAATATTTATATGTCACTAACTTTTGCCTGTTAGTATGCACCAACTTAAAAAAAGTAAAATATTTACATTGAAAAGTACGTTTTATTAATTCCAAAAGAGATGAATGTCATTAAAATAAGCATTTATCAATTGTATTGTTACAAAAAAATGCATACAATTTTCGATTCTTGTAAAATTAATTTTATTAACAGACATAAATAAACTGCAAAGAGGCAGAGTTTTAAAAGTTTCATTTTTCAAGACTGGCTGCCCTGAACCGACTGTGGTTATTAGTCGAAATACGAGCGTGTATTTGAAATACTTTTTAAACATTTATTATTTATAATTCATTTTAGAATATATATTCATGCTATATTTTCATTAAATATATTTTGAAAGCTTATTTGTCTTGAAATAAACCTATTCAAGTACAAAATGTTTACTTGGGAATAATTTATTTCAAAATTGATAGCATGCGCATTTGCTTTTCTAGATTTTCCTACTTTATTTAAGATTTTCTTAAAAATAAACTTTATAACACTAGATGAAACTTTGAGAATATAATTCTGAAATATTAAAGAATAATATACTTGAAAATGATTAATTTCTGCTCATTTTTCATGTCAGGAAAACAGCACTAAACAGCATATCTCCACAAGGCTTCATGTCAACTTTAAACATTTTTTTAATAAAAAAGAATCTTATAAGGCATAATGAAACTTTGGGAGAACATTTCTGTTGAACTTAGCACTTGATTTACAAAATTTAAGCAAAATCAATTCATTTTTATTTTGAAGTCTTGAAGGTTATATATGGGGTGCCAACGACTGGGTCCTAGGTGCCAAATGACTAGTTCTGCAAAATGGCGGCAGTGCCAACGACTGGGGCTTTGCGTTAGCACACAATTATTTGATAATTTCGAAGTCTTCGTGCTTTTTCATTAAAAAATAGTAATTTTTTGTATTCTGCATTAAATTTTGAATACATATATCATTATATGTATTTTTTCTATTTTAATTTAATTCTTGAAGTCAAAATTTGGCTTAAGGTGCCAACGACTGGGACAGTTACCCTACCTAATTTTTTTAAGAAAATATGACTCTTATTTTTGACAGGTCAACATTTTGTTAAATATTTATATTTTTTTCAATATTTCGACTAATAACTAGATAATCTTATAATAAATGTAAATCAATTTAATTTTGCATTTCAGACGAACCATATTTGCAGAATGCTAGTCACCACACTTAAAGTTTTGTCTCACTGCATCACTTGAATAGCTCATTATAATTATATAAAGTCCGTAAAAAAAAAATTTCTTGGAAATTGAAGCTAAAAATATGTAGGGGAGAGTGGACATCAATGTACCGGGTTTTTTTCAAAAACATGGCATTTATTTAATTTTACCAATTTCAAGCACTTTCTTGCATTAATATAAAACTAAAACCCATCTCTATGTAATGCACACATTTTATACACGACTTATTTTGATTAAATAACAACATTTAAGACTTCTCTAACCTAACACGCTATTTTCATTTTCAACAACCTCGGTACACAAAGAACCACCTCTATAAAAAACCCTACAAATGTTCATCAGTAATAACATTATTATTTTCACTTTGTAAAAAAACTTATTTTCTATCAAATAATATAAAAAAATTATTACTTAACACTTATTATTAGATAGGGGAATAGGTTCGGTTGTGGGCACCCTTTTTGTTTTTGACCCATAACTTGTGCCCAATAAATATGACGCGGTCATTGACATATGTATGGAAAGCTAGAGACCTTAGCTAACTTCTGGTAAAGACACTAAATTGATTTCGTCGAGTAGAAAAATTATTTTTATAAATTTAATAAAGTGGTCATTTTTTGCAAAAATGAAATTTTGGTTCGGTTGTGGGCACCCTTAAAAAAAATCAAATAAAAAAAATAAAATAAAAACATATTTATTTTAAAGGCTTTTAGAGGAGTCAGAATTTCTGAAACGTGCCACCTAAAATTCAATAATTTTCTTTTTCAGTAAAATATTGTTTTTCTTTTAATATTTTATGCTAAAAAGTACTGCGTAAAAGGATTTTGCAAAAAAAAAAATTGTTCATGTTATTAACAATTGAATATTATTACCACTTTTTTTTCAAAAATTAATATCTCAAAAACTTATTGACCGATTTTGATGATCCAAATGGCATTCTTTTGTCTTGAATCAAAGTTTGTTTGAAAATTTTTGTTTTTTAAAAATTTTGCTTTTTTAAAAAATTGTTTATTTATAAAAAGTTAATAAAATATAATGTTTCCTAATGTTCCAAACTATTTGACTTAAAATGCTGCAATTTGGTACATGTATCACGTCCGTGTGACGTGTTTATTTATTAATATACATATGACTTTGTGTGTATTTAAAGTATCACATTCAATTTTTGAATTTAGATAAAATCAATACTTGTGCAATAAACTATAATGAATATCAAGAGCAGTACATAGGTGAGCATGAGAATAGATCTAGTTTTCCTAATTTATTCACCCTAGAAGGAAATCGTCATTGCCGGTGTGCACGGGTTGTGTGCCGTTTTTCGTACCGTGAATGGTTTGTACCATGAACAGCATAAAAATTGCGCAGAATCTAAAGGGTTGAAAATATAAAGAAACAGAGGTTTCTTCAAAAATTTGGTAAAACGAAAAATCAGTTCTTCCTTCGCCACAATTACCTCCGGTTCTCTCTTTGCTCTGATCAGCTCGGGTTGACTTTACTAAGTTGTCTTCGGTACTCTGACTTAGAAAATATCTCTGATAGCAAAGTATACAATCATCAAATCTTAAATTCGAGCACTGAGTACACTCCCTTTCGGGTTAATAATTTTGCGAATAAACTATCGATTTCAACTGTATCGGTCGTGAAGAATCTTATATATATGTATATAGTAGTGAGTGTGCGAATTAAATGTAAAATTGTATTTGTGAACATTGTATTGAAAACAGAGAAAGAAAGGTGGAAACGTAGAACTCCTGACATAATTTGTCAGTAACTTATTTTTATCCTTAACCCTTTAATCATTTTTAACCCTTTTTAATCCTTACCCTTTCAATCAGACTAACCCTTTCAACTAACTTAAATCCTGAACCCCTTCCCCAGTTGAAATATCCTTAATTCTGCAATCAACTTTGATCCTTAATCCTTTAATCAAATTTAACCCTTTATCCTGAATCTTCGTCTCTAAACCTTGAATCAAGTTATTGTGGATCAACGACCTCTCATCAATATACTCATCTGCATCGAGCGACTTTGGTTGGAAAAGAACTTGACCCTGAAATTTGAGACGACTAGGACACATAAATCATCGTCTGGCATTGTAACTTGGAATTGGGGTCTCTACGAGTAATTTTCCACTGGCTAGGACCTTTTTCACTTACCACGTCGGTTTGAGGCCTCGACAACTGCAGCCCATAAATTTTCTTTGGGGGTCTCACGAACCTGAACTTGGAGATTTTGAGGGGTCAACTCACACGCTTCAGATTCATTAAAAAAGTAAGAATCTACAATCTATTTTCCTGTCTCCCGTAAATTGAATGCCTTAAGCTAACAAGTTGCTTTGTTCCAGTTGTTCTGACGATTAAAGCAAGGATTCAGGTTTTCATGAAGATTTCTTCCTCTCATCCTATTTCAACTCCATGATTTATGTAATTTAGATAAATAAAAGAATTTATTACGCTTCCTAATGCATTGTTCGGTGGACTTTCTTTTGCCCTGTTTCCTTAATTCAAAGCCTCCTGGCTTTGTAAATAAATCAGGGATAAATATTCAAATAAATAAGTTTGTATACTGCGAATGTCTCTTCCGGACATAACAGAATACAATTCTTAAATTTTTGGTGCATCGGCCGGGAAACAAAAGAAAGAAAAGAAACTAAACATTGCTAAGAGGTTGAGAGGAAAAATCAGAAAATATTTACAGTAAAATCAAAACAAAAGTCTGACATATTTTTGAGAGAAACTACTTATCTTTGATTCTAGTTTTCTCTATAACTACTAATCTTTTTAATTTCAGCATAAACAATATTTTAGCGAATTCTAAAATCAAGTGTGTAACTAAAATTTTCAAATTTCAGCATAATTGATATCAAAGAAAATTATTAAATATTTAAGTTGTAAATTTCAAATTGCAGAATTATCTCGTTATTGTGCATTCAGCTTGTATTGAATTCTTATTTCAAATTCTTTTAATAAAATTGAATATTGAACAAGTAATAAATTTCGTTTTATTAATATTGGAAAAACATAGAAAACGTGAGATCGCCTTTCGGCTTGTCAGAACGATTTCTAAGAATTTTTTAGGAATCGCCTTTCGGTTGCGAATCAAAAATTCGAAATATTCCTTATTAATCATTTAAATTTGAAAAAGAATAAAAACGTTTTTCAGCCATTCGGCAGTGAAAACTTCCTTATTTAAATTTTCTTTTTGTAAAAATTTTTCAAAATTTTAGTTTTTGCTAAAATTTTATAAAAAACAATGATTTTTAATAAAAATGTTCAATGAGAAGCAAGAAAAACCTTTTAGATCTCGAGGTGGAAAAAAGGCACAAAACGATATAATTCAATAAGTATAATAAACCAGATAAAAATTCGAAAATTTGAAACTCAAGAAGAATTTTCCAAATATTTTGAAAATTTTTTAAACCAAGTTAAAGCAAAAATTAAGTAAAATTTTATTTGTAAGAAATTTTGAAAGCTGAAGTATTTTAAATATTTTATCTTATACGATTCTATATTTATTGGAAAATACTAAAAATATTGTTTATGGTATTTAAGTACTAGATCTTGTCTTGATAATCAAACTTATAAACTTGTTAAGTCGTTTATGAGAAAATTAAAATTTTTATAATAAATCTGAATCCTTGGTTGTATACTCATTTGAATGTATATTCATGAACGATAAGAATCAAACGACGACTAGTAATTATCAAACTAGAAGTAGAACTAAAGCACTAGCAGAACAGGAAAAAAGTCAAACATTTATTAATTTTGGGGAATCCACAAATCCTAAGGTTGTTCATTCACCACCAGTAAAAAGAGTAGAAAATCATAATTTCGATTCTGAGGAACCATCTAGTAGTTTCTTAAGTGATAAATTTGATGAAACAATATTAAATCCTAATAGTAGTTTAAAGTTTTCTACTCCTAATAAATCTTCCTTAGATCAAGTAGCTAAATTAAGGAAACTTTTGCTGGATTCATTAAAAGATAACACTTTTGATGAAAAAACTGGTGAAATAAATTTATTAAAAGATCTTACAAAAAATTCAATAAAAACCACGGATTCAAATCAAGATTTGCAAAAAGATCTTCAAAACGAAAATTCTAATATTCATAAGTCCCAAATCAATAATTCTTTAACAGGCATTTCTTTCGACGAAATGAGTGTACCGTATAACCAGCAAGTCTCTTTAAGGGACGCCTTAGAAATAGTAACAGTTTTCGATGGTAAAAATATCTCTCTTTCGGCTTTTATAGAGGGGTGCGATGAAGTAAAGGAAATGATTCCAGATACACATCAAGTAGCGGAAAATTTAGTAAAATTAATTCGTGGAAAATTAATGGGAGAAGCTAGACGGGGAATTTATGGCTCAACATTTAAAAAGCATAAAAGATTTAACGGATCAATTAAGGAAAATTTACTTGCCGCGGAAAAGTGTTTACCAGTTACAAGGTGAATTAGGGAATATTTACATGTGGGAAAATGAAACGGTATTGTCATATACGAACCGCGTGAAAGAAATTGCTGACCAAATCTATGATGCTCATCGAATAAATAATAAAGGGGCTTTAGATAAAAGTTTTATCGAATCCCTAGAAAAGGATTTAATTCAATGTTTTCGTAGAGGGTTAAAACCAGATATTGAAATTCGGATTCCAGAAACAATAATTTTTAAAGAAACTACAAGTAAAGCTATCGAAGTTGAAAGAAAAATAAATGATAGTAATGAACTGAGGAAAGAGAAATCTAAAACGAGTGAATTCAATAAATCAAAGGTAACATTTGCAAAAGTAGAAGCCTTAATTTGTCAAATCTGCAATTTAAAAGGGCACATCGCTGCCACTTGTCGATGATTTATTAATAATCAAAGTTCTCAAAATCGTGGTAGGAATTTTTCACCCTCGAATGGGGAAAGAAGCTCTCAAAATAGAGAAAATTCTTCATTTTCTCAAGGTCGATGGGAATCTCCATCACGTGTACGAAATTTTTCTCCAATACGCGGAAATTCAT
Source organism: Ganaspis brasiliensis (assembly GCA_037103525.1). Lineage (NCBI taxonomy): Eukaryota > Metazoa > Arthropoda > Insecta > Hymenoptera > Figitidae > Ganaspis > Ganaspis brasiliensis. The sequence continues at coordinate 1,029,985 of JAZKLR010000053.1, read as the reverse complement.
GGAGACCTACACAACAATCGCAAAATTTTAGAACAAATCTTTCTCCTAATTTTTCAAATTCATCTTTTAATAACAGAAACAATATAGCATGTAACTATTGTAAGAAACCGGGACATTTATTAAAAGATTGTAGACACAGAGAGTATAATAATCGATGCAATCAATTCAGAAGTAATAATTATCAGTTTAGAAGTAATAATCAATTTAGAGAAAACAATGATCAATTTAGGGGTAACAGTAACCAAGTCAGGGAAAATAGTCGATACAGAGAAAAAAGCCCATTCAGAGAAAATAATCAATACAGGGAAAATAGTCCATTCAGAGGAAATAATCAATTCCGAGAAAATAATCGTCGTTCATTTTCACCATCTCCAATGAATCAGGGAAACGATCAGAACCGTCCCAATCAAGGTGCAGTGGGACAGGTAACCCAGGATTAAATGCACCTGAATACGAAAGTGAGAAGTCAACAGAAAGTGTTAAAGTCAATTTTAGTAAAGGAAATATGATACCAACAATTTTTATTAATATAAAAGAAGTTCAAGATCCTGTTCATATGATGATTGATACAGGAGCAGGGTTAAATTTAATCAAAAATAAAACAATAAATTCTTTAATGCAGGTTAATTCTTCCAGGAAAATTCAACTCACCGGAATTAATGAACATCCTGTACATACTTTTGGTCAGGTTAAAATAAAAATTTTCGGCTATTTAACTACATTTCACATAATACCTGATGAAGTACCTGTCGATGAAGATGGAGTATTAGGTTTAGAATTTTTCACTGATAACAATGTAAAAATTAATTACGCGGAAAAATGCTTAGAAGTGCATGGTCAATTTTATCCTTTCTTACCTCAAGAAACAATAATTTCACCACCCAGATCAATCACAAATATGTACATGGTAGTCGAAAATACGGAAGTAAAAGAAGGTTACATACCGTTAGTAACGACAAATCCAGGTGTATTTTTGGGAAACGCAATTGTTACAAATAATCAGGGAAAAGCATATATTAAAGTCGCGAATACTCAATCCGAACCAATTAAGGTCCAAATACTGAGAATAAAATTACTAAAATTCGAAGAATTTAAAGCAATAAAAAATGAAGCTAGTCAAACCGAACCACAAAAATCTAGAATCAATTGCAATTCAGTTGAAAAACTTTTAGATAGTTTCTTTTCTACTTCAATTTCAAATCACGAACAATATGCGTTTAAAAAGATTACAGGTAAAGAAAGAGTTGAACAGATATTAGATTTACTTCGTTTAGTCCATTTAAAATCAGAAGAATTAAAACATGTAGAAGCTTTAATTGGAAAATATTCCAAAAGATTTCATTTGCCAGGTGAATATCTTACGGCTACAGACGTATTAGAACATAATATTCCTACTAAAGACGAAGAACCTGTATTTACACGTCAATATCGATTTCCACCTGTTCACAAAGAAGAACTCTTAAAACAAACAAATGAATTAATTAAAAATAAAATCATTAAACCTTCTCAATCTACGTATAATACTCCTGTTTGGATTGTACCAAAGAAAGATGATTCGCAAGGTAATAAAAACTGGCGGATGGTAAACAATTACTGACTTTTTCCCATTGCCTAATATAAATGAAGTACTCGAAACTCTTGGGAATGCGCAATACTTTTCTATTTTTGACTTAGCTTCTGGTTTTCATCAAATTAAGATGAGTTAAAAAGGATTCTCATAAGACTGCTTTCTCCACACCTTATGGTCATTATGAATTTGATCGTATGCCATTCGGACTTAAAAATGCTCCAAGTTGCTTTCAAAGATTAATGAATTCGTGTCTATCTGGATTAATTGGAACAGAATTATTTGTTTATTTAGACGATGTCGTCATATTCGCAAATTCTTTAGAGGAACATCAAGAAAAATTTGATAATTTTATGAATCGTTTAGAAACAGCTAATTTCAATTTACAGCCAGACAAATGTGAATTTCTTCGACCGGAAGTGGTTTATTTAGGACACATTATTGATAAAGATGGTGTAAGACTAGATCCGAAAAAGCTTAGCGCAGTAAGAAATTTTCCAACTCCAAAAACCATAAAAAATATCAAACAATTTTTAGGTTTGGCAGGTTATTATCGGCGTTTTATTGAAAATTTTTCCAAGAAATCAGGACCTTTAACACAATTATTAAAGAAAGACATGCCTTTTAAGTGGGGCGATAAACAACAAAAAGCTTTTGAAATTTTAAAAGATGAACTTTGCGAAGAACCTTTATTATTAAGACCTGATTTTGACAAACCATTTATATTAACTACTGATGCTTCAGGTTTTGCAATTGGTGGAATTTTATCCCAAGGGGAAATTAGAAAGGACATACCAATTGCTTACGCTTCTAGATCTTTAAATGAGCATGAAGTAAAATACGACACTTATAATAAAGAAGCCTTGGCAATTGTGTATTGTGTTTTACATTTGAGACACTTTCTGTATGGTAGGAAATTTCAGATTGTTACAGATCACAAACCTTTACTGTGGTTTAAAAATTCAAGCGATCCTTGTTCACGTGTAACAAAATGGAAACTCAAATTAGCGGAATACGATTTTGAAATGATTCATAAAGCTGGAAAAATGAATGTCAATGCGGATGCGTTATCTAGAAACCCTGTTAATATTGCAAGAAGAATTGTTCCAAAAGAATTTAATAATGATAATAATGATGTGAAACAAATAATTGGAGTAGAAGAAGATGAAATAAATAATCTATTTGAATATTTATTTGAAGAAAAAGGAGATTCAGAAGAAGATAAGGATGAAATATTTGGTTGGCAAGTTGAGAATAATAATAATAATTATGATAAAAATGATGGCAAAAATAAAGAAGAAGAATGCGAAAATGAAGACGAAGATTTGAATTGCTATGAGGAAATCGATGATGATCTCTCCGAAGAATTGCATAATAAAGAAGATAATTCTGATTTTAAAGTGGTTACCAGAAGGCAATTGAAGAAACTAAATCAAGGAAATCTGAGAAGTAAAAATTCGAAGTCAATTAAATCAAATATAAGTGAAAATCGAGTGAATAAAAATATTAAATTTGTGGAAAGTAAATCAAGTAAGTCGGGTCAGAAAAAAAATCTAGTGAATCAAAATCATAATTCTATGAATACTAAACCAAGTGAATTAAGAAGTGATCGAAATCCAGTAAATAAAAATCTTAAATCGGCGAATACGAAATCAAGTGAATTGAGTGGTAATTCAAATCCAGTGTGTGGTACTTCTAAATCTGTTAATAATAAGTCAAGTAAATCAAGTGAAGTTCGAAATCCAGTGAATAAAAATTCTAAGTCGGTTAATACTAAGTCAAGTGAGTCTAGTGAAAAGTTAAATCTGAAATCGAGTACTAAATCAAGTGAAATAATGAAAAATCAAAAAAGTGAAAATACTAAATCTGTGTATACTAAATCAAGTGAAAGTAAAATCAACTGCGAAAATCTGAAAATGAAATTTACGAAATCGAATCCTGAAATAAATAAAGATGAAAAGTCAAAAATCGAAGAAAATTTTCAAAGTCGGAGTAATACAAGAAATCTACGAAGTCGAAGTCATTTAGAGAAAAGTCGAAATAAGAAATATTATTCAGATTCTATAGTTGATAATGAAAAAGATGAGGAAGAAATACTAAATGAAGATACTGAAAACTCAGATCTAGAATATTTCGTTCAAAGTGATAATTATGAAGCGCCAACTAACCTTTATGAAGATTACGAAAATAATGAAAATAATGAAGATTTCAGTGACAGCGATGATAGCATTGAAGATTACGAAGAAAATGAAGATAATGAAGCACTAAATTCTGATGAACAATTTGAAGAAATTAATGAAATTCGAGAAAATAAAGAGATCAAAGAAATCAAAGAAAGTGAAAAATTTGGAAAATATGAAGATTTTGTAGAAGATGAAGAAAATGAAGAAATTGAAGATGATGAAAATGATGTAGATAATGATATAAAAGAAGTTGATTTCGGTTCAGAAAGTAACAAACGACCCCCTCCCGAACCCCCGCCGTTAGACAGTTCCTCTACTTCTGCCAATAATATCCATTCTCGAAATATTGTTGAATCTAAAGATCAATTAAGAATGAGAAAGGATAATTATGTGTACTTTTTATCGATGACATGCGTATCTCAGGATAATGGTTCAAATAGTCTATTTAAACAAAATGAATTACCTAAATTTAAAAATCTCGAAGTCGGTAAAGCTAAAGAAGTTAAAAAGGAAAATTTTTATCATATCGCATTGCCAATTATCTCAGAATCTAGCGTTAGCTTAACTAAAATACATAAAAATATAAAATCATACATTCAGTCTTTTAAAACATTAGCTGAAAAATTACAACTTCGTTCTGTTAGCATTGCAAAAACAATGGTAATAAATCATGTAGACTGGAATAAAATTGTTTTAATTTTCGAGAAATTTTTTAAAATTGCAAAACTACAATAATAATTTGTAATGGCTATATTCAATATGCAACAAATGAGCAAAGAAAAGTTCTAATTGAAGAAGCACATTCATCAGCGTTAGGTGGTCACAAAGGAGTAAGCAAAACTTATAACCGCATCAGACAATAATATTTTTGGGAAAATATGGAAACCGATATTCAAAAATACATACAAATTTGTTTACAATGTCATTTGAAGAAGCTTGTTCGATCAAAATCTAGAAATCCTATGGTTATTACTGACACTCCAGGAATTGCGTTTGAGAAAGTTTGTTTAGATATTGTAGGTCCTTTGAAACCGGTTACAAAAAATGGTAATGAGTATATATTGACAATTCAAGATAATTTAACTAAGTACTTCTTAGCAATACCATTACCAAATCATCAAGCAAGCACTATCGCGGATGCATTCATCAAAAAATTCATATGCATCTATGGTGCATCAAAAGCTGTATTAACTGATCAAGGTCGTGATTTCCTGAGTAATCTTTTAAAACGCGTTGCAAAAAGGTTTCGCATTAGACAATTTAAAACAACAGCTTTACATCCACAATCAAACGGTTCGCTAGAAAGATCGCATCATGTTTTAGCGGAATATTTGAAACAATTTGTTAACAAAAATGCACAATGGGATGATTGGTTAGAATTGGGAACTTTTTCATATAATACCAGTGTTCACGAAGGAACTAAATGTACTCCATATGAATTAGTCTTTGGCCGTTTAGCCAGATTACCCTCTAGTCAACCCTTACTTCCAGAAGAAAGATTAAGAACTTACGATGACTATCTGGTAAATCTAGTGACTAAATTGCATGAAATTCAATTTTTAGCTCGGAAAAATCTAATTGGTGCAAAAGAAAAGTCTAAAACTTATTATGATCGAAAAATTAATCCTCAAAATTTTAAGGTTGGCGATAGCGTATTTCTCTTACAGGGACCTAAACCTGGTAAATTAAGCGATCAGTATACTGGTCCACACGAAGTTTTAGAAATTTTAGGCAAAGGAAATATAAAAATAAAACTAAGTAAAGGACCCAAAATTGTTCATATTAATAGACTTAGATTATCACATATTCAGCATTCTAAACAAAATTAAAAAAAAGGAATATAAAAAAAAGTAAAATTTCCTATTTTATGGTCATGTGTTAGAACTATTATAATCTATTTGTCTTCTGCTTTGATAAACTTAATTTTTTTAAGAATCTTGATTATAAAGGTATATGTGTAATACAAAATCTAAAAATAATTATCATTTGCATGCTTGATCATTTATCGCTTTAGTTTTAATCTCTAATGGTTTGTAATTAAAATAAGACAATCAAACTAATAAAACTTATTTTCTTTTGCAGGTGGGACTGGAAGCGATGGAAATATTAAAATGTATTACTTTAACAATTTTTCTTTCTTGTAGCATGGATGCTTCTAAGGACTTTTCACGAACAAATATCTCTTTTTCTCAAATACCCGCTCTTTATTTTGAATATTTAACTTCAGAAAGGGTCCTCATGGATCACTGGAATATTGCAACTTACATTAAATTTAATTAAATATTCCATATTAAAACTGAAATCCATCAACTATTAGATAGTCATGAATACCTTTGCAAAGATTCACATGTACATTGTTCTCAATCAGAATTTTTATTATATAAAAATAAAATTGAAGATTTGATTAAAACAATCAAAACTATACTTAGCAATGACACACAAACAAAAAATTTAGACACAGAGCAAGAAAATATTCGATCTGAAATAAACAGAACGTTAAAAATTGAAGCAAATCATTTTCAAAATTCTCTTTGGAATCAATATTCTTTACACATTTACTCATCACCTATAAATGACATCATCAAACAATGCTATATTCTCAAAATAAATTTAAACAAACGGAATCCAGTCAAAAATTTATTACCCATTTTGCATTTTACAAAAGAATATATCACAATCCTTAAAAAAAAATTTTAAATACTATCTCATCCAATAAATAATATTTGGAACTCTTTTCTATTACTAAACAAATATAATTCAATTCTTTGTGAAATAAAATTACTCAAACCAAATGTTTACATAACCAACAACCACCTTCCACCTTTAAAATTCTATAAATTATATTTAAATAATATTTTCCAACTAAAAAATCATTTATTCTTTATGTCAATTCTGCTAATTCCATCTAGAATAAAATTCCGGGTTTATAAAATCCATTCAATTCCAGGATACAAAGATTTAAGTTCACATTATAAAATATTAACTCAGATCATTAATACTCATAAATACATTGCAGTTAGTAACAACACGTATTTCACTTTAAATGATCCATTGATTGAATCTTGCTATTTTAAATTTAAAGATAATATGTGCAACCCTTCAACAATAATTAAGAATCCCAAAATAGAGCAGATTTGTGAAAGTTCTATATTCTTTCAGCATTTAGGAAGTAATTGTAATTTCAATATTTTATTAACGATACCAATACAAAACAATTCATGGTCAAATTATATAACAAAATATATAACAATTATAAACCAATCTAAAGAATTTTCTACAGAAACTGTTAAAAATTTAAAATTTTTAAAAACAGGAGAAATTCCTTCAAACTGCATTCCAATTACAGGAATCATCAGTAATTATTTTCAAAAATTATCCAGTGAAAAATCAATTCTCTCAGAAGAAGTATTAGCAAATTGTCAAATACAAATCAAAGAAAACAAAGAAATCACTATAAAAGAATTAGAATCTTTTGCTCAAATATTATATAATTATAAGTTTAAAATTGCAAACAACAACTCAGATAATATAAAACTCTATTGCTTCTTAACATTCATTATATTAATTATATTTATTATAGCAATAATTTATTATAAAATATCACGAAATCAAATTCAAGATATATCATTTTGGCATAATCATGCAGATCCTATCGATATAGAAAACGCTTGTCACTCCCAAAATTCTAATCAGTCAATACTCCTTATTAGAGTAATTCCTATCAATGAACCAGAAACAATAATGGAAGAAGACATCGTTGCACAAGTAACTATATAATTAAATATAGTTATTAATAAAAGCAAATATTTTCTTTTTTTTATATGAACTCGAATAAGAAGTACAAATAAGTAAATACTCCCGTTTTCAAGTTTCTCTTAAGAATATGGACACTTTTCGTAGCAAAGAGAATGTGGTCTTGCTCGTCTATAAAACAAAGAGTACTAATAGTCTTGAAAAACGAAAATGTAATCCTTTTAAGAACAGTAAAGTAAGGGTTTTCATGTTCTAAAACCTTTTTACGACTGGAATAAAGTTCATCAAATTTTCATTGGCCAATTTTTGTGCGTGGTCCAAAACAAATCCTTCCTCTCCGTTTCCTTACAAGTCCTGAGTCGCACCCTCTGTTTTCTATAATTTCTAAGAAACGAATTTCAATCTTACTGTTCTCCTATCCAGAATTTTCTTCAATTTTAATTTTATTAAAGATTGAACTTCGTCATTCAAAATAAATTAGTAAAAAAAGGTAATAATAATGAATAAAATTCATTATTTTAGATGAATACAAGCAACATTTGCCCGATTACTAAATTGGAAAATCTAACGGCTAAATATGGAATTTCAAAACAAGAATATTTTCTACCGAATCCAATGGGAACAATAGAAATTTCTACTTGTTCTGTTCAAATAGATACAGATTTTCTTAAAATAACCATACCGACTAGAAATAGAATTAAAGAAACAAAAAAAGAACTGGCTGAAAAAATGTTATGTAGAATTTTAAATAGATACGAGTTTTGCGAATCTTATACAGAAAACGACTTGAATCCCATTCAAAATAGTGAAAAAGTAAAATTATTTAAATGGTTAACATCCTGTCAAAGATGTTATTCGCGGAGCCATGTAGCTTCGCGATGTAATAACGTTCAAAGAAATAAGGACTACATGGATTGGAATAAGATTTTGAATAGGCATACATAAAATTTTTTTTATTAGAGATTTTTATACGTATTCTGTAAAATGACCAATTTTAATTCAAAGAGAATTATTCCATTAATTAAGCGAATAATAAATAAATAAAAAGGCTCGGAATGATGAAAGGCAAATTACTTTAAACAATTTAAACATTTTATGTATATGTATGTGTGTGTATTTTCAAATAAGATAAAAAGCTTTAATCTATGTTATTTTATGACATTAATGAAATCATTCATTAAAATAACCTAATGGAAAATTGGAGAGTAAGATTAGAAAACATAGGAGATAATGTACTAACAGCTTAAGACAAAATAACAAATTAAGCAAAATTAATACACGTGAGATTCAAAATATATTTAATAAAAAGTGTTTATATCAATAAATTAATTAAAAAGATGATTACTGTAAGACAATTAACCCTTTCGAAATTTCTTATAATATCTATTAAAAGTAAATATTTTAGCTTAAATCAATGTATAATTAAGTATGTACGAGTATGAGTCTAGTCATGAATACCAGAAATTGGAAGAAGGTATGTATCTATACATAATCATTTCAAAATAATTTAAGAGTAATTTATTTATGTCTATATATCTAATAAATTTATGTATAATCTTTCGATTTATCTAAAAAAAATATTATTATGAATGTATTACAAATAACGAATACTCAAGTTTCCCTTTCCGTATTCTTTTCGTAAGGGGGGAAGGGCGTCTTAATGTACGCGTTTTGAATTACTTATTAATGTTAAATGCATACATTTAAACTATATCAATTTTCATACAATTTTTTTTTCTTGTACTATTGCTAGAATTATTGTCTATAAATCATATTAAGTATCTTTATTGTTTTATGTATTCGTCGAATTTCATAGTTGTAACGAAATAATGAGTGTTTTTGTGTGGTGATTTCGTAATAACAACTGTTATTAATTAAAAGATTATCGTCTTAAAATTAAAAAATTTAACGTACTATTCTTGAAAATGGATTTAAATATCTGTATTTGTTGTAACATTGTGTCAGTACTAAAATAATCAATGTTTTCTTACGCCAGTATAGGGTTTGTATTATGTCAGTATAGGGCCAAGATCATGCCAGTATACGCAAACATTATACCGATATTATGTTAGTATTATACCAGTATTTCATTAGTGTTGTGTCAGTATTGCATTAGTATTGTGATGACATTCAATTAAAATAATAATTCTCAAAATTCAAATTAAAACTTTCAATTTTCAAATTGGAAAAAATATCAATATTTCATTTCTATTATTCCGAATTTTAAAGGGGAAAGGTGTCACGTCCGCGTGACGTGTTTATTTATTAATATACATATGACTTTGTGTGTATTTAAAGTATCACATTTAATTTTTGAATTTAGATAAAATCAATACTTGTGCAATAAACTATAATGAATATCAAGAGCAGTACATAGGTGAGCATAAGAATAGATCTAGTTTTCCTAATTTATTCACCCTAGAAGGAAATCGTCATTGCCGGTGTGCACGGGTTGTGTGCCGTTTTTCGTACCGTGAATGGTTTGTACCATGAACAGCATAGAAATTGCGCAGAATCTAAAGGGTTGAAAATATAAAGAAACAGAGGTTTCTTAAAAAATTTGGTAAAACGAAAAATCAGTTCTTGCTTCGCCACAATTACCTCCGGTTCTCTCTTTGCTCTGATCAGCTCGGGTTCACTTTACTAAGTTGTCTTCGGTACTCTGACTTAGAAAATATCTCTGATAGCAAAGTATACAATCATCAAATCTTAAATTCGAGCACTGAGTACACTCCCTTTCGGGTTAATAATTTTGCGAATAAACTATCGATTTCAACTGTATCGGTCGTGAAGAATCTTATATATATGTATATAGTAGTGAGTGTGCGAATTAAATGTTAAATTGTATTTGTGAACATTGTATTGAAAACAGAGAAAGAAAGGTGGAAGCGTAGAACTCCTGACATAATTTGTCAGTAACTTATTTTTATCCTTAACCCTTTAATCATTTTTAACCCTTTTTAATCCTTACCCTTTCAATCAGACTAACCCTTTCAACTAACTTAAATCCTGAACCCCTTCCCCAGTTAAAATATCCTTAATTCTGCAATCAACTTTGATCCTTAATCCTTTAATCAAATTTAACCCTTTATCCTGAATCTTCGTCTCTAAACCTTGAATCAAGTTATTGTGGATCAACGACCTCTCGACATCGACGGGTGGTACGAAAACTAACACAGTTGATCTTCGGGGCGAAGACTAACACAATTTAGCTTCCTGACAAATAAAAACACTCCTGATTTCTTCAGTGCGAATAAAAACTTTCTGTCTGCTTCGGGTCGAAGAAAAACACTTTCAATTTCTTCGGGACGAACAAAAACACTTCTTTCTTCTTCCGAGCAAATAAAAACACGTCTGACTTCTTATTATTATTAATAATAAGAAGTTAATAATATTAACATTTAATTAATTAAATTACAGTATCGACGGAATTTTAATAAGAAATTGATTAATAAAAATATTTTATATGGCACATTAAGGGGGGAGTCTGGTCCAGCCGAGCGTTTTTTCAAACGTGTTTTTTTTAATGATATTATATATTTTATTAAATAAGATTTTTTTTACATGAAAAGAGACATATGTGGAAAAAAATAAAAAATAAAAAGTTACTTTAAATATAAATATATATAGATATAGCAGTGACAAGGCTAGAGGTCGTTAAAATCTGCGAGAGCTCTGTAGTCCACAAAAATCGTCTAAAACATAAATCCCAAGAATTTTTTGTTAAAATGTGATCGTAAAATGCTGATGAACCTCAATTTGCAAAAAAAAAATTTTTTTGCGAAAATGGCGGAAGAAAGAGAAAAATTGAATGTAAAATTTCGTCACTTATTTTGCTCTAACTTTTTTTTATAATGAAAATTCATAAATATTCGAGGGTCATCCGCATATAAATTTAATTACCTTTAATTTAAGCTATTATCGAAGTAAATCGGTTGAAAATTCGAAGAGCTAGGACTCCTGCAAATTTAAAAAACATGGTTTCGAGAAAAACGCGTTTAAAGTTTTCGTTTGGAGAACTCTTAGTTTTTACATACTTACTACTGTTTAACGCTAATCTGCGATTCCTGGAGCATAAAGTAGACCCTCAGCCTTCTCAAAAAACTGATGCTTTTCAATATTCCTCAATTTGAGTGCAATTCGTACCTCCTTCGTAGCGTCAAGGCTTTTCCGTGCTTGCCGCTTCAGGCGTTCGTTGTCGTAGTTCTCGGCATAACTTTTGGATTTGTAGGCCGATTTTCAAGTTCAGCAGTTCCATTATCTTTAAAATAGCTGAGTAGCCTTCATTAAATAATGCGGCAGCTATATATGAAGCACTCTCGACTGTTGTTAAGCCAGAATGCAGATGTTTTGGAGCTAAACGCCAAATAGTTGCGTTGAAGCTTTCGTTTGCATTTTGTGTGTGTCCACCCAAACATCTTTGCAACAGGTCGTCTTTAGAAAGATCTTCATAAATCGGCAATATATGCTTCTGCACATCAGCATGAAGAGGAGCTGGGTGATTATATTTAGTTCCTTTAGCAACGGCCTTTTGATACTTGCACCAGCTGTCATCGCCCTTAGGGCAATCCTCATGCTTCGGATTCTCATCAGTCGAAGTCAAATGCTTATAGGTGGCCATGATTGCTCTTTTCATATTCTCAACTGAATCAATATTACGTCGTATAGCTAACCCGTAATATTTGGTAAGTTTTTTAATCATAACATTCGTTAACTTTCCTTTACCTCCGAGTTTTTCTTTAGTCCTGACATTTCGAAGTCGATTGCCCATTCTCTTTTCAACGTGGCCTATGCATTCATTTTTCGACACTACATGATCTTCACCGTATGGATTTATTTCAAGAATTGATTTAAAAGTCTTGGAATCACCATCACCAATGTAATTTCCATATTTTACTCCGTGCATTTCTTCAGACCGTAAAAACATTTCTTGCATCCCATCGACCTCCATTTTTCCAGCTGACCCCTCGTGATTCATATAACATTCTTCTTCATGTTCTTCTATCCATTTTTTATATTCTCCAGAATTCTTGTCCTTATTGTTCCAGTAAGTACAGGCACTACAGTAACTTGATTTTACAACGACATCTATCACTTTGCCTGTGTAGTAACCGATAAGCGTAACCACTCCGTACAGCGAAGAAAATCCACGCTTCTTCCAAGAACCGTCGCCAGAAACTTTCAAGTTATTTAACGGTCTCTCACGTTTTTCATTTTCTTTTTGTTCTTCCTTTGCTGCTTTTTTAATTAGAGTCAAAAACATAACTTTTGCGGCATCACGCACATGTTCCAGAATTAAGTAATATGCGGATTTACTCAAACCTTTTCCAATATCCATCAAGTTGCTAAATAAATTTATTCCTTTCAGGCTAATTCCTAAAAGTCTCATAACAAATACCATTCTTCTGTTCACTTCATATGCACCTTGTATGAAAGGACTAGAATTATATAGTATGTTAATTAGGATGATTTTAAGTCCGTCTGTCAGTTTTGTGCCAGACTATTCAGTCTTGGCGCAGTGCTGCGACAGTAGTTAATTTTCCTCTGGAGCGCTTTGGTATACGTACTTGACGCGCTCCACTTATAACAATATTTAACTACATTTCCAGTTTGAATTTGTTAAAACAATTACAGAATCGCATTCTCCACATGTTTAGGAATATTTTGGAGCAAAAAAAAAAACATCGATTTTTTCGACCTTCTGGACCAGACTCAACCTTAAGTATGTTCCAGTTAAAAATTTTTTATCAAATGTCAATAAATTGTGTCCTATGACCTCTGTAAATTATATTGTTGAATCTTTAAAAAGATTTTTTCTTTGACTCATATTTGTATACTTACTTGTTTTGAAAATTGGATTTCAAGTTTGTAATAAAGGGTTATGGAAATTCTTAAATATCAAATTGCATTAAAATTTGAATTTCACATTTTAACTAGAACTTGAGATTTGTATAAATTATATAAAATAAGAGTATTGGTTTTCGAGCTGACCATTTAAAGAATGTTACTTTTTGCCCTGGTCCTTTTATAAGTGTTAGTTTTCGTACCGACTACCTCATAAATGTTAGTTTTCGCCCTAATCATTTTGATAGTGTTATTTTTCGTCCTGAACATTTACAGAATGTTTGTTTTCGTTCTAATCATTTTTAAAATGTTAGTTTTTGCCAGGGAGTTCCAGAAATGTCAATCTTCTTCAAACCGAAAAATTACTGTGTTAGTCTTCGTAACACCCGTCGACATAAACCATCGTCTGGCATTGTAACTTGGAAATGGGGTCTCTACGAGTAATTTCCCACTGGCTAAGACCTTTTTCACTTGCCACGTCGGTTTGAGGCCTCGACAACTGCAGCCCATAAATTTCCTTTAGGGGTCTCACGAACCTACACTTGGAGATTTTGAGGGGTCAACTCACACGCTTCAGATTCATTAAAAAAGTAAGAATCTACATTCTATTTTCGGGAGATTCACGATTCATCCCCAACTTATTCCCGTGCACCTGCTCGGCGAGGAAAACTCATTCGGGGCCTTCTCCCACTCTTGGGCCCTGCCTACCCCTCCGTCCAAATAACCCGTTTAAATTTACTACTGCCAAATACCCCATCCTTTCTATGTACAGTCAAATTTTGCTGCAGTCATAGAATGTGACGGTATATAAAAAATGTAGAGTATGTTTTTATTAATTATTATTACTATCAGTGCTTTTTTTAGTAGAACTATAGTTGCTGCTAATCCTAATAAGCTAAATAGAGCGACTATTCGTACAGAAAATTACCACAGTATTTCTTTTTGTAAAAATCGCTGTTATCCCAGTATCTTTTGGTGAAAAGAACAATTGTAGGTATCACAAGAATCCCCCGGTACCTCTTAAAAAAATTTTAAATTTGTTTTTACAGACGAATTTGAAGCATTAACCGGTGAAAAGCCTGGTATGAATGTTTTGCACGAATCACTGTAACTACACCGTTGAAAATATTGAGTATTTGTGACTTGGAAAGTTAAAATGGACCTTACGTCAAAAAATCGATTTTTGTTACTGATACGTGATTCTTAAAGAAAAAAGTTCACTTTTTTGAATGAAATAAACATCAAAAAATCGATTTTTTTGACGCAAGGTCCCTTTTAACTTTCCAAGTCACATTTGTGTAATAATCGGTTCTTATTAAATTTGTTGTGTCAAAATTTAACATTTTTCGTGTGTGGATTTAATACTTCCTTTAAATGTCATTCGATTCTTGAGCATAACCTCTAATTTTTTAGTAATAACACTGTAATTTACACTTAATTTTTTGTGGTAAAACGTAAATTTCATATTGAAAATTCATTTTAATAAGCAAAAGGTAGAGTTCAATACTAATTGAATCAAATGTACTCCTTAACTCAACACGATTATAATTTACTTCTGCCAAGCAAACGATAAACATAACAACATAAATCCCTGTGTTAAAAATTAACACAAAAGATTGGACCGTTTGGGACATGTAATTTATGTTAAATAAAACATAAACATTTTTAACTGTGTAGCTGCAATTATTACAGTAGAAGAAGTCGGTCGGAGGGATAGGCAGGGCCAAAGAGTGGGAGAAGGCCCGGAATGAGTTGTCCTCGCCGAGCAGGTAGACGGGAATAAGTTCGGGATGAAAAGTGAACTGTCCCTATTTTCCTGTCTCCCGTAAATTGAATGCCTTAAGCTAACAAGTTGCTTTGTTCCAGTTGTTCTGACGATTAAAGCAAGAATTCAGGTTTTCATGAAGATTTCTTCCTCTCATCCTATTTCAACTCCACGATTTATGTAATTTAGATAAATAAAAGAATTTATTACGCTTCCTGACGCATTGTTCGGTGGACTTTCTTTTGCCCTGTTCCCTTAGTTCAAAGCCTCCTGGCTTTGTAAATAAATCAGGGATAAATATTCAAATAAATAAGTTTGTATACTGCGAATGTCCCTTCCGGACATAACACATGTATGTAGATTTACGTGTAGATAACGGGGAAAAAATATAGAAGTTTGTTTATGTTCGCCTACATAGAATTTACTATCCAAAATTCGTGCTTTCTTAAAAAAAAGTTTGAATAATAATTGGTTAATTTAAAATATTTAAAATAATTAAAAAATTTAAATATTTTTTAAAAACTTATTTAAAAAACGGCCCTGACCCTTCAGCTGTAAAAGTTTTGGCTTCTAGTGCTAAAAATTTGTACCAATAAAGTTTTATTTAGTGTATAATAAAAAATATTTTTAAAAATGGTTTCCTGGTGGAAAATGTTTAATCTCTGCCTCATGTAATTGAAAAAAATTAGGGCGGTACGGAACCCTTCGACTTGGTACGAGTGTAACTCGTACTTGTTTCAATTATTTTTATTGAACCCTATTGAAAAAAATTGCCACATTTGTGCCCTTATTTGTGCCATCATTTGTGCCCACATTTGAGGCTTCTAATGTGTCCACAAATGTGGTAGCGGATTCGAAATGGCATATGCGCCCACAAAATGTGGTCTCAAATGAGGGCACAAATGTGGCCTCAAATGCGGGCACAAATGTACCCACAATGAAAAAAATATAAAATAAAAAAAATATTATTAATCTTGATTTACACTATATTATTTACAAGTAGTTGCCTGCATTAACTTTGGAAACTTAGCATTACGAAGAAAATTTTGAAAATAAGTTTGGGGGTATGGGGATTCGAACGCGGGTTCGACGCACGCAAACTAACTACCGAACCACTGAGCTACATAGGCGACTGCCAATAGAAAGGATAATCTTTCTCTTGAGGTGCAAGTGATTTTATTGGCTGTCAAAATGGCGGGCTTATTTAAAAACGTTTTCACGACATTTTTCAATTATTGAAACATTTGTAATAAAGTATTTGCTTTTATAACAGTTAATTCTTATTTAAAAATTTATTCCTAATTTATTAAATTTCTTTGATTAATTCACTAATTTTTTTTCCGATTCGGTTGTAAAATACACATATTAAGTCTGTTAGTGGGAAAAATTGAAACAAAGTTCCTTGATACTTTGTTATAAATTATAAACTTCTGTTATTTTATAATTTTAGACTTTTATCAAAGGTTATTTTGAAGTCAATTATGAAATATTTCGAAAATCCTTATAGCTTTTTTTAAAATTGCGGAAATTACATTTTCTCCGGAAAAATAATAAATATTAGAAATTTTATTAATTTTTGAGTTTAGATACTTGGCAAAGATTTAAAAAAAACGTTAACATTATTTTGAAAATTTAATGAATATTTTATAATTTTTCTACTATTATTTAAAGTTTCAAACATTTAAAGGATTTTTATATTTCTTTTTTTCCCTTTTTATTTATCTTTACATTTTGTATTCTGTTTTTATTAATTCTAATATTTCAGTAGATTCTATGCAAATTTTATTACTTTTTTATACCTTCTATATTTTTTTACAGTTTGTTAAATTGGTGAAATAAATATTTCTCCATTTTCTTCCTATTTTTTTAATTTTGCTTCCTCATAAAGGAAGCTTTGTGATCGTTAATATTTTCGGTTTTTCAAAAATACTCTAAATCGACTCATTTTTATCTAAAAAGCGTAAATTTACGTTATTAAGCAAATGTCCAGATGTATGTGTGTGTGTGTGTATGCGTGTCTAGCGATTTTTGTCACCAAAATATCTCGAGATCCCTTCAACGGATTTCAATAATAAAATTTGGATGACTTATTTAGCTTATGAATATCTAAATTTAGACACAGAGATTTTTGAAAATACTAATTAAAATTTTTTTAGCACCTTTTTTCATAGAAAAATTCGTTTTTTGACAAAAATTTTTTTCATGCTGAAAAAAACAACTTAAGCAATACAAAAATCATATTCCTTATCTCAAAACAAATGGATTGACCTATATAAGTTTTATAAAAAAAAGTTCATACAATAATTCATGTTTTTCCATTTTTTTGCATTTAAAATTCTTTTTTAAATGAGGCAGTTGGTGCAGAAACCGCACAAGTCCATTTTTTTCGAAAATCACTTTTTTATAGAAAATTAATCTTTAAATGAAGCTCTACGATCTAGTAAAATATTACATATGTTACTAAACTCTAAACCCTTTAAAATAAATAAACAAATTTTCGTTTCGTGCAGAAGCAGCACAAGTCCATGATTCCAAGCTGCACACAATGATGCGCAATGGATGAAATAATCTTTATTTGTGATATTTTTAAAGTGTTTTAGACGTTGTTAAATAATGTATATTAATCAATTTATATTATAAATAAAGTGCACTGAAAGCGAGTCAGAAAACAATAATAGTGAATTATGTCATAATTTTTAAGAAAATGTTGGAAAGTGATTTTTAAAAAATTTTTAAAAGTCCAAAAGTTAATTTATTTTTTTTATACCCTATATGAATTAAAATATGAATCAATCATATTGAATTTTTAAACTTATAGGTTAGTAGAAAATAATACAAAACGCAAGATTAAAAAAAATTCTTACATTTACAAGAAAAACAGTTTTTATTGATTCCTGAACAATTACGATTTATGGACTTGTGCGGTTTCTGCACAAACTGCCTTAAATAAATTCTCCAATTAAAATTAATATTATTAATTTATTGCTTCCTCTATGAGGAGGCAAATTATTTTGCTTACTTGGAAGCGAAATGTTCATAAAATGGACATAATTTTCACCTATTATTGATGTAATATTATTTTTTTAGTCCTTTCTTGTGTTTTAATCTCGGTTTTAATTAATTTTTTAGTTTTTGCCATCATTTTTCTTATGGAAATATTGATCCTGTATTTAAATTTTTGATTTTTATTTTGTAATTACGAATTATTGAAAATATTTGTTAGATTCTTTTATCATTTTAAGAACTTTTAAATTTTTTTCTTCTTTGGCAGCCTTGTAATCTTTTATTTTATATTTTGTAAATTTAAGCTTAGACTAAATATTCTCATATTAACATCGTTGTTCTATTTTATAGAATTTTTTTACTTTAAAAATTTTTTCCAATTGTTACGTACGTAACTTATATATATAAATTATTATATACATTGTTATTTATGTTTATATTCAATTCTTATTAATATAAGAATTTTTATCATTGTATATCATTTTGCTTAATATTGGATAACAAAAGTAGATTTGATTTTATAATTGAGAACGCTTTAAGAGGGAAAAGACCATGTTTACATATTAAACATATACAAGTCTAGACAAGCTTCTCCAACAGCTATAGAGGAGGGAAATACATAAGTTCTGTCAGCGGTAAAGGGAACGGGGAGAAGAGGCAAGCAAAGACAAACGTTTTCCAAATATCAAGAACTACGATATACTTTCACTTCTGCATAGAAGAGAGGGGAGAAAAAGGACAAGCGAGGCATCTTCTCTTTTTATCAACCATTATGATTCCCAATTTTATGATATATAAATTGGAGCATCAGATTGACCAGTTCAGTTCGTCGAGTTTAGACAAAGGTTTAAGCTATCATCAACAGTCTGAGTCTATATCATTAACAAGTTTTGAGTTTTCACATCACGGTCTTACCATCTCGTCTGTGACTACTGACATTTAAATACTCAAGTTTACTTGTAGTATTACGCTAATTAGTTCAATTTCAATCAAATTGATCCAAGTTGTCATTCCGCATAATAACGGAATTTCACACATTTTCGTGAGAAAAACAAGTTACAAGTCTCCTGCAAGAAGTCTCTAATCTCTACGAAAATTTACCTGCATCGACGTCCAGTGCTTAGGATCACCGTCTGTTTACTCAGAGCCTAATCTACTTCAAGCTTACTACTCCTTTATCGCTTGTCTTCAACAAACAAATCTTCGAGTTCGAACGGCAATCTTTTCATCTCTCAAAAGTAAGACTCAATTTATAAAATCACCTTTGTAAATTCACAACTCACAATAATCATCTAATAAATAAATATTATTCAACATACTTAAGTACTCTCATTGACTTAATCCTCATCCCAAATCAAGTTCTTAATTGAAATTGATTTAAAAGGAGGAACTAGGGAATATTGTAAGGGTTTTTGTACATCAAAACGTAACAGAAGCCCTTTACAATTTTGGTGCATCGGCCGGGTTACAAAATAAAAGTCGATGAAAAAAAAATTTGTAAAATTTTTTTAGAAACAAAATATAAGTCAATCATAAAAATTCATGAAAATTTTTTAAATATCAATTAAATTTTAAATAAAATTCAAATTTTCCGAATGATCTATTTTTCAAAAATCAATGAGCTAAATAAATTGAAAGAGTCAATAAAAAGCATATATGTTTGAAATAAAATCTTTAATATCATTTTAAAAATATTTGTTGTATATGATCCGTATTAGCTTGGAGCATTTTCAATTTTAAACTATTAAATGTATATTTGTAAAGAAGGGTTCGTTTCCCTTATATTTGCTAGGTGCATTTACAATTGTAAATCCTAAAAGTTTATTTGTAAATAGGGGTTCGAGTCCTCTTAAAAATACGGTAAAATCTGTACAACTTAATTATTTATCTTTGTTACCATTTATTCGTTAATACAAGTTTATTGACATTTTTTCTAGAAGAGTGAGAATATTTATTTATAAAAACTTTTGCATAAAATACTTCTTTTTATTACATTTATATGCAAATGATTTGTTTTTTTTTTTAAAATTGTAATTTTAAGTATCATGCAACTTGAAATTAATGTCAAATTCAAATGAAAATAATACTGATTGTCAACATTTAACTCGCTCAAAAATAAAAGAAAATCCTAAACTATCCTAAAATTCCGGAATTCCTAATATCAAATCAAAACCA
This sequence comes from Ganaspis brasiliensis, assembly GCA_037103525.1. NCBI lineage: Eukaryota > Metazoa > Arthropoda > Insecta > Hymenoptera > Figitidae > Ganaspis > Ganaspis brasiliensis. The sequence continues at coordinate 1,009,695 of JAZKLR010000053.1, read as the reverse complement.
TTTACTAGTACACCGAGGTATACTAAAACAAATCTAAATATTAATTTTTCACAAAAAGAAAAACAATCAGATTCAGGATTCATTTCAACTCAACTTTTTGACAGTGACGATACTTCTAACAGTAATAATAGTGATAGCGAAGAACTTACGGCAGAAAAAACTTTAATTGAAAGTCATTTAAATAATTTAGAAGATTTTGGCTTTAATAAAAATCAGTCTGAATTAAATAAAACTTTAATAGAGGAAATTGACGATATTTTGAAAATCAATCTTTACATAATTCCGACATATCTTCTAATAATTCTGAAATTTCATTAAATCAAGAAAATATGGCTTTACCGAATAACCAGCAAGTTTCTTTACGCGACGCTTTAGAAACAATTCCATTATTCGATGGAAAAAATATACCATTATCGATATTCATTGAGGGTTGTGTAGAAGCAAAATCAATGCTTCCAGAAAATGTAGATGTGGAAAAGAATTTAGTAAAAATAATTCGGGGTCGAATTTCAGGCGAAGCAAGGAAAATTATATTAGGGCATAGTTTTAACACAGTACAAGAATTATCAGAAAGATTAAAAACAGTTTACGCACCCGCGAAATCAGTATATCAGTTACAAGGGGAATTAGGGGCAATGTATATGTGGGAGCATGAAAACGTAGTGTCTTATGGGTCAAGAATTGCAGAAGCAGCAGAAAGAATTTTAAATGCGCATAAAATTAATAACGAAAATACAGTAGACGAAACATTTAAAACAGGACTAGAAGAAACCATTGTTGATTGTTTTATGCGAGGACTTAGACCAGAATTAGAATTACGAGTAGGAATATCAGATACATTTAAAAACGCAGTAAATAAAGCAATAGAAGTGGAAAAAAAATTATTATCACGCAATGAACTAAGAAAAAATACAAAAAAACTAGAAAATGAACATTTTTTCAAAAACAATAAGGAATTTGCTAAGACAACAAAGATAAATGTTGCTCAGGATGAAATCATTACTTGTTTACTCTGTGGTAAAAAAGGACATTTTGCAGTAAATTGTTTTCAAATTAATAAATTACTAGGACAAAGGCAAGAAAATCTTATACATTCACAACGAAATTTTACATCCCAGAATCAATATCAAAATCGTTTTAGTAACAGAAATCAAAATCAACCTTCTTTTACATATCAAAATCAAAATCGTTTTAGTAATAGAAATCAAAATCAACTATTTAATGCATCTCAAGACCAACATCAAAATTATTATAAAAACCCTCCGCGAAATCAATATCAAAGTCAAAACCAGTATAGAAACCCACCACAAAATCAATTCCAAAATTCATATCGAAATCAAAACCAGTATAGAAATCCAGCACAAAATCAATTTCAAAATTCATATCAAAATCAAAGATAAAGTCAAAATCAAAATATGTATCAAAACAGATTTGAAAACCAACAACAACAAACACAACAACAAGGACCAAGCACAAGCAGAGATATTCCACCAACAAACCTACTCACAAAAATCAAAATATTTTATGTAATTATTGCAAAAACCCGGGACATGTAATTAGTGAATGTAGAAAAAGAATATATAACAATAGCCAACAACAAACGCATCATCCAGTAGAACATTCGGAAAACTCCAAAATTCTTCCTCAGTAGGATGCTCCGAGGACAGATTAAAAAATTTTAATGCATCCGGCAATAATAAACTCCCAACAAAACATATAAATTTAGCAGAACCTAATTCAATACCATACGTTCGAGTAAATACTAATGGACTTAAAACATCTACAACTATGATGATTGATACAGGCGCAGGACCAAGTTTGTTAAAACTTAGAGCACTTCATAATGATAAAGAAATTGATAAAAATAAATGCATCAAATTAACAGGAATTAATGAGCATCCAGTTTATACATTAGGACAAGTAAAACTTAATATTTTTGGCATTCCGACAATTTTTAATTTATTATCTAATGATGTACCAATTGAACACGACGGTATTTTAGGAACAGAATTTTTTGTCAATAATAAAGTAAAAATAAATTATGAAGAAAGACACATAGAAATAAATAATCAAAAATTTTACTTTGAATCAAACGATTATTTTACAATACCAGCTAGATCAGTTTATAATATTCATGTTAAAATTTTGAATAAAGATAAAAAGATAGGTTTTATCCCTAAACAGTCAGTAGCAGGAGGTGTTTTCTTAGGCAACGCAGTTGTAACAAATACAGACGGAAAAGCATATATAAAGGTATTTAACACACGCAACGAGTCTATAAAAATACCTATTCTTAATATAAAACTGGAAAATTTTAAAGAATTAGAAAATGAAAATCAAAAATGTAATTTCAAAAACCATAAAAATATTGTAATAGAAGAAATAATTAACGTGTTTACAAACAATGACAAATCAGGAAAAATTTTTAATATCACAGGAACAGATAGAGTAGAAGAATTGAAAAAGTTACTTAGATTAGACCATTTAAACAAAGAAGAGCTAGAACATGTTATAAAATTAGTAAATAAATACTCGGATAGATTTCATATACCGGGAGAATATTAAGAAGCAACTGATCTTATTAAACACAGAATTATTACTACAGATGACACACCTATTATAACAAAACAATATAAATTTCCACCTGTACACAAAGAGGAAATGACACGTCAGGTAAACGAATTATTAGAACAACAAATTATTAAACCTTCCGATTCACCATATAACACACCGATTTGGATAGTACCGAAGAAGGACGACTCTCAAGGAAACAAAAAATGTCGGTTAGTATTAGACTTTAAAAAATTGAATGAACGCACAGTAGGACAATTTTATCCTTTGCCAAATATAATCGATTTGTTAGACCAATTATCAAACGCTCAATATTTTTCCGTTTTCGACTTAGCTTACGGTTTTCATCAGATTAAAATGGATCCAAGAGACGCGCATAAAAATCGCATTTTCAACACCGTATGGGCATTGTGAATTCGACAGAATGCCATTTGGTTTAAAAAATTCGCCGAGTACCTTTCAAAAATTAATCGATCAAGTACTATTAGGTTTACAAGGAATGGAATTGTTTGTCTATTTAGACGACGTTGTTATCTATGCAAATACGTTAGAAGAACACGAAGAAAAATTTTCAAAATTCATGGAAAGACTACGAATTGCAAATTTGAAATTACAGCCCGACAAATGTGAATTTTTACGGTTAGAAGTATGTTATTTAGGACATATTATCGATAAACATGGAGTACGACCTGACCCGAAGAAAGTGGAAGCAGTGCAAAAATTTCCAGTACCAAAAAATGTCAAAAATATAAAACAATTTTTAGGACTCGCCGGTTATTATAGAAGATTTATAGAACAATTTTCCAAGATTGCAAACCCTCTAAATGAACTTTAAAAAAAAGATATTCCTTTTCTTTGGACTGAAAAACAAGAAACGGCATTTAATACATTCAAAACTAAACTTTGCGAAGAACCACTTTTAAAAAGACCACATTTTTCTCAACCATTTATTCAAACGACAGACGCCTCAGGGTTTGCAATAGGAGGCATATTACCACAAGGAAAAGTAGGCAAAGATCAACCAGTTGCATATACTTCGCGAACCTTAACTGAAACAGAAAGAAAATACGATACGTGCGAAAAAGAAGCATTAGCAATTATTTATTGCGTTCAACATTTTCGACCATATCTATATGGAAGAAAATTTACCTTAGTAACAGACCACAAACCTTTAGTTTGGTTTCAGAATTCTAAAGATCCATGTTCAAGAGTTACAAGATGGAAGTTAAAATTAGCAGAATACGATTTTAATGTTATTTACAAAGCAGGTAAAACAAACGTCAACGCTGACGCTTTGTCTCGAAATCCAGTCGAAGAAAATATTGAAGAAGAAAATATTAAAGAAAATAATGAAGAAAAATTCAAAAATATAAATCAAGAAAGTATCAATGAAATCGAAACAAATATTCGAAAAGTTAATCAAGAATACACTCAAAGAAGTGTCCAAGAAAAAATTGAACAAGATGTTCATCTTATAATTAATCTCTTTCTAATATTTATAAACATGTTATCAGGTACAAAAAATCAAAATACATTGCCTAGTGTCTGCAATGTCGTTACAAGAAATCAAATGAAGAAAGTAGATACATTAAACAAAAATGAAAAAAATAAGCAAGTCAAGATTCTAGATAAATCAAATAAACATGAAGAAAAAAAGAAGAAACGAGGAAGACCGAAAAAGGATATTCATTTTAATACCTCCCTTTTCAAAAAGAAAAGGGGAAGGCCGAAAAAATTGTTAAATGAAGAAAATAAAAAACAAACTCAAAACAAAAAGAAATTCTACAATGAAGTCTATTCTGACGAAGTTATGTGAGATCCTGAATATATAAATCAAAAAACTAAAGAAGAAAAGGAACGAAATAAAAAACAAATTCAAAAGAAACAGAAATTCGACAAAGAAATATATTCTGACGAGGTTATGTCAGATCTTGAATATAAAAAACAAAATCAAAAAACTCAAAGGGAAGAAATTGATCTTGGTTATGAGAACACAGATGCTGAATCATCAGAAGAAGAAAATACTCTAGAAGAAAATAAAAATTGTACAAATCTCAATCTCAAGAAAGAAAAATATATTATTGATTGTAGAGATCAATTACCAATGCGTAAGGATAATTTTGCATATTTTATTTCAGTTAATGGAGAACCAAGAGATAATGGTTCCCGATTTTTAGCAAAAAGAGAAAAATTACCTAACTTTGGTAAACTTCAAGTGGGTATAGCTGAAAAAATAAAAAAGGGTATGTATTATCACATAGCCCTTCCGATAGAAAATGAGTTAAAAAAAATGTTTCTGACACAGTAAGAATTATAGAAACCTCAATTATTTCTTTAAAAAATATGGCAGAAAAACTAAATTTAAAATCAGTAAGTATCGCAAAAACTTCTCGAATTAATAATGTAAATTGGAAAGAAATTTTATCAAAATTAAATCAATTTTTGAAAATTCGGTTGTAAAAATAATAATATGTAACGGAATTACGAAATATCCAACTAAAGAAGAATATATGCAATTAATAGAAGAAGCACATTCTAGTGCAATTGGCGGTCATAAAGGTGTTACAAAAACATATGGTAGATTAAGACAGAATTACTATTGGGAAAATATTAAACTTAATATTCAGAAGTACATTCAAAATTGTTTACAATGTCAGCTTAAAAAATTAGTTCGTGTAAAAACAAAGGATCCAATGATCATAACAGATACACCAGGCACAGCATTCGAAAAAATTGCAATGGATATTGTTGGTCCTCTTCTAAAAACAGAATCAGGCAATGAATAAATATTAACAATCCAGGACAATCTTACTAAATATTCGTTAGCAATAGCACTTCCAAATCATCAGGCTAGTACAATAGCTGATGCATTTATCAAAAAATTCATTTGCATTTATGGATCACCCAAAGGAGTTTTGACGGATCAAGGGACAGACTTTTTAAGCAATTTAATGAGACGTTTAGCAAAAAGATTCAGAATTCGCCAATTTAAAACAACTGCCTTTCATCCTCAATCGAACGGTTTAATTGAGAGATCACATCATGTTTTAGGGGAATATTTAAAACAGTTCATAAATAAAAATGAAGAATGGGACGACTGGCTAGAACTCGCTATGTTTTCATACAACACCAGTGTACACGAGGGTACCAAATGTACTCCGTATAAATTAATTTTTGGAAAATTAGCACGGTTACCATCTAGTGATCCACCACTGGAACACGAAAAATTAGAAACATATGATCATTATTTAACTGATTTAATAACAATATTACATGAAATGAGAAATATTGCAAAAGAAAATTTAATATCAGCAGAAGAAAAGTCAAAAATTTATTATGATAAAAAATGAAATCCACAAGATTTTAAAGTAGGGGATGAAGTTTTCTTACTTCAAGGGGGGAAAATTCACAAATTTGCCAATCAATACACAGGACTACATAAAGTATTAGAAATTTTAAATAAAGGAAATATTAAAATACAAGTAAAAAATAAACAAAAAATAGTACATATAAGTAGACTTAAACTGTCACGTATTGTACCAGAAAAATAAATAAAAATTCATAAACAGATCCCCCCCTCGATCCAAATGGGGGAGGTGTTACGTACGTAACTTATATATATAAATTATTATATACATTGTTATTTATGTTTATATTCAATTCTTATTAATATAAGAATTTTTATCATTGTATATCATTTTGCTTAATATTGTATAACAAAAGTAGATTTGATTTTATAATTGAGAACGCTTCAAGAGGGAAAAGACCATGTTTACATATTAAACATATACAAGTCTAGACAAGCTTCTCCAACAGCTATAGAGGAGGGAAATACATAAGTTCTGTCAGCGGTAAAGGGAACGGGGAGAAGAGGCAAGCAAAGACAAACGTTTTCCAAATATCAAGAACTACGATATACTTTCACTTCTGCATAGAAGAGAGGGGAGAAAAAGGACAAGCGAGGCATCTTCTCTTTTTATCAACCATTATGATTCCCAATTTTATGATATATAAATTGGAGCATCAGATTGACCAGTTCAGTTCGTCGAGTTTACACAAAGGTTTAAGCTATCATCAACAGTCTGAGTCTATATCATCAACAAGTTTTGAGTTTTCACATCACGGTCTTACCATCTCGTCTGTGACTACTGACATTTAAATACTCAAGTTTACTTGTAGTATTACGCTAATTAGTTCAATTTCAATCAAATTGATCCAAGTTGTCATTCCGCATAATAACGGAATTTCACACATTTTCGTGAGGAAAACAAGTTACAAGTCTCCTGCAAGAAGTCTCTAATCTCTACGAAAATTTACCTGCATCGACGTCCAGTGCTTAGGATCACCGTCTGTTTACTCACAGCCTAATCTACTTCAAGCTTACTACTCCTTTATCGCTTGTCTTCAACAAACAAATCTTCGAGTTCGAACGGCAATCTTTTCATCTCTCAAAAGTAAGACTCAATTTATAAAATCACCTTTGTAAATTCACAACTCACAATAATCATCTAATAAATAAATATTATTCAACATACTTAAGTACTCTCATTGACTTAATCCTCATCCCAAATCAAGTTCTTAATAGAAATTGATTTAAAAGGAGGAACTAGGGAATATTGTAAGGGTTTTTGTACATCAAAACGTAACACAATTAACAAAATTTTATACATTTTTTTTCTTTAATTTGTGAACCAATTTTTCTAATTTAAAAATTCGTTCCTCTTTAGTAATATATTTTAATATTTTTCAAATTATCTTCTTATTTATTTTTTTAATTATAAAAAACTTACGTAAATAGTTTATATTTTTGAAAAGTATTTCTATATTTTTATATCCATATTTTTATGTTACTGTTTCATTACTCAGTTTTTTTAAAATTTTTCTTCATTTCTTTAATAATGACCATGACATTTTTTATTTAAAAGAATTTTATCATTTTTTTAATAGATTGTTTTCTTACCTTTTTCGTTCTTGCTTTTTTTAATTTATTATTTTTTCGTTGCTTTTACTTAATTTTCTTGATTTTGTGATCATATGAATTTAAAGAAATTTTTTTTTGAAATTTTCTTATTTATTTGACATAATTTATTTGATTTTGATTAACCCTCCTGAGCATTGAGCCGAATATATTCGTCCAAACTAAGTTGTTTCCGTATGCACCTGGACGAATATATTCGTCCAAACAATTTTGTCAACACAATTTCACCAAATTAACTTGAAGGTCCAAAACAAATTGGTAATCACAGTTTAGGGTTAAGAGATTAGCAAACACAAAATTTTAAGAAATATTTACAGTTTTTATTAATAATTAGTGTTATTAAAAAATTGTTTAAAAAGTAGAAATAGCCTCTCATTCTACAATATTCAAACTAAGATAAATTTTTTCCAAATAATCCTATAATCATAAGAATTGGTATCTAGAGGTTTTTGAGGTCGCTGATTTCGAATATGAAAACAGAATTTAAAAATTCAAAATGGCGGATCCAATATGGCTGACAAATTTTAATTTTTTTTGGATTTTTATGAAAATTGGTTTCTAGGGGTTTTTGAAGTCGCTGATTCCGAATATATAATCAGAATTTCAAAATTCAAAATGGCGGATCCAATATGGCGGATAATTTTAATTTTTTTTGGATTTTCATGAAAATTGGTTTCTAAGGGTTTTTGGGGTCGCTGATTTCGAATATATAATCAGAATTTCAAAATTCAAAATGGCGGATCCAATATGGCGGACAAATTTTAATTTTTTTTTTGGATTTTTATGAAAATTGGTTTCTAGGGGTTTTTGGGGTCGCTGATTCCGAATATATAATAAGAATTTCAAAATTCAAAATGGCGGATCCAATATGGCAGACAAATTTTAATTTTAATTTTTTTTATTTTCATGAAAGTTGGTTTCTAGGGGTTTTTGAAGTCGCTGATTCCGAATATATAATCAGATTTTAAAAATTCAAAATGGCAGATTCAATATGGCAGACTAATTTTGAATTTTTTTTTTGATTTTTATAAAAATTGTTTTCTAGGGGTTTTTGGGGTCGCTAATTATGAAGATAAAATGAGAGTTTTAAAATTCGAAATGGCGAATCCAATATGGCGGACTAATTCAAAACATCTTTTTAGATTTTCATGAAAAGTGGTAGCTAAAGGTTCGATCCGCGGGCGTCCAGTTTTTGGTTTATGTGTAACCTTTGTTGCATATTTGTGCACGATTTACTCTATAATCTAGATCATAAAAGTTACATGCTCTTGATGCCTAATCTTGTACTTTTTGTGTAAGACAAATGCATTCTGTAAACACTAGTCTACGGGCCCGTATCATTTTGACAAAAATTTTTTTGGGCAACTTGTTATATTGTACTCCTAAAAATGAATGTTATATTTTACTCCTACTAAAAACAAAGATTTTTAAGTTTTAATTATTCAATAATTGAAATTATTGGATTAATTAAGTCTTTTAAAATTAATTTAATGTATTAAAATCAATTATTTAATAAATAAGACTTAAAAATCTTTGATTTCAGGAGGAGTAAAATATAACATTCATCATCAGGAGTACAATATAACAAGTTACCCGAAAAAATTTGTGTCAAAATGATACGGACCCTAGTCTACTAGGTGCTGAAACAATTGTTTATATTTATATTTTATATTTTTTTATATTTATTTTAACCTTTTTGGTCCATGTTTCGGCGTAACTCCTTTGAAGGAAACATCGTGACAAGTACTCATTAATTAACGAAATTTCTTTTTTATCACACCACGGGGGCGGCTTTAGGCAAATATAAGATTCTCGGGGGGGGGGGGGCGGTCGCCCTATTCGCCCCCCGTAAAACCGCCACTGTCACACCATTTCATAAAAACCATGCCTTCTTTCTGACAGCACACGGCTTCATCTTTTTTGAATTTGGCTTTTTTCAGACCATCAGGTAATCCTTTTTTGATCGTATAATTGTGGAGAATTATAAAAATTATCCATCACTAAACAGTAACCTTTGTACAACAGATTCTCGCAAAGTTTCAGGACAATTTGTGTTGTTACAGAGCAGTTTTCTTCATTTTTTTTCAGTTGTTTTACCTGTGTAGAGAATCGTTTTTATTATATAGCTTGAGTCACTTTCGCACATATATTCAAACAATATTTGGATGAACTTACAAGAAATTTCACTTTGACAATATGCAATTGAGTTGCAGAACCATAAAAAAAGTTAACAATTAACAAAAATTATTTGTTTAAACAGTTCTTAAAATTGTTTTAATTAATCTAACATAGAATCTTTTATTTTAAATAGAAAAAACTGCCAAGTTCAGAAAAAAACTACATTTATCTAGGATAAGTTGAAGAATTGTTATAACAATTGTAATAAATTGTTTAAACAAATTAAAAACTATTAATTATTAACAAATTATTTTATTACAATTGTTATATCAATTGTTATAACCTAGATAAATGTAGTTTTTTCTGAACATGGCAATTTTTTGTATTTAAAATAAAAGATTATATGTGAGATTAATTGAAACAATTGTAAAAATTGTTTAAACAAATAATTTTTGTTAATTGTTTACTTTTTTATGGTTCTGCAAGTCAAATGCATATTGTCAAAGTTAAATTTCTTGTAAGTTCATCCAAATATTGTTTGATTATAACATGAAATTACCGCCAAATTCTGTTTCCTGAAACTGCCGCTAGGTGCGTGTCTTTCTCACAAAAGACATCATATCTAGAATGTTATATAAAAGGCATGCTTTACTTTGATGTTGCTTTTCATATGTGTCACTGTCCATATGCAAAAATTCGTTCAGGTTTGTGTCTGTATTATCTTTTTTATGTACTTTCTTTGTTCTTATTTTCAATAAATTTTTTTTTATTTTATTTTTCTCATTATTTGATTTATTACATTTTTAATCTTGATTTAGTAATATAAAATAACCTAACAGCTATGTTAGGGTATTTTACTGATGATGATGATTTTTCTGACAATGAATCAGTTAATTTGTCTTCTGAAGCATCAGAGGAATCTTTTGATGCAGCAGGAAATGATTTTGATTCTGACTTAGAAGACATTGATGATCAAAAAGAGCTGTTGATAAAGCCACAAGAATGGAAGCAAGTGACACCAAATAAACGGTTTCCTACTTCGCGATTTCCTTTCACGGCTACTCCTGGTATAAATATTCCTGGACATGAGTCTTGGAAAGAATTAGATTTTTTAAAACTATTCCTTGATGATGAGGTAATAAACCTGATTGTAACAGAAACTAATCGTTACGCAGAGCAAGTTTTAAAAAAAGCACTTCGAAAAAAAAATGATTGGGTACCAGTTACGTCAGATGAAATGTGGGTATTTTTGGGAATTTTGATCTACCAAGGTATCATCATCAAACCTAAACGGCGATGGTACTGGTCGAGAAATAAAATGATAGAAACTCAATTTGTCAATGATCTGATGACTGGAAAGAGGTTTGAACAAATTTTAAAATTTCTTCATTTTTCTAATAATAAAACTTTTGATCCCTTGACTCACCCCAATCCAAAGCTCAAAAAAATTTTAGAATTGTTTGAATTGGTGAACAAAAATTTTTAAAAAGCTTATATTCCTGAACGTGATGTAAGTATTGACTAAAGCTTAATGTCATACAAAGAAAGAATAGGCTGGAAACAATTTATCCCCTCAAAGCGAGCTAGATTTGGGTTAAAATTTTATGTCATGTGCGAAAGTGACTCAAGCTATATAATAAAAACGATACTCTACACAGGTAAAACAACTGAAAAAAAAAATGAAGAAAACTGCTCTGTAACAACACAAATTGTCCTGAAACTTTGCGAGAATCTGTTGTACAAAGGTTACTGTTTAGTGATGGATAATTTTTATAATTCTCCACAATTATACGATTTATTATTAGAAAAAAAAAACAGATGCATATGGAACTCTGAGATGTAACAGAAAAGGATTACCTGATGGTCTGAAAAAAGCCAAATTGAAAAAAGATGAAGCCGTGTGCTGGCAGAAAGAAGGCATGGTTGTTATGAAATGGTGTGATAAAAAAGAAATTTCGTTAATTAGTACTTGTCACGATGTTTCCTTCAAAGAAGTTACACCGAAACATGGACCAAAAAGATTAAAACCTACGATTGTATGCGACTACAACCTAACAATGGGAGGGGTTGACAGGGCTGATCAACAAATGACTACTTATTCCTTGATGCGCAATCAGCAGAAAAAATATTATAAGAAATTGTTTCAGCACCTAATAGACCAGTGTCTACAGAATGCATTTGTCTTGCACAAAAAGTACAAGAATAAGCATCAAGAGCATGTAACTTTTGTGATGCAGATTATAGAGCAAATCGTGCACAAACATGCAACAAATGTTACAAATAAACCAAAAACTGGACGACCGCGGTTTGAAAGAAGTTTGTTGGGGGACAGTACACCTGCCAGGTTGTTGGGAAGACACTTTCCCAAAACTGTACCAAATACCGCTGCAAAAATAACACCAACTAGAAGGTGCGTTGTATGTTGTCACAAAAAAGACAACGGTAAGAAAATAAGAAAGGAATCGCGGTATTTTTGCAAAGAATGTGATGTTGGTTTGTGCAAAGTTCCTTGCTTCGAAATTTACCACACCAAAGAAGAGTTTTAAAACTCAAAATATGAGTTCAAAACAACGTAGAATTTAAAAAAATTAAAACCTAAAAAAAATTTTAAAACTAAAAAAAAATAAAAAAAAATAAAAAAATAAAAAAAAGACAAAAAAAAAAGAAAATGGGATGTAAATCGAACTTAGGGGCCTCCACGTGGCACATCCTGGGTGTACATAATAAAATCATGTACAGCAGATCCTAGTCGTCTTGAAGTTACCAAACTTTGTAACAACAGATTCGTCATTTTCAATATTTAACTTTCCATTTTATGTTTCTTAATAGCGACCTCAGAAACCCCTAGATACCACTTTTCATGAAAACGCAAAAAAAATTTACAATTAGTCCGCCATTTTGAATTTTGAAATTCTGATTATATATTCGGAATCAGCGACCCCAAAAACCCCTAGAAACCAATTTTCATGAAAATCCAAAAAAAAATTAAAATTTGTCCGCCATATTGGATACGCAATTTTGAATTTTAAATTCTGATTATATATTCGGAATCAGCGACCCCAAAAACCCTTAGAAACCAATTTTCATGAAAATAAAAAAAAAATTAAAATTTGTCCGCCATATTGGATCCGCCATTTTGAATTTTGAAATTCTGATTATATATTCGGAATCAGCGACCCCAAAAACCCCTTGAAACCAATTTTCATGAAAATCCAAAGAAAAAATTAAAATTTGTCAGCCATATTGGATCCGCCATTTTGAATTTTGAAATTCTGATTATATATTCGGAATCAGCGACCCGAAAAACCCTTAGAAACCAATTTTCATGAAAATCCAAAGAAAAAATTAAAATTTGTCCGCCATATTGGATCCGCCATTTTGAATTTTGATATTCTGATTACATATTCGGAATCAGCGACCCCAAAAACCCAAGTATACTTGGTTTTATTAAATTCCAACTGTATGAAAAACGTATGCATTTGGGAACCACTTTTGGGGTAGAAACTCGTGCTCAGGAGGGTTAAATGTTTTATTATTCATTGTTTCTTATTAAATGTTTTCAGTTTGAAAAATAAACTACTAAAAATAAACATTTGGAGAGATTTTATATATACTAATTGCATTTTAAAAAAACCATTTTTAATTTCTTTAAAAAATCCTGATTTTTACCAGCCCTTGCTAACTGAAATTTATATAAATTTATTTATTCGAAAATCTGTTTTTAAAATCCATAAAATCCAATTTCCTTAAACTTTTTTTTAAACATTTGAAATCACGAAAGAACAAAATTGTGATTTTTAAAAATGTATTAAAATTTAAAATAAGAATTTTAAAGTAGTTTGTTAACTTATGATTAAGAATAATTAAAAGAAAGTTTATGCAAGATAGGCAGTTGCTTGGTTTCAAAAACACGCATTTGAATAATTTTTAAACTTCCTAAAACTTTCTCAAGTTTTAAAACTCATGCCCTCCTTCTAACCAAAAAAAATCAATTGCATAGATATTATGAAAATCAAAAGCTTTGTTTGTATGTGATTTAAAATACTTGTGAACTTTTTAATTATAAAATTGGATTGATTTTAAAAATAAATTCTTTAATATTTCGTAATTCTCCTATTTTTATTTAAAGATTCAAAAACCAAATTGTCCCTACTGCAATTGAGAAGTATTTAAAAACGTTAACTAACAAAATTTTAAGCAACTTTAAGCGATTTTTTCTGTCACAGTAGGGATTAAATGTTTGAAACTTTGAATAATAGTAGAAAAATTATGAAATATTCATTAAATTTTCAAAATAATGTTAACGTTTTTTTATCTTTGCCAAGTATCTAAACTCAAAAATTAATAAAATTTCTAATTTTTATTTTTTTTCCGGAGAAAATGTAATTTTCCCAATTGCAAAAAATGCTATAAGGTTTTTCGAAATATTTCATAATTGGCTTCAAAATTACCTTTGATAAAAGTTTAAAATCATAAAATAACAGAAGTTTATAATTTATAACAAAGTATCAAGGAACTTCGTTCCAATTTTTCCCACTAATAGACTTAATATGTGTATTTTACAACCGAGTCGGAAAAAAAATTAGTGAATTAATCAAAGAAATTTAATAAATTAGGAATAAGTTTTTAAATAAGAATTAACTGTTATAAAAGCAAATACTTTATGACAAACGTTTCAATACTTGAAAAATGTCGTGAACACGTTTTTAAATAAGCCCGCCATTTTGACAGCCAATAAAATCACTTGCACCTCAAGAGAAAGATTATCCTTTCTATTGGCAGTCGCCTATGTAGCTCAGTGGTTCGGTAGTTAGTTTGCTTGCGTCGAACCCGCGTTTGAATCCTCATACCCCCAAATTTATTTTTAAAATTTTCTTCGTAATGCTAAGTTTCCAAAGTTAATGCAGGCAACTACTTGTGAATAATATAGTGTAAATCAAGATTAATAATATTTTTTATCACACTTACATCAAAAGTTAGATTTTACGGCCCAAACGTCACGGCTGTTCACGGTTTCGCCGCCCTCCGGGGGCATTTCTAAGTCTGTCGACCTACTCCCACCTAGAGATGCCCCTGGTGGCCCTTTCTTACGATAACCACCTCTCCCTAGGTTCGAATTTTTAGTTTTTTGTGTGATAAAAAATGTTATATGACACTTGGACCCTTTCGGCACTTTAGTTCTCGTGTATGCGTGTATCGTACAATTCGCCAAAGCCACATCAGAGCCTCGGCTACTTTTCGGTGGAGCCTCGGCTTCATATCTTCACTTTACCTCGGCTTCACCTCGGCTACGTTCGATGAAGCCTCGTCATTACCTCTACTTCGCCTCGGCTGCGATTGGACTTAGGCTCGTATTACGATACATACTCGTACTATAAAGTGCCATTTGAGGCATTTGAGGCCATCATTTGAGGCCTCATTTTGTGGGCGCATATGCTGTTTCAAATCCGCTAGCACATTTGTGGACACATTCGAGGCCTCAAATGTGGGCACAAATGATGGCACAAATGAGGGCACAAATGTGGACATTTTTTTTCAATAGGGAAGTCAGGTGAGAGCATTTCTGCCGTGCAAAGCAAAAAGATACACATGTGCAATTTTAGTCGAACGGAGAAAATCAAGAATAACTGTTTGTACCTTTAACTTTAGTACACTGAGAGAAACGGATAGTAAGATTTTGATGTTAAAAAGGTTATGTTATACGGTATTATCATTATGCTACTGGATACCATCAATGATGTTAAAAAAATATAGTTATTGTACCCCGTACTATCAAGATGTTACTCCGTATAATCTGGTGGCAACTGTTACTATCTAGATAGCTGTCCGTATTTGTAACATTAAATATGGTTACCGTGAGGATCATTATGTTACCAATAACTATAGTTTTCTCTCAGTGTATAAAATAAAAAATGTATTAATCTAAGGTCAGTTTTTGGGTGAAATTGACATGCTCTTTCATATTTTGTAAAAAAAAATTGATTATTTAAACCATTTCTATTAAATAATGGACATAGGTTTTCCAGAATCAGTAAGTACAATATAAGAAAGACACAAAGTACTATGTGACGTTTATAATTGTAAATGCAGGCGAGCGGTGGCTCAGTCCTCTACATAAGAACGTACGTCCAGCGCAGCATTGGAATCCTAGCATTGATGAGGTTTTCTTCGTTGTAAATTCAATCGATGCGGTAGATTGTTTACAACAAGAGAAAATACATATGTTCATTCGATCTTTTTGTGTTGTAAAAGCAGCTTTCTTTCGGGTTTCTTCAGCATATTAAAAGATACATACAGATTTGTGTTCTTTTCCTGTTGCACTCTAATTCATTAGTGAAAAACCACAAATTCTGACTTAGAGAGTGCATTTTGGTGAAGTAGACAATTTTTACGATCAATTTAGAAACACATAAAGCAGTTTATGTATCTTGTTCTCTTAAATTTCATCATATTTGTAATTTTTCTTATTACAGCACTGTTTTCGGATTCTACCAGACAAATTTCTATTTCGTCTTTGATCTAAGATTTCTATTTCTAACTGATTTCGGATTTCTTCAGACAATTTCCGGATTTCTTTGGAATGACTTCGGATTTATAAAGGTCTGATTTCGGACTTTAAAAATTTTTCGTATTACTTTCTGACTTAACCGGATTCTTTTAGAAAAAATGTCGGACTTACTTTAAACATAACTGAATTAATTTTTCCGAGATTAGTCTAAAATTTTAAGCCCGGATGTTAACGGACACATAAGAAAAAAAGGAATATACGAAAAGGCGCCTCGCAAAGATTATGTCGCCCACCTCTATATTTTTCCTAGCTACGCCACTGGTACAAGTGACAGTCGAGGGCAAATGAAGTGAGCCCGACAGTTAAATGAGTTTACAACAAATTAAATTATTGACATTTGGTCCCATTGTGGCAAATGTCCATTTATGAAGGACGAATTCAGATACTTAGTTTAAAAATAGATTTTATCAAATCGAAAAACTGCAGTTTAGCAGCTTTTCCGAATTTATAAGTTTTTTAATCTGGACCAAGCCTAAGTGATTAATTTTAACACCAAACCAAATAATTCAGTGGGGGAGGTTGAAAAAGTTAAGTTAAAAACCTGCGCTTTTAAAAAAATTTCATTTTTTAACTATAGAAGTAAAGCATTTTTTTCACTTTTTCAGAGAATGAATGGAATGGAAAACTTAAATGAAAATTATAGGTAATAATATGAATCTGAGGAAATATTGTATCATCCAGAATGAGAATTATTTTCAACGGAGTGGCGTTTACATCGCCACAAACGATATTCATTCAGAAAAATAGTAATCCGGTCCACTACTACTGCACGCCTCTCACCGATGTAGGCAGTATAAGCATGTGCGACGGGAGAAGCAGAATGAAATGTAGAAAATAATATTTTCTTGTTTTCAATTCTTTATAAAATAAATCAATGCAAATAAAAATAAACAAGTTTCTGCATTATTAACTTTCTAAATACACTTAAATTTATTAATTTACAAGTTTCATTCTTCTATTATACATGTACTTAGAATTAACAAGTGAAGATTTCGGAAAAATATTAGAATTATACGGGATCGAACTACCTAACTTAAATATAAATACGCGATGTCGCAACCCTAAAAACGCACGCTTTCGCATTAAGCCTCTCGGCTATCGACGCAACTGACGTCATATTTTTTTAACTTGTATGAATTACCGTAATAGAATAAATCATGAACCCCATGTATTTTAGGGTAATGTCACCGTGAGTGGACCACTTAAACATTTTTTCGAATAAATTCTTTATGAAAGTAAACTAATTGTTCTTCTCTATTCTAAGCTTTAGTTTAGATCCCTAGATAAGAGTTTATGTCATGAGAGCTTTGATTTTGTTATTTAGAAAAAATATAATTGGCGTAAAAAAATATGCGTTTTTTTGAGGAATAAGAAAAATGTAACCTTGAGTGGACCACTCTTAAAAAATTGCAAGAAAAGGTCAGAAAATCAATAAAAACTCAAGAAATTTCAAAAGTTTTTTAAGATTTTTAATTTCTTTCAGTAAATTATCTAGTTTTGACTCCCTGTTATTCTATACTGTTTTTCACAATACCTATTTAGAAATCACAAAAAATATTAATAAAGAACATAAGATATAGTTAGAAACAAGATTATTTTCAATTTATATCCATAAGAATGGTAAATTAACATTAAAAATTAAAAAAATTAGACGGTTCAGTCAAGATTATAAACAATGGTCCACTCAAGGTGACATCCATATTAACAATGAGATTTGTTTAAAAAATATTAAAAATGTTTATGTAACAAGGAATAGAAGCATTTATTAAATGTACATATATTTCGATTGTATATGACTCGCTTATAGGTGAGAGGCGTGAAGTAGTATAAGTAGCAGTGGCACGGATATCTATTTCCCCGGCTGAAAAAACTTGTACAAGATCTTGAACCTGTACTTGTGTCAGTTCCAGTTCTTGTGCACGATCAGAAGTGGAAGGTACGGTAGTTAGGTTAGATAGGTTCGAAACTCGTTGATGTCAAGATTTTTAATATTATATTTAATTGTAATAGTCTTCGTGAATATCTTTAGTGGTCAATGCGATAACGGTGTCTTGAATTCAGGCGTTAATTAATTTTATTTTAATAAAAATAAAAATGTTCCCGTACAAGAACTGGTACAAGTTCCATAATAGTATACATTTTTTCGCAAAAGAAATTATTCAAGAACTTGTATAAAATCTTGTACAGACAATTTACCAGTGAATTTTTCATTGTAGTTCTTGTACAAGAACTTGGGCAAGTTCGTTTACAGGGAATTTTTCATTTTTAAAAGCTACATAATATCATGTACAAGGAAATGTAGAAGAACTTGTATAAGAAAATACGTCATAATTTGTAGCTCAATGCTACACAAGAACTTACGTAAAAACATACATTGGTTCTCGCAGTCTCTCGAATCAAACAATCCTTAGTACTTAAATCCTGAGTACATTCAGTATACTTGTAGGAGACCTTGTGCAAGAACATATACAAGAACTATGTTCCAATTTCTTGGACAGAACTTATACACGACCTTGGACGATCTTGTATAAGTTTCCACTTCTGATCGTGCACAAGAACTGACACAAGTACAGGTTCAAGATCTTGTACAAGTTTTTTCAGCCGGGTCCTGAGCAAAAGAAGCGAGCAAATATTAAAAACTGATCCTACTGAAGTAGTTGTTATATTAGGCAGTTATACTTTTTAAAATTGCTTGAGCAATATTTAAAAAGAGACGAATTTAATAATTAATACTCGAACTTGATAAAATTTATTATGACAATATAAATATTAAAAATATTAACAGAATTTTTAAAAATGACTAGAGTAACCCCCTTTATTCTGTTTCTATCTCCTTGTTTTATTTTATATTAGAGAAAATACTTGCAGCATATTCAAGCTGGCTGCGCATCTACAAGAATCCCCCGTATTTTGTAAGAATTGTACATATTAAGAAATGACATATCATGTAGCCAACTTCAGTAAGAGGATACTAAACTCGAGTTTAACCGTGATTTTCCCTGAAAAATGAAAAAATATGCTTTTCTTCTATAGTTAAAAAATGAAGTTTTTTGAAAAGCGCAGGTTTTTAACTAAACTTTTCCAACCTCCCCACCGGGTTATTTGTTTTGGTGTTACCCCTTTAAGGCCCAGTGGTACATACGTTGTATTACAAATTCAATCAAGTCATCATAACTTTTAAAATAATGATAATCCAAATCCATCTGATTTGGAATTTAATGTAAAAATTTCTAAATTCAAAATGACGGATAAAATATGGCGGACAGAATATATCAAATGGGAAAATTAAAAATCAAACAGATTAGCTTTAAACATCTTACTCGGGGGTTTTCAGTGTCGCTAATTTTAAATTCAATGTCATTTTTTCAAAATTCAAAATGGTGGATCCAATATGGCAGACGAAAAAATTACAAATCAATCAGATTTGCTTGAAATTCGTAACTCGGGGGTTTTCGGGGTCGCTAATTACGAAACTGGAGTAAGATTCCAAAAATTCAGAATAGCGGATCCAATATGTCGGACAAAAAATAAAAAACCCACCAGATATGCTTGAAATTCGTAACTCGGGGGTTTTCGGGGTTGCTAATTACGAATCTGGAGGCAGATTACAAAAATTAAAAATGGCGGATCCAATATGGCGCACAAAATATAATGACTTAATTTCAATTTTAACGGCTAAAGAGTCAAGGGAAATAACAAGACTTGAGCGCTTGAGTCGAAGCAACAGAAACAAATGACTGTCAACTGGACAATCTGGCGTTTGTTTTGTTTTACTATGTAAAGAAATAGAATATAATCAAACTTGATCACGCGTAAGAAATAAATAAAAATAAATAAACTGCAAGAGAAGAATTAAAATATTTAGAGAAAAATACTTCTTCTCTTGTAACAGTTTTTTAGAATCTAAGGTATAGTGAACAAATATCGTTTACCTATAATGACTAAATTTCAATTTTAACGGCTAAAGCGTCAATGAAAATAAAAAGACTAGAGCGCTTGACTCAAAGTAACAAAAACAAATGACAGTCATTTGAACAATCTGGCGTTTTTTTTAGTATGTAGTGAAATAGAATGTACTCAAACGCCATATTGGATCCGACATTTTGATTTTTTTAATTTTTGAAAAAATAGCATCGGTTTTATACTTAGTGACTTCGAAAACCACCGAGTAACAAATTTTAAGCAAATCTGATTGATTTTTAATTTTTTTCGTTCTCCATATTGAGTCCAACATTTTGAATTATTGAAATCTGACTTCAAATTCGTAAGCAACAACCCCGAAAACCCCGTGGTACGAGTTTCAAGCAAATCTGATATATTTTCAAACTTTTCGTCCGACATATTGGATCAGACATTTTGAATTTTTAGAATCGGTCTTCAGATTCTTAATCAGCAATCCCTGAAAAACTCGAGTACCGAGTTTTAAGCAAATTTGAGTGAGTTTCAATTTTGTGTCTACCATGTTGCATCCTATATTTTGAATTTTGAAAAACGACATTGAATTCATATTCAGCAACCCCGAAAACCCTCGAGTAACAAGTTTAAAGCAAATCTGGTTGATTTTTAATTTTTGTCTGCCATATTGGATATTTCCCTTCCCAGTGTTACGTTTGTTGCACAAAAGCCCTTACAATATACCCTAGTTCCTCCTTTTAAATTAGTTTCAAATTAATGAATCTAATTTGGAATGAGGATTAAGTCAATGAGAGTACTAATTGGTTTAAAGAATATTTATTTATTAGGAGTTGAGAATTTACAAATATGATTTTATAATTTGAGTCTTACTTTAAAAGAAAAGATTGTCGTTGATGCTCGAAGATTGTTTGTCACTCTTCTAGAAAAAATGTCAATAAACTTGCATTAACGAATAAATTGTAAAAAAGATAAATAATTATGTTGTACAGATTCTACCGTATTTTTAAGAGGAATCGAACCCCTATTTACAAATAAACTTTTAGGATTTACAATTGCAAATGCACCTAGCAAATATGAGGGAAACGAACCCTTCTTTACAAATATACCTGTATAGTTTAAAATTGAAAATGCTCCAAGCTATTACGGATCATATACAACAGAAATTTCTTATACAAAAACAAATATTTTTAAAATAATATTAAGGATTTTATTTCAAACATATATACTTTTTATTGACACTTTTAATTTAGTTAGCTCGTTGATTTTTTAAAAAATAAATCATTTGGTAAATTTAAATTTTAATTGAATTTTAAAATTTTTCATGAACTTTTATTATTGACTTATATTTTGTTTCTAAAAAAAATTTTACAAATTTTTTCTCATCGACTTATATTTTATTTCCCGGGCCGATGCACCAAAATTGTTAAGGGCTTCTGTTACGTTTGTTGCACAAAAGCCCTTACAATACACCCTAGTTCCTCCTTTAAAATTAGTTTCAAATTAATGAATCTAATTTGGGATGAGGATTAAGTCAATGAGAGTACTAACACAGCCCCACAAAAAAAAAAAAGTGTCATGTACTTTTGACCGGAATACCTGAGCCCTATGTATTTTGACGCGCTGAACACGAATCCGAAGTCCATTTTGCTCCATCACGTCAGGATTTTTTTCTAACCTCAAAATCAATAAAATGACACTTTTTGTTCATTAGCATGTGAACCCGACTTAACATTAATACATGCCTTGGGCGAATAGAAAGCTTGGATTGTGACCTTTAAATCGCTTTTTTAAAAATTGTTCTACGATGATTTTTAACGAAGTTATGATGTTTTATTTAAAATTTAAATTTTTTCCAAATGTAAATAACACTTCAATTATTGATGTGGTATGGCGTAATGGAAAAAAATGATTTTAAATAAAACATCATAACTTCGTTAAAAATCATCGTAGAACAATTTTTAAAAAAGCGTTTTAAAGGTCACAATCCAAGCTTTTTATTCGCCCTAGGCATGTATTAATGTTAAGTCGGGTTCACATGCTAATGAACAAAAAGTGTCATTTTATTGATTTTGAGGTTAGGAAAAAATCCTGACGTGATGGAGCAAAACTGACTTCGGATTCGTGTTCAGCGCGTCAAAATACATAGGGCTAGGGTATTCCGGTCAAAAGTACATGACACTTTTTTTTTTGTGGGGCTGTGATAATTGGTTTAAAGAATATTTATTAATTAGGAGTTGAGAATTTACAAATATGATTTTATAATTTGAGTCTTACTTTGAAAGAAAAGATTGTCGTTGATGCTCGAAGATTGTTTGTCGAAGGCAAGCGATAAAGCAGGAGTAGACTTGAAGTAGATTAGAAGCTAGGTAAACAGACGGAGA
Source organism: Ganaspis brasiliensis (assembly GCA_037103525.1). Taxonomy (NCBI): domain Eukaryota; kingdom Metazoa; phylum Arthropoda; class Insecta; order Hymenoptera; family Figitidae; genus Ganaspis; species Ganaspis brasiliensis. The sequence continues at coordinate 987,164 of JAZKLR010000053.1, read as the reverse complement.
TCCTAATCACTGGATGCCGATGCAGGTGAATTCTTGTTAGAAATAGAAACTTCTTACAGGAGACTTAACAACTTGTTTTTCTCACGAAAATGATGTGAATCTCCGAAATTATGCGGAGTGATAAACTGGACCGAATCGATAGATTTTGAATAATATTAGATTTGCACTTATAGGCTTGTTGCAAATACAATAAGATTGTAAGAATTTGTAACAGTCAGCTATAAACTCAGACTGAAGAAATAAGATTTGTAATGTTTGTAGAAACTTGAACTGTAGAAGTAAACTCACGCTTGGAAAATCTCGAAAAACTCAACTGTCCTTATCCTAATGTTGATCCAATTTATATTGAGAAATTGGGAAGAAAGATGGCGGAAATTACCTTTTCCTTCTCTCCGTTCCCTTGCTTAGATCCCTAATTGAAGAGACCAAGATGGCGTTTTTTCCCATTACCTTGCATCTTATCTCAAATTGAAGAGTCGAAGATGGCGTTTTTTACCTCTTCCTTGCGTCTCCGCTCTCTTTACGTAGATATTAATTTTAGAGAGACTAAAATGGTATTTACACATCTCCCCTGCCTCCCTTGTCTCTTTGCGTAGAACACGCCATGACCTTTCTCTTTCGTGCTCCCTGCGCCCGCACTCCTGAATAGATACCACAGCTACTTCTTTCGTGCATTAGAAAATATATGAAGCGTGCCATAGTTTGTAATTCATTAAAATATTGTCTTTTCTTCCAGATAGCTAGGCTAGCGGCATGCTTGACATCTTGTATGACATAATCTTTCTCTTTTCAGCATTCTCAATTATAAAATCTATTCTACTCTTCTCTAATATTCATATACAATATTAACCAAAATGATATACAATGATAACAATTCTCATATTTATGAGAGTTGAATATAGATACAAATAATAGTGTTTATAACAATATATATATATAATTAATATACAGGTTACGGACGTAACACCAGGTGCGAATTTTCGGCCGGCCCATGGTTGGGCCAACCGTGGAGTAAGTTGGCCCACCTTTGGCTCATAGGTTGGGCCAACCTGTTAGATGATCACCATGGCCGACGTTAGCTGCCGACCGTCGGCTACCAAGGTTGGCCCATCTCTGGGTGCCAAAGTTGGCCAACCTTGGAACCTAGAGTTGGGCCAACCTGTTAAGTGATCACCGTGGCCGACGTTGGATTCCGACCGTTGGCAACCAAAGTTGGGCCAACCTTCTATCTTAAGTGCAACCTCACGGTTGGCCCAAGGTTGGGCCAACTGGAGACTACTTGTACCAAATTATTCTATTAATGAAGACACATATAATTACATAATTCACACGTTATAAATTTAGTTACACAAATATAATCAGATGAGAATGTAGAAATTTAATATTAATGAAAACCTGAAACAGAAAAATTTCATTAGTCATGAAGATTCGAACCCGGGTTTTCCAGATGCCAGTCCGGTAGGCTAACCACCAGCCCATCAGAGGTATGAGTGAACAATACCAGATGAATTTTATAGCCAGACAGTAGAGTAACACAGACCGTTGGCCCAACTATCAGCCCCAGATTAGCCACGAAAAGCCAGCTTGAACCAATGATTACAAAAAAAATTGGTTGTTTAGCCTTAGACAAGGATAACATTAGACAATCTATTTATTTATAATTAATTTTTTTCAAGTTTTTACTTCGTAAGCTAAGTGCTGAACAAACGTTCCATTCTATTCAGCTTGAACCACTGATTACAAAGGAAAATTGGTTACCAGCACTCAGACGGGGATCTTTGTTACAATAGTGCTTATGAGCCTCACTCCGCTTTTGGAGTTGAATTTTAACTGCAAAAATTTAACTCCCAACTCCAGCAGCTGTTATCTCCCCAAAATGTTAACAGTGTATCCCAATACTCAAACCAGTACTTATTCCCAGTACTGAATCCAGTACTTCTTTTTTGTACGGGATATAGCACAAAATGTGCAATGAATAGATGTTGGTTAATAAAGATAATAATAAAAATGGCTAAGAATATGGTAATAAAGTTGGTTAATAAAGATTTTAAATTAATATATGGTATCAAGTTAAATCTGAGACTTTTCACTTCGCCTACCTAAAAGATGCTCTTCGTGTGCGTTTTGCTAACATTATGTTTCTTTTACCGAACTTTTGTTTCCCGGAACAAAAATTTGTAAAAACGCGTATGAGCAGGTTGTCCACTTGGTTCGTGTAACGAAACCTACTAAAGAGAAAGGAGGCAGAGAAAAAAAATATAAAAAGAGAAGACAGAAGCCGGAGTAGAGAAAGAAAAAAGAAAAGGGAAAAAGAGAAGTTGGAGAGAGAGTATAGAATAGACGAAAGTAGAGATTGCAGAAAAGCAAGAAGAGAGAAGAAAAACGAAAAGAGAAAAATGTAAAGGGAAAAGGTGGAAAGATAAAAGAGAAGAGCGATATAAGTGAAAAGAGAATCCAGAGATGTGGGAAAGACTTAAAAGAAAAGACGAGAAGAAGTAAGAGAAAAGCAAAAATACGAGATGTGAGATTTGGGAACCTAGAGAAGCGAGAAGAGAAAAAAGGAGCAAGTAGAGAAATAGGAAAAGGGAGGAAAAAGAAGGGAAAAGAGAAAAAGAAAGAGGGAGTGGAGAAAAACACGAGAGTAGGTAAATCCGAGAAGAGACAAAGGAAAAGAGAAAGAAAAAAATGCGAAAACAAGTTAGAACAAATTGAGATAATGTGGAGAGAGAAGGGAAAGAAAAAAGAGAAGAGATAATAGAGAGAGAGAGAGAGAGAGAGACGATAGAATACCTGTTAATGTCTATTACTACCTATTTCAAAGCTGTGTTTTAATCATTTAATACTCCTTTTCTATGGATTAAATATTTTTTCATAATCTTATACAATTAATAATTTACCACACATAAACACCTGACGCGTGAAATCGTATTTCCAGTCATGTGATTAAAATTTCGAAACTGCAAGTTAGCGTGCGAATAGAGGGGGAACCGGTAGGGGGTACTTTCGCCCAAATTCAGTTTCTGTAAAGTCATTTTTGGCTACCTCCAGATGACTTTAAGTTGATTTTTTAATAGAGCATTTGTATACGTAATGTAGAGGTCCTACGTTATTGAAATATTCGAAAGGTCGGTCACATAAGTACATTTTTATTTCTACAAAATACCGAAGGATTTTTTTTAGATTTTAAGATGCCTTTATGTACAATAATATAATGCGATTCTTACGAAATATAGGGGGATTCTTTTAGATTTTATGGCGTTTTTATAGATTATATTATTATATATAAAGACGTCTTAAAATCTAAAAGAATGCCTCGGTACCTTGTAAAAAAATATTAATATTATTATTTATAAAGACGCTTTAAAATCTAAATGAATCACCCTGTATTTCGTAAGAATTTTATTAATTTATTATATAAAATGACGTCTTAGAATCCAAAAGAATTCCTCTGTATTTCGTAGGAAGAAAAATGTACTTAAGTTAATGACCTTTTCAATTTTTTAATAACGTAGAACCTTTACATAATGTAGGGGAGAGGTAGAGATGGGACTAAACTCTAGCGTGTCCGACAATGTCCGTCATGTGACCATCACAATGTTGACATTTAAACACATTTGACATACCCATATTTTGCAGATTCATTAACATTTAAGTGTCAGCAAAATATATTTTATACTTTTGGAAAGTCAAACAAATTTTATTATAGAAGAAAATATTTTAAAATTTACGCAATTCATAAATTCATTAAAAGTTTACTAGTGATATAGAACATAACCTCACAAATTAACACAGCAAAAAGAACCTGTCAAAGTTGTTTATATTATATTTCCAGTAATTTAAGAGCTTTAGAATCGCACAAGGTTTAAAACAATTTTATTTTTAATACATTTTTTGAACTAGGTATTCTAACATTTTGATATTTGCCATGAAAAAGGTAAAAAATGCAGGTATCAAATCCCTAAAAAATAAAAAAGCTTTTGTTAATTAAACGAAAAATATTTTTATAATACTTATTAGACTTGAAACAAATCTAACAATAGTTATAGAAAAATAAAGAAAATTAAAAATTTTTTAGAAAGGATGAATACCTAAGTTTGCAAAAAATAGACAAGATTTAAAAACAAATTAAACTTAAAAAGAAATTTGCGTATTTCTATTTAAAATACGATATGAATATTAATAGAAAAACGAAAAAAAAGTTGGTGACTGTTATAATAACAAAATTGTGTAATAAAATTAAATAATTTGCATAAAAAGGATAGAATTAAAGAAAATTTGAAATTAGAAAAACAAACAGAAAAAATATCAAAACCAAAAAAAGAAAACATTTCTAAGTTATTAAAAAGTAAAATCTCTTAGAAATCTGTTAATAAATAAAAAAGGACTAAAAGTTTGAATAAATTAAAATATCAATTATCAGTTAATTTATGTTTGAAATTTATTTTAATTATAATGACTTAAAGAAATTAAAATTTAATTCTAATTTTTATTATTTTCTTACCAAAGATTTTGAGATCGTTTTCTGACTACAATTTAGTACATTTTTTCAGTATAATTTTTCCAATTTTACAAAGAACAAAATATTAAAATTAAAATTTTCTAGATTTAACCATGAATTTATAGTTTCTTTTTTAATATCCGACTTATTGCAAGAAGGATTTCACAATTACTCGTTAGCCTTGTATTAAGTCTAATAGGTATTACCAATAACATTTTTGTTGTTTAATTTCCACAAACTTTTTTATTTGAAAGGTTTTTACATTTCTTCAATGGACTTTTTATTAATTTTTATAAATTTCTTTATTTCAATTTCACCTAATTATTCTTCAGTAAATTCTAACAAAATTATTTTATATTTTGTAATTTTTTCATAGTTTCTTAAAAAAAAACATTTTTCCATTTTCTTCCTATTTATTTTATTGTTATTTCACCATTTTGTTTAGACTTTAAATTTTTAAATTTTTTCTTTTTTCTATTGCTTAGAAATATTTTCCCTTCGTTTAAATTGTTTAATTTTTATCTTGTAACGAGATCGACCTGCGCGTCACGGCGCGCTTACAAACTCATATAATAATAATTTAAAAGAATTAAAAAAATATTATTTTCAATACAATAATAAATAATTCATTATATTAAATAAAAGTAATTAAAGTGTTATTAGTTTTAATTTAGTAAATAAAAAATGTACCTAAATGATAAACAACACAATTGTTTGAAATGTAAAGAAATAAGAAATTTAGAAACAAAAGAAATTTAAAAAATTATTATTATTATTCACTATACTTACAATTATTTTATGATTATCTTTATGATCACTATACTCATTTTATAAATTTAAAATAATTATTTAATAAACTTGAAACAGGAATAATTGTTATATTAATTAATTAACTTTTAACTTTGAAAACTACGTTTAACTTATTCCTACACCTCACGCGGCCAGGTTCAAAGCACCTACACCTCACGCGGCCAGGTTCAAAGCTGTGAGGGTTCAAACTTTAACTTTATGATTTTAATACCCGAGCGCCTGTCGACAAAAGATCGACATATTTATAATGAGTATCAAAATTTATACTAATCAAACAAAATGAGCAAGAGAACCTCAAGGCAGGTACAATGGGTGAACCCAGTAATAAAAAGTATTTGGCGACAAAACGTATATTTTATCAAGAACCTACTTACAGTTTAACCAAATACAGTCGACACTAAATCCATGTAATTATCCTCACACACACAAGTTCGTATAATTGCGAGTCGACTCTTTAAGTTTAAAATTTCATACCATACAGTACACGTTACCACCCAGGAATGCCATGCTTGCCGGCTTATCGACCCGCGTCCCCGTTGATCAGACGAGCACGCAGGCGCAACGTCACATGGCCCCCAGGGTCGCAACTGTCGACCCGAGTTTCCCAGCATTTCCACTTTCAATAATAATGAAAGTTAAACAAATTGGAGTGCTGGAGTCGCCAGAATTAAAATCCTATCACAAACTAATGTTTTAAATAAACTTAATAAAATGAATTACTTGTCAAAAAACTTCAATGATAATTATCACATAATGTAATTATTGAATTACAATAGAAACAAACATCCTAACCGCAAATGACATTTATCAATATGATACTTTAATGAAGAAAATACAACTATTGAATTAATGTACTAAGAAAAAAGATGAATAAATTAGAAGCTAACAATAAAATAAAATAAAATTATTGAAAATTATTATTATTACTGACCTGTCACTAACCATTACTCCGTAACTGGAGAATGATAACAAAAAACATAACCTTAAACATGGAAGTATAATGTTTTTATATTACAGAATCTTAAAAAGTTAATGAATTATAAACATACAATAAAACAAAATAAATAACTAAAAATTATTATAACTTACCAGTTTCACAATTTCCACGTGACAGAAAAGAAATCCTATGACAATCACCACGTGCATTAGAATAAAAAGAAATATCAAAACCTTAAATGACATAAATAATTATGATACTTTTAGGAAAAAACATTTAATAATCTTTTCTAAAAAAAGACACTTCCGATAATAATCGAAAATATATCGAAAACTCGAACACAATCGAAAACTCAAAACAAAGTGCAAGGAAAACAGAATAATTAATAACTAAAATCACATTTACTACAAATATTTATGATTAAAGAATGTTTTTTTTTGCGTAAAAAGTCTAAAATTTATATAATTAGACGTTATTTATAATAAACTTTAGATTGAACCTAACCTTACTGACTACACATGGCCTAAATATGAAGCGCGCTTATTTGAAATTTTTAATCGGAAACCTTAAAACAAAGTGCAAGGAGAACATCATAATTAATAACTAAAATCACATTTACTACAAATATTTATAATTAAAGAATTTTACTTACGTAGAAGGTCTCATAATTATACAATTTGACGTTATTTGTAATAGACTTTAGAATGGACCTAACCTACAGACAAGAGATGACCTGATTGGCGGAAACCAAGCGCGCGCTTATTTGAAATGCATTATAGGTAAACATGATAACATTTTTAAACTTAATTTATTTTTTAAACTTAAAATTAATTAAATAAAAAAACATTTTCTTAAAAACATAAAACTTTGCAAATTCAAATAAATTAATGTAATATAAATTAATTATTTTTTAAATTCTTAAATAAAACTACGTTAATAAAATTGTATTCCAATTAAAATTAAATACTTTATCACATAAAATCGCGCAATTTTTATAAAATTAATTATTACGTTTTCACTATACGTAAGTTGTATTTAAATAAAAAAATTATTAATTAAAAAGAAATTATTTTCATATAATGCAAGTACAATTGAAAATCATTCAAGATATAAGGATTTTCTAAATAAATATATGGTTTATTTTCCAAAAATAGTAAAAATATAATTAATTGGAAAACAAATTATTCTTATAAATAAAAATTCAAAACATTATGCATTTTATGAAAAGTCATGGCGTTGAGACGTTAATTTTTTTGTCGCATGTTACTTATTTTGAAATGACTGAAAAACATCTTTATAAATCTAATAATTATAAAAAAATTAATTTTTTCCTTTTTTTATAAAAGCTTAAAAAATTAACAAAATCGAGCAAAATTAGCTGTGAAAGCTAATTATTAGCTGTGTTAGCTAACAAAAATAGCTATCCATAAAATAGCAATTAAGGTTAGCTAAGGTAGCTAACTCTGAGCTAAGGCAGCTAATCGTTTTTCTCCGTGAGGTTTGGACCATAAATAAATTAGAACCACTCGGCAAGAAGAGGTTGATTAAAATGCATTAAAATGAAAACGAAAAAGTTCAAAAATGACATTGATTGGAATAGAAAGCGATCTTAATATTTTCAAACATCTTAATCTGTTTTAATTCCGTTTGATTGAAATGAATTAAACTGTTACCAAGTTTTTTGTCTTAAACGGGATTTAATTGGCTGCATATTTTCTAGCAAGAAAACGGGATTAAATTGATTTCATTTCTAGCTACCCTATATCAGAATTAAAATGAAGCGGGATTAAATTGAGTTCATTTCTAACTCATGTATCGGAATTGAAATCCGTACAATTTTTATCAGGAACTAAAAGGAATAAAAATAGGTCAGGATGAATTCTTTCCAGAAGAATTAAAACGTAGAAGTTCAAAAATGACATTCGATTGGACTAAAAATGTTAAAAATTTCACGACATTTGAAACCGTATTTATTCGTTTAAATTAACCTCTTCTTACCTGGCAATTAATATTTATAGAGAAAAATTAAAAATCAGACAATACATTGAAAAAAGTAGAAAGTCTACAAAAATAAATTTCATAACCAATGAAAATATTCTAAAAAGTGTTTAAAAATATAAAAATAGTGTAAAATAAACTATAAAATAAAAAGCGGTAAGAATAAAATAAGAAAATATAAAATCACGAGGAAAAATTATATAAAAGAATTCTTTTATATATAATATATGTACCTACGTATAATTTAAATGACAAATTCCTTTAAAAATGAAAAAGTTCAGTAAATTATTTACAAAAATATCCTTTTAAAGATATCACTAGATATCCTTTTAAATAGATTTTTGCAAAAAATAAGAGCTATTAGGGGAAACCGTTACAAACAGGGGAATTTTAGAGAAAATAGGGGTCTTTTCTCAAGAAAAGTAAAGAAATAAATAAAATAAATTACTTGAAGAAATTAAAACCTTTTAAAATAAAGTTATTATTCATATAGGTACAATTTACGAAATTAAAGAAGAAATTAAAGAGTGATGCACATAGTGGATGCACATCGCACATGTGCAGTAACAAGCAAAAATTCGTGACTCTTAACGCCTCTGATCAAAGAATCGTGAATTTAGCGAGTAACGCGTCGACTACAATACACGGCACGGGTCAAGTGAAAATAACATTGAGTGATGGTGACAGTGAAAAATCAATGAAGTTAGAGAATGCTCTCTATGTGCCGGATCTGCGCTCGGACCTTATGTCGGTCGGAAAAATCACGGATAACGGCTACAACGTTCTTTTTCGGAAAAAGGACGCAATTGTGTACGACTCTCAAGGGAGGGAGAACATGTTCGCGAATCGCGTAAACGGACTATATTACGTCGTAGAACAAACAGAGGACGCGGCCGTCGCGACAACCAGCTCGGGAAGATCTAACCTACAGATCTGGCACCAGCGATTAAGGCACCTGAACGAAAGGGACGTGAAGAAACTCATCGACGAAGGAGCCGCAGCTGGATTGACGATAAACAAAGACGATAAACTGCCTACCTGCCAAACATGCTTGAAGGGAAAATTAACAAGTACACCATTTCCGAAGAAAACAGAACGCAGCACCGAAATTCTTGGCATAATACACACGGATGTCTGCGGGCCCATGCGAACAGAATCAATGGGCGGATCAAAATATTTTGTCACTTTTATAGACGACAGCACTGGATGGTGCGAAATACGATTCTTGAAAAACAAAAGTGATGTCCTACCAAGTTTTCAGAAATACAAAACACTCGTTGAAAATCAGACAGGAAAGAAGATAAAACACCTTCAGTCGGATAACGTAAAAGAATTCTGCAATAGGGATTTCGACAAGTATCTGCAGGATTGCGGAATAAAACGAAGGCTCACAGTTCCACACACGCTGCAACAGAATGGAGTATCTGACAGAAGAAATCGCACCCTGGTAGAAATGGCCAGGTGCATGCTCATCTAAGCGAATTTACCTCCATCCTTCTGGGCAGAAGCCGTCGGAGCCGCCAACCACATCCGAAACCGATGTCCTTCAAGCAGTTTGGAAGGTCGAATACCATTCGAAATCTGGACCGGGAGGAAAGTAAACATCTCCTACTTCAGAATATTCGGGAGCCTGGCTTACACCCTGGACAAAACCCCGAACAAGGGGAAGATCGATCCTCGATCGGAAAAGTGTGTTTTCGTAGGATACTCCGAAAAATCCAAGGCTTATAGAGTGTGGTTACCCGAGAAAAAGAAAATTCAGGTTACTCGGGATTTGGCATTTCTAGATCGCTACGATGAAAATGAAGGATTCCAGGAGTTCATCACGGAAAACTTGTGGATGCAGAACACAGACACCGAAGCTGAACGTCATCCCCTGGAAATAGTGGTCCATTCAAGGAACAAAATTGACGAGGAAGGGGAAGCAGTAATCCGTTTGCCGATCCACGAAGAAGCTCAACACGAGAATGAGGAAGAAATAGAGGACATCGAAGATGCCCCCCCTTTTGCAGCAAGAGAAGATCCACCAATAGGAAGAGGACGAGGTCGGCCATCCTACTCCAGGACTGGTCTGAGAGGAAGACCAAAGAAGATATACCGACGACGTGAAATGATCACCATCGAAGATCCAACCTTTGGGGACGAGTACGCCGGGATAGCGGAAATCTCAGTCCAAGATGCGTTGTCCGGAGATAATGCAAAAGAATGGAGAGAAGCAATCCATGACGAGATTGCATCGTTATTGGAAATGGAAACCTTCCAGGTCTGTGACCGCCAACACGACCAAAACGTGGTGGGTTGTCGCATGACCCTACGGAATAAATGTAACACTGACGAAAGTGTCGAACGTTTGCACCGGTGGCCCGTTTAAGTTCCATTAGGATAGTGCTAGCAATAGCGGTCGAGCACAGGATGCACATTCATCAACTCGACGCGGCAGTGGCACAAGGTACTGGATGCCGAATTAAGAACACTAGGACTAACGCCTCTAGAGTCCGATCCATGTGTTTACGTCGCAAAATCTGGGAACGACCTGATAATCGTCGTCGTTTACGTAGACGACATGATCATCGCCTCACGAAACTTGGGTTGGATACGAAAATTCAAGACAGACCTGTCTAGGAAATATACATCGAAGGACCTGGGGTAAATGCACCTCTGCCTGGGGATGGAATTCAACAAGACAGAAGAGGGTCTTCAAGTGACCCAGAAAACATACATCGAGAATATCCTCGATCGCTTCGGAATGGGAGAATCAAGACCCGTGAAGACACCGATCGACCCAAATACAAAATTGGAAAGATCAAGTGACAACTCTCAAGAAGACGACTACGAGTTCCGCGAGCTGATAGGCTCACTGATGTACCTGGCTGTCGCAACGCGCCCTGACATAGTGTATGCGGTGAACTATCTAAGCCAATTCAACACATGCCGCACAGAGGAACACTAGGTGGCCGGAAAGAGGATCCTCCGATACCTCAAAGGAACATCTAATGAGGGTCTCAAATATTCCAGAACTGGTAAAAGTCTGGAAGGCTATGTAGACGCAGACTGGGGGTCATGTGTATGTGATAGGCGATCCTACACGGGGTTTGCTTTTATTTTTGCAGGCGCTGCTGTGAGCTGGGAATCGAAAAAGCAACGGACGGTTGCCTTGTCCAGCACCGAGGCCGAATTTTTTGGCCTCTCTGAAGCAGCCAAGGAAGCAATCTATTTACAACGCTTTGTGGAGGAAATGGGACTGCCCATCCAGGGACCAGTCACAATCTATAATGACAACCAAGGAGCGCAAATCTTGTCCAAAAATCATGTGTTTCACTCCAGGACCAAACACATCGACATCCGCCACCACTTCATCCGAAACGCCTTGAGGGAAGGCCATATTGATGTGAAGTACAAAAACACCTTGGAGATGATTGCAGACGTGCTTATTAAGGGGTTGGTTACCTGTAAGCACAATGAACACAAGCAATCACTTGGAGTAATGCCTTGTGATTGATTAAATGAGTGTCGCGGTTGAGGGGAAGTGTTGGAATTGCGCTGCGCGCATGCTCAACACCCACGAACACTAAGTTGGGGGAAGGGCCTGATGTCCACTACGAATTACTCATTGTACTCTTGACTCAGCTTGTCTTACGACTCGGTCCGGTGCAGTACTAAATAAAGCACCCTTTGTATTCAGCAGTTCCCGCGTTTCACTGAGTTCTACCCTTTTCCACGCTCACAGAGGTAAAGGATAATAATTTAAAATCGAAGAATTTAATTGAAATTATAAAAAAATACAATTTATAATGTCCTATATTTTCTTAATTTATATCATTTTACTATAAATATTTGCGTGAAAATAATTTATAATTGATAAAAGTAATTTAAACATGAAGAAATTATATAGAAATAAAAGACAATAACTGATAAATGGAAAATAATAAGATTTAATTTTGAAGAAAATAATTGAAAATGAATAAAAAAATGTTTAATTTAAAGAAAATAATGGAAAAATGATAAAAATAATTTTGTTGCTTTGGAATTAAGATTACTTTATATGAAAGGGCTGGCCGCGTATATTTTTACCAAATAAATAAATAATTGAAAATTTAGTAAAATAATTAAAATTTGAGGAAAATACCCAATCGAAAATTCAGAACTTCAGTAAAGCATCCAGAGAGTTTATAGATAATCATTTTGAAGCTTTTAATTTATTCCCACCGCTATCTGTAAGCTTGTCCTATAATTTTTTCAATTTTGCTCGCTCACTATTTGTTGCTTACTTGTTCATTATTTTCTAAAGCTTCATGAGAACTTGTTTTCTTGGCAAGTGCCAACCTTCAAATTATATCCTTTGTTTACATACTGTCAAATTCAAGGTTAATTAAAGATGGTTATATGGAATTTTTTGCGAATTGTTGAGCGGACAGAAAAGCTTTAAAATCGATGATTATTATAAAAAACTAACACTACACAAATTGAAAAGCAAATTTCAAAACGCTGCTTCAAATTGTGACATCATTTTACTGGTGATTAGAAACAATAAAAAAATACCTTATTTCCTTTTTATATAAACATTTTTAATTTTATAGCATCTAAATCTACAGAATTTCAATTTAAACTTTACTAAAGTTTTTCGAGGTAGAGTTGTAAGAACGAAACATATTCTTTTGCTGTCTATTCAATACTTTGCAAAAAATCTTATGTAAATTAACTAACCTGTTCTATTTTTGACAAAGTATATAAACCAATATTCTTACAAAGAGAAATATGTTTCATAAACAGTTCATTAAGAATATTTTGTAAAATTAAATTGCATACAGGTCTGTCGCAAATAGTTAAACAGTGTGCAATTTAATTGTATAAATACAAAAAAAAAATTTGTAATTTTCTTTTTATATGCTGTCTTTTAATGCGTAACTTAAATATTACTATTTATTTACCATTTTAATTGTGAAATTCTTTTTTTAACTTAAAATCTGTAATAAAATTTATTACAGATCAATAAACTTTTATTTAGATACTATAAAATTCTGTGGAATTTTTTTCAACTTAGTGAAAGCTATCTGAAGACTTTAATTGCAGTGTTAAAAATGTTTAATATTCCTAATGTGTAGACTTCTGCATGAAGCGAAAACTCGACCATAACAGGCTTCCTGAAAGCTTGTCACAGCTATCTGTGTGTTATCTTACAATTCTCTAATGGTTATCTTAACGTCTCAATAAAACTTTTTAGACAACTCCACGGAATGTAGGATTTTCGATTGGGTAGTTCTGAAAAATTAAAGAATATACAATTGAAAAAATAATAATGTTTTATGAACATTTTGCTTCCATGTCAGGTAAATTATTATTTTAAAAGTTAATTTTTATAAAATTGAAAATTCAGTTATCAGCAGCTGATTTGAAGTTGCTACTGGAGTGGCGTATTTCTATAAATTATATAGAGGTGTTTTGTTATTGAAAAATTGAAATGCCGGTAATAAAATTCTTTTTAAAATAATTTTCTGTTTTGTTATTTTGTTTCTTTTTTTAAAACTAATTTTAATGTTTTGTTTAAACCAATTAATGTGTAATGAGTATAAACAATTAAATCTGATTTACCTAAATAAAAAATGTGTGAAGTAGTTTTTAAAAATCTAACTTTTATAAAATATACTTTATGTTTTTTTATTTATTTATTTATTTAAGAAAGTACACGGGTAACTAAGACACATTAATGTAGTGCAATACACAATAATAATAAAAGATTTCATAACAATCAAAATATTAGGCCGCATAATTACAATATAAAATATACAATTAAACATAACATCATATATACATGTATGACACGAGTAGTGCTATTTCGTGATGTTAAAAAGAGCATTACGAAGAGAGTTTACGAATATGTTAAGTTTGTTGCCAAAAAAATTTATGATATGACTATAAAAGTTGCCCCTTGAGTTAAGTCTCATAAAAACAGAATTTTCAGCAAAGTTAGATTTCCTAAGTGGAACATAAAAAGGTAGGACTTTACGCAGAGATCTCTGTGGCGCAGAAAAATTAATAAATGACAACACATTTGGAGAATTAATAAAACCATTGATCACTTTATAAAAGAACAACATATCCGCATATATGAATCTCGCTTGCAGCGTAGGTATATTTAATCTGCTTCTCAATTCGGTGCAATCATGAACATAAATATCAAAATCTATGTGTAACTGATAAGCAGCAAAGCGTAAAAAACGGTTTTGCACACGCTCAAGTCTTAAGATATGTAAGTTATGATACGGACACCATATAATTGAACCAAACTCTAAAACAGACCTAACAAATAAGACGTAAAGAACTTTAAGTGTCGCTAGGTTCCTGAAATGAACAGAATTACGTTTTATGAATCCAAGGGTTCTAATAGCCTTATTTACAGTCATGGTTATATGCGCATTATATGATAAATCGTGACTAAGTATAATCCCTAAATCACAAATCTCAGAGACACGAGCAAAAGCGACATTGTTTATTTCATAGTTAAAAAGGTGTGTCAACAATTTACGTGAAAATGATATGCATGAGCATTTTAAAATATTAACTGAAAGTCCATTAGTATTACACCAATCATTAAAATTATTTAAGTCACTTTGTAACTCCAAACAGTAATTTAAGCTACGAATGATTCATAAATTTTTATGTCGTCAGCATAAGATAAAAAGAGAGCATGTCTAAAAACAGTTTTGATGTCATTAATGAACAATAAAAACAAGAGAGGCCCAAGGTTAGAACCCTGTGGAACTCCTGAGGTCGCAAAAAATTCTCCAGAGTAAGAGTTGCCAACTCTAACAGACTGAGGTCTATTTATTAAATAATCAGCAAGCCAACAAAGTAAGTCAGAATTAATACCCATCAGTTTAAGTTTTGTCAATAATATTTTATGATTCACACTGTCAAAAGCCTTGGAAAGGTCCGTATAAATCGCATCAACCTGAGCACCGCTGCCCAGAGCAGAAGTCTGGGTTTCAGTAAATATACTCAAATTGGTAATAACAGACCGACCTCCTACAAAGCCATGCTGTTCATCAATTATTGAACTAGAGACTGCACTATAAAGAATATCAAAAATGATGCTTTCAAGAATTTTTGAAAACACATTTAGAATAGAGATAGGTCGGTAATTCTGTAGATTACTTTTATCGTCTTTTTTTTTAAAACTGGAATAATAGTGGCCTGTTTCCAAATGGAAGGAAATATACATTGAGTAAGAGACATATTATACAATATATTTAACGGGTCAATTAACGATAGACAACAAGACTTAACAATAGCAGGCGTAATTCCATCAGGACCCGGACCAATATTTACATCCAAATTATTTATTTTATTTTTAATTTGTTCTTTAGTAATAAATGTAAAATTTAAGTCAATAGAGACAGATCCAACATTAATAGAGCTCGTATTAAAAACCGAATCGTTATGTACAGATTTAAAATGAATGGCAAATAAATTAGCAATTTGATCGTTAGTGTTGGCAATCATATCACCTAGGAATAAAGTCCCAGGGATGCGAGTTTCATGTTTAATCTTATTCACAAAGGACCAACAATAATTTGGATTTGTGATTAAAGAGTCCTCTGTTCTTTTCACATAGTTATTGTAACACAAAGTCGACAGCGCTTTACACTTTTTACGAAGAGACGAAAAAACATTGTAATCTGTTTCTGTTTTTGAAGCTTTATAGTTCATGTGAGCAACTTTTTTATCCTTCACCAAACGCCTCAACTCACTAATAAACCATTTTGGAAACCTGCAGTGACGAACTGATTTAAGTGGAACATATAAATTAAAAGTGTTATATAAGTAAAAGTAAAAAAGTTCAACGGCATCATTAACATTTAACGAAGAAAAAATAGAAGTCCAGTCAATTGACAATAAGTAAGAGTTAATATAGCTAATATTAGCCTTAAAAAAGTAATAATGAACATAGTCAGATAAAAAATTTAAGTTGATACTATTGTCATTTTTTAAAGAAAAAATTAAAGATAAAGGTGGATGATACTTGTCCACTGGAAGCAGTTCCTCAGAAGCTAGGGTTTCATCAAAGGCATTAAAATTTAAAAATATTAAGTCAAGTGAAGAACCATTGGAGTTATAAATAAAGTTGACTTGATGTAAATGAATAAAATCCAAAGTGTCACGAAATATTTAAACAATTTGACGTTGAAGATTTGTAGCATGCGGAATATGCGAAACGATTACATCTGAATTATTGTTCCACTTAGCAAATGGTAGATTAAAATCGCCCATTATTATAAATTTTGCGTTAGGATAAAGTATATAAGCATTTTCAAGAATTTGGCATACATCATTGTATAGTTGTAATGAACTTTGAGGCGTAAGATAAAAAACACCAATAATTATTTTCCATAAAAAGTGTTGAAAAATAATAAGTGCATGTTCAACTGATTTAATCGATGATAAAATTCTAGTACATCGCAATTTGTCTTTGGCTGCAATTAAAACACCGCCGCCTAAAATGCGTGAACTAGAAAAAACGCTTCTGTCACACCTAAATATGTCATATCCATCGAAGCATAATTCGGAAGACGTAATAAGTTCATTGAGCCAAGTCTCGGTTAGTACAAAAATGTCATAAATTAAAAGAGAGAATGAGATTCGCAAAATATTTAACTTTGTTCGCATGCCTCTTACATTTCGGTAAAAAATTGAAAAGTTGGATTTTTTAGAAACAATACCAGTTTAAGAACGATGATTCACATCAGACAAACGAAGACAGGTAGATTGGTTGACAGAGCTGGAGCAATCATTCACAAACACATCACTATTAGTCCGTTTACTGGTAGTAGTAGAGATAACAGGCTGTGTAGAATGCTGAAGAAGGAAGGGAGAATCTTGAGGAACTACTTGCTTTGACAAATCGGATGACTGGCGCTCTCTTGTAACGAAATCGCAGAACTCACTTGATGACTGTGTGATTTGATGATAACAGGATTGCCCTGACGATACACAAGCTTGAGGTTCTGTTCTCCCTTTAATTGACGTGACTTGAGTTCCTCATCATATTCGATATTTCCATTAATTGCAATTACGTATTACTGTTAAGTTCAATCAGGTTTATGTCAGAGAAGTTGGAAACGCCATTTTGTTTTTTCAAAAAATCAAAATTGTGCTGAATTGTGCTAAGCTTATTCCCAATTCCGAACGTATTTTGAAAAGAAAAATAACAATAAATCGAAAACAGTAGCTATAAATAAAAATTTATAACATAATGTTATTATTCAATTTACGGAAATGCATACCCTGCAAAAACAGGTGTCTTAAATTGTTCAAAAATGTATTAAATTAAGACATTTTTCGTGTCTTAGACACCAAAAGTATCTTAATTTAAGACTTTTTTGTCTAATTTAAGACACCATGTTTTTGCAGTGTAGGCGTTTAGACGTTAATTTTTCCGACGTATATATCGATATACAAGAAAAAGTAAAAATTAATTTATTATAAACACTTATTTTTAATAAATAATATAAACAATAACAAATTAAACATAAGGCAAGGAAGCAAAATTTTTAAAAGAAAGTAATTTAAGTAAAATTTTATTGTATTTAAAATTAAGTAACAATGTAAATAAAATCAAAAACAAAACTGCAATAAAATTGAAATAAACATATAAAAATAAATAAAATGTTAAGGAAAGTAAACAAATGAGGCGAAGTGAGTTTAAATTAGTGAATTTAAACTGATTTTAATTACGAAAATCATAGTGAAAACTGCAGCAAATTTAAATTTCATGTTAAAAAATAAGTATAATAAATCATATCAATTAGGGGATTACCCCTTCTTCCCCCTGACTAGAACGCTAAACTTGATATCGTTAATACTGGCTAAGGTTTGTATTTGGTCGCTTCTATGGTGATTTCTGGTTTTTTGCATTTTCCTCCTAAATTAATCAGTTTTAGTAAAACATGCTGAAAACATAAAATGTGTATTTTAATGAGGGCTATAACTTTTATAAAAAACATTTTTTGATATTATTAATATTTAAGGAAGTAAATGTAAAAAACTTAAATTTTCATGGTTTTTTAAGCTTTTTATCATGATAATAAAATTTGCGCCAATTGTCACTATCATTTTTGTAATCAGCGCATCAAAATAATTAAGTATACCAAGTTTCATTAAAATCGGTCAGGGGTTCTATTCGGAAGTTTATCCGAAAATAATATTAATATCATATATTAATTATATAAATAAGTGGATTGTAAAATTCTACGAAATACAGAGGTATTCTTTCAGAATTTAAGTCGAAGCGGGTTTAAATTAGTGGATTATAATATTATTATATTTTATTATTATTATTATTATGATTTTATAATTCACTAATTTAGACTTAGACTTAAGACCTTACAGAATCCCCCTATATTTCGAACAATTTTACAATTTATTAATTTATATATTAATATTATTTTTATGCTAAATATATATTAATAATATATAAATGAGTGGATTGTAAAATTTTACGAAATACAGAGGGATTTTTTTCCGGCGGTAAGATAACTTCAGTGGAAGGTAAATACGTCGAGGTATAATGATATGCACTGTCGGTAATCGACCTGTGCAGATCACTAGAACTCGACTGTCGATAAACCGGTTGTACTATGGAAAGGTTTTTCTACAGTTTTTCCTCTCCACTGGCGAGCAAACCCAATATACCGGGTGGTCCAGGCAAATGCGAGTACTCCTAATTTCAAGCCGTTCTGTAGACGCTAAAAACCACTTAGAGAGAATATATACGATGTACTGAATTCTAGGAACTCACTACGGGGGACACTCATTGGCCTGTGAGGTCGATAAAACGAGTGTATAATAACTAAAAAAAAAAAAATTAACTGAGTGTCTATTCGTACAGAAAATTTAGACCAATCAGAAATTCGTGATGCAATTCTCGACCAATCTATTCGTACAGAATATCTATACGATTATCCAAACCTCAATGGAGCAGCTATTTTTTTGCGAAAATTAATGTTAGACGGATATCTTTTGGTTAAAAGACCACTGTATGTGACACAAGAAACCCCTCTTAGCATTTCTAACATTTTATTATGATTTATTACAACCAAAATAAAAGGTATTACGCTCCCAAAGACAGTGTTTTTAGGGTCAAATCGTATTCTAGCAATTTGTATACAAATGCTGTATTGAAGATGCAACTTGAAGTCAGCTGCCTATAGCCAAAAATGAGAAATAATAATAGGAATGACAAATAAGTAATGAAAAATTAAAAAAAAAACAATAAACAAATAAATTGGAGATTGTATTATGGGATTTGTAGAATGTTACAGAAAGTAAATGTACATTCAATAAAAGTTTGGAGGAATAATCATACAAAAAATCAAATGATTCAACATAATTGAGGCTAATAAAGGAATATATTTATGAAATAGGATTCTTGAATGCATTATAAAATTCAATTTTAAAATAGTACGTAGTACAACAGTAAATTTTACATTGAAAAAAACAAAAGAGACGGCCGTACGGCCGTCGAATGCGCTAGTAGAACTAAATAAACAGATAAATAAGTTACAAATAAAATAAAAAGAAATAAAAGATTATTAATATTATTATCATTACTCACCTGTCAGAAACGAATGCCAATGTAAACAAAACATTGTTTCACTTAAAACACTATAACCTTAACAACTTCACTAAAATCACTGTGACTTCTTATACTATCACTCCTTAATTATTAGAATTTAATTTATTTTTAATTTATTATTATTCAATAAAATGCAATTATTTATTAAACGAAGATTTAAAATAAATAGAAAAATTCTCCAAATATACGTCCAAACAGTGATGTTATTGTTGACAAAAAATATCGAAAATCTGCTAGCCAATCAGAAGCCCGATAAAACGTGTTACACCTCTGAAGTTGGTCGAAACCCTACTGTAAAAACGTGCGTAGGATCTGTCGTAAGAAGGTAGGTATGTACTTACATGTGAACGCATATAAGATCTCAGTTGACACAGACAAGATCTCGTATAAGATCTTAAGTTAGAACGTAGGTACGAACGCATGTAAGTTCTTATATTAAGTTCCGTCATGCGCCGCGTATAACGTTACTCAATATGAAATTGAAACAGCGTTCTTATATAAGTTCTCATCTGCGTACGTATGTAAGAACACAGGTGCGAAAACACTTACGAACTCATGTGCGAACACACCTAAGTATTAAATTAAATATTTTAAATTAAATAAATTATAAAAAAAAAAAAATTCTCGCCAACGGGATTCGAGCCCATCTAACCTGAGCCTAAGTACGCCTTAAACCCCTCGACCACCGTAGTTATAGAAACAACTTTACAAAATCTGAGTCATGTTTAATACATAATTTTCTCCGGAAAGACATGACTAAGGTTTTGTAAAGTAGTTTCTATATTTACGGTGGCCGAGGGGTTTAAGGCCGCGTTTAAAATATTTAATTTAATACTTAGGTGTGTTCGCACATGAGTTCGTTAGTGTGTTCGCACCTGTGTTCTTACATACGTACGCAGATGAGAACTCATATAAGAACGCTGTTTCAATTTCATATTGAGTAACGTTATACGCGGCGCATGACGGAGCTTAATATAAGAACTTACATGCGTTTGTACCTACGTTCTAACTTAAGATCTTATACGAGATCTCGTCTGTGTCACCTGAGATCTTATATGCGCACACATGTAAGTACATACCTACCTTCTCACGACAGATCAGACGCACGTTTTTACAGTAGGGAAGGGTTCTCGTATAGGGAAGTCAAGGTCAAAGCTAATTTCTATGTATTAACTATTTTAATAACATTTTTTGTTATTTTAGATTGCTAACATTATAAGAAATTTTATAAAATAAACTTGAAGTTACAATATTTAATTGAAAGATTTTAATTCGTCTGCAAAACAAAAAATCGAAACTCAAAACCATCGATAGTGAGGTTTGATATGTACTGTAGAATAGGATTTCGAATTTTTAAAAAAATTTATTCGACACTTTTACTTACATATTTTTTTTAAATTTCTTAATTTTTCTACTTTATTGTTGACTTTTATTATTTTATCTTATTTGATGTAAATTTAACCTTGTACTAAATATCGTTTTGACATCGTTCTTCTATTTCATCGAGTTTTTCTTTTTTTAAATTCACATTTTTTTAAATTTTCCAGAATTTCAGTCATTCTTTTTTTCTTCAATTTTGAAAATAATAATTATTAATTTTTCTTACTTTTTAAATTTAAAAATGAATTGTCGTAAATGTTTTGTTTTTTACAAAAGATTTTATAATTTTTAACTATTTTTTGCAGGCCTGGGTTCATGAATAGTCTACTTCACTGTAGAAATTACTTTTATAGTAAAGTAGACTATCTACGGACCCAGGCCTGAATTTTTTTGACACTTTTTAATTATTGTGTAGTTTTTCAAAAATATACTCTTTTTCTCTAATAAATCCGAAACTTTTTTTATTTTAAAGATTTTTCTTAATTTTTTGTAGTATTTTACAGTGTTTTATTAAAGGTTTTCAGTTTAAAAAACTAATAACTGCTTAAAAATAAACATAAAAATTGTATGTATTGAAAACAATCAATTTTTCATTTATATTCGGAGTTTTAAAAAAAATCATGATTTTTATTAGCCCTGGGTATTAGTACCCTGGCATATTAGTAAAGTTTTGATTATTTAAATTATGATTTAAATGGAAATGACCTGGTGATTTCAATCATGATTTAACAAACATTTCATCAAATAGTATATATAAATTTTTCTTTAGAACAACAGTTTTTATACTAATAAAATTATTTTTCTTTCAATTCTTTTGACAAATTTCTATAAAATTGAATTTGAAAAAACTTAGTACTGTTTTAAACTTGCGTCTTTAAGATTTGAGGTTATGTCACACATTACTTTTGTATTGTTTGCATTATTTCACACGTTTTTTTTTATATTTTCGAGTACTTTCTATTAACAATTTATTATTTTTAACAAATCTTTAGGAATAATGGCTAAAAAATAAACAAATCAATATGATTCTTTCATAAATAGCAGTGTGTCAAAAATGTCCATCGGGTCGGACAATGTCCGACAATGCTCGACATGTCGGACATTTTGTCCGTCACATTCGACAATTCCCATCTCTAGGGAGAGGGCCCCAAGTTGGACACCCTTTCGTCTTATTGCTGTAGAATCCAAACCAAATAAAATACCGTCAACCGGGGTAATTATACCCAAAAAAAACCGCTCTTTTTTTACTAAGTACTTGATTAAAAATCAGTATTTAAAAAAAGAAGTTTTTAACTAGTGGGTGTTGTTCTGGACATCCTTCTAAAAGATTCCTATAAGTTAGGAGTAAAAAAAAAATTTTTGTTGAAATGATAGAGGCTTCAAATTGTGGGCATAATTTCCCCGGGGTTGGGGAACCAAATTCAAATTACTCCATTTGACCTAAATAAACAAATTTATATTTTCAATATTACAAATCAATTCATTAATTATTATCAATATTAGTAAAAGTCAACCAACTTAATTTCTTAAGACCGAAAGTTAATAACCCCCAGAACCCACCCCTAAGGAAAAAAGCAGAAACATATTCAAACCAAAAACATAAAACCTAAAAAAAAATTATAATCCAGCACTAAAATTATTGAAAAAACTCAGGGAAGTGTCCCCTAATTTTACCAATCGAAAAAAATAATTCACAACCCCAAGAAGCCACACCTATGGAAAATTGCAGAAAAAAATCCGTCCAAACATCAAAAAATCTACAAAAAAATTATAATCCAGCACTAAACTGACATAAAATACTCAGGAATATGTCCCCTAATTTTACCAATAAAAAAAAATTAACAACCACAAGAAACCACCCCTAAGGAAAATTGCAAAAAAAGATCCGTACAATAATAACAAAATCTACAAAAACATTATACTCAAATTTTACAATTATTAAAAATACTCAAAAATATGTTCCCTAATTTTACCAAACGAAAAAAATAATAAACAACCCCAAGAAACCACCCCTAAGGAAAATTGCAGAAAAAGATCCGTCCAAACATAAAAAAATCTACAAAAAAATTATACTCAAGATCTAAAATTATTCAAAATACTCAGGGATATGTCCACTAATTTCACCATTAAAAAAAAAAAATTAACAACCACAAGAAACCAACCCTAAGGAAAATTGCAGAAAAAGATCCGTCCAAACATAAAAAAATCGACATAAAAATTATAATACAGCACTGAAATGATGGAAAATACTTATGAATGTGTCCCCTAATTTTACCAATCGAAAATAATAAATTACATCCCGAAGAAACAACCCCTAAGGTAAATTGCAAAAAAATATCCGTACAATCACTAAAGGGTATTTTCTTAGGGTTGTTAATCATATTTATCGTTTGGGAAAAGTAGGGAACATATTTCCGATCATTTTCAATAATTTTAGGACTTGAGTATATTTTTTTTGTAGTTATTATGTTTTTTGTACAGATCTTTTTCTGCAATTTTCCATAGGGGTGGTTTCTTGTGGTTGGCAATTATTATTTTCGATTGGTAAAATTAGGGGACAAATTTCGGAGTATTTTCCATCATTTTAGTGCTGGATTATAATTTTTTTTAAATTCTTTGATTTTTGTACGGATCTTTTTCCGCAATTTTCCTTAGGGGTGGTTTCTTGGGGTTGTTAGGTATTTTTTTTATTGGTAAAATTAGTGGACATATCCCTGAGTATTTTGAATAATTTTAGAACTGGAGTATAATTTTTTTGTAGATGTTTGGATATTTGGACGGATCTTTTTCTGCAATTTACCTGAGGGGTGGTTTATTGGGTTTATTAATTTTTTTTTTTTTTGATTGGTAAAATTAGGGGACATATTCCTGAGTATTTTGTATTAGTTTAGTGCTGGATTATAATTTTTTTGTAGATTTTATGATTTTTGTACCTATCTTTTTCTGCAATTTTCCATAGGGGTGGTATCTTGGGGTTGTTAATTATTATTTTCCGATTGGTTAAATTAGGGGATATATTTCTGAGTATTTTTAATAATAGTGAAACTTGAGTACAATTTTTTTGTAGATTTTTTGTTTTTTGTAGGGATTGTTAAGGTCAGCAAAATGTACATATGTATACCCCTACCTTATTGCTCTCTACTTTGTATGGGTCGCGAAGCAATTCTAATGAGTCAGTCTTATTCTTTATTTTAAACTGTACGGTCATTTTATTATAATAAACGATCACTCATAGTAGTGATGCAACTACCAAAATTGTTTTAATCCTATAGACCGTAACATTTTGGCGATCCTGCCAGGATAGATACAAACGACGATTTTGTCAAACTGTACTATCGTTGATTACGAACTAAAAGATTCTACGGAATCTATCGCAACCAAATAAGAGAAAAGACTCCGGAGGTAATTTACGAATACCTTCGAAAAACAAAATAAGGCTTGTCGATCGAGATAGTAAGTCCTTGAGCTTGTCGATCTAGACAGTAAGACTCAGAAGAAGAAGACTTCTGGGAAAGTATTACCCAACTGGAAAAATCGGTACGCCAACCAATCCCTTCGAGTGCCAAGCAGTAGTGTCTACGGCCACCCTTCGCACACCGCCAGGTTCAGTACCAGAAGAAGAAGAAAAAAAAACGTGAGCATATAAAAACAAGTATATTGTTTATATATATTCATATACAATACAGTTAGATAATTTGTAAAACTGTTCATAAAAGTAAGACTTTTTTTGGGTTGTACGTTCTTTGAACGGCCACCATTGCATAGGGTAAAAGCTAACCTTGAACAGTTTAGGACGGTGACTATACTTCGCGTGATCGCAAGCTCTGGTCTTCCTTAATAAAAAAAAAACCAAAATCTTCCCTGAATAACCTTGTTGTAAGCGAGTAGCCGCTTGGACAAGTGAAGGGAAATAAACAAAAACTACACAAAAAATTGTAAAGCGAATTTTATTTTACACCCGACAAAAAGAAAAATATTGAACTGGCTTTTCAAGCTTATAGGGATTCACAACACACACACTATACACTGTTACCAACCGGAATTATTATTAAACTTCATTGTTTCAGAAAAGATAAATGGAAATGCGGAAAGAGCAATACGATATCTAGATACTAGCAGTTACTCGAAACTCTTTGATGCATTACGTGCAAATTTATCGCAAACCGGATCTGTTTCAATGCTTCGTTCTAAACTACAAAATTGCAAACAAAGCCCCACAGAAGATTTACAAACTTTTAATAATAAATACAGAAAAAAAGAAAAGAATACCCAAATCGAGTTAAAAGGCAAATCGCGATAGAAAACGAAGAAAGCGAAATTTTAAAAAGATATATGATAAACATTCGACGTGAAATAGGATTGCAAGTAAAAGCGCAAAGACCGCAAAATTTAAACGAAGCTCAGATGCAAGCGATGGAATTAGAATTATGGTTTAAAGAAAGTGACATATCAAAAACACAACCAATAACAAAAATTTTGCCAAGATTTCAAATCCGACCTAATACTCTGAAATTAACAACTAAACCTTTTATAAATAATCGAATTGTGCCAAATAAATCAAATGCACCTGTAGCACAAGAGTCAACGATAAGACCGGTATCATGTTACAAGTGTGGAAAGCCGGGACATATAACAAAAGACTGCACTACATCAGCAAATTTTCGTGTCGGCGGAATGCCGAAGAGACCACCAGAAGCTATCAGAATAACACGCGAAGAAGAGGAATTTTTAAACTCTCAGGCAATGACCGAGGAAGAAATTCAACACCACGAGGATTACGAAAAGAATGCCGAGTATCAGCAGTGTGTGGACGACTACAATCTGTTTACGGAAGAGCTGATAACGGAGGAAAATATAGATTACTATTAGATTCCGGAGCATCTATTAACATAATAAAAAAAAATAAAATACCTCGAAATAATTGCACGACTTTAAAAATAAAAAAGAATTTCTGTATGGGAAGAGATAAATATCAATCAGATTATGCAGTATATTTAAATTATTTTGGCAAACAACAATTATTTCATATTGTCGACGAAGGGTTCCCTTTACCAGAGGATGGAATAATCGGACTACAATTTTTACAAAAATATGAACGATATGCTATTACGCCAAATTTTCTATTTATAGAAAAGTGGAAAACACCCTTGTACGATGACGAATTTTTTGTAGAACAAAACAAAATGCAGATTTGCAATATAGTAACGGATAAAGAAGATGGAGAAATTTTACTAGAAAATCATCCGAATATACCCAGCGGAATTTACACGATTAGAAATGGAATTGTAAAAGCACCCGTTTACAATTATTCTAACCAACCTTTAATAATACCAAATAAAATTGAAGGATTTTCCATTAAAAAAATTGTTGAAGACAAAACAAAAAATGAAACTCAAAAAGAACAAGAACAAAAGTCTGATAAAATAAAAGAATACAATTTACCTAAAAGGTTAAAAGAATTAAGAGCAAAAACACGACTAGAACACCTCGATAAAAACACAAAACAAGATATTTGGAGAATAATTGGAAATTATCACATTAACTTTACATTGGATGGTAATGAAATTCCTTGTACTAATTTAACAAGTCATCAAATAATACTGAATAGCGGAAAAATAATAAATGTGAAATCATACAGACCTCCTGAATGTCATCGAGAAGAGATAGACAAACAAATAAATGAACTATTGCTGAAAAAAATTATCGAACCTTCTGACTCTCCATTTAATTCGCCAATCTGGATGGTACCAAAGAAAAAAGATGCTAGCGGAAAACAAAAATGGCGACTGGTTATAGATTTTCGGAAATTAAACGAAGACACAGATCAGGATTCTTATCCTTTGCCTGTGATAGACGATATCTTATCGCAAATTGGGAAAGCTAAATTCTTTTCAGCCTTCGATCTTTCTTCTGGATTTCACCAAATCCCTATGGAACCTACTAGTCGAAAATATACAGGATTCAGTACAAGTAGAGGACATTTTCAGTTTATTCGTATGCCATTTGGGTTGAAAAATGCACCCGCTACGTTTCAAAGAATGATGGATCGCGCTTTTCAAGGATTAATAGGTACTGTCTGCTTTGTGTATTTAGATGACATCATTGTTTTTGGATCTACTTTGGAGGAACATAATAAAAATTTAATAAAAATTATGGAAAGAATAAAAGTTTTAGGACTTAAATTACAACCAGATAAATGCGAGTATCTTCGCCCAGAATTAGAATATTTAGGACATATTATCACAAGCGAAGGAGTCAAACCAAATCCTTTGAAAATACAAGCAGTTCAAAATTTTAAGGAACCAAAAAACGTGAAAGAAATACAATCATTTTTAGGACTAGTTGGATATTATCGAAAATTTATTAAAAACTTTTCGCATATAGCCAAGCCATTAACAAGGTTAACTGCAAAAGAAACTATTTTCGATTGGACTGAAGAGTGTAATACAAATTTCGAATTATTGAAAGATTTGCTATGTAAATCACCAGTACTAAAGTATCCAGATTTTAATAAAAAATTTGTTTTGACAACCGACGCAAGCAATGTAGGAATAGGAGCTGTACTCTCTCAAGATGGACATCCGTGTTGTTATATTTCAAGAGTATTAAACAAACCAGAACAGAATTATAGTACCGCAGAAAAAGAATTATTGGCAATTGTTTGGGCAACTAAAAGATTGAGACAATATTTATTAGGCAGAACGTTTACTATTCAAACAGACCATAAAGGATTAACTTGGTTAAAAAACGTAAAAGATCCTAGTCCAAAATTATTAAGATGGAGATTACGTTTAGAAGAATTTAAATATGATATACAATATGTTAAAGGTAAAGAAAATAAAGCAGCTGATTGTCTTTCAAGGTTATTTCCAATACAGGATGAAGATTTAGAAAACAATGAACTGAGTTCAACAGAAGAAGGATAGAATGTGATACCCGAAATGCGAGAATGTCAAACACAAAGAGAGCCATACGACACACCATGCACAAGCGGCACTAATAGAAATGAAATTATAAATGAAGAATGTTATGAAGAAAACGTACTGACTCACAATTTTGAAGATTGGAAAAGAAATAAAGAAATTGGCAACTTTAGGATTAAACCTAATGCACAAGGAAAGTTATGGAAAACTATACTAAAGAAAGATTTACCTGCATTCAACAAAGAAAAATGGTTAAAATATTTTGAAGAACTTGTAAAATATTTTACAGATAAAAAAATGGTAATAGTTCGTGTACAACTAGGAGACCCTTTGATTTCACCAATCGAGAAAGAATTTATAAAAGAAATATTAGAGTTTTTTAGTAAAAAATATGAAGACCTTTCTTTTCATGTATGTTTTAGTCAATTGAGAGAACTTACAAAAGAAGAAAGAAAATCAATATTAAAAGAAGCTCATGGATCTGTTACAGGTCAACATTATGGAGAAAATAAAACAATTCAAAAAGCCAAAAGATTAGGAGAATGGAAAGGTATGGACGAGGAGATAACGGAATTTGTCAAAAAATGCGCGGTTTGTCAATTACAGAAAAGCACGCGAATAAAAAGACAAGCAAAAGGCATCATTCCTGACACACCGTTAAATCCAAATGATAAAATAGCTATGGATATTTTCGGTCCTTTACCTAAAACAAAGCAAGGTAATGAATTTATATTAAGCATACAAGATCAGTTAACAAGATATATCATGCTTATCCCCCTTAAATCAGCGACAAGTGAAAACATTTTAGAGAGTTTATTAGACCAATACATTTATATATTTGGTTCACCGAAAAGTGTTCTTACCGACCAAGGGAGAAATTTTGTCTCTGAATTAGTTGAAAACTTTGAAAATCTCTTTCGAATCAAACCAATAAGGACAACCGTATACCACCCACAAAGTAACGGACGAATAGAAAGAATGCACTCAACTTTAAAAAATCTCTTAAAGACAGCAATGGAAGATAATCAGAATGAATGGGATGAAAATTTAAAAATCATTAGTCTTGCGCACAATTCAACCACAAATGAAACAACAGGATTCACACCTTTTGAACTTACATTTGGAAGAGAAATAAACCTCCCCTCCTCTCTTGAAAAATCACCGGTTCTAAAGTATCCAGAACTCATTCAGCAATGGAAAGATAGACACGAAAAATGGTTAACTAAAGCCAAGGAAAAAATTAGGATTCAACAAGAAAAATAAAAAAAAAGATTGGACGAACAAATAGTATTACCACAACCGGTGTACGAAATAGGCGACCATGTGAAGTTAATAAATAATCATCCTGCTAATAAATTATCTCCAAGTTGGTTAGGTCCAGGGACTGTCACACAAATCTTTAACAATAATAATTATGAAATATTATATAAAAATAAGAAAATTAGATATCATGCTAACCAATTAATGCCATTTTATGACGTTTCAGATGATGAATCGAACAACCAAGGTAACTGCACTAATACTAATGACACTGACTTCTCTAATTGATGGAAGTGTTAACATCACTGAGCTAAAAGGAAATCTATTCATAGAAGACATAGGAGCAGTACACCAATACCATGAAGAATGGCAATTAATAATTGGGATAAACGTCACAAATGTAAACAATAGATTTGACATGATAGAAAAAACAATCCAAATCAGTGAAGCAGCTTGTTCAGTTCAGTGTGATTCCGAAAACGAAATACATTTAGTACGAGGTCGATTTGATAGATTACAAAGTAAACATGATTTATTAAATAAATTACTAGGAGGGCGGCGTACAAAAAGAGGTCTTGCCAACTTCATAGGTGACATAGCCAAGCCTTTATTCGGAATTCTTAATGACGCAGACTTAGAATATATCAAGAACCAATTTGATCAAGTATATAATGATCAAAATCAACTTGCTAATATCTTAACAAATCATACTAAAATTTTAAAAGTAATCCTGGATTCGTCGTCATTAGATCATTCTTTCCTTCAAACAGAAACTAATAGAGAACTACAACTAATTACGAGTCTACGAACAACAATAAACGAAAGTATCAAAGACAATTTTATAAATTCAAAATTAGTGATCGTAACTCTTTTAATTGATGAACTTAACGAGGACATTGATATATCAATTAATGCGATTAATGAAGGAAAACACGGAATAGTTCACCCTCAACTGCTAACTCCAAAAATCTTGAAAGACACTATACAGGAATTTGAACAAATACACAGAACAAGATATCATTTCGAAAATACTGAAGAAACCTATCAATATATTATCGACCTAAGTGAAATTCAAGTAGCAATAATAAAAGGATTATTAACCTACATTTTAAGAATACCAGTAATCGAAAAAGAAGAAGGACACATTTTTCGACTAATACCTATACCAGAGAAAATAAAGGATACCTATTTAGGATATACACCAGAACACGAATTCTTAATAAAATATAAAGGATCTTACACTCCATTAGAAGGCAATTATCAAATAAACTGCAAAAATGTAATGGAATATAAAATATGTAAAAGGAGACAGGCAAACTATTTGTTAAGTAAATCAAATGGATGTGACGCAACTTTATTAAGAAAAGACCCTTTGGCCAACTGTATTTTATCACCATATTTATTACATCAAGAAACATACATTCCAACAAGTAATGGATATATCATACTTCCACTGAGACAAGTCGACCTAGACATTAACTGTGACCATGGACTAGAAACAATTACAATTAATCGTGCTAGCTTAATACAAGGGTCAAGATGTAAAGTCTTTTTAGAAAACACAGAATTGTATTTACCCACAACACAAGTATTTAACAAAATTGTAACCATTAATGTTAGCTACACATTACCATTTGACAAAAATGAAATAAAAAATCTTAAACATAAATTAATTCCGTTACCACAAAAATTAGATCACCAAACTTTGACGAACGCCAAATTAGATATAGATAATACATTAGAATTATTAGAACAAATAAAATTACATACAAGAATAAAAAATTGGAAAGAAAAAAGTTTTGAAATATTGCACACAGCAGGATATGCTGGGTTAGGTATCATCGCAATGTTTGTAATGTATAAATGTGGATTATTTAAATCATTACGAAAATGTATTCCAAAAAGAATTTGCTTATTTTGCGTTAAGAATAAAATAAAGAATGACCCTGTAGTCGAAGCATTCGAAAGGCAACCTCAAGAAGAGCCAAAAATAATAATTAAACCATATCTAGATAAAAATGTAAAACTTAGGCTTTAGGGACTAAACCCTGTCTAGTGAGAGGGATGTTAAGGTCAGCAAAATGTACATATGTATACCCCTACCTTATTGCTCTCTACTTTGTATGGGTCGCGAAGCAATTTTAATGAGTCAGTCTTATTCTTTATTTTAAACTGTACGGTCATTTTATTATAATAAACGATCACTCATAGTAGTGATGCAACTACAAAAATTGTTTTAATCCTATAGACCGTAACAGGATCTTTTTCTGCAATTTTCCTTAGGAGTGGTTTCTTAGCAGGCAGGGTCTAAACGCATTCATTTGTTCGTCCGTGTGAAAATGGAGTTAGGGAAAAAATGAACAGCTGATCTATGCATTTTTTCACCTTAGGGAAAAATGGACGCCATTTTCATACGGTCAAACAAATGAACGCATTTTGACCCTAACCTACAAGCATTTAAAAGCACCTCTTTTGTGCCTTTGAAATAAAAAGTATCGTAAGCAAGATGAGTTTAAAGTCAGTCAATTTGTTTACAATGATGTTTGTGTACTCGTTTGTCTCGGGCTTCGCCCTCGACTGTCACTCGTACACAAACATCAGCGTAAACAAATGGCTGCCTTTAACCCCTGTCGCTTAATATACTATTTTTTATTGGTAAAATTAGGGGACATATTCCTGAATATTTTATATTAGTTTAGTGCTGAATTATAATTTTTTTGTAGATTTTATGATTTTTGTAACGATTTTTTTCTGCAATTTTCCATAGGGGTGGTTTCTTGGGGTTGTTAATTATTATTTTCAATTGGTAAAATTAGGGGACATATTGCTAAGTATTTTTAATAATAGTGAAACTTGAGTACAATTTTTTTGTAGATTTTTTGTTTTTTATAGGGATCTTTTTTTGCAATTTACCTCAGGGGTGATTTTTTGAGGTTGTTAATTATTATTTTCGATTGGTAAAATTATAGGACATATTCCTGAGTATTTTTTATCATTTTAGTACTAGATTATAATTTTTTTGTAGATTTTTTGATTTTTGTACGTATCTTTTTCTACAATTTTCCTTAGGGGTGGTATCTTGGGGTTGTTAATTATTATTTTCGATTAGTAAAAATAGGGGACATATTTCTGAGTATTTTCAATAATTTTAGTGCTAGATTATGATTTTTTTGTCGATTTTATGTTTTTTGTTTGAATATTTTTTTGCTTTTTTCCTTAGCAGGCCCGACGAGAGGGGGGGGGGGGCAGCAGGGGCTTTTCCTCTGGGTACCGGGTCTCGTTGGGGCCTGCCTCCAAAAATCGGCTACTAAAAAAAAAATATCTATAGAAGGGGTCATTAAAATTTATTACAAGCCAATAGGGCCCTTCTTTGTATTTTTCCCCGGGGCCCCAGTTGGCTCTCCACGGCCCTGTTCCTTAGGGGTGGGTTCTGGGGTTTATTAACTTTCGGTCTGATTGGTTGCAAGTTGTCTATGTTAACGCTCTGTAGGATATTTATTAATTTCTAGTGCCCATTTCCCAAAAAGGCACGAAATAAAGTTTACAAATGATTAAACTTCGTGAACAATTTATTTTCTTTAAATAATTTTTACACAAAACTCGTAAGCGTAAATCGTAAGCTTACTTGCTTTCACACACCATTCGTCACTTCGACGGACCGGACTAGAATGACGAAAATGATTTTCGTTTTCGCGAATCTAACCGCGGGGGGGTTACCGTATACTATAGCGGGAAAAGGAGCTGACCCCCACAGTACTCCCTTCCTAGTGATAGCGATATAAAATACATAATATATTCAAATTAAACTAATTTTCATTTAAATTTCGGCGACAAATAAAAAGTTACAACATAGTGACTATATAAAAAAATAAAATCGAAAAAAATTTTTACAACTTAAAGAATTATACATAAATCTTATAATACGTATATAAAAATCTTGTTCTTTAACAATCGAGCTTCAAAAATGCAATTGAGTTTAACCTTCTAAGTAAATTCAAATGTCGAATCTGACTCCCCTTCTCTTTAAGATATTAGGAACAAACCTTTATTGTTTGGAAACGGGAATTACGACAGGACGAACGACGACCTCAGCCCCCTCAGAATGAGACAAAACTTCTCTACCCCCCAGATCGGAGTTCACCGGAACTATAGGTGACGACATTTTTTTTCCCAGGTCAAGGTTCACGGAAATCGTAGACGGCAGGTCGAACTTAACGATGTCGGAAGAGTCACGAACGATATAAGCGGGTTTTAAATTCTCGACTGAAATTTGCTTGGATTTTCCCTCGACCTCGACTTCGTACACCCTGTCGGAGGTGCGGTTAAAAATTTTCAAGGGGCGCGCATACGGACATTTTAAGGATTTCCGAACTCTACCAACTTTAACGAACACATGAGTACACGTATTTAAATCCCTGTAACAAAATACTCTACGCTTATGATGGTGAGTCACCGGAACGGGTTTAACCTGCCGCATATGACTTCGAAATTCATCCAAAAAAAAAATCAGGCTCCACAGGACAAATATCCGGCAAAACAAATTCACCCGGGATGCGCAACGTTTTTCCGTACAAAAATTTGGCGGGGGAAGCGCCACAATCCATCACGGAAGTTCTAAGTCCCAAAAGGACTGTCGGTAAGACCTGGGCCCAATTAAAGGTAGAATGACACATAATAGACGCCTTTAAATTCCTATGCCAGCACTCCACCATACCGTTGGATGCGGGATGGTAAGCGGTGGTTCGGATTCTACGACATCCTAATTGTTGTAATAAAGCATTGAATAAACGGGACTCAAATTGGCTGCCCTGATCAGTCGTAACGACTTCCGGGGGACCAAATCTAGAAATCCACGTATGAACGAATGCATCACAGATTGTCTTAGCCTCGATATTTCTAAGCGGAACGGCCTCCGGCCAGAGGGAAAAACGGTCGAGTAATGTCAAACAATAACGGAAACCAAGGTCCTCAAGCAAAGGTCCGACTATATCGATATGAACGTGTTTGAAGCGTGTTTCAGGTGCCACAAAATGTGCGGGTTGCAAGATATTGTGTCTTGAAATTTTTGATTTCTGACAATTAATACAAGTCCTGCAAAATTCAGCAATTTGTTTGTGCATTCCCGACCAAAGATAACGCTTTTTAATAATCTCATCAAGTGCACGAGCACCAGGGTGGGACAACGAATGAAAGGTGTCCATGACCTTTTTTCTTAATGATTCCGGAATGAAAGGGCGCAAAATGTCGCCGGATACGTCACAATATAACGCAATATTCTCTGGTCCAAACGGAATCTTCTCGAGGCGAATCGACTATTCCGATTTGCCAAGAGTAGATTGCAAACTCTCATCAGAAGTCTGAGCAGCAGCAAGTTCCGAAAGGTCAATATCCGTGGGAAAATGAGTATCCTCGACACACGTGAAATAGCATTAGCTATAACATTGTCTGAACCGGAAATATGTTGAATGTTAGTCGAAAACTGTGAGATGAATGACAACTGACGTTGTTGTCGAGGAGAAGCCTTATCCGATTTCTGTTACAAAGAATAAATAAGAGGTTTGTGATCTGTGAGTATTTTGAATTCTCGACCCTCGAGAAAATGACGAAAGTATTTAATAGACTCAAAAATTGCGGTAAGTTCCCGGTCATAAGTGCTATAATTTTTCTGAGCCGGAGAAAGCTTCCTCGAGAAAAAGGTTAAAGGTATCCAGGCATCAGAAATGTACTGCTCAAGGGTTGCACCGATTCCAAAGTCGGAAGCGTCGGTGACTAAACGGGTCTCAGCACCGAAAGCTGTATGGAATAGCAAAGTTGCATTAGAGATATCATTTTTAATCTTATCGAACGCCTCATTCGCCTTGGAATCCCAAACTATTTCAGTCTTATCATTTTTTTTTGAATCGGTAATAAATCGATTAAGAGGGGCCAAAGTTTGCTCTGCGTGCTGAATATTTCGCCTGTAAAAATTTAAAAAACCTAAAAAACGACGTAAATCTGAAACTGTTCTCGGCTTCGGGTAAGTAAGCACCACCTGAGCTTTCTCCTCAGTAGGTCGGAAACATTGATGGTCGATGACATGACCAAGGAATTCTAGTTTCGATTGCCCGAACTGACACTTATCGACATTAATCAAAAGCCCGAAATCTCGCAGACGCCGCAAAACCTCATCGAGATGCTTCTCATGCTCCGCGTGATCCACGGAAGCAATAAGAATATCGTCGATATAGGCGAATACATACTCCAGGTCACCTAGGGCCCGAAATATGTACCGCTGAAACGTCTGGCCCGCGTTTCGCATGCCGAAAGTCATCATAGGAAACTCAAAAAGCCCAAAAGGGGTGATAATCGCCGTCTTAGCGACATCCTCCGGGGCGACTGGGATCTGGTTATAGGCCATGCGAAGATCAAGCTTAGTAAAAATAGTCTTACCGGAAAGAGAAACCAAGAAATCATGTAGGTGGGGTACGCGATAGCGATCCGGAAGCGTAACAGAATTTAGGCGACGATAATCACCACAAGCGCGCCACTGACCATAGTTTTTTTTAACCATATTAAGCGGAGCAGTCCAAGGACAGTCGGAGTGTCGACAGATCCCCTGCTCCAATCATGTTTGAAACTGTTCTTTAGCCGGTTTTAATTTTTCGGGGGGAAGACGACGCGCGCGTTCGGCCATGGGAGGTCCCTGAGTGATGATGTGTTGGAATACGTCATGCCTTGAACCAGCAACGCCACGTGATATTCCCGTGACCTCGGGGTACCTCGATAAAATGTCTGAAAAAGCTAACTGATGATCGATAGTATGAACACTACAAGGGATGACCTTTCGAAAAATCGCACCCACGTGTGAATCCGTAACTGAGTCAAATAACTTATGCTGACGAAGATCAACGGTCAGACCGAAATGAGCCAATAAATCCGCCCCAATAATAGGGTAGGGTACTGACGCCACGCAAAAATTACAGGCCATCTGTCGCCTGAATCCGAAATCGAGAGATAAACTCTTTTCACCGAAGGTGGATATCCTTAAATCGTTTGCTGCGAAGAGGACAATATCGGCGGGCCTGCGTTTAGAATCTTGCTTAGCAGGAAGCAACGAAATGTCAGAGCCATTGTCCACGAGAAATAATAAACCGAAATTACGATCGCGAACATGAAGTCGCATAGATTGTATGACAGAACCGATAGAATCAACACGATGCTGAATTACAGGCTTTTCAGGCTGAGTAGCGAGATATGAACACGGTGGTTTGCACTTGGTGTCATTTGGGCCAAATTTGTGATGATACCTGCAATTCAGCTTCCGGTTACGAGAAATCGAACGATTTGCATCCCCGTTCTGACGATTACGTTGTCTTCCGCGAGATGGATTACGTGAACGACCGCCATTCTTTTGCGAAAATTTTGCGCTTAAGGCATTTACCTGCAAGGTTAGGTTATTCACCATGTCCGTAATGGAAGGTGTATTAGCACAAGGAGGATTTACATTCGCGGAAGCGGCAAAAACGGAACCGGAACCGGTCACATTAGCCTCATAGACCTTATCAGCAAGATCAGCCAAATCCTGAAGAACGGTTACCTGAGATGCGGCCAAAATTGCTCGAGTCGTTGCCGGCAACTGATCAATAAAAACGGATTTAACAATTTAGTCACTACATTCCGAACCCGCCAGATTGCGCAAACGAGTCAAAATTAGGGAAGGTTTACCGTCCGTTGATATATCTCCCTTAAGTAGCTGTCGAAGACGCGTCTCATTTGAAACGGCATAAACAGAAATGATTCTGTTTTTGATCTGTGTAAAAAGATCGTTAGGTGCAGGGCGAAGTTGAATAATATCGCGAGCACAAATCAGAACGTCCGAGTCCAATTCGGCTATAATATGATCGGCTTTAGTTTTCTCTACCGTGATACGACAATTGCTAAAGACAGACTCAACTTGTAAAAACCAAAACGATGGATCATTTGAATTAAATCGAAGAATCCTAGGGGTCCGATACGCGTCAACTCGTCGCTCCCCCTGCATACCCAAAATATTTTCAGAAACTCTATTCAACTCGAGTTGCAAACGAGCGATACGCTCCTCCTGAGAGACCTGAGGGGCCTGATTGCCTTCCTGTTCCACCATGATGCGCGAAGAGGAAAAAAATAAAAAATAAAACTCCGAAAATCCAAAAAGGATGAATAAAAATTCGCTTTAAAAAAGAAGTCAAACTCGACACGAACGAGAAAAAAAAATTGAAAAGAAACGAAGCTCGATATAAATTTCAATTATTTAACGAATAATATTCACAGAGTTCGATAATAAAGGTTAAATATCGCGAAATTCCTATTTAATTTCAAAGAATTCGACACAATAAATAAATAATATTGTAAACGTTATATTTCTAAAATAAATCCGAGTCACATAGTCGAAATAATTGTCTCTATCTTTAAAGTACAAAACGTAGGTCATCAAGACAAAACAAAACAGAAATGTAAACACGAAAAATTTGTCGTTCATTAAGATATTAAAATTCAAAATTCTCGCTAAAGGAAAATCAAAAGAATTTTATATCGATCGAAATTCACATTTTTCCAGTTCAAAAAATAGAAAATAAAAACTATGAAATTAAATCTATGCCGAAAATGACGAAGCGCGAGCTTACGATAATAGATACGCGATCACACACAAACCTAATCACAAACATACCATAGGCGAGTAATCTCCTCTCGATGACGTAACATCCAGTGACGTAAATGCTAATCCTACAGGAAACAATGTCCATATTCGTCCAAAAATCGAATAAAAAAGGCGTTGAAAGAAAAATTCAGGACAAAAATGCTCCTCGTGGAAAAAATGGTCATTTACAGGTTATGAAGGGTCCAATGATCCAATCCTCGATGACGATCCAATTCATGAACGAGAGAGTCTTATAAGCCGGAGAAACGTTTCAAAAAGAAACGAACAAGAATTTTAAATCTTTTATTGAAAATGCATCAACGTACCTTTTGCATGGGTGCAAATAAATGTACCCATGCGTTGACTTTGAAGCGATTTTGTTTAACAAATTTCAGCACTGGAACCACGGCGTGTGACGTCACTGCCAAGAGGGAGATGTCCTCGTCCAGGATGAAACCAGATAAAAAAACACGAGAAAATTGCGTGCCAGTCCTTACTCTGCAGTAAAACTATCAAAGAATATTTACCCCGAGCGGCAACTTCATACATTTTAATATAAAAATTTTGCTTGTTAAAAACTGGCGATGAGTATAATTGCCCCTGGAACGGTAGAATTACCCCGGTTGACGGTATTTTAAAATGTTTTATACCCGATGAAAATACAATTTATAAGGTAACTTATGGCAACAGAGATAAAATTTTATTTTAAACATAAACATTTTTTTTATCTCACAAGCACAAAAGTGGCGCTTTTAGATGTCTGTAGGTAGGGCTAAACACATTTATTTGTTCGGCCGTGTGAAAATGGCGTCCATTTTTCCCTAGGGAAAAAATGACCATCTGATCCAAGCATTTTTTCACGTTAGGGAAAAAATGTACGCCATTTTCATTTGGTTAAACAAATAAGCGCATTTCGACCCTAACCTACAAGCATTTAAAAGCACCTCTTTTGTGGCTTTGGAATAAAAAGTATCGTAAGCAACACGGGTTTAAAGTCAGTCCAATTTGTTTACAATGATGTTTGTGTACGAGTGACATCGTACACAAACATCAGCGTTAGAGTTGCATCATGAAGTAGGATAGTTGCATATCGAGCGGGACACTCTCGTTTTTATATCAATTATACTCGATTAACGAGAATATGTTCATGACGAGAAAAGAGATTGTTATTTGTTATACTCGTCTTGTCAAAACATACTTCTAATTGTTTATTCTCGGCTGACTGTCATTTTCAATATCAAACTGAAAGTTTAAAGAAAAAAAATTTTAGTTTGAATAAAATGACAAAAAAACATTGGCGGATCCAGGGGGTGGCACGGGTGCTTGGCCCCCCCCCCCAAAAGCCTTTTTTAACAATGAGCGTGAGAGAAAAAGCACTATAGTGCTATCTCTTTCTCTCTCATGCAATACTCCCTCCTAAAACCTTGTCTGGATCCGCCACTGAAAAAAAAAGTTATCAACATCTGATCAAGCAGAGACTAAAAAACCCTAGCATAGTACAGACAAAAGAAGAAATTTTAGCTTTGTAAGAATATTTAAAGTTTTAAAATATTGTTAACTTATTATTTTGTTAATTATTATGTATTATAAACAAATTACTTATTATAAATTTAAAAAATTTATTTTAAAAATATAATTTGATTTAAAATTATGCTCAAAGTAGAAGTTTTACAAATCTTATTTTTTCTTATAATTTAAACATTTTAAATTTCATTTCTTAACAATATTTAGAACTAAATAAAAAATAAGCAATTTTAGTTTTAACTTTTTTACATTTTATTATTATACAAATTTAAGTTATGTATCACTTGGTGTATTAAAAATATACATTCATTTTTATAAATAATTTTAGTATATTAAAATATAAAAACAATTCATAGATCTAGTACTACACAAGAAATGAATAAAGAAAAGAATGTCCCATTTAAGCAAAGAAAAAATGATGCTCCGCCTTTATCCGAGAATTTTGAAATATTTGTCGAAAAGGATGTAAAACAATCTTGGTGTAAACTGTGTGAATCTAATGAGCGAATTTTTAAAAATGGCTGATGGGAACACTTCAGGAGGCAAATGACATCTCAAGAGATATCACGAAAAGGAATTTAAGGATACTTATTTTGCATCGGCAATTCAAAGAATATCGTTTTTGTTATAACACTTTTAAAAATTTTAATTAAGTTCTCTTTACGTACATTAAGTTGGTCCTTCAAATATAAACTTCCAAATTTTAAATATTCCTGCCTCTTGTTTTGTCACAAATCAAAAAAAAATTAGTAATTTTAAATATTTTTTAAAACTCTTGTTCAATTGTGCCATAATATGTACAAATTTATATTTTGTACACGTATTTTTTTATAAGAAAAAACACTTTTTTCGGAGATTTATTATAAAATCATCAAAATACAATGTTTTTCGACCGGATTACTCTCTCTTTAAAAAAAAAATGTCTTGTTGAAAAATATTGTTTTTGACTATCGCACAATAAACCTCAGAAAAAGTAACTTTTTTTCAATGTAAAAATACACATAAAAGTTTATGAGCTTTGAGACACCATTACTTAAATATTAATTTTACAAAATTCATGTCTTTTTTCGATTTGCAACAAATCAGAGATGGAAAAACTTACACCGAAAAAAATTCCTAGTACCCATTTACCAGAAATTGCCTATGTTTCCTAGTTACGAGAGGAGCCGACTATGAAATCCTATAGTTAAAGTAGTAAGGTTCAAGTATAGTTAAACTGACTAGGGAAATTGGTTAATGTGACTAGGAAAATAGTCAATGTGACCAATAATACTAGTTGTTTTAATCACGTGCAACTCGATTTTTATTTAATTTCGAATAAATTAATTTTTCAGAAAGCTGTAATAAATTAACAAACCATAATATTTTCAATTTATATCCAATAAAAAGCGTTATTCAATTAAAAAAAATAGTACGTCTGTCAACAACAGGAATTTGATGTTGTCAGATCGCTCAAGGTTAGAACCTTTGAATCAGGAACTCGACCATACTGGGAGCCGCGCGTTAACGCACTCGACCAAGGGAGAACTTGGTTGCTTGTTACAAAACATCCTATACTTTTTTTTTGTATAAAAAATATTTTTTATACAAAAAATATAAATATTATATTATTATCAAATATTTGTTAAATTTAAACAAATTATTTCGTTTAAAGGAATAATCATTTAATTATAAAATTGCAATAAATGAACTACTGATCTTAATAAATTTATTTTACTTTAACAAATTATTTGTTTAAATAAAATCTAATTTCTTTATATAATAATACGTATTTATATTTCTAAATATATTTATGGAATGTTACAAAAATATAACGTTAAAATCTAAGCTCAGTGCGAACTTTGTGAAATACTCAACCTCCAAAATGTAACTGTGCCTGAACGAAGAAAATTTTCATAACGCGAGTGTCAATAAAATTAAACATTATTTCTTTGTTTTGAAAATTTAAAAAAATAGTGTATGTAATAAATTATATTTGACTGATTAGTGTATATTTTCTAATGTAATTAATAATAAGTTATATTTCTTTAATAAGAAAATATACAAAAAACCTAACCTAAAAAGTTGTATACGTATTTAACCCTCCTGAGCATTGAGCCGAATATATTCGTCCAAACTAAGTTGTTTCCGTATGCACCTGGACGAATATATTCGTCCAAACAATTTTGTCAACACAATTTCACCAAATTAACTTGAAGGTCCAAAACAAATTGGTAATCACAGTTTAGGGTTAAGAGATTAGCAAACACAAAATTTTAAGAAATATTTACAGTTTTTATTAATAATTAGTGTTATTAAAAAATTGTTTAAAAAGTAGAAATAGCCTCTCATTCTACAATATTCAAACTAAGATAAATTTTTTCCAAATAATCCTATAATCATAAGAATTGGTATCTAGAGGTTTTTGAGGTCGCTGATTTCGAATATGAAATCAGAATTCAAAAATTCAAAATGGCGGATCCAATATGGCAGACAAATTTCAATTTTAATTTTTTTTATTTTCATGAAAGTTGGTTTCTAGGGGTTTTTGAAGTCGCTGATTCCGAATATATAATCAGATTTTAAAAATTCAAAATGGCAGATTCAATATGGCAGACTAATTTTGAATTTTTTTTTTTGATTTTTATAAAAATTGTTTTCTAGGGGTTTTTGGGGTCGCTAATTATGAAGATAAAATGAGAGTTTTAAAATTCGAAATGGCGAATCCAATATGGCGGACTAATTCAAAACATCTTTTTAGATTTTCATGAAAAGTGGTAGCTAAAGGTTCGATCCGCGGGCGTCCAGTTTTTGGTTTATGTGTAACCTTTGTTGCATATTTGTGCACGATTTACTCTATAATCTAGATCATAAAAGTTACATGCTCTTGATGCCTAATCTTGTACTTTTTGTGCAAGACAAATGCATTCTGTAAACACTAGTCTACGGGCCCGTATCATTTTGACACAAATTTTTTCGGGCAACTTGTTATATTGTACTCCTAAAAATGAATGTTATATTTTACTCCTACTAAAAACAAAGATTTTTAAGTTTTAA
This sequence comes from Ganaspis brasiliensis, assembly GCA_037103525.1. NCBI lineage: Eukaryota > Metazoa > Arthropoda > Insecta > Hymenoptera > Figitidae > Ganaspis > Ganaspis brasiliensis. The sequence continues at coordinate 944,510 of JAZKLR010000053.1, read as the reverse complement.
TTATTCAATAATTGAAATTATTGGATTAATTAAGTCTTTTAAAATTAATTTAATGTATTAAAATCAATTATTTAATAAATAAGACTTAAAAATCTTTGATTTCAGGAGGAGTAAAATATAACATTCATCATCAGGAGTACAATATAACAAGTTACCCGAAAAAATTTGTGTCAAAATGATACGGACCCTAGTCTACTAGGTGCTGACACAATTGTTTATATTTATATTTTATATTTTTTTATATTTATTTTAACCTTTTTGGTCCATGTTTCGGCGTAACTCCTTTGAAGGAAACATCGTGACAAGTACTCATTAATTAACGAAATTTCTTTTTTATCACACCACGGGGGCGGCTTTAGGCAAATATAAGATTCTCGGGGGGGGGGGGCGGTCGCCCTATTCGCCCCCCGTAAAACCGCCACTGTCACACCATTTCATAAAAACCATGCCTTCTTTCTGACAGCACACGGCTTCATCTTTTTTGAATTTGGCTTTTTTCAGACCATCAGGTAATCCTTTTTTGATCGTATAATTGTGGAGAATTATAAAAATTATCCATCACTAAACAGTAACCTTTGTACAACAGATTCTCGCAAAGTTTCAGGACAATTTGTGTTGTTACAGAGCAGTTTTCTTCATTTTTTTTCAGTTGTTTTACCTGTGTAGAGAATCGTTTTTATTATATAGCTTGAGTCACTTTCGCACATATATTCAAACAATATTTGGATGAACTTACAAGAAATTTCACTTTGACAATATGCAATTGAGTTGCAGAACCATAAAAAAAGTTAACAATTAACAAAAATTATTTGTTTAAACAGTTCTTAAAATTGTTTTAATTAATCTAACATAGAATCTTTTATTTTAAATAGAAAAAACTGCCAAGTTCAGAAAAAAACTACATTTATCTAGGATAAGTTGAAGAATTGTTATAACAATTGTAATAAATTGTTTAAACAAATTAAAAACTATTAATTATTAACAAATTATTTTATTACAATTGTTATATCAATTGTTATAACCTAGATAAATGTAGTTTTTTCTGAACATGGCAATTTTTTGTATTTAAAATAAAAGATTATATGTGAGATTAATTGAAACAATTGTAAAAATTGTTTAAACAAATAATTTTTGTTAATTGTTTACTTTTTTATGGTTCTGCAAGTCAAATGCATATTGTCAAAGTTAAATTTCTTGTAAGTTCATCCAAATATTGTTTGAATATAACATGAAATTACCGCCAAATTCTGTTTCCTGAAACTGCCGCTAGGTGCGTGTCTTTCTCACAAAAGACATCATATCTAGAATGTTATATAAAAGGCATGCTTTACTTTGATGTTGCTTTTCATATGTGTCACTGTCCATATGTAAAAATTCGTTCAGGTTTGTGTCTGTATTATCTTTTTTATGTACTTTCTTTGTTCTTATTTTCAATAAATTTTTTTTTATTTTATTTTTCTCATTATTTGATTTATTACATTTTTAATCTTGATTTAGTAATATAAAATAACCTAACAGCTATGTTAGGGTATTTTACTGATGATGATGATTTTTCTGACAATGAATCAGTTAATTTGTCTTCTGAAGCATCAGAGGAATCTTTTGATGCAGCAGGAAATGATTTTGATTCTGACTTAGAAGACATTGATGATCAAAAAGAGCTGTTGATAAAGCCACAAGAATGGAAGCAAGTGACACCAAATAAACGGTTTCCTACTTCGCGATTTCCTTTCACGGCTACTCCTGGTATAAATATTCCTGGACATGAGTCTTGGAAAGAATTAGATTTTTTAAAACTATTTCTTGATGATGAGGTAATAAACCTGATTGTAACAGAAACTAATCGTTACGCAGAGCAAGTTTTAAAAAAAGCACTTCGAAAAAAAAATGATTGGGTACCAGTTACGTCAGATGAAATGTGGGTATTTTTGGGAATTTTGATCTACCAAGGTATCATCATCAAACCTAAACGGCGATGGTACTGGTCGAGAAATAAAATGATAGAAACTCAATTTGTCAATGATCTGATGACTGGAAAGAGGTTTGAACAAATTTTAAAATTTCTTCATTTTTCTAATAATAAAACTTTTGATCCCTTGACTCACCCCAATCCAAAGCTCAAAAAAATTTTAGAATTGTTTGAATTGGTGAACAAAAATTTTGAAAAAGCTTATATTCCTGAACGTGATGTAAGTATTGACTAAAGCTTAATGTCATACAAAGGAAGAATAGGCTGGAAACAATTTATCCCCTCAAAGCGAGCTAGATTTGGGTTAAAATTTTATGTCATGTGCGAAAGTGACTCAAGCTATATAATAAAAACGATACTCTACACAGGTAAAACAACTGAAAAAAAAAATGAAGAAAACTGCTCTGTAACAACACAAATTGTCCTGAAACTTTGCGAGAATCTGTTGTACAAAGGTTACTGTTTAGTGATGGATAATTTTTATAATTCTCCACAATTATACGATTTATTATTAGAAAAAAAAACAGATGCATATGGAACTCTGAGATGTAACAGAAAAGGATTACCTGATGGTCTGAAAAAAGCCAAATTGAAAAAAGATGAAGCCGTGTGCTGGCAGAAAGAAGGCATGGTTGTTATGAAATGGTGTGATAAAAAAGAAATTTCGTTAATTAGTACTTGTCACGATGTTTCCTTCAAAGAAGTTACACCGAAACATGGACCAAAAAGATTAAAACCTACGATTGTATGCGACTACAACCTAACAATGGGAGGGGTTGACAGGGCTGATCAACAAATGACTACTTATTCCTTGATGCGCAATCAGCAGAAAAAATATTATAAGAAATTGTTTCAGCACCTAATAGACCAGTGTCTACAGAATGCATTTGTCTTGCACAAAAAGTACAAGAATAAGCATCAAGAGCATGTAACTTTTGTGATGCAGATTATAGAGCAAATCGTGCACAAACATGCAACAAATGTTACAAATAAACCAAAAACTGGATGACCGCGGTTTGAAAGAAGTTTGTTGGGGGACAGTACACCTGCCAGGTTGTTGGGAAGACACTTTCCCAAAACTGTACCAAATACCGCTACAAAAATAACACCAACTAGAAGGTGCGTTGTATGTTGTCACAAAAAAGACAACGGTAAGAAAATAAGAAAGGAATCGCGGTATTTTTGCAAAGAATGTGATGTTGGTTTGTGCAAAGTACCTTGCTTCGAAATTTACCACACCAAAGAAGAGTTTTAAAACTCAAAATATGAGTTCAAAACAACGTAGAATTTAAAAAAATTAAAACCTAAAAAAAATTTTAAAACTAAAAAAAAATAAAAAAAAATAAAAAAATAAAAAAAAGACAAAAAAAAAAATAAAATGGGATGTAAATCGAACTTAGGGGCCTCCACGTGGCACATCCTGGGTGTACATAATAAAATCATGTACAGCAGATCCTAGTCGTCTTGAAGTTACCAAACTTTGTAACAACAGATTCGTCATTTTCAATATTTAACTTTCCATTTTATATTTCTTAATAGCGACCTCAGAAACCCCTAGATACCACTTTTCATGAAAACGCAAAAAAAATTTAAAATTAGTCCGCCATTTTGAATTTTGAAATTCTGATTATATATTCGGAATCAGCGACCCCAAAAACCCCTAGAAACCAATTTTCATGAAAATCCAAAAAAAAAATTAAAATTTGTCCGCCATATTGGATCCGCAATTTTGAATTTTAAATTCTGATTATATATTCGGAATCAGCGACCCCAAAAACCCTTAGAAACCAATTTTCATGAAAATAAAAAAAAAAATTAAAATTTGTCCGCCATATTGGATCCGCCATTTTGAATTTTGAAATTCTGATTATATATTCGGAATCAGCGACCCCAAAAACCCCTAGAAACCAATTTTCATGAAAATCCAAAAAAAAAATTAAAATTTGTCAGCCATATTGGATTCGCCATTTTGAATTTTGAAATTCTGATTATATATTCGGAATCAGCGACCCGAAAAACCCTTAGAAACCAATTTTCATGAAAATCCAAAAAAAAAATTAAAATTTGTCCGCCATATTGGATCCGCCATTTTGAATTTTGAAATTCTGATTATATATTCGGAATCAGCGACCCCAAAAACCCAAGTATACTTGGTTTTATTAAATTCCAACTGTATGAAAAACGTATGCATTTGGGAACCACTTTTGGGGTAGAAACTCGTGCTCAGGAGGGTTAACGTATAGAACTAATCATATTTACGACTCAAAATTAAAAATTTAAAAGTTCTATTAATAATAATGTTTTGATTATTACATTGTGTAAGTAAACACTTATTTAAAAAGGTTTATATTCATAATTATTTACACGTGTCAAACTGATTAAATTTCTACAAAGACCTGAATGATCTTCTCAACCAAGATCACTAGCAGATTTGACTAGGAAATTCAGGGATTTTTCTACTAGGTTGTGAATTGTGAAATTAACCATAGGTACGTAATTAAATTACCCAGGAAACCTTATTGAATTTACTACATTACGATTGACTATAGGTTCCTGGTTAATAAGGGCATTCACATTTTTTTCGGTTTAAAAAATTATGTATTTGGAACAATTCATTTATTAATTATTTTATTTCCTTTTAAAAATATGTATTAAATATTGCATATTATACATTTTCTATTAAATTAAATCAGGAAAATTTTACTCATGTATCACCCAGAAGGGTTACTAAGAATAAGTCATTCTAGTGAAATTTGTAATGCTCAATGATTAAAAAATAAAATTAAACAATCAACTTTCCAAATATTTTAATAACTAAACTGTAATCTTTATAATGTTTGTTTATTAATTTAATGGAATGCACATTTCTTTTAAATTATAATTTCGATTCTACTAATTGATTATTATGAAAATCTTAAATATAGAAAAATTGCAAATATAGTAGTCTGACTATGGTGGTTCAATTAAATCCTGTTATTTTAAATAAAGTACACCGAAAAAAATATATTCTTATTTTGAGCGGAATTCCTCTACAATATGGTATCAAAATTCTGTAATCTTAAAATGAGATGAATTCTACTGCTTCTAGGAGAAATTTACTTAATTCTGGAGGAATTCTTCTTCATTTAGGAGGAATATTTTTTATTTGAGAGTAATATTCTTCATTTGAGAGGGTACTTTTATTCTAAGAGTATTTACTCTTGGTACCATTTTTAAGAGGTTTTTCTTCAAATAAGAGTATTCCTTTTAAATGAAAAATATTCCTCTCTGTTCCAGGATTGAGGGAAAACATTTGTAAACACAGTTACAAATCAAAATACATATGTATTGAATAATTAAACAATGTTTATTCACTCAAAGTTCTAAGGTTTATAATAATTTCTGAATAAATTTACACCGGACTTATAAACTTATCGGCGACTATTAAGATCGTGCACACCTTCTACACGCAAGCGACAGACTGATTAGCCGTTGAGTAAATACAAAATTTAGAAAATAGAGACTGGTGAGCCCCTTAATTTATACAAGGGCGTTACATCTAAGTAATGACGTTAAATTCATAGTATCAATCTTAACATTCCGCCCGTCTCGTTTTCAAACAAAACGAAAATTATTTACAAACTAAACATTAATGCAAAATCAATCAATAACTACAAAAAATGGTGCATTAATAAGGGTGAGCCGCTCGCCATGATGTCTGTTTTAGTGATATGTTTTACTAATGATACTCTCGTTAATTACTTGAATATTGGTATAAAATTTTGCTTAAGTGCCGACAAGGGAACGTTGGGAAGATTCGGGGACTGGAAGGACACATAACTTGGTAATCAGTCGTTTAAGAATTGAATTGAAGAATTGTATAGCTAAATCTCCAATTTTTACTGAAGTTTTTTGCTGCTTTTATTTAGGTAGTGTCTGAAGAGAACTGAGATATTCATGAGACCAACGTCGCCAAAAGTCCTGGTGCATTCGCTGCACTAATCTCCAACGGTTCAATCTATTTGGATTGGTTCCTAACAAGCAAGGTTCTGGAACAGATACCAAGTGCCTTCCGATGAGAAAATGTCCAGGAGTGAAAGCGGAAAGATCCCCTGGATCGTCTGTAATAGCTTCTAGAGGTCTTGAATTTAAACAAGCCTCTATCTGTGTTAGAAGAGTCGAAAGCTCTTCAAACGTTAGGGTGGCGTCACCAATTACTCTTCTAAAGTGATGCTTTACGGACTTGACAGCTGCCTCCCAGAGGCCTCCATGATGAGGTGCGCCAGGAGGGTTAAATCTCTAAGTAGTACCATCATTTGTAAAGGCTTCGGCGACTGCGTTAGAAAACTGGGAAGCAACGCAAAATAGCTTACGCAATTCTGCATCCGCACCGATAAAGTTTGTACCACAATCGCTTAGAAGAGATTGAGGAATACCTCGGCGACTTGGAAATCGTCGGAAAGCTGCTAGAAATTGCACGGAAGTATAATTCGAAACTGCTTCTAAATGTACAGCTCGAGTTGCGGGGAGACGAAGATTGCAATAAACCCCTTTTGAGATTGTCTTCCTCTTCCTGGACTGGTTCTGATGGCAACAGGCCCGCAGTCGTCAACACCTGACTTCAAAAAAGCCGAGCTAGGTTGCACTCGATCGGCAGGAAGATTGCCCATTCGCTGAACAGAGGTGGAGGCACGAAATCTTACACAACGAGGACAACGATTTATTCTACTCCTTACTGCTCGACGGCCTTGTGTAATCCAATATTGTCGTCTAAGCGTGGCTAGGGTTAGCTGAGTGCCTCCATGCAAAAGTCGACGATGCCAAAGATCTATTATAAGATCCATAATAGGAGATTAACTAGGTAGAATTAATGGATTTTTTTCATCAGGGTCAAGAATAGAGTGTTTAAGACGTCCTCCTACTCGCAAAAGTTTTTCTCTATCTTAAAATGGTTTTAACGAGATTAGAGGACTTTTCTTTGGAAGTTCTCTTCCTGAAACGGACAGGATTTCTATTTCTGCTCGGTAAATTCTCTTCTGGACAATGCCAATCCAGAAACGACGTGCCGATTCAATTTCTGAAGTCGTCAGTACTTTAGAGGGTATGCTGTACTCTTCAGAATTCAAAATTTTAAATCTTGGTAGACATAGAAGCCAACGTCTGCACCATGCAGTGACTCGAAGTAATTTAAAAAGGCTGGAAGCACATGAAGCAAATAAAGCCCAAACAGGATCATCTTCATTTGAGATTGCTGCTTGGTGGACTACAACTCGCCGTTCTAATGTTTGATGACCTTTAATCAGAGGCTCATCGGTGATCCAAGCTTCGTAGGATTGAGTGAGTCGTACAGATCCAGACCACCAAAGTTCGTATTGTGCTAATTGTTCTGGAGACAAGCCTCGACTAGCACATCAGCTGGATTATCTTTACCATCGATGTGATGCCAAGAGGCCATTGGTAACGTGGTTTGAATATAGCTAACTCTGTTAGCTACAAAGGTTTTCCAAGTTGCAGGAGGCGCTCGAATCCAGGACAAAACATTGGAACTATCACTTTACAAGTGTATGGCAGAGTTATCTAAATGAAGTGTATCACGAACTTGGTTTGCTAATCAGACCAATAGCTGAGCTCCACAAAGCTCCAGTTTAGGTATACTAATCTGCTTCACTGGCGCTACCTTTGTTTTAGCGCAGACGAGTTTCGAAGTTGTTTCAGCTGTAGACGTACATGTTCTAAGATAAAGTACTGTGGCATAAGCAAGCAGAGACGAGTCAGAAAATCCATGGATTTCTACAAATAAAATTTAATTAGATGTACCAAGTTAACGTGGAATGCAAATTAGATGTACTCTTCTCAGAGATTCGTAGATATTAATCCATTGGTTAAGAATGTCAGGAGGTAATGCTGAGTCCCAATCAATCTCTTTCTCCCAAAGAGTTCTCATGAACACCTTACATGTGATAACTAAGGGTGCCATCCAACCTAAGGGTTCAAATAGTTTGGCGATGCTTGAAAGTACGGTTCGTTTCGTGCTAACTTCAGGTAAATCGGGTTGAGTTGATCGGAAGACGAAAGTGTCTGTTTCCGGTCTCCAATGCAGCCCAAGTATTTGATGTTCACTTTAGAACTGCCAATTAAAGGATTGGGAAGCGGCTACGCATTCTGGAGGCAGATGTTCTAACAAACGATGATCGTTAGATGTCCACTTACGTACTGTCGGAAGCCTAAACGTGCGAGGAACATCAGCGGTGTTTTTTCGCCAGAGAATTCTCTGAAAATCTCGATCGTCAGGGTGAATTAATATTTGTCGAAACATTTTCTCTATGTCCGCAGAAAAAACAATACGAAAAGTTCGCCATCGTAAGAGAATTTCTGAAAGTTCAGGTTGCAACTTAGGTCCTGTATGTAAAAGTTCGTTCAGTGAAACTCCTGAAGTAGAGCGCTGAGATCAATTGAACACGACACGTAATTTTGTAGTTGTACTACTTTCTTTAATTACGCCATGATGTGGCAGATAAAAACATTTATTATCTTTAGCAGGGACTGACGTTTCCTCCATGTGATTGAGGGTGGAGTATTCGTCCAAAAATTGTGTATAAGCCTCATGTAAATAGTTATTGCGCTGAAACCGGTGTTCCATGCTTTTAAGGGTACGTAAGGCTTGTGTACGAGAATCACCTAAGGACTCAGGGTTTTTTTTAAACGGAAGTCGTACAATATATCGTCCGTCAGGAGTGCGAGAATGAGTAGTGGAGAAGTAATCATCACAAGCTTGCTCGCCCTCCGTCCAAAGGGATGAAGGGGGTTTTAAAACTTCTTCTTGCTCCCAGAAGCGTTGAAGTAACTGAGGTAACTCATTTTGAGGAACGCAAGGTAGGCTCACATCCGGCTGATTAGAACCATTTGAATTCTCTGAAAGTTCGAAGTTCGTAACCATCGACTTACTAGTAGGACCAGTCAAAATCCAACCTAGTGTTGTCTGCTGCGCTTGAATAGGAATAAAAGAGTCCCTTTTTAGTCCAGGCTGTAACATAATAGAGTAGGCTTCGCACCCTAAGAGTAATTCGATTGGTTCTTTAGATCTTAAATTTGGATCAGCTAGATCATCTTGACTTAATTCATTCCAACCACTAGGAAGAGTAAAGGCTGGTGGTAGGTATTCGGTAAGACGATGTAGAATTAAGGCAGAAGTATGCAATCGAAAGGACGAATTGCAATGTCGAGACGAGACTGTGAAATTTACGGAGCCTCGTGACCTTCCAGATGGAGTTGCACCAGTTCCTGAAATGTGTAAATAGGTGGAACTTCGAGGGAGTTTGAGTCTTTGAGCCAATGATTCCGACATGAAATTGCACTCGGTACAAGGATCAAGCAGAGTTCGAGCTAAGGTGGTGGCTCCATCGTTTGATGAGACAGTTGCTGTAGCAGTCCCCAAAAGCACCGAAGTTCGTTGAGAGGTCGATGCGTCTATTACGTGTCCTGTGACCGTAGATGTTTGCTGAGGAACAACCGCAGGTGAGGAAAATGATTCCGGAGGGCTGTGTGGTGCAGACAACGGCGATGGACCAGTTCCTCCCTTTTAGGGTTATGTAGTAACGAGTGATGTCTCTGAAAGCATGTGCGGCATTCCTTTTGGGAGCGACAGTCCTTAAACGCATGTGTACCAAGGCAATTAAAGCATAATTTATTAGAGCGAACCAATTCAAATCGTTGAGGAACGATTTTAGACTTAAATAATGAGCAGGCTCCAAGGTAATGAGGTTGTTTGCAACAAGGACATTCTTGTTGCTTTGAAGAGGGTTCAAGAGTTGATTTAGTAGCAGGATAAGTCTTTACTGATTTATTTTGTTTTGAAGTGTTGCTCGGAGCAGAAGAGTTGCGAGCACTTACATTTAATTAATTTACAGAATGACCTAGAGACTCAAGAGTTCTGATTCGCGTAGATAAAAATATTTTCAAAAGTTCGAAATTTGGAGGATTTGTAGTGGCTCCTAGGGAATTCTCCCAATTTCGACGTGTTTGGGTATCTAATCTCTGAACTGTAATATAAACGAGCCAATCATCCCATTCATCGACCGGACGATTTAGATTTTTAAGAGTACCAATTGGATCGTTGGTACTGTTAAATAAGGTTCTTAATTCTACTAAAGATTCCGAAGTCATTGGTTTTAATTTACAAAGCGAAGCAATTTGTACATTAAATAGGATTTACAAATTCTGATATTCATCAGTTAGGGCTTGCCAAGCTCGGGCGAAATTTGCAGCAGTGGGAGCAATATTTTGCAGTAGTATAGCGGCTTCACCTGCTAAGGAACCTTTTAGGTAATCCATACGCTCAATATCAGTCAATGAATTATTATCATGAATCATCGATTTGAATAGATCTCGAAAGTTCGCCCATTCCTGATAATTACCCGAAAATTTTGGTACATCGTTGCGAGGGAGATGATGTCGAATTTGCGGTTCAGGTGGATTGTCGGAAGCGGAGGCTTGCGCGTTGGAAGTGCTGGCATTTCTAGCTTGAGTATAACTATCTAGTTTATCCCAAAAAAAACCCTTCTGACAAAGATATGCTTCCTCCGTCGTAGAAAAAACATCAAGTTTGAAATAATCTAAATCTCTGAGGGCTTCAGTGTTGCAATGGATTACAAGCCTTTCATGTTGTTCTTGAAACCGTGACCACTTGTTCTCCAAATTTTCAAGTCTGGCCTTGCTGGCCCACAAGGTCATGGCAGCAGCCCCAAGCTTTTGGAAATTTACAAAGGCCCGTGAAATGTGTCCATTGAGGGTAGTTTCGAAAGTAAAAAGATCTACAATGTCGGTTGCCATTATGATCAAAATTGCTTGATTTGTTTGATACTGTGACTTAATTAATGATCATTTTTTAGAAAAAGGCGAAAAATAAAGTTAATATTCAGTTTATTCAAGGCAAGTAATTAAGCAAAGCATAGCTAAATCTTTCCATTTGCGTTTAAATTGTAAGAAATTCAATAAGTAGCAAAAAAACGTCAATAATCTATGGCGAACTCTTACATAGATAGTTGATTTAAATGGACTGTACCTCCAAAATCATTTTAGAACAAAATCATTTAATTAAAAAAAAATCAAAATAATTTAAATCGCAAACTATTTTTAAGAATCGAATTCAAGTTACAAGTTTTAAATTCACTCTGTCAAGTTCTCATATTCATTCAAAAAGGATATGTACAACGCAAAGGCGAACTTGTTCATTTTTAACTTTAAACATATTTATTAAAAAAAAAAGAAATAAATTTTAATCTTTAACTGGCGGCAAACATTCGTAAATAGATGCGCATTTAATAAGATACCAAAATGGAATAATCGAAAGAACGTTAATATAAACAAGCTTAATGTTTTATAATTGACTGGTAGTAGATTTTTTTTTTAAATAATAAATTAGCTACCAAAATATAAGTATGGAACGAACTCACATAAAACGAAGCAAAAAGTTCAAACGAATGTAGTGGTCGTAGACTCTGAAGTTTGTAGTTCTGAAGTTTACTGGTGCGGAATGACACTATAGTCGAGAGGCAGCAACTTCCAATTAATTTGGAATACTTTAATAATTCGTAGAAATCTCGTTGACAGGTTGAAGCCAACGTTAGTGATCAGCAAGCGGGAATCCAATATTAAAGTCCAAGATTTAAACAGGTTGATTTTTAATAAATCTAAAGATTTCCTTTTTATCAAAATTGGCCTTAATATCAAAAAAGGGCATTAGAGTCTGCCAGTGCATGCAGGCTGTCAGTCTAAGTGGTTACAGTTGGTAGTAGTCAGACGGACCCACAGTAGTAGAAGTGTCGAGGTGTCATCCTTCAACGGTGAGACAATGTGATATTGGTGTGTGTGTGTGTGTGTGTGTGTAAAGAGACGGTAGCACACAAGTTGAGAAATAATAATATTATTATTGTTGAATGACCCAAAGGTGGTTTTTAGAATTTTTACATCTATTATGGGCAGTTTAAACTACGGAAAGATTCTATGCTAAAAGTTCCTATGCTAGATGTTTCTTTTATTATTTAGATGTACAATGAAGTATACAATAGATGCTACAAAAGTAGAAAGTAAAGTTTAATTAAATAAATGTGTTTCTTTCTCGGCTTAAGAAAGGTCTTTAACAGTATAAAAAGAAAAGGGCGCACATAGCGCGCCTCTGTCAGTGCTAGTATACTTATTCTTCTTCTTTTGTTAATTGACTTTATGCACTGTAGCAAATAGCCAGGAGTGGGCTAGTATACTTAAAGAAATATTTTTTGTAATCCGCGCTAGAGTTTGGCATTGCTCTTGCACTGCAACCCAGTTTATCCTACTTGGATCATGATCCTACTGCTTTCGATGCTCGACGTTGAAAGGGACTTTAGTTGCTCTTGCGTTAAGGTCTCTTTCAGCGTGCAGCGTCAAATTTATTTAAAAAGTAGGTTGCTTAGTGTTATCCTCGTCTTAGACCTAGCAACCAATTTTTTCAGTAATCAGTGGTTCAAGCTGTCCAGTAATTGGCGAGAAATAGAAATCGATTCATATTTCTAGTCTTAGTCGCTTAAACGAGGATTTAATAATATTATTCTGAATAGGCGAATTTCCCACAAGACTCTATTCCTCACTGAACTGCGAAATATCGAGAAAAGTAATTGTTTCAATTGTCGTCCGAGAAAAAGCGAAAGAAAATAATTCAGTCTTCCTAGTTTTCTGAATGCGCAAAGCTTCAACGTTCCACCTAAAATACGGGATCCTATTCTCTTGAATGGGCAACGTGAAAATTTTGGTAGAGCATTGAAAAACATCAAAAATAGCTAATCTTGTTAATTGCCTTTAGAAAGCAAATTTAAAGGAACGAAATGCTTTACGTAAAAACTTCCGAGAGTGAATTGCCTCTGTCTATTTACTTCAATCAACTAAGTTATATATTTAGGAGCGCATCCAGAGGATTAGAAACATTGGAGAGGAAATTAAAGAGACCTTTTGGCCATCTAGCTCTTGGAATATTTTTCAGAAAAAATTCTTCGCGTATTACCTTAAAACTCCAAAATTTCGAAAAAGGTTTGTGCTGAGTTGTGCTATTAATCTAGCACAACAAATAAGTCTTATAACATTTTTCACTAAAGTTAACATTTTTTGTAAAAAAGTCAATATTGAGATATTTTAGGCAATTTTCAAAGTTCAGAATTTCGAAAAAACAAGAGTTGTACTGAATTGTGGTATCCTGGCACAACTAAACTTTTTTTGAAATTTTGATTTTTGAAAATTGACAAACAAAATTCCAAATTTCCTAAGTTGGACTTATTTGCACAAAATATTGACTTTAGCGAAAAAAAGTTATTAAACTTTTTTGTTGTGCTAGACTAGCACAATTCAGCACAAATTTTGGGTCAGAATTCGTGAAATCAGTGCGCACAGAAAAAATTATAATGTTAGATCCTAAAAATAATTATACCGAACGAAACATTTTTAAAAATTTTTTTACAGAAGTTATTGCAAAATGAAAATTTTTAACACTTTTTCAATAAAAGCTTATATTTCTAAAATGAGTTTTCCGATTTAAATGTGTCTTGGACAGAATCAAAAACCATTAAACAGGATTCCACTTACAGGTCTAAAATTAAAAAAAAAATTTCATAATTTGTTTATAAATTGTTTATAAACAATTAATTTTTTTCAATGTTCTGGACCTTTTAAAAATAGGGAAAATATATTAAAATACAGTCTACTCTCGATAAGACGAAGTCGAAGGAAGACCGGAAAAACTTCGAGTTATCGAAAAGTTTGAGTTATCGAAAACTGATAATTTTAGGGTCGTACATGCAAAAAATGTAATTGTTTTTAATTGTTTAGAAATTATTAAATATATATTTCATATTTTCACGTCAGGTTATAAAAAATTTTCATTTCAAAGTTTTACAAAAGTCTTTCGTTAGAGTTGTTTGTTGACTTTTAGTTAATGAGTTTTTTTGAACAAAATTTTCAATGGCATATAGGGCTGAAAAAATGTCATCAACAACATTGTCTTGTTCTTGAGCATATTTTCGGAGCCCCAGCAAATAATAAATTGCACTTCTCCAATTCAGGAAATGAGTAGAGTTTTACTCTTTTCCTATGTGGTGAAATAATTCCTTCTTCATCTTAACTCATAACTTTGTTTTTATTTTTCAAAAATGAAGATAAACTAGAGGCAGAAATATTAAAATCACTTGCAATATCTTTTTTCCGCTTAACACCCCATTCAACATTTTTAATGATTTTTAATTTGTCAGTAATGCTAAGAGATTTTAAGTTTCCTTTCTTTGCCATGTTGGTATTATGAATAGACTGAATGTAATAAATAAAAGTAGAGAAAAAATGTCGGACTCGAGGAAAATACAATTAAGTCGTTAATTAAATGTCGATAAAGTGCAACTCATATAAAACTGTTTATTTACTACACTAAAAAAAAAGTAGCAGATTTGTCGACTTTTTAAATACCCGGAATAATTCAATAGGTTCTCAATGAATTTAAAAAGTTATATTGACTTTGAAAAAGTAGTTAAAATAACTACGAAAGTAGTTGTTACTACTTAGAAAGTAGTTGGTAAAATGAGATTTTGTAGTTGTCTTTAAAATTAACCTACTTAAAGTAGTAAATTAAACTATTAATGTGTAACTACAAGAAAAGTAGTAAAATTAAAAACCCGTACGCAGTTACATTAACTAACAAAGTAATTACTTTAACTGTTTTACACTTAACTACCCGATGGTAGTTGAATATCTCCACTAAATTTTTTTCAGTGTAGTAATACAATCAACAGAAATTCGACTTATCGAGAACTTATCCAACACCTGGGCCGGCGAAAAACTTTGACTTATTTTTTAAGCATTCCACACGCATAGAAGTTCCCTTATAATATTTGTTAAAAGTTATTTAATATTTTAGTATTTTGTGTTTTAATTTAGGGAAATTGAGGCTTTGTATTAAAAGTTAGTATATTTTTATGAAAAGCACGTGTAAAGCAGATTTTCAAAACATTGAAATGACCATTTCTAAATTTGAAATTACTATTACTAAGTTTTTACAAAAGCGCAAATTATATTGGCTTTGGGGTCATTAATCTGAAAGAAAAGTAACATGAAATTTTGCGAGCAAACGTTTCGGCCACAAATGTGGGCCCTCTTCAGTGCAAATAAGTTAATAGTTAAAAAAATAAGAATGTAGGAAATAAAATGTATAGAAGCTTATTTACAACTTAAAATAAACTATCATGCATATAAACTATAATTTGTATAAATATATATATATGTTTTTTTTTGTTTTTGTTTTTCTTTGTTTTGTTTTGTTTTTTTTGTGGAAAATGAAATGAAATGAAATTTTTTATGATGATATGAATAATTAAATCAAAAATAAAAAAACTTAGAAATATGTAGCGTCTGGTTGTAGTCCGTGTGCACCAGCAGGCGGTCCATCTTGATGACGCAGAAACTCGCACTCAAACCGAGCACTTAAATCCTCGCACCCAGGTTGAAAGAATTTTCAGAACGGAACAAAGCTGTGTTTAAATGTCAATGACGGAATGAAGTTAAAGAGTCAATTGATAATATTAATATTACTATAATTTTTTTAAATTATTATTATTATTATTGTTATTTTTATCAGTATTATACACGCGTATAGAAACACAATTCATAAAACAAACTGCACTTTAATTGAAATGACACAAGAAAGCGTTGGTGTTGTTATTATTATTATTATTATTATTATTATTATTATACGTGAACAGAAACACAATTTGCAACACAAAACTGCACTTTAATTGAAATGACCAAAAAAATTAACTGTTATTATCAATATTTTTAATACTATTAATATTGTTTGTTTGTTGTGATTATTATTATTGTTGTTATTGTACACGAACAGAAACACAATTCGCAACACAAAACTGCACTTTAATTAAAAAGACACAAGGAAGGGAAACTGTTGTTATTAAAATTGTTATTATTATTATTATTATTATTATTTTTTTTTTTTTTACAAAACAAGTTTAGGAGAGGAAAAAATGCATTTACGCACTTGTTCGTGTGGGACTCGACCACGTGCTGTGGTCATACCTCACTAAAACAACCTTTCCCATTCTTGCTTTACATATTCTAATCCACTATTGCTCCATCCGTCCTGCAGGGTAAGCAAAAGCGTGATTCATTTACTAGAGTTGTTATTTTCGTTTCTTACACTGTTGTTCTCACCCATTGCCGCCGACATTCTTAAGCGGTGGTCAAGAACGTTGTTGGATGCTTTTTTAGAGCTACCGAATAGGATCTTATAATGAACAGTGCTGCCGAACCAGATTTAGAGAGTTCAGAAGAACAGCCTTCTGCATGCGAACCGCCAACGCATTAGCCTTGTGCTCGCAGCTTGGAATTTTTTGTAATTGGTTCACAAATGAAGCTCGCATCCCTCCTAAACAACCGAGTACAAGAACAATTAATCTGACCCTGTAGCCTGGATATATTTTACTCAATTCAAACAGAAGGTCTTGATACTTTGTCCGCTTCTCATCCTCCTTTTGAGTGATATTGCTCTCAGCAGGTGCCGAAAACTCTATCACACAAATGACCTTACTTTTATGATTCTGGAGCACTATATCAGGTTTATTGGCGCTGATACGATGAGTGGTGGAAAAAGAAAAATTCCAGTAGATCTTACACTGATCATTTTCCACAACGGACTCCTGATCCCCCTGGGCATACGGCAAGATGGGTTCTTTATCTATACCATATTGGTGTCGAAGGTGATAATACAACACCTTAAGCGCAGCATTGTGTCTTTCTACATATCTGTAACATGCATACTTCGGGCACGCACTTAGAATGTGACTAAGTGTCTCCGGGTATTGCCTGCACGCTCGACAGTTGGTATTGTCGACAGATATATGCATCACTCGACTGCGAGTGATTATTATTATTATTATTATTATTATTATTATTATTATTATGACACACGAACAGAAACACAACTCGTAACACAGAACTGCACTTGAATGGAAATGAAACAAGGGAGCAAAACTGTTATAATATTTTAATTATTAATATTTTTTTTTTTTACAAAAGAAGTTTAGGAGAGGAAAAAATGCTTTTACGCACTCGTTCGTGTGGCACTCAACCACGTGCTGTGGCAATACCGCACTAAAACAACCTCTTCCATTCTTGCTTTACTTATTCCATCCGTTTCTGCTCCCTCCATCCTGGAAGGTTAGAAAGAGCGTGATCCACTTACTCGAGACGTTTTTCATGTTTCTTGCACTGTTGTCCTCGCCCATAGCCGCCGGTGTTCTTAAGCGGTGGTCGAGAACATTGTTGGATGCTTTTTTAGAGCTACCAAATAAGATGTTAAAGTGAACAGTGCTGCCGAACCAGATTGAGAGAGTTCAGAAAGACTTCCTTCTACATGCGAACCTCCAATGCATCAGCCTGGCGCTCGCAGCTAGGAATCTTTTTCAATTGGCTCACAAATGAAGCCTTAATCCCTCCCAAACAACCAATTAGAAGAACATTCAAACGGACTTTATAACCTGGGTGCATTCGACTCAATTCGAACATGAGCTCTTGATACTTGGACCGCTTTTCATCCTCCTTACGATTAATGTTGTTCTCAGCTGGGGCCGAGAACTTAATTACACAAATGATCTTACTTTTATGATCCTGGAGTACTATATCAGGCTTATTGGCACTGATATGATGAGTGGTGGAAAAAGAGAAGTTCCAGTAGATCTTACACTTGTCATATTCCACTACGGACTCCTGATCCCCTTAGCTATACGGCAAGAAGGGTTCTTTATCTATACCATACTGGTGTCGAAGGTGATAATACAACACCTTAAGGGCAGCAGTGTGTCTTTCAATATACCTGCAACACGCGTACTTCGGACACGCACTTAGAATGTGACTTGGAGTCTCCGTATATTGTTTACATGCACGACAGATGTCACTGTCGACAAGTATCTGCATCACACGACTGCGGTACACCAAAGTATTAATTACACCATCCTGACAGGCGAATAGAAATCCTTCAGTCTCCGATCATAAACCAGCAGATGCAAGGAACGAAAATGTCAAACCAACTGACAATCCTACTTCATTTATGAGATTGTAGAATTGTCCGTGAACAGATTTGCTCTTATGTTCCTGTAGTAGAAGCGCATGTTCTGCTTCCTTGACACGGCCCTTAAGCATCAATGGTAACGATGCTAATCCATGTTGCACATTACTAGTATCAAATGGGAGACGAAGTTCATTCGCAGTGCTTTCTGCCGCATGATATAAGAATACCCCACAATTCGTAATTTCATGATGGTGAATCATGACTGTTCATAATTGAGCATGTAGCAGCCAAAACGATTCTACGATGAAGACACTCTAAGTTCAGTAGACCTCTTCCTCCCCGATCTCGCGGAAGGTAAATTCGAGGCACGGAAGACTTTGAATGATGACTTCGATGGATTGTCATCATCTTGCGAGTTTCTCTGTCATCTTCTTTGCTAGCTGCATCTTCAGCTCATTCACATTCCACTTAACTGCTCCAAAGGTATAGAGAAGCAAAGGAATGGCTAATGTATTTGTGGCTTGTATCTTATTCTTCCCAGATAATTCGGAAGACCAAATTTTTCTGAGAAGACCACGATATTTTGTTTGGAGACGATCGTTAAGCTGACGCACATCTTGAGTTTCCGCTTGTGGAATTCCAATATATGCGTATGTTTCTCCTTGACCAAGATGATGAATGGCGTTGCCACCAATGAGCTGAAGATCCTCAGAGTCGCCTGGTGTTTCAGATGCTTTACGTCTTCCCTTACTTAAGTGGAAAACGGCACATTTATCCAATCCAAGTTCCATTCCAATTGCTCTGAAATACTTGGCTACTGCAAACACTAGATTTTTAAGTTCTTCTCTATTAGATCCATAGAGCTTAAGATCGTCCATGTAGAAAAGATGGTTGATCTTATGAACTCTATTTCTTGGTTTGCCACACATGTATCCAGAGCGATTTTTTCGAAGCACAATAGACAGAGGCAAAAGAGAGATGCAGAAAAGTAGAGGACTGAGTGAGTCACCTTGAAAAACTCCTCTCCTAAAAGAGGTGATGTTAGTTATCATCTGCTGTTTGTTGGATGATATAACAAACCTTGTCCTCCACATGAGCATCAGCTCCTTCAAGCATCTCACGATGTTTGGATGTACCTGTAAGCAATCAAGGAGCTTGATGAGCAACTCATGACTCGTAGAGACGAATGCTTTACGGTAATCAATCCAAAACATTGACAAGTTGCGTCGATAAACTATCGAGTCTTGGGTAACGCACCTATCTATTAAAAGGTTTTCCCTACAACCTGACAGGCCTCTTTTGCACCCACGTTGTTCACTTATTGCACTCTAAACTGGCTTTATAGATGTTAATATCCTTTCTTTTAGGATGCCAGTAAATAGCTTGTAACAGGTGTTAAGACAAGCTATCGGTCTATAATATTTTGGATTAGACAAATCTCCTGATTTTGGTAAAAGTACCGTTCGACCTTCCATCAACCACTGTGGTACGTGATGTTCTCCGCAAAGAAAGGTTGAAAAGATGCGGGCCAAATGTCGGTGAGTTGAAGTAAACTTCTTCCACCATAGATTATTAATCTTATCTGGCCCAGGTGCTGAAAAATTCTTAGTTTTAGCAATTATATTTCTAACCTCTTGCTCAGTAATTGGCGGACATGCCTCACTAGGATGGTCATGCCCCTGTTCAAGACAGAAGCTTCTGAAGAGTGGTAAAGACGCATCCTCATCGTTGACTGTATAGGACGTCCCATAGATGTTTCTCCAGAAAGTTTCAACCTCTTCACGACATGGGGGGTTAACAACGACTGATGTTGGTGGACTGAACGGACGGGAGGGATTAGTAGCAAAGATATTATTTTGCTTAATCCAGTCAATCCGCCGTTCTAATCGTTCTCTTATGACTACAAGAGAACGTATTTTCTCAATCCAATGTTGCTTGATGGTCTGCAATTTTGATTTTTTCAAAGTGTGATGCAATCTTTTTAGAGTTTTGGCAATTTCCAAAACTCTTGGTGTAAAACTTTTATTTAATTCTATATACGCTATCACACTCTGTAATCGAGAAGCATGTCGTCGAGCCACCCCTATCTTAAACTGTACTTGTTTGATTCGTTTGCAGGTCTTAGCCACTCGCTCTGAAACAGACTTCCTGTTACTTTCACGAAGCAAGGACACTGCTTTATCATACACTGCACAGTTCAATGTCCAGAGATCTACATTTTCAGGGAGTAATGAGAGTTCTTGATTTCCCTCAGCCATTTTGTCCATTTTTATTGAAACCTTAAGATGAATTTTTGTTTCCTTTGATCTCATGTTCCCATCTTCGGTCGTTGGTGTTGGTGTGTCGAGAACTTGTATGTTCTCTGAGGGATGTTCTTCTTCTCGTAGAAAAGCCTTATGTCCCTTTTTCCTCAGAAAGGATACCTGGTCTCTTAGATACTGAGGCATCACTTCTGCGTATTGGGGGTACATTTCGACTTATCGCATATGCAGCCTTAGCATATATCCTCTTCTGCCTGGAGAACTGTTTTGCCAACACAACAAGATGTCTTTCCGAAGTTGGCCTGTCCATTTAAAACGCTCTCGAGTTTGTCCCGGGTCATTGCCTGTTCGTCGACTGGGTTCTGTCCAATTGCCACTCCCAACTGAACCCAGATCTCAATCCGAGAGAGATCTATTGTGGGTGGCACTGCGCGTTACAGTCGTCGTAACCGCTTCTCCTCTGTGTAGGTGGTTAACCCAGCACAGAGTGGACAATTGTTTCGGGTGCCCACCCCTATCTGACATTGGTCCGCCCCGGGTATTTGAATTGCCCGGTTCCCCCCATATCTGGGAGGATTTCCCCTATCCGCCACCTGGGGAGGTGCTCGATTGGGATGTCAGAAACCCCACCTTAGATGCCACTCAAACACTTGGCCAAGTGGACCAAGTATTTCCTTGGTGTTCGAAAGAGGGCATCTATGCTGACCCAACCGGCCAGGCAATTCTGTAATTTTTGGTAACGGACGATACCATTTACCACAGAGATGTCGAGCTTATTAATATCATTATTATTATAATAATTAATATTATTAATTTTTTTTTTTTTTACAAAACAAGTTTAGGAGAGGAAAAAATGCTTTTAAGCACTTGTTCGTGTGGGACTCAACCACGTGCTGTGGCAATACCGCACTAAAACAACCTCTCCCATTCCTTATTATTATTATTATTTTTTTTTTTTTTTTACAAAACAAGTTTAGGAGAGGAAAAAATGCCTTTACGCACTTGTTCGTGTGGGACTCAACCACGTGCTGTGGTAATACCGCACTAAAACAACCTCTCCCATTCTTGCCTTACGTACTCTTATCCGCTTTTGCTCCTTCCGTCCTGAAAGGTAAGCAAGAGCGCGATTCTTTTGCTCGAGGTGTTTTTAGTTCACTGTTCTGTAGGTGTCCCTGTCCCTTGCCGCTGTTGTTCTTACGCGGTGGCCAGAAACGCTATTGGATGCTTTTTTAGAGCTACCTTCGTTATATTATATTATGAAGAACAGTGCTGTCGGACCAGATTAAGTGAACCCAGAAGGACAGCCTTTTGCATACGAACCGTCAATGCTTCAGCTTGACGTTCGCAGTTTGGTATCTTTTTCAATTGGCTTATAAATGAAGCTTTAATCCCTCCCAAACAGCCTAGTATGAGAACAATTAATCGGATTTTATAACCTGGATACATTCGGCTCAGTTCAAACATAAGGTGGGCATACGGCAAGATGGGTTCTTTATCTATACCATACTGGTGTCGAAGGTGATAATACAACACCTTAAGCGCAGCATTGTGTCTTTCAATATACCTGCAACACGCGTACTTCGGACATGCACTTAGAATGTGACTAAGTGTTTCCGGGTATTGCTTACATGCTCGACAGTTGTTATTGTCGACAGGTATATGCATCACACGACTGCGGTACACCAGAGTATTAATTACACCATCCTGACAAGCGAACAAAAATCCCTCAGTCTCCGATCTCAAACCAGCAGATTTAAGAAAAGCAAAAGTCAAGCCTTGAGACAATCCTATTTCACCTATGAGATTATAGAACTGCCCGTGAACAGGTTTGCTTTTATGTTCCTGTAACAAAAGCGCTTGTTCTGCCTCCTTGACACACTTTTTAAGCATCAATGGTGTTAACGATGCTAACCCGTGCTCCATATCACTGGCTTCAAATGGGAGACTAAGTTCATTTGCAGCTCTTTCTGCCGCACGATATAAAAACGCCCCAACATTTGCAATTTCATGATGGTGGACAAATTGCATAAGGGGATCTCTACTGTTCATCACCGAACATGCTGCAGCCAGTACAATTCTTCGATGAAGACACTCTAAATTTAATAGACCTCTTCCTCCCCGGTCTCTTGGAAGGTAAATTCGTTGCACGGAAGACCTTGGATGATCACTACGATGGATTGACATCATCTTGCGGGTTTCTCTATCCAGTATTTTCAACTCATTCACATTCCACTTAACAGCTCCAAAGGTATAGAGAAGTAAAGGAATGGCTAATGTATTTGTGGCCTGTATTTTGTTCTTCCCAGACAATTCGGAAGACCAAATTTTTCTGAGAAGCCCACGATACTTTGTTTGGAGTCGATCTTTAAGCCCACACACATCTTGAGTCTCCGACTGTGGAATTCCAAGATATGTGTAAGTCTCTCCACCAGCAAGATGTTGAATGGTGTTGCCACCAATGAGTTGAATGTTCTCAGAGTCCCTCGGAATTTCAGATGTTTCATTTCTTCCTTTAATCAGATGGATGACGGCACATTTATCCAATCCAAAATCCATTCCTATGGCTCTGGAATACTCGGCCACTGCAAACACCAAAATTCTAAGCGCATCCTTACTGGATGCATAGAGCTTCAGATCGTCCATATAGAAAAGATGGTTGATCTTATAGACTCTATTTCTTGGTTTGCCACACATGTATCCAGAGTGTTTTTCTCGAAGTGCAATAGACAGAGGTAAGAGGGAGATACAAAAAAGAAGTGGACTAAGGGAGTCGCCTTGAAAAACTCCTTTTCTAAACGAGATGATGTTAGTCATCACCTGCTGTTTGTTAGATGTTATAACAAACCTTGTCCTCCACTTAAGCATTAGATCCTTTAAGCATCTCACAATGCTCGGATGTACCTTTAAACATTCAAGGAGCTTGATGATCAGCTCGTGACTCGTGGAGTCGAATGCTTTGCGGTAATCAATCCAAGCCATTGACAGGTTACGTCGATAAAATATCGAATCTTGGGTAACACACCTATCTATTAATAGGTTCTCCCTACAACCTGACAGGCCTCTCTTACATCCTCGTTGTTCACCTATCGCACTCCAGACTGGTTCTATAGATGACAATATCCTCTCCTTGAGGATCCCAGTAAATAGCTTGTAGCAGGTGTTAATTATTATTATTATTATTATTATTATTATTATTATTATTTTTTTTTTTAAACAAGTTTAGGAGAGGAAAAAATGCATTTACGCACTTGTTCGTGTGTTCTTCATGTCCATTGCCGCCGATGTTCTTATGCGGCCGACATGAAATTGTTGGATGCTTTTTTAGAGCTACCTTTAAAGATGTTTTTTTTTACAAGGAACAGTGCTGTCGGACCACAAAAAGAGAATTCAAAAGAACTGCTTTTTGCATTCTATCTGCTAACAAATTGGCTTGACGTTCGCAGGTTGGGATCTTCTTCAGTTGGCTCACAAATGAAGCCTTCATCCCTCCTAAGCAGCCGAGAATTAAGACAATCAAATGGACTCTATATCCTGGATGCATTTTACTCAATTCGAATAAGAGCTCTTGATATTTGGTCCGTTTCTCATCCTCCTTTTTAATGATGTTTCTCTCGGCAGGAGCCGAAAACTAAACTACATAAATGATCTTACTTTTATGACCTTGGAGGACCATATCAGGCTTGGTGGCACTGATATGATGAGTGGTGGGGAAAGAAAAATTCCAGTAGATCTTGCACTGGTAATTTTCTACAACGGATTCTTGATCCATTTGGGCATACGGCAGAATGGGCTCCTTATCCATACCGTACTGGTGACGAAGGTGGTAATACAAAACCTTCAGTGCAGCATTGTGTCTTTCTATTTATCTATTACATGCATAAATCGGACAGGCACTTAATATATGACTAAGTGTCTCCGGGTATTGTTTGCATGCACGACAGTTGGAATCGTCAACAGGTATATGCATCACACGGCTGCGGTACACCAAAGTATTAATCACTCCATCCTGATAAGCGAACAAAAATCCCTCTGTCTCCGATTTTAATCCAGCCGATTTGAGGAATGCAAAAGACAAACCTACAGACAATCCCATTTCTCTGACGATATTATAAAATTGTCCGTGAACAGGCTTACTAACATGTTTTTCTAAAAGAAATACATGTTCTGCATTCTTTACATGTTTTTTGAGCATCAAAGGTGGTAATGACGCTATTCCATGTTCGGTATTATTTGTATCAAATCGAAGATTAAGTTCCTTTGCCGCTCTATTTGCCGCTTGATATAAAAATGCCCCATTATTTGCAACTTCATGATGATGGACAAATTGCATTAAAGGATCCGTACTATTCATCACTGAGCATGCCGCAGCCAGTACAATACGGCGATGAAGACACTCTAAACTTAGTAACTCTCTTCCTCCCTGATCTCGCGGAAGATATATTCGAGTTACGGAAGACTTTGAATGATGACTTCGATGGATTGTCATCATCTTGCGAGTTTCTCTGTCATCTTCTTTGTAGCTGCATCTTCAGCTCATTCACATTCCACTTAACTGCTCCAAAGGTATAGAGAAGCAAAGGAATGGCTAATGTATTTGTGGCTTGTATCTTATTCTTCCCAGATAATTCGGAAGACCAAATTTTTCTGAGAAGACCACGATATTTTGTTTGGAGACGATCGTTAAGCTGACGCACATCTTGAGTTTCCGCTTGTGGAATTCCAATATATGCGTATGTTTCTCCTTGACCAAGATGATGAATGGCGTTGCCACCAATGAGCTGAAGATCCTCAGAGTCGCCTGGTGTTTCAGATGCTTTACGTCTTCCCTTACTTAAGTGGAAAACGGCACATTTATCCAATCCAAGTTCCATTCCAATTGCTCTGAAATACTTGGCTACTGCAAACACTAGATTTTTAAGTTCTTCTCTATTAGATCCATAGAGCTTAAGATCGTCCATGTAGAAAAGATGGTTGATCTTATGAACTCTATTTCTTGGTTTGCCACACATGTATCCAGAGCGATTTTTTCGAAGCACAATAGACAGAGGCAAAAGAGAGATGCAGAAAAGTAGAGGACTGAGTGAGTCACCTTGAAAAACTCCTCTCCTAAAAGAGGTGATGTTAGTTATCATCTGCTGTTTGTTGGATGATATAACAAACCTTGTCCTCCACATGAGCATCAGCTCCTTCAAGCATCTCACGATGTTTGGATGTACCTGTAAGCAATCAAGGAGCTTGATGAGCAACTCATGACTCGTAGAGACGAATGCTTTACGGTAATCAATCCAAAACATTGACAAGTTGCGTCGATAAACTATCGAGTCTTGGGTAACGCACCTATCTATTAAAAGGTTTTCCCTACAACCTGACAGGCCTCTTTTGCACCCACGTTGTTCACTTATTGCACTCTAAACTGGCTTTATAGATGTTAATATCCTTTCTTTTAGGATGCCAGTAAATAGCTTGTAACAGGTGTTAAGACAAGCTATCGGTCTATAATATTTTGGATTAGACAAATCTCCTGATTTTGGTAAAAGTACCGTTCGACCTTCCATCAACCACTGTGGTACGTGATGTTCTCCGTACGTTAGGGAGGAGAGAGGGTCAAAAATCGTCCAAAACTTGTATTCCGTAATTTATTTAATATTTTGTTGATATTAACTATTCTTTATGCAATTTTAAAAACCCACAAAAATGATTTCTTAATTTTTAGTTAAAAATAACTAATTATTAGTAAAATCGCGGCTGACTTTTTGTTCCAAATTAGTTATTTTTAGCTATATGTAATTCAGACTCGCATCCTCATCGTTGACTGTATAGGACGTCCCATAGATGTTTCTCCAGAAAGTTTCAACCTCTTCACGACATGGGGGGTTAACAACGACTGATGTTGGTGGACTGAACGGACGGGAGGGATTAGTAGCAAAGATATTATTTTGCTTAATCCAGTCAATCCGCCGTTCTAATCGTTCTCTTATGACTACAAGAGAACGTATTTTCTCAATCCAATGTTGCTTGATGGTCTGCAATTTTGATTTTTTCAAAGTGTGATGCAATCTTTTTAGAGTTTTGGCAATTTCCAAAACTCTTGGTGTAAAACTTTTATTTAATTCTATATACGCTATCACACTCTGTAATCGAGAAGCATGTCGTCGAGCCACCCCTATCTTAAACTGTACTTGTTTGATTCGTTTGCAGGTCTTAGCCACTCGCTCTGAAACAGACTTCCTGTTACTTTCACGAAGCAAGGACACTGCTTTATCATACACTGCACAGTTCAATGTCCAGAGATCTACATTTTCAGGGAGTAATGAGAGTTCTTGATTTCCCTCAGCCATTTTGTCCATTTTTATTGAAACCTTAAGATGAATTTTTGTTTCCTTTGATCTCATGTTCCCATCTTCGGTCGTTGGTGTTGGTGTGTCGAGAACTTGTATGTTCTCTGAGGGATGTTCTTCTTCTCGTAGAAAAGCCTTATGTCCCTTTTTCCTCAGAAAGGATACCTGGTCTCTTAGATACTGAGGCATCACTTCTGCGTATTGGGGGTACATTTCGACTTATCGCATATGCAGCCTTAGCATATATCCTCTTCTGCCTGGAGAACTGTTTTGCCAACACAACAAGATGTCTTTCCGAAGTTGGCCTGTCCATTTAAAACGCTCTCGAGTTTGTCCCGGGTCATTGCCTGTTCGTCGACTGGGTTCTGTCCAATTGCCACTCCCAACTGAACCCAGATCTCAATCCGAGAGAGATCTATTGTGGGTGGCACTGCGCGTTACAGTCGTCGTAACCGCTTCTCCTCTGTGTAGGTGGTTAACCCAGCACAGAGTGGACAATTGTTTCGGGTGCCCACCCCTATCTGACATTGGTCCGCCCCGGGTATTTGAATTGCCCGGTTCCCCCCATATCTGGGAGGATTTCCCCTATCCGCCACCTGGGGAGGTGCTCGATTGGGATGTCAGAAACCCCACCTTAGATGCCACTCAAACACTTGGCCAAGTGGACCAAGTATTTCCTTGGTGTTCGAAAGAGGGCATCTATGCTGACCCAACCGGCCAGGCAATTCTGTAATTTTTGGTAACGGACGATACCATTTACCACAGAGATGTCGAGCTTATTAATATCATTATTATTATAATAATTAATATTATTAATTTTTTTTTTTTTTACAAAACAAGTTTAGGAGAGGAAAAAATGCTTTTAAGCACTTGTTCGTGTGGGACTCAACCACGTGCTGTGGCAATACCGCACTAAAACAACCTCTCCCATTCCTTATTATTATTATTATTTTTTTTTTTTTTTTACAAAACAAGTTTAGGAGAGGAAAAAATGCCTTTACGCACTTGTTCGTGTGGGACTCAACCACGTGCTGTGGTAATACCGCACTAAAACAACCTCTCCCATTCTTGCCTTACGTACTCTTATCCGCTTTTGCTCCTTCCGTCCTGAAAGGTAAGCAAGAGCGCGATTCTTTTGCTCGAGGTGTTTTTAGTTCACTGTTCTGTAGGTGTCCCTGTCCCTTGCCGCTGTTGTTCTTACGCGGTGGCCAGAAACGCTATTGGATGCTTTTTTAGAGCTACCTTCGTTATATTATATTATGAAGAACAGTGCTGTCGGACCAGATTAAGTGAACCCAGAAGGACAGCCTTTTGCATACGAACCGTCAATGCTTCAGCTTGACGTTCGCAGTTTGGTATCTTTTTCAATTGGCTTATAAATGAAGCTTTAATCCCTCCCAAACAGCCTAGTATGAGAACAATTAATCGGATTTTATAACCTGGATACATTCGGCTCAGTTCAAACATAAGGTGGGCATACGGCAAGATGGGTTCTTTATCTATACCATACTGGTGTCGAAGGTGATAATACAACACCTTAAGCGCAGCATTGTGTCTTTCAATATACCTGCAACACGCGTACTTCGGACATGCACTTAGAATGTGACTAAGTGTTTCCGGGTATTGCTTACATGCTCGACAGTTGTTATTGTCGACAGGTATATGCATCACACGACTGCGGTACACAAGAGTATTAATTACACCATCCTGACAAGCGAACAAAAATCCCTCAGTCTCCGATCTCAAACCAGCAGATTTAAGAAAAGCAAAAGTCAAGCCTTGAGACAATCCTATTTCACCTATGAGATTATAGAACTGCCCGTGAACAGGTTTGCTTTTATGTTCCTGTAACAAAAGCGCTTGTTCTGCCTCCTTGACACACTTTTTAAGCATCAATGGTGTTAACGATGCTAACCCGTGCTCCATATCACTGGCTTCAAATGGGAGACTAAGTTCATTTGCAGCTCTTTCTGCCGCACGATATAAAAACGCCCCAACATTTGCAATTTCATGATGGTGGACAAATTGCATAAGGGGATCTCTACTGTTCATCACCGAACATGCTGCAGCCAGTACAATTCTTCGATGAAGACACTCTAAATTTAATAGACCTCTTCCTCCCCGGTCTCTTGGAAGGTAAATTCGTTGCACGGAAGACCTTGGATGATCACTACGATGGATTGACATCATCTTGCGGGTTTCTCTATCCAGTATTTTCAACTCATTCACATTCCACTTAACAGCTCCAAAGGTATAGAGAAGTAAAGGAATGGCTAATGTATTTGTGGCCTGTATTTTGTTCTTCCCAGACAATTCGGAAGACCAAATTTTTCTGAGAAGCCCACGATACTTTGTTTGGAGTCGATCTTTAAGCCCACACACATCTTGAGTCTCCGACTGTGGAATTCCAAGATATGTGTAAGTCTCTCCACCAGCAAGATGTTGAATGGTGTTGCCACCAATGAGTTGAATGTTCTCAGAGTCCCTCGGAATTTCAGATGTTTCATTTCTTCCTTTAATCAGATGGATGACGGCACATTTATCCAATCCAAAATCCATTCCTATGGCTCTGGAATACTCGGCCACTGCAAACACCAAAATTCTAAGCGCATCCTTACTGGATGCATAGAGCTTCAGATCGTCCATATAGAAAAGATGGTTGATCTTATAGACTCTATTTCTTGGTTTGCCACACATGTATCCAGAGTGTTTTTCTCGAAGTGCAATAGACAGAGGTAAGAGGGAGATACAAAAAAGAAGTGGACTAAGGGAGTCGCCTTGAAAAACTCCTTTTCTAAACGAGATGATGTTAGTCATCACCTGCTGTTTGTTAGATGTTATAACAAACCTTGTCCTCCACTTAAGCATTAGATCCTTTAAGCATCTCACAATGCTCGGATGTACCTTTAAACATTCAAGGAGCTTGATGATCAGCTCGTGACTCGTGGAGTCGAATGCTTTGCGGTAATCAATCCAAGCCATTGACAGGTTACGTCGATAAAATATCGAATCTTGGGTAACACACCTATCTATTAATAGGTTCTCCCTACAACCTGACAGGCCTCTCTTACATCCTCGTTGTTCACCTATCGCACTCCAGACTGGTTCTATAGATGACAATATCCTCTCCTTGAGGATCCCAGTAAATAGCTTGTAGCAGGTGTTAATTATTATTATTATTATTATTATTATTATTATTATTATTTTTTTTTTTAAACAAGTTTAGGAGAGGAAAAAATGCATTTACGCACTTGTTCGTGTGTTCTTCATGTCCATTGCCGCCGATGTTCTTATGCGGCCGACATGAAATTGTTGGATGCTTTTTTAGAGCTACCTTTAAAGATGTTTTTTTTTACAAGGAACAGTGCTGTCGGACCACAAAAAGAGAATTCAAAAGAACTGCTTTTTGCATTCTATCTGCTAACAAATTGGCTTGACGTTCGCAGGTTGGGATCTTCTTCAGTTGGCTCACAAATGAAGCCTTCATCCCTCCTAAGCAGCCGAGAATTAAGACAATCAAATGGACTCTATATCCTGGATGCATTTTACTCAATTCGAATAAGAGCTCTTGATATTTGGTCCGTTTCTCATCCTCCTTTTTAATGATGTTTCTCTCGGCAGGAGCCGAAAACTAAACTACATAAATGATCTTACTTTTATGACCTTGGAGGACCATATCAGGCTTGGTGGCACTGATATGATGAGTGGTGGGGAAAGAAAAATTCCAGTAGATCTTGCACTGGTAATTTTCTACAACGGATTCTTGATCCATTTGGGCATACGGCAGAATGGGCTCCTTATCCATACCGTACTGGTGACGAAGGTGGTAATACAAAACCTTCAGTGCAGCATTGTGTCTTTCTATTTATCTATTACATGCATAAATCGGACAGGCACTTAATATATGACTAAGTGTCTCCGGGTATTGTTTGCATGCACGACAGTTGGAATCGTCAACAGGTATATGCATCACACGGCTGCGGTACACCAAAGTATTAATCACTCCATCCTGATAAGCGAACAAAAATCCCTCTGTCTCCGATTTTAATCCAGCCGATTTGAGGAATGCAAAAGACAAACCTACAGACAATCCCATTTCTCTGACGATATTATAAAATTGTCCGTGAACAGGCTTACTAACATGTTTTTCTAAAAGAAATACATGTTCTGCATTCTTTACATGTTTTTTGAGCATCAAAGGTGGTAATGACGCTATTCCATGTTCGGTATTATTTGTATCAAATCGAAGATTAAGTTCCTTTGCCGCTCTATTTGCCGCTTGATATAAAAATGCCCCATTATTTGCAACTTCATGATGATGGACAAATTGCATTAAAGGATCCGTACTATTCATCACTGAGCATGCCGCAGCCAGTACAATACGGCGATGAAGACACTCTAAACTTAGTAACTCTCTTCCTCCCTGATCTCGCGGAAGATATATTCGAGTTACGGAAGACCTTGGATGATGGCATCGATATACTGTCATCATCTTGCGCGTTTGTCTATCCAGTATCTTCAGCTCATCCACATTCCATTTAACAGCCCCAAATGTGTAGAGTATTAAAGAAATGGCTAATACATTTGTGGCCTGTATCTTATTCTTCCCTGATAATTCGGATGACCAAATTTTTCTGAGAAGACCTCGATATTTAATTTGGAGTTGATCTTTAAGCCCACGCACATCTTGAGTTTCCGATTGTGGAATTCCAAGATATGCGTAAGTTTCTCCTGCACCAAGATGATGAATGGTGTTGCCACCAATAGGCTGAAGATCGTCTAAATCGCCTGATGTTTCAGATGTTTCCAGTCTTCCTCTATTCATATGGACAACAGCACATTTATCAAGTCCAAAGCTCATTCCAATTGCACTGGAATACTTGGCCACTGCAAACACTAGAATTTTTAATGCTTCCTTACTGGAGCCATAGAGCTTAAGATCGTCCATGTAAAACAGGTGGTTAATCTTGTGAACTCTATGTCTTGGTTTGCCACACAAGTATCCAGAGTGTTTTTCACGAAGCACAACAGACAGAGGCAAGAGGGAGATACAAAACAATAGAGGACTAAGAGAGTCGCCTTGGAAAACTCCTCTTTTGTAGATAATGACGTCAGTCATCACCTGTTGCTGGTTTGATGTTAATACAAACCTTGTTCTCCATAAAAGCATAAGCTCTCTCAAGCATCTCACTATGTCTGGATGTACCGCAAGACATTCAAGAAGCTTAATAATAAGCTCATGACTGGTGTAATCAAACGCCTTACGGTAGTCAATCCAAGCCATGGACAAGTTTCGTCGATAAAATATCGAGTCTTGGGTGACACACCTATCAATCAGTAGGTTCTCCCTACAACCTGCCAGACCTCTCTTGCATCCTCGTTGTTCACCTATTGTACTCCATACTGGTTGAATAGATGACAAAATTGTTTCCTTAAGGATACCAGTAAATAGCTTGTAGCAGGTGTTAAGACAAGCTATTGGTCTGTAATTCTTTGGACAAGTCAAATCTCCACATTTTGGCAATAGTACCGTACGTCCATCCACCAACCACTGTGGTACGGGATGTTCTCCGTTGAGAAAAGTTGAGAATATGCGGGCCAGGTGTTGGTGTGTTGAAGTAAACTTCTTCCACCACATGTTGTTCACTTCCTCCTTAGTAATTGATGGGCATTCCTCTGCATGATGGTCAAGCCCTTGTCTAAGACAAAAGCTACGGAAAAGAGGCAAAGAAGCGTCTTCTTCATTCAACGAATATGAGGTTTTATAGATGTTTTTCCAGAAGTTTTCGATCTCTTCGCGACATGGTGGTCTGTCAACGACCGGCGATGTTATACCGAATAGGCGGGAAGGATTAGTTTCGAAAACATTATTTTGTTTTATCCACTTAACCCGACGTTCTAAACGTTCTCTTATGACTACAAGAGAACGTATTTTTTCAGTCCAATGCTGCTTGATGGTCTGCAGCTTAGATTTATTCAAAGTATGATGCAATCTTTTCAGAGATCGGGATATTTCTAACACTCTAGGTGTAAATCTCCGATTTGTCTCCAGATAAGCAATCACACTCTGAAGGTGAGAAGCATTCCGTCTAGCCACCCCCATTTTGAACTGAACCTGCCTAATTCTTTTACAGGTCTTGGCAACGCGTTCTGAAACAGATTTTCTGTTACTGTCACGAACCAAGGAAACTGCTTTTTCATAGACTGCACAGTTCAATGTCCAGAGATCTACATCCTCTGGAAGTAATGAAATTTCTCTATTCGCTTCAGCCATTTTGTCCATTTTAATGGAAACCTTAAGATGGATTTTGGTTTCCCTTGCTCTTATGTTTACATACTCAACTGTCTGCAAAGGTGTTGTTGTGAGAACTGATGGTATGTTCTCAGAGGGTTCTTCTTGAAGAACTTCATGGCCTTTCCTTCGCAAAAAGGATACCTGATCTCGTAAGTACTGAGGTTTCATTTGTGCGTATTGGGGATGCATGTTGCTCCATCGCTCATGAAGCCTCAACATGTAACCTCTTCGGTCCGGAGAGCTCTGTCGCCAACAGTCTAAGATGTCCCTTCGAAGTTGGTCCGCCCATTTTAAACGTGTACGAGTTTGTCCCTGGTCGAAGCCTGGTCGTTGCCTGGGTTCTATCCTGTTGCCACTCCCAACTGAACCCTGGTCTCCATCCGAGAGAGACCCATTGAGGGTGGCGCTGCGCGCTACTGTGGTCGTAACCGCATAAAACTCTGTGTGAGTGGTTAGCCCAACACAAAGTCGACAATTATATCGGGTGCCCACCCCTATCTGACGTTGGTCCGCCCCAGGTATTTGAATTGTCCGGTTCCACCCATATCTGGAAGAATTTCCCCTATCTGCCACCTGGGGAGGCGCTCGATTGAGATGTCAGAAACCCCATCTTAGATGCCACTCAAACACTTGGTCAAGTGGACCAAATATTTCCTTGGTGTTCGGAAGAGGGCATCTTACCTGACCTAGCCGGTCAGGCAATTTTGTGATATTCGGTAACGGACGTTACCATTTACCACAGAGATATCGAGTGAAGTTTAGTGGATTATTATTATTATTATTATTATTATTATTATTATTATACACGAACCAAAGCACAATTCTCCACAAAAAACTGCACTTTAAATGAAATGACTGAAGAAAGCGAAACTGTTAATATTTTAATTATTATTATTATTAGTATTGCACACGAACAGAAACACAAATCGTAACACAAAACTACACTGCAATTTAAATGACACAAGAACAAGTATTACTATTATTAATATTATGATTATTGGTATATAAAACCAGAGACACAATTCGCAAAGCACGGAAAACTCTTATCATTAAACACATGAATGCGATTCCGCAAGGACACGACACGAGAGAAAACACAACGTAAAGGGCAAAAAACCACCGATAGACGCAACACGAACCGATTTTTGTCTCTCAACTCGGCAGAAAATTACAAGACTATCGACTGACGTGTAGCCTGTCGGGAAGGAAACTGCTTGAAATCAACGAAAAAGAAGAAATTTGTTGTTATTTGGTTTGGGAAAAAGTGTGCAATGTGTAAATCCAAGCCAATGGACCAAAACTGATAAAACGAGTTTTGACATTCTTTGGACTCTTGGCGAGTAGGGCATTTAAACAACACATGTTTTACGTCAGATGTCACATTTTACGATGAGATCGAGTTAAAGAAACAATCGGTTTTCTGATTCCGCGGAAAAGTTAGGGAAACGGGAAAAGAACACAGCCAGTTTATATAATTATATAATATAATATAATTATTTAATATTAGACAAATACTAAAAACTAAATGAAATATTAAGAAAATGAATAGTAATATTTAGGAACCGGAAAAAGTGTGAAGTTATAGGACCCCCCCCCCCCCCCCGAATTTTTAAGAAAGTGGAAGATTTAATCGTTCAATATTAGACAAATACCAAAAACTGTATCAAATATTAATCAAATAAATATTAATATTTAGAAATGGCGTGAGGTTCTAGGAAACCCCCCCCCTAACGATTTTAAAGAAAGTGTCACTTTTAATCGTTTAATATAAGACAAATACTAGAACCTTTATCAACCATTAATCAATTGAATATTAATATTTATAAACCGGAAAAGAGGTGAGGTTATAGCCCCCCCCCCAACGATTTTAAAGAAAGTGGCAGATTTAATCATTTAATATTACACAAATACTGAAAACTGTATCAAATATTAAGGAAACAAATATTAATATTAAGGAACCGGAGAAGGTGTGAAGTTATAGGAACCCCCCCCCCCTAAACGATCTTAAAGAAAGTGGCAGATTTAATCGTTTAATATTAGACAAATACTAAAAGCTAAATCAAATATTATTTAAATAAATATTAATATTTAGAAACCGGAAAATGTGTGAAGTAATAGGAAACCCCCCCCCCCCCCCGAACAATCGTAAAGAAAGTGGCAGATTTTATCGTTTAATTTTAGACAAATATTAAAAAATTGTATCAAATATTATTCAAATAAATATAAATATCTAGAAACTGTAAAATGTGTGAAGTTATAGGATCCCCCCCCCCCAAAGATTTTACATAAAGTGGCAGATTTAATCGTTCAATATTAGACAAATACTAAAAAGTGTATCAAATATTATTCAAATAAATATTAATCTTTAGAAACCAGAAAATGTGTGAAGTTATAGCCCCCCCCCCCAACGATTTAAAAGAAAGTGGCAGATTTTGTTACATCCCAGTAACCATATTAGACAATTTTTCAATTTTGACATTAAATACAAACTTAAAATTCTCAGTTGCTTACTAAGAGGTTCAAAACACAAATTCGCAGAATACTTTTAATATGTTTTAACAGCTGCAAAAGAAAGACAAAATGTTTCGTAATCAAAAAATGCAAACGCTCTCAAGACACGCCACAAAAATGGTGTTGTCT
This sequence comes from Ganaspis brasiliensis, assembly GCA_037103525.1. Taxonomy (NCBI): domain Eukaryota; kingdom Metazoa; phylum Arthropoda; class Insecta; order Hymenoptera; family Figitidae; genus Ganaspis; species Ganaspis brasiliensis. Next base: position 908,944 of record JAZKLR010000053.1, on the reverse strand, counting down.
TGGCTTTTTTCTTCCTTTTTATTATTATATTTTTTATAAGTTTAGTTTTAAGTTTAAAATTAGATTTAATAATGGTGTTTACCATATCTTGGTTGACTCCTTGGAGAGTCAAACCTTTATAATTAAGTTGGTATGTAACTCTTAAATTCTAAGGATTATATATTTAATTTTGTAATTTTTATGTAATTTTTATGTAATTTAGTTAATTTATTAAATTATTTGTAGCCCTGAAGATGAACTGGTACCAGTTCGAAACGTTGGCAATAAAAAGTTTTTTGAGAACTAATCTGACCAATTAAGCCATTTTATTCCTCAACATTAAAAAAATCTGGTCATTAAAGTTTTTAATTAATTACTATTAACAATCACACAAAAGGCAACACACATAACACTGATACACGAAAATACCCAACTCTTCAACCCACTCAGGAAATTAAAGAAACAGAAGAATTTGTCAAACAACACCCGGATTTACTTTTTCTAAAAGCGGACAAAGGTCACGTCACAGTTGCAATGGAAAGAACTCAATATGAGCAAAAAATGAATGACTTATTAGATGGCAGAGACACATACACACTGCGAACAAAAGACACAACTACAACAATTAAATCAAAAGTTAAAACGATTGTTAATAAACGGGAGCAAAAGAAATATATTCTTCCATATACAGCGAAAACTTTCCGATCAAACTCTACACATGCAGTTCCGTAAAAAATTTACGGTTTACCCAAGATTCACAAAGACGGCACAAAATAAAAGACAAATTGTTTCGTACGTTGGCAGCCCTACCTACAATTTGGCTTCTCTTCTTCAAAATATTATATCTAAGAATATCGTGCCTCCTAAATCTAGAGTTCTTAACAGCTTTGACCTCGTTAAAAAAATACAAGGCATAACTCTCCCAAATAATCACGTCTTTGCATCTCTCGACGTTGTTTCACTTTTTACTAACTTACCAAAAGAGAGTGCAATTTCAGCAGTAAAATCAAGATGGCCTACAATGCAGACCAAAGTCAAAATTGCTTGGGTAGATTTTGAAGAAGCCCTCCGCTTATGTTTAGACAGCACCGATTTTGTATTTCAAGGTAAAACTTTTTACCAAAAAAGAGGTTTATCAATGGGTTCACCGCTATCGCCCATTTTAGCAGATTTAGTAACGGACGACTTAGAAACTGAACGACTGGCTACGTTTACCTCGTCCCCACCAATTTATTTCAGATATGTTGATGATATTTTCATCGCCCCACACGAAAATCAAGTTGACAATATTTTACATATTTTTAACACCAACTCGTTCAACATTAAATTCACACTTGAGAAAGAGACTGACAACACTCTTAATTTTCTTGACACCTCCTTAACAAGACTTTCTAACGGCAGAATAGTTTCAAATTGGTATAGGAAACCCACATGGTCTGGTAGAGCACTGAATTTTCATTCAAACCACCCCCTTGTCTATAAGAGAAGCGTTGTATTCAATTTGGTTGATAGAGCGATTCTGTTGTCGGATAGCCAGTTCCATACTGCAAATTTGGATATCATTAAAAAATCACTAACTGACAATTGTTATCCTATTAAATTTATCAATGATAATATTAACTTTCGGTTGAATGAGCTTAGACTAAAACAGCGTGCAATGCCCCCTATAAATACAGAAAACATTTCGTCTATCAGCATTCCATACGTCGAAGATCTATCGGAAAAAGTCGCGAGCATTCTTAGACCCTTCAACATCAAAACTGCCTTTAAAAATAGAAAAAACTTATCACATGTTATCCGCTCGACTAAGGACAAACTCCCCAAAGGTGACAACCGTAACGTTGTTTACAGCATACCTTGCAAAGACAATACTTGCAAGGCAGTTTATATTGTAGGTCAAACACTACAAAAAATGGATAAAAGGTTTCAGGGACATAAACGAGACATTAATAAGCCTAGGAATAAACAAAGCGCGCTAACTAAACATATGGTACAAAATGACCATTACTTTGACTACGCAAACGCGAAAATATTAGAAAAAGAAGCGAACCTTAAAAAAAGATTGGTCTTGGAGATGTGCCACATCTCTCGGAATGTTAACTCAGTTAATATTAGAACAGACATTCAAAAATTGTCAAAAATTTATAACCCCATCATTAAAAAAACCAAAAAATAAAGATTAATTATAAACGGTGGGGGGGGGGGGAGAATTATAACATACACAAGATGTTGACATAAATTTAAAACAATTCATAATTAACATTTTGTTTGCCCCTCGGAAAGGACTAGCATTGCTATCATTATCAAAGGTGGTGGCGGTAAGTGGGTGGGGGCGAGGGGGATTCAACTCTCTACTTCTTACAAATTTCAGAAATTTTGATAACTTTGCACCTTCTTTCTTTCCAACTACCGATAGTAGGGGGGGGGGGGTCCCTATAACTTCACACATTTTCCAGTATATAAATATTAATATTTATTTGAATAATATTTGATTCAGCTTTTATTCTTTCTCTAATATCAAACGATAAAATCTGCCACTTTCTTTAAAATCGTTGAAGGTGGGGGTTCCTGTAACTTCACACATTTCACGGTTTCTAAATATTAATATTTATTTGAATAATATTAATTACAGCTTTTATTCTTTGTCTAATATCAAACGATTAAATCTGCCACTATCTTTTAAATCGTTGGGGGGGAGGTTCCTATAACTTCACACATTTTCCGGTTTATAAATATTAATATTTATTTAAATAATAATTGATACACTTTTTAGTATTTGTCTAATATTGAACGATTAAATCTGCCACTTTCTTTAAAATTGTTGGGGGGGGGGGGGGGTTCCTATAACTTCACACATTTTCCGGTTTCTAAATATTAATATTTATTGGAATAATATTTGATACAGTCTTTAGTATTTGTCTAACATTGAACGATTAAGTCTGCTACTTTCTGTAAAATCCTTAAGGCGGGGTTTCCTATAACTTCACACATTATCCGGTTTATAAATATTAATATTTATTTGAATAACATTTGATACAGTTTTTAGTATTTGTCTAATATTCAACGATTAAATCTGCCAATTTTTATTAAAATCGTTGGGGTCGGGGTTCCTATAACTTCACACATTTTACGGTTTCTAAATATTATTATTTATTTGAATAATATTTGATACAGCTTTCATTCTTTGTATAATATTAAACGATTAAATCTGCCACTTACTTTTAAATTGTGGGACGGGGTTCCTATAACTTTACACATTTTCCGGTTTATAAATATTAATATTTATTTGAATAATATTTGATACAGCTTTCATTCTTTGTCTAATATTAAACGATTAAATCTGCCACTTACTTTTAAATTGTGGGACGGTGTTCCTGTAACTTCACACGTTTCACGGTTTATAAATATTAATATTTATTTGAATAATATTTGATACACCTTTTAGTATTTGTCTAATATTGAACGATTAAATCTGCCACTTTCTTTTAAATCGTGGGGGGGGGGTGTCCTATAACTTCACACATTTTCCGGTTTCTAAATATTAATATTTATTTGATTAATATTTAATACAGTTTTTAGTATTTGTCTAATATTAAACGATTAACTCTGCCACGTTCTTTAAAATAGTTGGGGGGGGGGTTCCTATAACTTTACACCATTTCCGGTTTCTAAGTATAAATATTTATTTCATTAATATTTGATAGACTTCTTGGTATTTGTCTAATATTGAACGATTACATCTGCCACTTTCTGTAAAATCCTTGGGGGGGTGGGGTTACTATAACTTCACACATTTTCCGTTTTCCAAATATTAATATTTATTTGAATAACATTTGATACAGTTTTTAATATTTAGTTAATATTCAATGATTAAATCTGCCACTTTCTTTAAAATCGTTGGGGGTGAGGGTTCCTATAACTTCACACAATTCACGGTTTCTAAATATTAATATTTAATTGAATAATATTTGATACAGCTTTTATTCTTTGTCTAATATCAAACGATTAAATCTGCCACTTTCTTTAAAATCGTTTAGGGGGGGCCTAAAACCTCACACCTTTTCCAGTTTATAAATGTTAATAATCAATTAATTAATGGTTGATTCAGGTTCTAGTATTTGTCTTGTATTAAACGATTAAATGTGACACTTTCTTTAAAATCATTGGGGGGGGGGGGGTTCTTATAACTTCACACATTTTACGGTATCTAAATATTAATATTTATTTGAATAACATTTGATACAGTTTTCAGTATTTGTCTAATATTCAACGATTAAATCTGTTACTTTCTGTAAAATCATTGGGGGGGGGGGGGGCGTTTCCTATAACTTCACACATTTTACGGTTTGTAATATTAATATTTATTTCAATAATATTTGATACACTTTTTAGTATTTGTCTAATATTGAACGATTAAATCTGCCACTTAATGTAAAATCTTTGGGGGAAGGGGGTTCCGATAACTTCACACATTTTCCTGTTTCTAAATATTAATATTTATTTGAATAATATTTGATTCAGCTGTTCATATTGGTCTAATATTAAACGATTAAATCTGCCTCTTCCATTAAAATCGTGGGGGGGGGGGGGGGTTCCTATAACTTTACATCTTTTCCAGTTTCTAAATATTAATATTTATTTGAATAATATTTGATTCAGCTTTTAGTATTTATCTAATATTAAACGATTAAATTTGCCACTTTATGTAAAATTTTTGGGAGGGGGGGGGGTTTCTATAATTTGACACATTTTCCAATTTATAAATATTAATATTTATTTGAATAATAATTGATACACTTTTTAGTATTTGTCTAATAGTGATCGATTAATCTGCCACTTTCTTTAAAATTCTTGGGGGGGGGGCGGTGGGTTCCTATAAGTTCACACCTTCTCCGGTTCCTAAATATTAATATGTGTGTCAGTAATATTTGATACAGTTCTCAGTATTTGTCTAATATTAAATGATTAAATCTGCCACTTTCTTTAAAATCGTTGGGGGGGGGGGGCCTATAACCTTACACCTTTTCCGGTTTATAAATATTAATATTCAATTGATTAATGGTTGATTCAGGTTCTAGTATTTGTCTTATATTGAACGATTAAATGTGACACTTTCTTTAAAATCATTGGGGGGGGGGGGTTTTCCTAGAACCTCACGCCTTTTCTAAATATTAATATTTATTTGATTAATGTTTGATACAGTTTTTGGAATTTGTCTTATATTGAACGATTAAGTCTTTCACTTTCTTAAAAATTCGGGGGGGGGGGGTTTCCTATAACTTCACACCTTTTCCGGTTCCTAAATATTGCTATTCATTTTCTTAATATTTTATTCAGTTTTTAGTATTTGTCTAATATTAAACGATTAAATCTGCTACTTTCTCTAAAATCGTTGGGGGAGGGGTTTTCTATAACTTCACACCTTCTCCGGTTTTTAAATATTACTATTTGTTTGATTAATATTTAATACAGTTTTTAGTATTTGTCTAATATTAAACCATTAAATCTGCCACGTTCCTTAAAATTGTTGGGGGGGGGGGGGGGGTTCCTATAACTTCACACAATTTCCGGTTTCTAAATATGAATATTTATTTGATTAATATTTGATACAGTTTTCAGTATTTGTCTAATATTCAACGATTAAATCTGTTACTTTCTGTAAAATCATTGGGGGGGGGGGGCGTTTCCTATAACTTCACACATTTTACGGTTTCTAAATATGAATATTTATTTGATTAATATTTGATAAAATTTTAAGCATTTGTCAGGGTTGATCGGTTTAATCAAATTAAGAAAACCGACCGTTTCTTTAACTTGATCTCATCGTAAAATGTGACATCTGATGCAAAACATGTGTTGTTTAAATGCCCTACTCGCCAAGAGTCCAAAGAATGTCAAAACTCGTTTTATCAGTTTTGGTCCATTGGCTTGGATTTACACATTGCACACTTTTTCCCAAACCAAATAACAACAAATTTCTTCTTTTTCGTTGATTTCAAGCAGTTTCCTTCCCGACAGGCTACACGTCAGTCGATAGTCTTGTAATTTTCTGCCGAGTTGAGAGACAAAAATCGGTTCGTGTTGCGTCTATCGGTGGTTTTTTGCCCTTTACGTCGTGCTTTCTCTCGTGTCGTGTCCTTGCGGAATCGCATTCAGGTGTTTAATGATAAGAGTTTTCCGAGCTTTGCGAATTGCGTCTCTGGTTCTATATACCAATAATCATAATATAAGTAATAGTAATACTTTTCCTTGTGTCATTTAAATTACAGTGCAGTTTTGTGTAACGAATTGTGTTTCTGTTCGTGTGCAATACTAATAATAATAATAATTAAAATATTAATATTAACAGTTTCGCTTTCTTCAGTCATTTCAATTAGAGTGCAGTTTTGTGTGGCTAATTGTGCTTCGGTTCGTGTATAATAATAATAATAATAATAATACTTTGGTGTACCGCAGCCGTGTGATGCATATACTTTTTGACGATTCCAACTGTCGTGCATGCAAACAATACCCGGAGACACTTAGTCAAATATTAAGTGCCTGTCCGATTTATGCAAGTAACAGATATGTAGAAAGACACAATGCTGCACTGAAGATTTTGTATTACCACCTTCGTCACCAGTACCGTATAGATAAGGAGCATATACTGCCGTATGCCCAAATGGATCAAGAGTCCGTTGTAGAAAATGACCAGTGCAAGATCTACTGGAATTTTTCTTTCCACACCACTCATCATATCAGTGCCATCAAGCCTGATACGGTCCTCCAAGATCATAAAAGTAAGATCATTTATGTGGTTGAGTTTTCGGCTCCTGCCGAGAGAAATATCATTAAAAAGGAGGATGAGAAACGGATCAAATATCAAGAGCTCTTATTCGAATTGAGTAAAATGCATCCAGGATATAGAGTCCACTTGATTGTTTTAATTCTCGGCTGCTTAGGAGGTATGAAGGCTTCATTTGTGAGCCAACTGAAGAAGATTCCAACCTGCGAACGTCAAGCCAATTTGTTAGCAGGTAGAATGCAGAAAGCAGTTCTTTTGAACTCTCTTCTTCTGGTCCGACAGCACTGTTCCTTGTAAAAAAAACATCTTTAAAGGTAGCTCTAAAAAAGCATCCCACAATTTCATGTCGGCCGCATAGGAACATCGGCGGCAATGGACATGAAGACCCAAAGATCAGAATGCTGAAACTGTACAGAGTAAAGAAAAATGATGCTTTTGCTCAGCTTCGAGGACGGAAGGAGCAAAAGTTGATAAGAGAATGTAAAGCAAGAATTGGGAGCGGTTGTTTTAGGGCGGTATTGCCACAGGATGTGGTTGAGTCCCACACGAACAAGTGCGTAAATGCATTTTTTCCTCTCCTAAACTGTTTTGTAAAAAAAAATAAAAAAGAAATAATAATAACAATAATAATAATAATAATAATAATAAAAGGATTCATCTCCATATGAAATACCATGGTCTCCTCAGAAAAATTTGGGCTTCTGAACTATCTGGGAAGAATAAGATACAAGCCACAAACACATTAGGCATTCCTTTACTACTCTATACATTTGGAGCAGTTAAGTGGAATGTGAATGAGTTAAAGGAACTAGATAGAGAAACTCGCAAGATGATGACTATACATCGAAGTCATCATCCTAGGTCTTCCGTACCTCGCATTAACCTTCCACGCGATCGTGGAGGAAGAGGTCTTTTAAATTTAGAGTATCTTCATCGTAAAATTGTTTTATCTGCAGCATGCTCAGTCATAAAAAGTAGAGATCCTCTTATGCAATTTGTTCACCATCATGAAATTGCAAATGTTGGGGCGTTTTTATATCGAGCGGCAGAAAGAGCTGCAAGTGAACTTAGTCTCCCATTTGAAACCAGGGATATGGAACACGGTTTAGCATCTTTAACACCATTAATGCTTAAAAAACGTGTTAAGGAAGCAGAACATGCGCTTCTGTTACAGGAGCATATTGACAAGCCTGTGCATGGACGGTTTTTCAGTCTCATAAAAGAGTTGGGACTGTCTGAGGTTTTGTCATTTGCTTTCCTCAAGTCTGCTGGTTTGAAATCGGAGACTGAAGGATTTTTATTTGCTTGCCAGGATGGAGTGATAAATACTTTGGTGTATCGCAGTCGAGTGATGCATATATCTGTCGACAATACGAACTGTCGAGCGTGCCGGCAATACCCGGAGACACTTAGTCACATTCTAAGTGCGTGCCCGAAGTATGCATGTTACAGATATGTAGAAAGACACAATGATGCGCTTAAGGTGTTGTATTATCACCTTCGACACCAATATGGTATAGATAAAGAACCCATCTTGCCGTATGCCCAGGGGGATCAGGAGTCCGTTGTGGAAAATGATCAGTGTAAGATCTACTGGAATTTTTCTTTTTCCACCACTCATCGTATCAGCGCCAATAAACCTGATATAGTGCTCCAGGATCATAAAAGTAAGGTCATTTGTGTGATAGAGTTTTCGGCACCTGCTGAGAGCAATATCACTCAAAAGGAGGATGAGAAGCGGACAAAGTATCAAGACCTTCTGTTTGAATTGAGTAAAATATATCCAGGCTACAGGGTCAGATTAATTGTTCTTGTACTCGATTGTTTAGGAGGGATGCGAGCTTCATTTGTGAGCCAATTACAAAAAATTTCTAGCTGCGAGCACAAGGCTAATGCGTTGGCGGTTCGCATGCAGAAGGCTGTTCTTATGAACTCTCTAATTCTGGTTCATTATAAGATCCTATTCGGTAGCTCTAAAAAAGCATCCAACAACGTTCTTGACCACCGCTTAAGAATATCGGCGGCAATGGGTGAGAACAACAGTGTAAGAAACAAAAATAACAACTCTAGTAAATGAATCACGCTATTGCTTACCCTCCAGGACGGATGGAGCAATAGTGGATTAGAATATGTAAAGCAAGAATGGGAGAGGTTGTTTTAGTGAGGTATAACCACAGCACGTGGTCGAGTCCCACTCGAACAAGTGCGTAAATGCATTTTTTCCTCTCCTAAACTTGTTTTATAAAAAAAAAAAAAAAAAAAAAAGGAAAGGAAAGGAGATTTCCAAGGCGAAGCCCGTAGTCCTCTACTTTTTTGTATCTCCCTCTTACCTCTGTCTATTGCACTTCGGGAAAAACACTCTGGATACATGTGTGGCAAACCAAGAAATAGAGTCTATAAGATCAACCATCTTTTCTATATGGACGATCTTAAGCTCTATGCATCCAGTAAGGATGCTCTTAGAATTTCAGTGTTTGCAGTGGCCGAGTATTCCAGAGCCATAGGAATGGAATTTGGATTGGATAAATGTGGCGTCATCCATCTGATTAAAGGAAGACATGAAACATCTAAAATTCCCAGGGACTCTGAGGACATTCACCTCATTGGTGGCAACACCATTTAACATCTTAGTGGTGGAGAGACTTACACATATCTTGGAGTTCCACAGTCGGAGCCTCAAGATTTGTGTGAGCTTAAAGATCGTCTCCAAACAAAGTATCGTGGGCTTCTCAGAAAAATTTGGTCTTTCGAATTGTCTGGGAAGAACAAAATACAGGCCACAAATACATTGGCCATTCCTTTACTTCTCTATACCTTTGGAGCTGTTAAGTGGAATGTGAATGAGTTAAAAATACTAGATAGAGAAACCCGCATGATGATGTCAATCCATCGTAGTCATCATCCAAGATCTTCCGTGCAAAGAATTTACCTTCCACGAGATCGGGGAGGAAGAGGTCTATTGGGTTTAGAGTGTCTTCATCGAAGAATTGTACTGGCTCCATCTTGTTCAGTGATGAACAGTAGAGATCCTCTTATGCAATTTGTCCAACATCATGAAATTGCAAATGTTGGGGCGTTCTTATATCGTGCGGCAGAAAGAGCTGCAGATGAACTTAGTCTCCCATTTGAAACCAGTGATATGGAGCAGGGGTTAGCATCATTAACATTATTGATGCTTAAAAAGTGCGTCAAGGAGGCAGAACAAGCGCTTTTGTTACAGAAACATAAAAGCAAACCTGTTCACGGGCAATTCTTTAATCTCATAAGTGAAATAGCATTGTCTCAAGGCTTGACATTTGCTTTCCTTAAATCTGCTGGTTTGAGATCGGATACTGAGGGATTTTTGTTCGCTTGACAGGATGGTGTAATTAATTCTCTAGTGTACCGCAGTCGTGTGATGCATATACCTGTCGACAATAACAACTGTCGAGCATGTAAGCTATACCCGGAAACACTAGGTCACATTCTAAGTGCGTGTCCGAAGTATGCATGTTACAGGTATGTACAAAGACACAATGCTGCTCTCAAGGTGCTTTATTATCACCTTCGACACCAGTGTGCTATTGATAAGGAGCCCATCTTGCGTATGTCCAAGAGGATCAGGAGTCCGTTGTGGAAAATGAACAGTGTAAGATCTACTGGAATTTTTATTTTCCTACGACTCATCGTATCAGTGCTACTAAGCCTGACATTGTACTTCAGGATCATAAAAGTAAGATCATTTGCGTGATAGAGTTTTCGGCTTCTGCTGAGGGCAACATTATTCAAAAGGAGGATGAGAAACGGACGAAATATCAAGATCTTGTGTTCGAACTGAGTCGAATGTACCCAGGTTATAAAATCCGATTAATTGTTCTCATACTAGGCTGTTTGGGAGGGATTAAAGCTTCATTTGTAAGCCAATTGAAAAAGATACCGAATTGCGAACGTCAGGCTGAAGCATTGACGGTTCGTATGCAAAAGGCTGTTCTTTTAAGTTCACTCAATCTGGTTCGACAGCACTGTTCTTCATAATATAATATCATGAAGGTAGGTCTAAAAAAGCACCCAATAGCGTTTCTGGCCACCGCGTAAGAACAACAGCGGCAAGGGACAGAAACACCTAAAGAACAGTGAACTTATAACATCTTGAGCAAAAGAATCGCGCTCTTGCTTACCTTTCAGGACGGAAGGAGCAAAAGCGGATAAGAATACGTAAGGCAAGAATGGGAGAGGTTGTTTTAGTGAGGTATTACCACAGCACGTGGTCGAGTCCCACACGAACAAGTGCGTAAATGCATTTTTTCCTCTCCTAAACTTGTTTTGTAAAAAAAAAAAATAATAATAATAATAATAATAATAACAATATTAATAACAACAGTTTCCCTTCCTTGTGTCTTTTTAATTAAAGTGCAGTTTTGTGTTGCGAATTGTGTTTCTGTTCGTGTACAATAACAACAATAATAATAATCACAACAAACAAACAATAAAATAGTATTAAAAATATTGATAATAACAGTTAATTTTTTTGGTCATTTCAATTAAAGTGCAGTTTTGTGTTGCAAATTGTGTTTCTGTTCACGTATAATAATAATAATAAAAAAAATAACAACACCAACGCTTTCTTGTGTCATTTTAATTAAAGTGCAGTTTCGTGTTGGGAATAGTGTTCCTGTCCGTGTATTTTCAATTAAAGTGCAGTTTGTTTTGTGAATTGTGTTTCTATACGCGTGTATAATACTGATAAAAATAACAATAATAATAATAATAATTTCAAAAAATTATAGTAATATTAATATTATCAATTCACTCTTTAACTTCATTCCCTCATTGACATTTAAACACAGCTTTGTTCCGTTCTGAAAATTCTTTTAACCTGGGTGCGAGGATTCAAGTGCTCGGTTTGAGTGCGAGTTTCTGCGTCATCAAGGTAGACCGCCTGCTGGTGCACACGGACTACAACCAGACGCTACATATTTCTGAGTTTTTTTGTTTTTATTTAATTATTCATATCATCATAAAAAATTTCATTTCATTTCATTGTCCGCAAAAAAAAACAAAACAAAAAAAAATAAAAACAAAAAAAAACATATATATATTTTTATACAAATTATAGTTTATATGCATGATAATTTATTTTAAGTTGTAAATAGGCTTCTATACATATTATTTCCTACATTCTTATTTTTTTAACTATTAACTTATTTGCACTGAAGAGGGCCCGCATTTGTGGCCGCAACGTTTGCTCGCTAAACTTCATGTTACTTTTCTTTCAGATTAACGACCCCAAAGCCAATATAGTTTGCGCTTTTGTAATAATTTATGAGGGTCAATTAAACAAACCTGACATACAAAATTATGTCTCAAATATTACTAAGTTTGAAGCGTTCTAATCTCTGTTAAAACTATACTAAAAATAGTTGGTGTTGCCAAAGTTGGGCCAACTAGCGGATTGATAACGGGCAGTTACCCAATGGCGACAATGGTTGGCCCAACTTCTCTCCCCAAAGTTGGGCCGACTTATTATACCAAAGTTGGGCCGACTTAATATGCCAATGTTCGGCCAACTAGCGGAATGATAACGGGCAGCCACCCAATGGCGACAATGGTTGGCCCAACTATTCTCCCCAAAGTTTGGCCAACCTGTTAGGATTTTCCGACGGTCGGCAAAAAATGTTGGGCCAACTTGAACTACCGAAATTGGGCCAACCTTCTATCTCAAGTGCAACTTCACGGTCGGCCCAGGGTTGGGCCAACTGGAGACTGCTTGACCCAAATTTTTATTTATTAATGAAGACACATATAATTAAATAATTCACAAGTTATAAATATAATTACACAAATATAATCAAATAAATGTATAATAATGATGAAAACCTGATTCAGAAAAATTCCATCAGTCATGAAGATTCGAACCCCGGTCTTCCAGCTGCCAGTCTAGTAGGCTAACCACCAGCCCATCAGAGATATGAATGTACAATACCAAATGAACCTTATAGCCAGACATTACAGTAACACAGACCGTTGGCTCAACTATCAGCCCCAGGTTAAACCGACCGTCTGGTATTAGTTTCAATTAAGTTTTTATTTATTTTATTATTTTATTATATCATTAAAGAGACAGAGTGTAGCTAAAGGTCGGGCCAACTGTGGCCAGAGTTAGGCCAACCGTTGGCAAAACTTCGGGAGCCAGAGTTCCAAATACATAATTACTTTTGGTTGGCACAACTCTGGCCAAAGTTGGGCCACCCGTTGGCAAAATTTTGTAAGCCAGAGTTCTAAACACGTTATTTCTTATGGTTGGCACAACTCTGGCCAAGGTTGGCCCAACCGTTGGCAAAACTTTGTGCGCCAGAGTTCTAAATACCTAATTTCTTTTGGTTGGCACAACTCTGGCCAAAGTTGGCCCAACCGTAAGCAAAACTTTGGGAGCGGAAGTTCCAAAAACCTAAATCATTTTGGTTGGCACAACTCTGGCCAAAGTTGGGCCAAATGTTGGAAAAACTTTGGGAACCGGGGTTCCAAAAACCTATATAATTAGGTTGGCACAACTCTGACCAAGGTTGGCCCAACCGTTGGCAAAACTTAGTAATCCAAAGTTCTAAATATCTAATTTCTTTCGGTTGGCCCAACTTCTGCCAGAGCACGGTGAGTTTTAACCAACTTTAACCTAAAGGTTCTAACACTACAAATGTTTTTCCAGATATTGAATCTGGACCCTTTTCTGAGTGTTTTGCAAAAAAAACCAAAATCTTTCATCGAGCCGTTTTTGAAAAAATCGATTTTACAGGTTAAAAATTGAATTTTTGAGTTTTTGATAATAGTAAGAGCAGGATCGTAATAAAAATTAATATTAATGTTTAATTTTATGTATTACAAAAGTAAGTAAATAAAGTAAATAAATAAAATAAAAAATAGATGAGGAGTTTCCTCACCCTGTGACTGACAGAGACATTAAATCATTGAGATACGACATCTATACAATTTTTATTTAATTGTTTTTGTTGAAATCAATTGTTTTACATAACCTAATAAGTAAACAAATTTTGACGTTTAAAAATGTCGAAGGACCACGCGAGATGACACGATGAAAATCGTTTAAAGTTTGTCTATTATGTTTGGGAAGAACGAAACAAATGTTTGAAATTAAAAACATGTTAAAAGCTGACATTGAAAAGTTGTTTCCTAACTATATTGACGATGAAAGAATACCTAGAGTTCTATGCTGTACATGCAAAAGAAATGTTTACGCTGTGAAAAGTGGAATAAGTAAGGAACTAATATTTCCTGATTTGTCAAACTTTTATTTGCCAAAAACACGATCAAGGGATAAAACGAAATGCTCATGTCACCTTTGTGAACTCGCATTAAAATCTCAAAGATTATTTTTTCCACAAGAAAAAAAAGAGCGACAACCGTTAACCAATGTTTCAAATATTGTAACAGGTAAATAACTTTTTTGTCCTACATGCACGGAAAGTATGTCATTTCAGGCACTTAATGCGGGCGCAAAGTGAGTCATTCCCGACCGGGGGTAAGGTAAGCGGGCGGAAAATACTTTCCTGCCCGCTGACGTCACCGAAGCGGGCGCAAAATACATTCCCGCCCGCTGACGTCATAGAAGCGGGCGCAAAATACTTTCCCGCTCGCTGTCGTCATAGAAGCGGGCGCAAAAGTTATGAACACATGTGCAGTAATTTTTATGCTAGTATTACATGCACTGCAGTTTTCTATGATAGTTACACATGTGCATTATTGTTTAATATTTACACATACGCAGTAGTTTTTTTTATAGTTACACATGCGCATTAGCATTTTATGATGTTTACACATGCGCAGTAGTTTTTATGAGAGTTATACATGCGCAGTACTATTCTATGACACACACATTTTTATGGTATTTATACAACATGTTCATTAGTTGTTAATTAGCTGAAGGTTTTGCCGCTCGTGCCCTCAATGCCATACTTACCATGCAAGTAGGACAAAAAACGTTGTTCGCACCACGGGCGCAAGGTGATTGTAGCTTGGGCGAGATTAGGAAAACCTCGGCGATCCTCCCGCGACCTCGGCTTCGCCTCGGGCGCTTCAGCTCCCCTCGGTTTTCCTAATCTCGCCCTCGCTGCAATCACCTGTTTTGCGCCCTTGATACGAAAATAACTATTACTTACTTACAAAATTATTGCTGATTAAGATTATAAACATTTTTATTTATTCGTTACTTTTATTTTAGATAGGAAAAATATTTCAGATGTGGAAAAACGTTGTGTCCATTGCTTTTCAATAATATCAAGAGGTGTTTCTCATAAATATTCTTCAACATCTTTAGTTGAAAATTTGAGTGCTTGTTTATGCAATTCCTCTCAAAAAGAACAAGATCAAATTATTGCATCTGCCATTAAGAAAAAAACCATTGAGGAGAATGTAATTTCACAAAGTTTAACGTTGCAACTTTGTCAGCGTTTCAGTGGTAAACCTTTGCAGATTACTATTGGCAAGAAGAAAGAAAACGCATCAAAACAACCTCAAATTAGCGCAGACGATATGTTCAAAATAAAATCAAATTTAAATCTAACTGATCGCGCCACACAGGGAATTACTTCAGCTCTACGTGTAGCAACAAAAAATAGAAAGATTATTGAATGCGGATTGAAAGACAAACTCAAAACCAAAACTCATTCTGTTGATCAGTTTTTTGGTTGCAAAGAATTTAATTTTTTAAATATTACAGCACACAAGGTTTCTGAAGATTCGAAAACTGTTATTTGCTGTACAGATCTCCCTGCACTCATTCATCATACGAAGGAAGAACGACAAGTTTCAGAAGTGCATTTAAAAATCGGTATTGATGGTGGGGGCGGATTTTTAAAAATATGCTTGTCAATTCAATCAGTGGAAAATGAAAAAGCTGTGACTAGGCGGTCCACTTATGAGGAAGGTGTTGCAGCCAAACGTTTTAAAGACTCTGGCGTGAAAAAACTATTTTTGCTGTGCGTAGCTCCGAAAATGCAAGAGAATTACAAAAACGTTTCACAATTATGGAAAGAATTGAATATTTGCAAATTTGATGGTACCGTTGCAACCGATCTGAAATTAGCAAATATTTTAGTGGGTATAATGCCCCACAGCAGTAACTATCCATGTACATGGTGTTTTGCCAAAAAAGATCAACTGCATACGTGCGGCATTTGCCGAACAGTTAAGAATACGCTTGAAAATTACGACAAATGGTGTGATGCAGGAGCAAAAAAATCAGAAGCAAAGAAGTTTTACAACTGTATTAACCCACCATTACTGAATACTGACAGCGACAAAACATTTCTGGATCTCCTTCCGCCGCCAGAACTACATTTGATGCTAGGCGTTGTAAACACAGTATTTGGAAGTCTTTTGAAACAATTTGGAAAAGAAGCGTTAGCTTGGGCAGAAGAATGTCATGTTTAACGTGAAATAACGAATACTGGACTATCTTTCAAAGGAAATTCTTGCAAAATTCTTTTACACAAGGTAGACCTTCTACGAAGATCATCAAACTTGGGAATTCTCAAATATGTAAAAGTGTTTGAGGAATTTAAGAAAGTTGTTGATTCGTGTTTTGGAAATGATTTGGTTGCAAATTTTCAAAATTTTATAGCTGAATTTAAATCAAGCTATATAGATTTGGGCATAAGTATCACTCCAAAGGTTCATGCTGTATTCTTCCACGTACCCGAGCAGGGTTTGCCGAGCTAGCCAACGTGGCCGTTGCTTGGCTCTATGTAGTCTATTGATACTCGGGCTTTCAACATTGGCTGTAACTTCGGCCGATTATCGTATTGCCAACATTGGATTCACGAGTAAAGGCCAATGTTTGTGCCAATATTGACTGTCTTAGGTTGGGGGCCTCACATTCTGCCGATTCTGGGGCTTATGTAACTTGTGCCAATGTTGGTTATGAGACAAAAGGGCAATGTTCGGCCTAAGTCGATCATACACACATAACCAAAAATATTGTTGAATATAAAATACTACCATGTTGTAATTAAGAGGTCAGTATGGGCTTATTTTCATATCTTCAAGAATTTATTTTTCATATTTAAATATATTTTTACAACACATGCAGTCTTTTTATACATAAGAATTCATATTTAAAAGTACTAAAAAATAATTTTTATTTTTAATTGTTTATTGCTGCAAAATATTAGCTTGAAGTTAACCCTCAATTTTACTATCCGACATTATTTAAGGATTTTGTTATTTTTTTATCATAATAGGTGGTAAAATCTCTAGATATCATGTTGTCCAGTAAAATTTAAGGTTAAATTCAAACAGATATATTTCACAGAAATAAAATATTTTTTGGCACTTAATATGGAAAATAGATTCTTTAAAATATGAACAATAAAATCATAACGACCCTTTATAATAACGTGTACTTTAGTTTTATACACTGAAAAACTTTGTAGATCAATATTTACTAAACTCGCAATTTAATTTTAGTAAATTAACTATCATACCAGGAAAAAACTGGAACACTATTATTATTTCACAGTTTGACTATTAAAATGTAAAATTCATGGTTTGACTAAAAGAACATTCAATTTTTAGTAGTCTGTTGATTAAAATTTTATCCTAAAAGGAAGAAAAAGTATAGAGCGGAAACAACACTTCGTCGAATCGCCATATGACAGCTAACCTAACCTCACGCTACCTTCAACAATATATTATTGAATGTATTAAAGTAGAATTAAAACTGACATAATATAACTTATGTTACAACATATATCTTAACCTAAAATACTGATAAAATCACATTCGATTTAACCGACGTAATGTATCCAATACTTTCCTTACCACTTGTGAGATTAGTATTTTCGAATGAAACATTGTTTCTAACACACACCCAAGAGTTTCAAAATATGTCAGATTGAATATTATTAATCAGGTCAAATTTTCGAAGGATCATAATTGATTTTCATTCAAGTAGAATCTCTTCTGAAGATGATAGTACATTTGAGAAAAAATATATGAAATTATTTATATACGAATGTTTTTTGCACTTAAGGAGATTTATTTTTAATTAAAGTTTATAGTAATAAAGTAATTAAAAGATTTTTGTAATTTATTCTAGGAAAAAAATAAAAATTTTAAATCATCTTGGTTAAGTACCAGTTTTTTTTAAATTGAAAATTCTTTGGTAATAAATTTTTTTCTTGAATTTAACAGTTCTTACATGTACGAGCAATGTTCATTTGCATGCGTGCAGCTTTGATCGACTGACTACTAAATTTTAATAAAAATGAAATCATATATTGTTAATAAGCTTATATTAAATAAAATATTTTATCTAGTGACCACTTTTCCCCACTTTAATAGTCAGTTTACTAAAATTTAATTGCGAGTTAAGCAAATAATGATCTATAAAGTTTTTCAGTGTATTACAAATTTTGTTTGCGTTTTTTAAAATACTTCAGTTTTGTGATTAAAAACTGTAATTGTAAAACAGTTATTAAGCTTATTTATAAAAAAAGAAAAGAAATAATAGTCTATAACTTAACCTAAAAACATTTAAATATAAAACAATTTTTTTTTATTTGCCAGAGTATACAGCCCACGATCATATAAGATCTTTTTATTTTTGTACTATTTATTTTGCGTTATAAATAATATTTTGAACCGTATAGCAAAAATATTTGACTCATTTTTATCTAAACTAAAAATAATTATGTTTATTATTGGGAGACAACACCATTTTACTAAATGCAATTTATAAGTAGAACATATTATGAATTAATTATCTACATTTAACAGTGTTACTCTGTGTGTAATATGTAGTACGAATGTCTTCAACTTTCTTATAAACCAGTGTAGCGTGCGTTGCGTAGATAGTTGGTTAGGGTTGCGGACTGTTAGTGTTAGGGTCGTGCGTTCGATTCCCAGCGGAAGGGAATTTTTCTCTTAGGTAAGCGATTATATAAATTATAATAAATATATAAATGACAAAAAAAGATTATAATGGGTATAATCTCAGAATATATGCTTCAGAAACCGTGTATCGAAATATTTTTAGGATTTTTTGTTTTTGTGTATAATGTACGCATAATTGGGTAGATTAAAGGTTTTAATATTGGGCTTATATTGAAGTACCAATATTGGGCATAGATTAATTTTGAGACTCGGACCGAAGTGACAGACCAATATTGGTAGAAACATTGGCCCAATGTAAATCCCCAATATCGAAGCTCGCGGTCCCAAACTCGCGCCGAAGCTCTTGCCGATGGATTACCCTGTTCGGGATAGCACGTTTTTGCGAGCAGAAGCAAGCTGGCTTAGGACGCTACAGTGAACAAGCAATGGAGGCTGTGCATCACGATTTTCTAAATGTTTAGGAGAAAAATAAGGTTTCTCATAATCATCCGGATTACTCTAACAGACTTCTGCAAGCTGTTTGTGAATACAACAGCATTCACGTATGAAACAAATTTTATACTAACGTTCTAAACTATTCAATCCTTTAAATTGATTAACTTCTCGAAGCAGTTTGAAGAAGTTATGGAAATTATTATATTGTAATTGTTTAAAATTTATTTTAATACATTAAAATAACAACTTGTTTTTATAATAACGTTTATTTTATTACGATCCTGCACTTACTATTAACAAAAACTCAAAAATTCAATTTTTAACCTGTAAAATCGATTTTTTCAAAAACGGCTAGATGAAAGATTTTGTTTTTTTTTGCAAAACTCTCAGAAAAGGGTCCAGATTCAATATCTGGAAAAACATTTGAAGTGTTAGAAACTTTAGGTTAAAGTTGGTTAAAACTCACCGTGAGAGTTGTGCCAACCAAAAGAAATTATGTATTTAGAACTCTGGATTACAAAGTTCTGCCAAAGGTTGGCCCTACTTTGGCCAGAGTTGTGCCAACCAAAAGAAATTATGTATTTAGAACTCTGGATTACAAAGTTCTGCCAAAGGTTGGCCCTACTTTGGCCAGAGTTGTGCCAACCAAAAGAAATTATGTATTTAGAACTCTGGTTTACCAACGTTTTGCAACGGTTGGGCCAACATTGGCCAGAGTTATGCCAACCATAAGAGATAACGTAATTAAAATTCTGGCTTACGAAGTTTTGCCAACGGTTGGGCCAACCTTGGCCAGAGTTGTGCCAACCTAATTATATAGGTTTTTGGAACCCTGGTTCCCAAAGTTTTGCCAACGGTTGGGCCAACTTTGGCCAGAGTTGTGCCGACCATAAGAAATAACCTATTTTAAACTCTGGCTTACAAAGTTTTGCCAACGGTTGGCCCTACTTTGGCCAGAGTTGTGCCAACCAAAAGAAATTATGTATTTAGAACTCTGGTTTACCAACGTTTTGCAACGGTTGGGCCAACCTTGGCCAGAGTTATGCCAACCATAAGAGATAACGTAATTAAAATTCTGGCTTACGAAGTTTTGCCAACGGTTGGGCCAACCTTGGCCAGAGTTGTGCCAACCTAATTATATAGGTTTTTGGAACCCTGGTTCCCAAAGTTTTGCCAACGGTTGGGCCAACTTTGGCCAGAGTTGTGCCGACCATAAGAAATAACCTATTTTAAACTCTGGCTTACAAAGTTTTGCCAACGGTTGGCCCAACTTTGGCCAGAGTTGTGCTAACCAAAAGAAATTACGTGTTTAGAACTCTGGCTTACAAAGTTTTCTTTTGGTTGGCACAACTCTGGCCGAAGTTGGGCCAACCGTTGGCAAAACTTTGTAAACCAGAGTTCTAAACACGAAATTTCTTTTGGTTGGCACAACTCTGGCCAAAGTTGGGCCAACTGTTGGCAAAACTTTGTATTTAGAGTTTTAAATACGTTATTTCTTATGGTTGGCACAACTCTGGCCAAAGTTGGGCCAAATGTTGGCAAAACTTTGGGAACCGGGGTTCCAAAAACCTATATAATTAGGTTGGCACAACTCTGACCAAGGTTGGCCCAACCGTTGGCAAAACTTAGTAATCCAAAGTTCTAAATATCTAATTTCTTTCGGTTGGCCCAACTTCTGCCAGAGTTGTGCCAACCAAAAGAAGATATGTATTTAGAACACTGGATTACAAAGTTCTGCCAAAGGTTGGCCCTACTTTGGCCAGAGTTGTGCCAACCAAAAGAAATTATGTATTTAGAACACTGGATTACAAAGTTCTGCCAAAGGTTGGCCCTACTTTGGCCAGAGTTGTGCCAACCAAAAGAAATTATGTATTTAGAACTCTGGTTTACCAACGTTTTGCCAACGGTTGGGCCAACCTTGGCCAGAGTTATGCCAACCATAAGAGATAACGTAATTAAAATTCTGGCTTACGAAGTTTTGCCAACGGTTGGGCCAACCTTGGCCAGAGTTGTGCCAACCTAATTATATAGGTTTTTGGAACCCTGGTTCCCAAAGTTTTGCCAACGGTTGGGCCAACTTTGGCCAGAGTTGTGCCGACCATAAGAAATAACGTATTTTAAACTTTGCTTTACAAAGTTTTGCCAACGGTTGGCCCAACTTTGGCCAGAGTTGTGCTAACCAAAAGAAATTACGTGTTTAGAACTCTGGCTTACAAAGTTTTCTTTTGGTTGGCACAACTCTGGCCGAAGTTGCGCCAACCGTTGGCAAAACTTTGTAAACCAGAGTTCTAAACACGAAATTTCTTTTGGTTGGCACAACTCTGGCCAAAGTTGGGCCAACTGTTGGCAAAACTTTGTATTTAGAGTTTTAAATACGTTATTTCTTTTGGTTGGCACAACATAAGTTATTAAAACTATACGAAAAATTGAAATTAGGTTTAAAAGGCAGCGCGTTTCATTATTTGGTAAAAGTATATTAAAATAGGGAGACTTGCGAAAAAGAATTTTTGGATGGACAAAGCACCAATCAATTCTTTGTCTAACTTTTCTCCCACTAATAAGTGAAGGATAGACGATGTATTCGACGCATATAACTACACAACCACAACGCAGTGGCTCGCTTTGATTGGCTTAACTTATTCTTAAACTAACCTAACAGTAATACTCATACATATAAACGCAGAATGACGAAGCGCTTGTAACATAATTGACGGTAAAGTTAGAGAAAAGAAACTTCCTTATATACTAAGCAGGCATTTCTAAATGGGTTTGTGAGAAACGGGCTTCTTTTCAATAATATTTATTAAAAATATTATTTTTTAAAAAACAATATAAAATACTTTGTAGTTTTTTACAGGCCAATTTTTTCATTAAAAATCAATTATAAAATCTCTGTATATATAATTTTTCATAATTCTTATAAACAGTTTTATACTTTAAAGTTTTTTTTAAATAATTTTTATTTACGTAAAACAGTAAACTGCAGGGTTTTAAATATTAATAATTTTGATTCAAGATTTTACTATTGCGAATTAATATTAAATAAATAGAAAAAGATATTTTTTTAGAATAATAATTCTTTTTAAAAATGAAAATTTTTTTATAAACATTTTTTTATTAATAAAAGTTTCTTATATTAAACTTAAAAAAAATTGAAAATATACATTTAGTAATATTAAAATAAATATGTCCCTAAATATTTATTTATTCGGGAGAAGGAAGAAGAAATTATTTTAAACATTATCAGAATAATTATTTATTAAAAATTGTGGTAAAGCGAGTTTTTTAAATTTTAAAAATTGAAATAATTTTAGGAAACGGAAGGTTTCCACCGGAATTAATAAAAAATTTGCATTTAAAGGCAAAAAAATAAATCTTTGAAAATAATTTTTATATTAAATTAAGACTTGATAATAAATTATTTATAATAATACATGCCATACAAAAAAATCTTTCTATCATTCAAAAAATAATTTTAAATTACTATATTTTATTGGGAATATAAAATAATAAATATTATTAAATTATTATTATTGTTTTGTAAGCTCTGAAAAGCTGTAAACTTTTTAAGTTATTTAGCGAATAGTTAACTTTTTAAACACTTTATTAAAGATTGTTGGTTGATTAGATTTTAAATTGAATAAACAGACTAAATTTTAGAAATTTAAATTTATTAATAATTTATTTGTACTAAAAACAATGTTTTTAAACGTATAAAAGCTCGATAATATTTATAATTTTTTAATTATATTATAATTATTTAAATTATTCTAAATTATATGTCCAGACAAATCAGTTAATTTAGTAAAGATCCAATGATTTGTTTTTAATTGAAGGTTGAAAAGCATATAATTACAATTCGTCATAAAAAATATAATTATCTAAGTATTTATTGAAAATCCAAAATTTGAAATTAACGCGCCGCGCCGGCGTGCTGCGTCATTGCTATTCGTCAGATTGCTCGACCACCTTCGGCTAGCTTCGACAGCTTCCGCCAAAATTGGTATATTATTTTCATTTTCTGTATGAGCCTTTTACGATTTTCGTTCTACTTGAATATAAAGAATATAAATACTTTTTTAACATTTCATTTTAATATTTTCTATACCAATTTATAAAATGATTAAAATAGTAAACCTAATTCGAACTACCAAAAAACAAATATTTTTTTTCGGAACTTAAAAAATTCTTACTACAATTTAACATTTAATTTCTTCATGATAAAATTTTAACTTTCCGAAGCTTTATATTAATTTTTGTTTCGTTAAAATGTGAAACAATATTATTTTAATTTCAGACATTCTTAAAAATGATAACGATAATTCATATCCGGGAAAAATGGTTTAGATATAATGAGATATATTTCAGATATCATCAGATATATTGTAGATATAATCAGATATATTTCAGATCTAATGATATATGATTTGATCTATTCAGATATAATCAGATATAATCAGTTATTTAAACATATATCTGCTTATATATATTTAGATATAATCAGATCTGATATTATATCTGTTTATATCTAGGTAGATATCGCCTGATATGATGTCAGATCTAACTAGATATATTTAGATATAATTAGATCTGATATTATATCTGTTTATATCTAGATAGATATCGCCTGATGTGAGGTCAGATCTAACTAGATATATTTTAACATAGTCAAATCTGATATTATACCTTTCTATATCTAATTAGATATTGTCAGATATGAAGTCAGATATAATCATTTTGTTAACAGATTTAATCATACATAATATCAGATTAAACTATATCTAATAAAAAAATAATGTATTTATAATATATGTGTCGATTCAGGGTGAAAGGGACCTTAGCTGCAGAACAGAGTTTTAGGCGTACGGGCGTTTGAAGTTGAGCCTCCCTATGTTACTGTTAGGTTATGCCTATGTTTCACCTCTAATAACACAAAAACTAATAGACAAAAACAAGTTTTGATTTATGTGTGTGAAAAAGCAACTCAAATTCTATCCATTCATAATAACAATTAAAAATCAAATGTGTTGAATTTTACAGGAAGGGATTTGAACTTGTGGCTGCCTATGTTATTGTTAGGTTATGCCTATGTTTAATCGCGAATAACAGAAAAACTAATAGACGTAAACAAGTTTTGATTACTGTATGTGAAAGAGCAACTCAAATTCCATCGATTCATAATAAAAATTAAAAATCGAATGTTTTGCAGCTAAGGTCCCTTTCACCCTGAATCGACACATATATAAATAATATAGTTTGGACTTTTTCAAATTTGCATTAAATTAACATTGCCGCTTACATAATTTCATTTTATAAATAAATTATCAAATTAATTTATAATTTTAAATTGAACAATAATATACCTAAAATATACATATAGATATATAAGATGTGTATATAAAGTAAAATATGTGTTGAAATTTAATAATTTTAAAGCACAGAAGAAAGTTTAGATATGATTAGATGTAGTTTTATTTATATTTAATCTCGCTCATACTGATTCATATACATTCTAACAAGAACTATTTCTAAGTACCAGTGTGGAGCAGTGGTTAGAGCTCTTGACAGTCTCGGCTGAACCGCCGACGTGAGCAGTCGCTCTGTCTTCACGCCGTGTCTCTCGCTGCCCCAACTGTTGCAGCTATTTGTTTAAAATAGCTGTTTTTTATCAGTATCTGGCCGCGAATTAGTGAACAAAAGACTTTAGTGTTCTACTGTGATTTCTTCGTTAAATCAGAGCCAGAATAGCAGGTCTTACAGTAAAAATTTGCTTCTGAATCATAACGATGCCAACTTTTCAAAATGGCGGCCCGCACGGGCAACGTGTCGCCGGCCGGCCAGCGATTGTGATTTACGCAAGTTATTTCGCTCCCTCGGAGTTCTGCATGTGGTTACAAGTTCAATATTATGTGCTCTTAGTGCTGAGTTATCATTTATGTGGAGTGTTGAGTTATCTTAACCAAAAATTTTATTCTAAAATTCCCAAGAGTGACAACCACTGGTTAATATCTCAAACGAAAGTGTATTCACAAGCATTTAGTGAAATAATTTTTAAAATGGCACCGAGAGGGGATGGATCAATCCGTCCTACATTTCCAACAAACGCAAGTAGATACAATGAAAAGAAGGAGCGAGCAAATCTAATTCGAAGCATAAGAGACTTGGCGAGCTCGCCGGATTGCACGAAGTCAGTGGAAAAGCTAGTAAAAGGACTAAAGACGAGAGGACAAGCTAAATCGACGCAATTACCAATGTGTAAGAGCAGATCGCAGATGCAAAAAATCAAAGCAGCTGAAGGCAAGGACAACAGGAGTGAGAGTACAACAGGAGAGGCAAATTATAACCACGACAACGATGTATTCGCATCAGCAATTTCCAATGACGAGTTTCAACATGGCAACAAGAATGACTCACCGGCAACGGTACAGCTAGATAATAAAGAAAACAACACAAATGACTCAAATCTCGAGTTGACAGAGGTCGTCGGAAACGAACAAATTTCCAAAACTAAAACCAACCTTGAAATAAACGAAGTTGAAAATAATTCAGCCGAGACTTTAATTAACGACCAAGCAAAAATAAACACAGAAGCTACAAAAGAAAAAATGTCAAATGATTTGATGGACCTGGGGGACAGCAGTGGTGCTCTTGTACAGGTTCAACCAGAAAATCCAAAAACTGCAAAAAGATCATTCTCACAAACCGAACAGCATCTTCGGAATGTACTCGAGGAGGTGGAGCAGATGAAGGAGGAGATGGGACCAGAGTGGAACGTGAACGCTGATCTTCTGAAAAAAAGGAGGCTGGGGAAGGAGCCACATGTGACGTCACCGCCATCGCCGGTCAATGGTGTTTTTCTAACACCGAGTGTATCAACAAGCGACATAACAACAAAGACCCCACAGGTATCAGAAGGTAACCCGCAATTTGAAGCGCAAAATGTAAGTAGACTAAAACTTAAAACAAAGTTGCCGCCTTTCATTATAATAAATGTAAAAATCGCGTTTTTAGTAGATCTGCTAGCAAAGTCAATTGCGACAAAAGATTTTATTTGTAAAAACCTGACAGCGGGTAAATTGGCTTTGTACGTAAATTAGTACAAAAAAAAAAAAATAGCATCGAGTTCCACGCCAGGCCACCTCAGGAGGACAAGGTGTTATCATGGATCCTGAGGGGGGTCTCCGGGGATTTTGAAGAGGGAGATATAAAGGCGGATCTAGAAAATTTAAAAAAGTAAAAATCATGAATGCAAAAAAAATTAACTTAAAAGAATTTTTCAAAAATAAAAGAGGGGGAGAAGCTTTTCTCGTCAAAATCTCCGGAGATAGCAACAGCGCAGAATTGACAGTGGTATCGAGGCTGGCCAACTAGATCGTACGGTGGGATAAGATTTTTAACAATAATATTATTCAGTGCTATAATTGTCAAAGGGTAGGGCACTCTGCCAAATATTGTAATCGTAAAAATCGTTGTGTTAAATGCGCTGATTCCCACCCGCCGGGGGAGTGTAAAATGAAAAAAGATCCTCAGAACCAAGACAAAATGGCTTTTTGTGTTAATTGCATGCAGTCTGGCCACCCAGCCTCATACAGGGAATGCCCGAAATTAATAAGTAACGCAGATAAATATATTGAAAAACAGAAATTGACCGAATTTTTAAGAGAAAAAAAAATTAGTCAGATTAACAATTTGATTAAACCAGGTCGTTCTTTTGCGGAATCCGTAAGAAATACAGTGGAAAAAATTAATACGGAAGTGAACAAAACAAATGATGATAGGGAAAAACCTGTAAGCGGGATAAATACTCTAAATAAAAAAGCGGTATACCAAGAACGCGGTGTTGTGACAATTTCCAATGACTGCGAAAAAAGTGTATTAAATGGACAAATGTCTAAAAATATGACAAATGAATCAAAATTAGAATCGAATAGGACAAATTTAATTTATAACGAAAATAAAAGCGCAAAATCAGAAAGCATCCACCCGGTGTCCGAGGTAAATAAGGAAAACGAGCTTAAGATGATTCTGTCCGGTTTTATGGACCAGATGAAGTCCTTCCTCTCGTCAGAGCTAGACGGAGTCAAACAAGCCGTTCTAAAAAATGAAAAAAATATAGAGTTAATATTCGCGAAATTGAATCGTAGTGATGGCTGAGCAACCCCCCACCCAAATTACACAAGAGTTAGCACATAAATTCAGAGATTTGAAACTTTTATCCATAAACACAAACTCCATAGTATCAAATGAACGTAGATTTCACTTAATAAATTTCATCCGTAAACACGACATTGATTTAGCAACAATTTGTGAATTGTTGAAATTTGGTTTGGTATTTTAAAAAATCCTTGTGTCCAAATTTAGCTATTCATGAGCTTAATATGTCATTTAAATTTTATTGGAATCCGTTAAAGCGTTCTCGAGATATCTTGTACACAAAAAACGCAAAAATGCAAACAAATCACTGTGAATCAGAGTGTCTATTAATGTCTACATTAGGGTGGGTTTTTTTCGCCAAAAAATTTTTTTTCTTAGTCCTAATTAATTTTAGACTCCAGCTCTATTTTATTTTTCTTAGTTAGCATATAAATTCAGAGATTTGAAACTTTTATCCATAAACACAAACTCCATAGTATCAAATGAACGTAGATTTCACTTAATAAATTTCATCCGTAAACACGACATTGATTTAGCAACAATTTGTGAAACAAAATTAAAATCTAGACACAAGGTTTATTTTAATGACTATAACATTATTAGAAATGATAGGTTGGAGGGAAAGGGTGGTGGCACCGCCATCATTGCTAAAAAAAAAATAGGTTATGAAATCGTGGACCTAAATTGCGCGAGTAAATTAAAAAGACTAGAAGTCACGGTGGTGGCAATTTCAGTTAATAAATTCGATAAATTGTTTATAATTAGTGCGTATTCGCCAAGGGACAATAGGGCCTGTTTTTCGGACGATCTGGGTCTAATTTTCAGTGAACGAAAATTAGATTGTTTGAATAATTATTTTTTATTGACAGGAGATTTAAACGCCAAGCACCCCAAGTGGGGGGACAAAACAGCGAATAGCAAAGGAAACAATCTAGCGAATTGGATCAATGATAATAGAGCAAAATTCAAATTGACACTTTCGGGGCCGGTAACGCCCACTTTACCGTCAGGAAACTCATTTCTTGACCTTGCAATACACGACATCAGGGTTGAGATCTTAAATTCAATTAACAATAAATTAAGAGTGCTGGCAGACGTAAGCGATCACAACGCACTCTGATTAAAAATTAAAATCCAAAATATGGACGAATTGATACTTCACCCAAATGTAAGTGAAAATAAAATTAACTTTTCAAAAACAAATTGGAAACAATTCAATAAAAATCTTAAAATCCTTGTTTTAAATATACCCGATGATGTCAATCTGGATTTAACTGAAATAGAATCCTACATAGCTGGTTTGAGTACAAAAATTAAAAATGAATTAATAGCAGCAACGCCCACCTCCGGGCCGGTGGATTCTCTAAACAGATTTTTGAATAAAAAAATACTAAAATTGCAAAAAAAGAAAAGTAGTCTTTTAACCTTGCTTCATAAAATAAAATTTAAAAACTTTTCGGATAAATCTTTAATTCCGCACCTAAATAAAATGTTAACAAAAATAAAAAAAGACTTGAATATCGAGTTCAATCTGGCAGTCAATAACTACTGGACAGACAAAATTAGAAAAATCACCCCACATAGCAACAACTATATGTTTTTAGAAATTAATTCAATTTTTAGAAGTAGTAACGTAACCAATAAATCTAATTTATATGTACTAATCAACAATAACAAATTAATAAATAGTTTAAAACAAAATATAAATAATTTCCCAGTTCATAACAATAATATAATAGTCTCAAAAAGCATTGATAAAGCAAATATACTAGCGACTCATTTCGCAAGCATAAATAATGCAGTAAGACTGTCCAGTAGCCAAGGACTCGAGAGAGTAGTAAATAAGGTGACTGATGACTTTTTGTCTGGCTCGACCTCGGAGGTGGTTAACACTGCTTTGATTGAATTTGACGGGACAAACCGAGCATCAAACCCAAATTGGGAAACTGATAACAAATATTTTTGTAATAATCTAGAAATAAAATATTTAATTAAAAAAATCAAAGGAAAAAAATCCACCGGCCCGGACGGGATTCCGAACACGGCACTAAAAAATCTCTCTGACAATATTATAGCGAAAATGGTAATTTTGTTCAATAATTTGCTGAATCTTGGTCACTTTCCAGCGGGCTGGAAGCTGGCCAAAGTCGTACCACTGTTAAAGAAGGGCAAAGACCCCAGATCGCCAAACAGTTACAGGCCTATTAGTCTGCTGTCAAACGTAGGCAAGCTATACGAGATACTAGTAAATAAAAATTTGAGTAGATTTACTGAAAAAAATCAAGTTATACCGGAAGAGCAGTTCGGCTTCAGGCTGGCGACTTCCACGGTACACACAGTGACGAAACTCACCTCGGATGTCGCTGGGGCGCTTGGCGACAAAAAATTTGTCGCCGCGTGCCTTATCGACATCGAGAAGGCGTTTGACTCCGTCTGGTTGAGGGGGTTGCTATTTAGGTTGATAAAGAAGGATTACCCAGCACACCTGATAAGGATGGTATGGAGTATGATCACCGATAGAAAAATGTTCGTGTCGTCCACCAGCGGCGAAAACAGTGACACCGTTGGGTTGTTAAATGGCCTTCAGCAGGGTGCTGTTAACTCACTCCTACTCTTTAACATCTACATTTGCGAACTTTTAAGATTATATGAATTGAACTGTAAGGCAGATAGAAAGGCAATTGGATTTGCAGACGATTTAATTATATATCTGGTGAACAAATGTATGTTTAAAGCAGAGTCTGAGCTTCAAACTCTATTTAGGGAAGTAACGGCATTTTTTCTCGCATGGAAATTATCAATAAACATAGATAAATGTGAAATGGTTTTGTTTAGACCGCTGGTGGACGACATGAACAAAAAATTCATAAAGGTGTGGCGTGATTTTAGAATCGGCCCGGATAATGATTCCAACATTAAAATCGAACATAAGAGGGAGGTGAGGTACCTGGGTATCGTCCTTGACGACAGATTGAAATTTGACTCTCACGCCGCAATGGCGCTGGCAAAAGGCAAAACAGCTTTTTTAACTCATAAAAAATTATTCTATTCTGCTAAATTAAATTCCGACGTTAAACTATTCTGTTACCTTTTGATTGTTAGACCAGTAATGACATATGGGTGTCCGGTGTGGTACGGGATCGCCCCCTCCACTATGGAGAAATTTCGAACGCTGGAGAGAGTCTGTCTGAGGGCGTGTCTCGGGAGGCACAGGTCACCGGACACGGGCTTCAGGACCTTCGTCTCCAACCGCAAACTATACGAGTCAGCAAGGATTCCCCGAGTCGCCCGGTTCATTGTGGGCCTTATACGCGATCATATCGCCAAGGCCTGCAATAACCAGGTGAATTCTTTGGTCTCGTTGCCTTTCCGGAAGGATGCCGGGAGTTTGAAGAGACTAGTGGACAGGGGATATCTGCCCCCGGAGACATTCCCTTACCTAGACAAAAGAGAATTCGTCCAGGACGAGAGAAATAGGCCAATTCTGTACCACATCGCCAGACACGCCCGCGCGACAGAACTATTAAAACAAATGCTCAAAACGTCAGGGACGACCCAGGCATCACGCTGAAATATTCAATGGATTTTTATAAAGGTAAAAATGCAAAAAATTACCGGGACGATTTTAACAAGTATTGGTGGCTGAAAAAAGATATAAATAGTCTAAATTTCGACAAACAGAATTTATACACACAGTGTGTTCTCAAAAGTAAAATTGTAATAAATTTAGGGCCGTAAACATTTGGCTTAAAAAATTAGACTAAGAATGTAAATATTTTGTACATATTATAAACGACGATATTATCGTTAAATATTCGGCAGGGTCCATTACATATTGTACTACCAGTAAATTAACAGGATCGTGTGTGTCGATCTGTAAATGGTTTGTTCACTCCCCCCCCCCCCACTCCCGGACTGTTCCTCAATAGGATACAGCGGGCACGAGCGTTTTTTGGGCAATTTTTTTTATCCGACTATGGATGCTTTCTGCTCGTAATTGACCAGTATGTGTACGATTAGTAGTAGTGGGTTAATTCCCCACACATTGTAAAGTATTGTAATTTTGCACATAAAATGAAGTTCAACTTAATTTAGCCGACGAGTGGCTTTCCTGGTCCGTTTCTGGCAACTATGTACCGCTTGCTTGCGTTGACGCACAAGTGCCTTCAATTTTAAAGACGTTGTTTTTGTTTGTTTTCTGTCATATGATATGTATCTTGTTGTTATCTAAAAAAATAAATAAAAAATAAAAATTAGAGCTCTTGACTAGAAGTCGTGGGAGTGCGGGATCGAGTCTCGGGTCAGTCAATTTTTTTTTTTATTTATTACAAATGTTTATTAATTATATCACCCAACTTCATATTTTTTAATAATATTTATAATTTTCAATAAATTTATTTATTTATTTAAAATTTTTTAATCTGGTTAGATCTAATTATATCTGGTCAGATAAACCTTTTTTCCCGGGTAGCATCCTCAATTTCCCTAAAGTGTAACTAAATATAATAAAAATAAACGTCAAAATATTAAATTATGCTGCAACGTATCTTTCCGTGCATGAGAAATTCGTTTGAGCGAAAATAGATATTGTTTTTTGGTTATCTGTTTTTCTTTAATATGCTAGGTGCTAAATAAGTATGCCAAAAAGTTTCGCAACATTTGTAATCACGTATTTAGCATCCAATATAATACCAAATGACTAAGTGAAAGCAAAAACTATCCGAATTTCTCATTGAATGCCCCAAAAGAATAATCGCTCGTAAATTTTATCAATGCATTTTGATTTCTTAGAATTTTAAGTGTATTTTAATATCTTTTCTCGATTTTTAAAAGGTCCAGAACATTAAAAAAAATTAATTGTTTATAAACAATTTATAAACAAATTAATAAAACACTTTCTTTTAGTCTTCGGGCTGTAATTAGAAGTCTATTTTATGCCCTTTGATTCTATCCAAGGTAGATTTAAGTAGGTAAACTCATTTATGAAATATAAGCTTTTATTTAAAAAGTATTAAAAATGGTTATTCTGCACGGAAAAAATAAGTTGTCTAAATTTCCTGCGACTTTGTCACAGAATCTTGGATATAACTGGCAGCATTCTAAATTTTAAAAATAAATGTTTCTAGTTGTAGTTAGATTTCTAAATGTTGGAAAAATAGATTACTTGAAAGAAAATTTAGAAAAAAGTGTTTTATATTTTCAATTATTATGTTGTACAATTTAGATAACTAGTCGTTTAAAATAAAAAATAGTGTACTATGTTACTGTGTCTGAAAGTTCAACCACAGTCACTGAAAATAAAAAGACGGTTGGCGCACAATAGTCTTTTAAAATCTAAGCGACAGTCACTAAATATGAGACGGCCGCCCGCTACAGAACAGTGTTCTAAAATTTGCGTGACAGTCACTGAAAACGAAAAAAGCTCGTGGGTGTGTTACAGTGCTCTAAAATCTCTACGACAGTTATTGTAAATGAATAAGTCGGTTGGTGAGTTACAGTGTTCTGAAATCTCGGCGACTGTTATTGCAAATAAAATAATAAAAAAAATTCTATCATTATTCCTTTCATTATATATACATACCATTATACACTTAAACACACAATCTTCTGCCACATTCACAGATACATTCTCTTTCATGTACATTCTTCTTTTCCTACATACTCGCATTTTAACCTAACACTTACACTAGATCGCACACGTACATTCCCTAATATAAACGCAAATTTTACTTGATTAACGAAAAATCTCACAACCGGGTTTTGAACGCGGGTTCTATCGCACAACGATGCTTGAAACGGCGCTTTATACCCCTCGGCCATTCAAGAATACGTGAGAGTCTTCGGAATGAAATGAGTGACACTTAACTATAGCATAATGGGCGTTACGTTTCCTCGATTCCTTGACTGTTGAATAAATTTAAAGTGGTCAACATTTAGAACTATATTCAGCATTTCGTAAACATCTTTTGTTACTCATCAACCAATACTTTCTCACTTTGTTTTGCTACATTAGAATTTCAGTTTAATCGGCTGTTTGATGATTCTTTCTATTGTGCTCATGAATAAGTATGCAATCATATTTCAAGCTTTATGAAAATATGTCCTGGTTTTCATCGACTTTTGAATCAATTTTAATAAATAAATTTTGTCCGTGTATTAATATTTAAAATAAATATCTAAAATTTATTTAATGTTGTAACCGTTCCTTCTCTGACACACGCAACTCGTAGCGACAACGCGTGCGAGTGAGAAAAGTTATTGAGACACAAATACTGACTTACCACAATGGCGGCTGTCCGATCCCGACTCACAAGCCTTACGCTTTCAGCTTGCGAGACTCCCGCGAAGCCCGTTTCAATTTGTAACTGGGTCAGGTGCAACTATGCACCCGAGCTTCCTCCGGAGTTGAGTTCTCCCGGTGTGGTGTTGGCCGGCTAGCCCTCGAGCACCCCGAACATCTCCGGGCGTGAGTTGACTCGCATACGAGAAAGAGAGAAAGAGAACGAGACCACGTTGTCACTCCGCGACTCTACTTTATTTTACAATCACAGGAACACAAAGTAAAATAAACACAATTTTTAAAAGAACTTTAAATGAATCGGAACTAGTAAAGAAACAACTTACAAAACGTAATTAAATTATGGCTTAGCACAGCCACGACCGACGACCGCGTACCTTCCGAACCCTCCACTTCGAGATAAAAGAGGAACACTAACCTTGGAGACGGCGAATTGTATCACTCAAGTCCATTTTCCTTAACGATAGAATATCAGGCGAGAAGAGACAGCTTTTCCGTATCCAATTCTCGTCACAAAAAGGCACAAATGTCGTTACTCCGTTCGAGTCTCAGCACACACTGAGCTCTCCAGGGCCCGGCGCACGCAACGTTGGTTTATGCGCTTGCCGGTTGGTGGCCCTGGTTTGCTGTTCAGTCCCGTCCGCTGCTGACCCCTAGCGGTCACTTTCGGGACTAACTGTTATCTCACGCCGTCTGCTTGGCCAGATGTCAACAAGGTTCGATCAGCTGGCCAACGACCGCGACATCGACCGTCCGGATCCTATGCGTCGGCCTCTTCGTCGTGGTCCGAGTGTCGGGTAGTGTAGTGTTTGTGCCGATGGGTTCGCGGACTGTGCTGTGTTTTCATTATTGTACAAAATAATAAAAGAAAATACAAAAATCGTGTTGTTTTCGTGTCGACAGACTGACAATTTAACAAGTTTACAAAATAGTGCTTAACAAAAGCAATGATGCCAGTAATATACAAAATTAAGGAATAATATGTTTTGAGTGCGTGCTGAGAGCATTTCCCGGAAATTATTTCTCCGCTTTTCCGCATTCCCGGCAACTAGGTTAGGTTAGCTTCGTCGAAATCCCGGAGCTTTGTTTCCTAACGTGTGTTTTCATAAAAACCTGGTTACAACTCCCCCGGATCTAGACGAAGCTTACCCGCTTTTCTTCATTCGCGTGACTCTAATCCCCGTCTCCTCTCTCATTCGAACCAAAGGCTCGTCCTCGCACACGTCTCTCTTTGGTAAACAGACGAGTATTATCACACAGTCGTCTAGTCGCTTATCAACAAGGCTTTTGGCCCCCAGCTTGGCTCCGGCTTGCTCCCATCTTAAACC
Source organism: Ganaspis brasiliensis (assembly GCA_037103525.1). NCBI lineage: Eukaryota > Metazoa > Arthropoda > Insecta > Hymenoptera > Figitidae > Ganaspis > Ganaspis brasiliensis. Next base: position 874,080 of record JAZKLR010000053.1, on the reverse strand, counting down.
CTTGACCCAGACCGTCCTGTCCACTTACACGGTGAGTTTTAACCAACTTTAACCTAAAGGTTCTCCCACTACAAATGTTTTTGCAGATATTGAATGTGGACACTTTTCTAAGAATTTTGCAAAAAAAAATAAAATCTTTCATGGAGCCGTTTTTAAGAAAATAGATTTTGTAGGTTAACAAATTTAATTTCTGGACTTTTATTTAAAGTATATGCATGGGCGCAACAAAATAAAACTCAGTTTGAATTTAGACACTTTCCTGAGTACGTTGCAAAAAAAAGTAGGGGAAAGTGGCTATCAATGTACCGGGTTTTTTTCAAGGTCATAGTACTTATTGAATTTCACCAATTTCAAGCACTTCTTTGCATCAATATAAAACTACAACACTTATCTAGATAATGCACACATATTTTACACGATTTATTTTGATTAAATAATAGAATTTAGGGTTTTTCTAAAGTAACAAGCTATTTTCATTTTCAACAACCTGGGTACACAATGAACCACCTCTATAAAAATACTAAAAATGTTTAACAATAGTAATATTGCAATTTTCATTTTGTAAAAAAACTTATTTTCTATCAAATACTATAAAAAATTATTACTTAACACCTTTAATTGATAATGTATAACATAAATATACCTCAAATTTAAGTTAACTATCTAAAATGGCATTTTAGTTCTGCTATGTTGAGAAAAGTACTGATAACAATTGCTGTAACATGCTGTACGCATGCTTAGTTTTATAATCAGGCATACCACTCTAGAAATCGAAAATACACTGAAATTCCAGGTGGTTCATTGTTCCCTGGTACATTGAATCAACATGACATTTGCAACAAAAATGGTTTTTTATAACTTAATCCAATATTTCAAAATCTTTATCTCATTAGAATATTGTAGTTAAGGTTCAGAACAAAATAAATCGTAAGTACATTTATTTTTAAATGGCCTTATTTCAATTAAAAAACGTGTTTTTATTTTAGGTAAATTTTTTCTTCAGTACATCAAAAACAGTTTTTTCCAGTTTTCTCTGTAATGAATAAATCCACACGTCCCAAATTTATGGACGTAGTGTGTTTACGCAAACTTAATTTATATTTAAAATTAGGAGAATTTTTATTTAATTGTTTCTGAGAAAATTAAAATGGTTCATTGAAAAAACTGGTACATTGATGGCCACTCTCCCCTAATACTAAAGACACTTTCATTCAGCCATTTTTGAGAAAATCAGTCGTTTAGGTTAAAAAACTTAATTTTTGAATTTTTAATTAAAGTATGTCTAATATCGTTACAATAATTAATATTAAAACTTCATTTTTGAAAAAATAATATTGCGTGGGCCGTATTCTCTTTTTTTTTATAGAAGATTACTGAAAAAAAAGTTTTAAATCATTGAAGTGTGACCTCTATATTCGAATTTAATTGCTTTTGTCCTATTTAATTTTTATGCCCGACCCTCTAGGTAACTTGCACAAAAATTGAAAGGGACAAAAACAATTAAATTCAAAGGTAAAAATCGCCCTTCAATGATTAAAAATTTTTTTTCAATAATTTTCTATAAAGAAAAAAGATTACGGCCCACGCAATACTTTTATTTTAAAAATGAAGCTTTAGTATTAGTTATTTTAACGATATTACACATACTTTAAACAAAAATACAAAAATTAAATTTTTTAACCTATACGACTGATTTTTAAAAAAAAGAACTGAATAGAAGTGTTTTTAGTATTACTTTTTTCTGCAACGTACTCAGGAAAGTGCCTAAATTCAAACTGAGTTTTATTTTGTTGCGACCATGCATATACTTCAAATAAAAGTCCAGAAATTAAATTTGTTAACCTAAAAAATCGATTTTCTCAAAAACGGCTCGATGAAAGATTTTGGTTTTTTTTGCAAAACTCTTAAAAAAGTGTCCACATTCAATATCTGCAAAAACATTTGTAGTGGGAGAACATTTAGGTTAAAGTTGGTTAAAACTCACCGTGCTTACCTCTTTTGTCTTATTTTTGTAAACTTTATTGAGTTTTGACATTCTACTCGAGTTCTGCACCCACCTAGGAAGGTTCTCGGAAAATTAGTTTAAATTCGAACTATCCCAGGTAACGTCTCGAGTTATTCTATCCCCCTCCGGATCCCTAATGTCTACTGATGGGTGGGTCTGTGAGGGGGTTGCCTTAAACTCTTAGCTGGTTTGTAGGACTTTCTACATATACTTATGGCACGATCACTTAAAAAAAAATGCTTCATTACGGGGGATTACAATTAACCAACGTCATTTTTACTTCTGCCTGGTTCTGTTGTTTCCTTGTCGGGGGTGACTGGTGGATGGGATATCTGAGATTTTATCTTCTTCACCCTCTTCCCCCTCCCTAGGTTCTTGGTCACAGTACGGAATTAGAAGCTTGACCGGGAACCTACCTAATCGTCGCCCTTCCGCTGTCCCTAATTCGTAGACGGAGGGTCCTACTACCCTGATTACGACGTACGGTCTCTGATTCTTGCCCCCAAAACAACGTGTGATGCCTTTCCTACCCGAGGACGTGACTTGGACATTTCGCATGACTTTATCTCCGACCTGGAAAACCGCGTGACGTCGACGTCGATCGTAGTAGCTCTTCTGTTTGTCGAATGCGTTTTCGTGGTTCAAGGTCACGAGATCTTGTAATTCCCTAAGTTTTAACATCCTTTCCTGCCATTCGGTTGGATCTGCCGAAACTGGATCGACAGGCTTTTTGAACTCTCTGCGTAAACTATTGCAAGGTCTCTAGCGAGATTCAAATAAGCCGGACTAACCCCTGTCTTACTATGTACAGCTGTATTATAGGCAAACCTGAAATCTCTTAAATAAACGTCCCAACTCCTATGCTCTTTCTCCACATACGCAGAGATCATTCTCTTAAGCACTCTGTTTACTCTCTCCACTGGGTCTGCTTGTGCGTGATACACCGGAGTAAATGAGTGTCGGATACCATACGCTTTCGTAAGCCCTTTGAACGCTTGGTTTACGTATTCGGTTCCGTTGTCCGACACTAACACTTCCGGAGCGCCCCAGCGGAACAGTATTAGATCTTAGAAGGCCTTTATGATCGTTTCAGCATTCGCTTTCCTCATGGGTGTTAACTCGATCCATTTCGTAAAAATGTCTTCGAACACTAAACAATACTCGTAGCCCAATGCTGTCTTAGGCAACGGTCCCATCGCATCGGTCGCGACGACCTGCCAGGGCTGCTGCACCACTCGTCTTCCCATTATACCAGCTGCCAGTCGTTGGTCAGCTTTGATCCTTTGACAGGTGTCACAGGCGCGCATCCACGCTTTCATGTCGCGATACATGCCGGGCCAGTAGTATTGAACTAAGGCTCTTCGATAAGTCCTGTCGATTCCTAGATGTGCGGACTGTGGATCCAGGTGGGCCTCTTGAAAGACGTCTGGTCTTCTTTCAGTTGGGACCACCAACTTCCACGCATCTAGGTCCTCAATTACCGAGTCAATAAGCGGATTCGGAGAATCGCGATAAAGCATCCCGTCCGACACTTTCCATCCATAAAACTTTCTGGGGGTTTCCAGCACTTCCTGTCTGCGTCAGCTGTACCAATCATCTTCCACTGGGTCTAAGGCAGCTATCGGGACGGCCATTTGCACCTTATACATCCGTCAAAGGGCATCCGGAACGAGATGTTCGGAACCTTTCCGGTGGATGACTTAGAAGTCATACTCAAGGAGGTCTAGGACCCATCTGGCCAGTCAAACGGTGGGATTGTGAAGATTGTGTAACCAGTGCAGCGAACTGTGGTCAGTGATGACCGTAAAATGAAAACCCTTCAAGTAATGGCGGAATTTTCGCACAGCCCATATTACCGCTAGCATTCTTTTTCGGTAACGGATACTTCCGTTCGGCTTTCGTCATTGTCCTACTCGCGTAAGCAATTACTTTGTTTCGTCAGTCTTGCTTCTGAGTGAGAACCGCTCCGACGCCGAAGTCACTCGCGTCCGTGTGAAGATCGAACAAAATCACAAAATCGGGAGAAGTCAAAATCGGCGAAGTCGTGACTAAATTTTTCAGTTGCTCGAACGCATCTTGCTGAGGATTTTCCCATTTCCAGGCAACGTTTGTTCTGAGCAACACATTGAGAGGTTCGGCTACTGTTGCAAGCTGTGGTATAAAGTTACTATACCACGAGATCATGCCTAGGAACCTTCTCAATTGCTTGATCGTGGTCGGAGCCGGATATGACTTCAAGGGCTCAATTTTCTCGGGGTTAACTTTGAGTCCTTCTTCGTTCACGAGAAATCCTAGGTAACGAACGGTTTTTCGGCCGAATTCGCATTTCTTTGGATTTATTGTCAATCCTGCCCTTTGCAATCTTTCCGCGACTCGGGCTATCCACTCTTTATGCCCCTGGAACGTCTCGTTAACGATTACGATATCGTCAAGATACGCGTAAACGTTTGACTCCATCGCGGGCCCTATTAAAGAGTCAACGAGTCGCTGAAACGTGGCTGGTGCCCCAGACAGTCCAAAGAGCATCCGGTTAAACTGAAATAACCCCATCCCTGGGTCTGTGAAAGCCGTATACTCCTTGCTGTCTTCTGCCATGGGGATCTAGTGATAGCCCTATTTTAAATCGAGCGTTGTTTTATACTTCGCGGCTCTTAATTTTTCGAGGATCATGTCCATCTTGGGAGGGGGTAGGCGTCCTTTTTGGCCACTTTGTTCAGTTTCGGTAGTCTACGCAGAATCGGTAAGTCGCGTCGGACTTCCTGACCATAACTACCGGGCTGGACCATCCGCTTTTGGACGGCTCTATTATCCGCTCCGCCAATAGTCGCGCTGTCTCCTCTTGCATTGCGTCCTGGACCTTAGGCGACCTCCAATAATTTCTTTGCTTTATCGGCGGGTGTTATTGGACGTCAATGCTGTGGACAATTCGATCCGTGGCCGGAAGTGATGGTGGCGGTGGCTTAATAACACGCGACACGAGTTCATCGAGCTCAGCTCTTTCGCCCTTTGTAATTTGCTTAAATCGGCAGAGGAAATTCGAGTTTAGCGGCTCACCGCTGTTTTTCTTAACCTCTGCCTCCACCCCTGTTTCGGTATAGCGATGGACCACCTCTGGATAATTCGACATATACCAAATCCTATTCCGGCCATCGTGTACTATCCCGAACGTATGGATGAAGTCTATTCCGAAGAATACCTGCTCCCCCATTCCTGGGACGATGTAGACTCTTATCATACGGGATACACGATCTATCTCGATGGGAAGTAAACAACTACCTTGAACTGAGCGTATGGTACCATCAGCGGTGACAACCGATTTCACCTGATCCGTGCAGTCGTGAAGACTCGCATGGTAAAACCGTTGTCCTCGTCCGGTGGTTCCAGGACCCTTAATTGTAATGGTATCTCTTCTTCTAGTGTAATGCTCGCTTCTGGCGCATCACGTGATCGCAGGATTGCCAGAATAACCTGGTTCGTTTTCCATGGATCCTCCCCGTCCTTGCTCTCGATCCTGTCATTAATCACAATAGTGTCTTTGGCTCCTCTTGGCTTCTGAGCCCTGGTTTGATATGACGTGGATGGTTAAGCAACGTAAGGTCGGGAGGGATTTTTGTCGCAAAAGGTGTCTGGGTCTGTCCGGTTCTTTACCCCTTTCTCAACGACTGCTCGAGTTGCACACGGGTCCTGTACTCGAGCTTCTCCTAGCAGTTCAACTAGCCCTCGTAGAGTCTCTTGACTCGTGTCTTGGCTAGTTTAAATCGCTTGAGCTACGTTTGAGGAACTTGAGTCTGGCTGGTGGGGAAGAGATGCGACCCTTACTTCTTTCCCCGCTCCTTGTTTCCCGGACACGGATTACACACTTTTGTCGACACGCCATCTTTACAACAACGCATGCAGTAATCTTTGCGGCGTGGTTTTGGACATCCTCGCTGGTAATGTCCTTCAGCTTTACAATTGAAGCAAATCACTTCCGGATTCTAGCCAGAATTTGACGTCGATGCTTCCGGTTCTTCCGTTTTTTTGGGACTCACGGCTTTCTTTTTGGGCGGGGTGCTTTCTTTTGTTTCGATTTGTTACCCCCCGACTTACTTCGAACCTGGGCCTTACCGGCGTTCGAGGCGCCTATTACGGCTACCAAAGCTTCAAATTTCTTTGACAGCTCCTCGAACTGTTTAGTCCATTGTTCTTTTTCCAGTTTCTCCGCCACTGCTACTATCGCCAGAGCCTTTTTCGGTGACGGTGCCTTTCCCTTGTATGCGAAATCGAGTATCAATGATTTTTCGGGAGGAGGGGGAGGAGTATGTTCTAGTAGGGTCTTGGCGACCCGCTCATACTGACAGGCTAGGACGGCTAGTCCGTTATAGTCCGCTAAATTGTACCTAGGTATTGCTCTACAGATCTCGGGCCTCAGATTTTCGTATATGCGGTTGAGCTGTTTGTCCAGAGGCAGTTGTACCTCTGACAACTGAAACAGCCCAAACATGCATGTCAGGAAGTCTGTCACAGACTCATCAGCTCCCTGTTTTCTGAGAAGGATCTCATCCTCAAGCTTCTCTTGATACGCGGGATTTCCGAACCGGGTTCGAAAATGTAGCTTGAATTGATCCCAGTTGGCACACCATACCTTGTTTTGGCGAAACCAGTAGTATGCCATGCCGTCTAGGAGAAAGGGCATAGCGAGAAGCAACTCTTCGTCGGTAAGGTAGGCACCAGCCTTTCCTTCCTCAATCCTCCATAGAAACTGGTCTATGTTCTCGCTTTTTTCTCCCTTATACTTTAACCTCCAAGCTCCTACGACCTTAAAAACATCGCCTTGGGGCCCTACGCCGAATGTGGATGCGTCAAATGGGTTAAAGTTCGATGGATGTTGGTTTCATTGCGGCTCAGCTGTCGGAAACGAACCTCCCCATTGCTGATTATCCGGACCGCTTTAAAACCCTATCGATTCTTGTGGAAAACCGAAATTGTTCTGCCCGTAAATTTGCCTGTTCGAGTTTCCGGTCCAACTAGGTTCTGACCGGAAGAACTCAGGCCCGCTTTAAAAGGGGAAACACGCTTCTGTTTGGTGTCTCGGTAGCCTCATTGTCGTCGATATTCTCGAGAACCGTTCTTGCGCCTCGTCACTCCTCTCTATTCCCGCCCCCCAACTTTCCCTTGTCACGCTTGTTGGGTTGACCTGCGGAAACAAGAACGACGGATTGCTTCGGGCGTCGATTGGGACCTGCCAACCTAACGAAGATACCTAACGAAGTACCATAAGGTACTTGTGGTGACCCGTGGGCCCACGTTACTACTGGCCTCCGTCACTTTCGATACCGTATTTGCTACTATAGTGGGGGTGAATTTCGCAGAAGACGTTCCGGATGAAGCTTTTTGTGCCCTCTCCAATTCTGCTTTTAATTGCCACCGCGTGTTCACATTATCAAAGTTGAAAGTGTTTCCGAGTAGTGGCGGTGCGAAACTCACGGATCTTCGAACACTATCGGCTGTCGTCCCTTCGGACGTGCTGGGCGGTAACCTCTAGGCCTCATTAAGAGACGGCAAACTATCCCCTCCACTGTTATTTCCGGTTTCCCGAAAACGGGACCATCGCGTTGCGTTGGGGTGGGAGCCTGACTCGTGGTCTGTCGGTGCCTCATCTTCGGGGTCCCATGGAGCCGTCATGTCCCCTCCCCTTCGGATCACGTACCGACCTAACCTGTCGCGCAGAACTTTTTCGGTTTCCGTCGCGTTTAACCCATATTCTACAGCCGCCACCCTTAGTTGCGCTTCTGTACGACTTTGCAACTACCTTGGCATTTGTGCTAGTATTTCCTGTAGGAACAATTGTGCAAAGCGGTTCCACAATTCCTCGTCCCTCTCTGCTCTGCATTCGCCACCATTCGTATTATCGATCTCTGGTGGCGGCGGGTTCCCACTTTCACCATTCCCTTTTTGTTCGTCTTCTGAATTTTCTCCTTTACCAGTTCCCAAATGATTCATTTTTGGATCTAAATACCGCGAAAATAGGAAGATTAAGAAAAATTTTCAATTTGGGGTTTAACTTATCGACTATGAAAATCCCGGGTCTTAGGAACTTTAAAAACGCAAAAATTAATAAAAAAATTAAAGTTCCCTAATCCGTTTAATTCTTCTCACGTTATTTCCCAAAAATCCGAAAATTGGCCAAATTCTCAAAATTTCCGAGAAAAACCGGTTTTATTTAGTCGTTATGATCGGCTGACCATCAATTTCATTGGTTGGCACGAGAAATACCCCAAAATTTCCTATGATTTCCCAAAACTTCTTAAAATTTCCGAAAATTACCAAAAATTACCAAAAATTTCCTGAAATTTCCAAAAATTACTCAACTTTACCAACAATCCTTTTTAGTTCGCGAAAGCTTCCCAAAAATTTCCAAAGTTTCCTAAAATTACCGGAAACATTCCAAACTTCTCTTGGTACGGTAATTTTTCCGAGAAATATTCCGCAAATTTCCCAACGTCTATTAAGTGTACTCGAGCGTCCTCTCGTAACACCCTTATTTCCTAGGAACTTCCTAGGGGTTTTTGCGATGACTATTTCCGGTTGGTCCGTCTTTGTGACCTCTACTAAAAAAAAAAAAACAATTTCCTTGAGACTCCAAAAAAAAACATAAATCTCAAGCCAGGTTGTGGGGAAAGGTACAGGTTATTTTTTTGCAAAAATAATTTGAAAAAATAAGCCAGAGCCAGCTACTACTCAGAGGTGCAAATAAACTCTTTGCCAATATCAACCAATACTTTCTCACTTTGTTTTGCTACATTAGAATTTCAGTTTAATCGGCTGTTTGATGATTCTTTCTATTGTGCTCATGAATAAGTATGCAATCATATTTCAAGCTTTATGAAAATATGTCCTGGTTTTCATCGACTTTTGAATCAATTTTAATAAATAAATTTTGTCCGTGTATTAATATTTAAAATAAATATCTAAAATTTATTTAATGTTGTAACCGTTCCTTCTCTGACACACGCAACTCGTAGCGACAACGCGTGCGAGTGAGAAAAGTTATTGAGACACAAATACTGACTTACCACAATGGCGGCTGTCCGATCCCGACTCACAAGCCTTACGCTTTCAGCTTGCGAGACTCCCGCGAAGCCCGTTTCAATTTGTAACTGGGTCAGGTGCAACTATGCACCCGAGCTTCCTCCGGAGTTAAGTTCTCCCGGTGTGGTGTTGGCCGGCTAGCCCTCGAGCACCCCGAACATCTCCGGGCGTGAGTTGACTCGCATACGAGAAAGAGAGAAAGAGAACGAGACCACGTTGTCACTCCGCGACTCTACTTTATTTTACAATCACAGGAACACAAAGTAAAATAAACACAATTATCAAAAGAACTTTTAATGAATCGGAACTAGTAAAGAAACAACTTACAAAACGTAATTAAATTATGGCTTAGCACAGTCACGACCGACGACCGCGTACCTCCCGAACCCTCCACTTCGAGATAAAAGAGGAACACTAACCTTGGAGCCGGCGAATCGTCTCACTCGAGTCCATTTTCCTTAACGATTGAATATCAGTCTCAGTACACACTGAGCTCTCCAGGGCCCGGCGCACGCAACGTTCGTTCATGCGCTTGCCGGTTGGTGGCCCTGGTTTGCTGTTCAGTCCCGTCCGCTGCTGACCCCTAGCGGTCACTTTCGGGACTAACTGTTATCTCACGCCGCCTGCTTGGCCAGATGTCAACAAGGTTCGATCAGCTGGCCAACGACCGCGACATCGACCGTCCGGATCCTATGCGTCGGCCTCTTCGTCGTGGTTCGAGTGTCGGGTAGTGTTTGTGCCAATGGGTTCGCGGACTGTGCTGTGTATTCATTATTGTACAAAATAAAAAAAGAAAATACAAAAATCGTGTTGTTTTCGTGTCGACAGACTGACAATTTAACAAGTTTACAAAATAGTGCTTAACAAAAGCAATGATGCCAGTAATATACAAAATCAAGAAATAATATGTTTTGAGTGCGTGCTGAGAGCATTTCCCGAAAATTATTTCTCCGCTTTTCCGCATTCCCGGCAACCAGGTTATGTTAGCTTAGTCGAAATCCCGGAGCTTTGTTTCCTAACGTGTGTTTTTATAAAAACCACGTTACAATGTGTAACAATATATTTAAAATTAATATTTTTAAACTTATTTTCAAAATATATTTTCCAACGCATTTATTAAACGCTTAAAAATATTTCAAATATTATAGATTTGAATTTTAATGAAACAAGTGTTGGTGTAATTTTTATTCTAACAAGGAAAACCACATATTTTGAGATTCAAAATATTTATTTTATTTCCAGTAATTAAATTTCCGAAGTTTTGACAATCAAAATAAACTTCTATTGTTTATAATTTCCAGCAAGGATGATAAAAATAATTATTTTTATCTTGAAATCAATTTTTTTAAATTAACAAAGAAATAGCAGATAAAATGCATAACAGTTTCTGTTTATTATTTAAAAAAAATTAACCAATTTTGTACTCTGAAAAATAATAACACAAAGGTTTTTTTTATTTATTTAATTATTACAGTTACTTTTATTACTTAAAAATAAAGATTCTAAGAATTTTTAACATTGTAGTATAAATTAAATTAAATTTTTTTAAATTCTAATGAATTGTAATCTATAATAAAAATGTGCATAAAAGTAAGATTTTTCTGAAGCTTTAAAGGTAAAAACTTAATTTTTGATTGATATATAAAATAGTTACTTAAGATAATGTCAGAAACAAGTTGCTAAAACATTAGTCTCTAATGTATTTTAAAATAAAAATTTACAAAAAATAGGGTGCATCTGACTTAGTTGAAATATAATGGTTTTACCTCTAATAAAAAAAAACCAGTAAAAATTAGAATTTAATTTTAATTTGTGCTATTTACACTTTTAATGAGTAAAAGTTAAGATAAATTATGAAATTTATATAAATAAATATTAGGTTGCCCAATGAAAAATTGACAACTGGCGCGGCAGCGCGCCAGTAGTGGACAGTCTTGGTGCAGTACTGGGGGGACAATAATGGCTCAACTCTGGTGGAATACTGGGATGATAACGCTAATCAGTACTGACTGCTAATACTGGTGCATTACGGTATGCCAACTCTGGCTCAGTAATGGTACAATAATGGCATCAGTGATGTGCCGGTATTTACTAGCAAAGTAAACGCGCGCTGATAGCGCGCGTCCAACAGCGGTATGATGTTTTATTATTTAATCTTATTATTAATTTTAATGAAACATTATTAAGGTATGAATTTTTTATTTAAAATGGATATACATATTTATTTAAAATATTTTAAATTAAAAAGTGATAATTAACCCTTACTCTTTTATAATGCATTATTGGAAGCAAATCAAAATTTTGAAAACCATACAAATACATAAAAGTAACAATACCTACACGCCACAAACACACATTGAACCATGTGTGTTGATGACCACCCTTCGAATTTGAAAAATTGGAAACCTAGATAACTTTAGTACATTGTTAAATTCATTGAAGTACCGGGAGGTTCTTTTAAATTTTAAGGCGTATTTATATAGGTATATAATATTATAACAAAATAATTTAAATATTATATAATATATATTATTATTAATATTAGTTAATATTTAATAATTAATATTAATTATATACAATAAAGATATTATTTTATAATATTAATATATAATACAATAATTTCAACCCGCTTAACCTTAAAATCTAAAAAAATCCAACGTTACTTCGAAGAATTTCACAATGCAATATTTTATATTAATATATTTCATATAACTGAAATGGTATTTCATGGTTAAGAAACCATTTCAAAATAATGTTTAAAAAAATAGTAAAAAGTAATAAAAATATTAATTAAATACACTAGGTCACCTTGACGTGTTAAATGAATGGAGCTCAACTTCTTTCTTCTCCCCTCATCTCGTAAATTGCCTATTGTTTCCGCTCGATAGGACTCCGCTCGATACGAGTTCTAGTGTAGAAAATTTAAATATAAAAAAATATTGGGGTCTGTTGGGATCGAGCTCTGGACGTTTGGGTTGGTGGTCCGATGGCTTGTGCATCCTGGTATACAGGATATTGAAATGAATAGGGAAAATTGAAATGAAGAATTGCTACTTGGATTTTCAAAAATTCAGTTGAAATAATTAATTTTGATAATAAAATTTATTAGATTATTATTATAAATAATTATAAGAAATTAAAAAAGAAATATATTTAGGAACATATTTTGATAGAAGATTTATTATTTCAAAATGAAAATCGAAACAGAAAGTTAAAAGTTAAATATTGTTGAATAAATAACTGAATAATGAAGACCTGAGTAATAGTTGATTGTAAAAAAATAGAATAAGCAATAAAAAAATGATTTGAATAAAAAATAAGCAGAAATTATTGATAATTAGTGATATTTTAGAACAAACATGAATAAGTGCAATTTTTGCAATAAATATAAACAATTATTTATAAATATTAGTTGATAAAATTAGTTTATAAGAAAGTTCACAAAAGTGAATAATAGAATTAGTAAAATATTGTTTAATATTTGAATAATAGTTTAAAAACGTTTAAAATTGAATAGCTTAGATGGAATTATTATTAATAATAGAAAAATTGATAATACGTTTGTAGCGGCTATCGAACTTTCTGGACGTTTTTGGGGGTAAATCAAGGGTATAAAAGGAGCTCATTTGCATAGACTCGTTTTTTTGATTTTTATCAACAAAATCGGTAAGATCTACGTACTTAGCGTTACAATATTTTAATGGAACTGTACTGATTGGTAAATTCTCTAAAATATTTTATTTTATTGAATTTAATTTTACCACTATAATTTTATTAATTATAATTTAATAAGTACAAAAATCTATACAGAAACAAAGCGTTATAAAAATTAATTAATAATTTTTTTTATTGAGGAGTACATAGTACAACCTCAATATTTATTTAAATAATTTCATTATTACGAATAATAATTTGGAAACGGAGTTTTTCCAAATTATTGCTCAAAATAAATTTCTGTGTTTGTTGGGTGAAGCTTTTGAACAATAGTTATTAAATAATTGCGATTTAGCAATTATTTAATAACGAAAAAGTTGATCGATCTTTTGTTGGAGTACATAGTACAACCAACAACTGACTGGTTAATATTGTTTAAATTCCTCGCTTGGTTTTCGCTACTTTTTACAAAACTTGGTAAGTTGTGGTGCATTGTAACATCATCACGACTTATTCATGAGTTTGTGGAAAGGAGGATCTTTCCAAAAATTATAAAATATTTATTTTATTTGTTTATTTTATAATATAAAAGAAAAAAGATTAATAGTAAATTTTTTTTATAGTTAAAATTAATGGAGGATAAAGTAGAGTTTTAAATTTAATTTATTATAATGTTATAACTTGAATGGTTGTATTGATTTTTCTTAATTTTATTTACTAGATAAAATCAAATTCGGAATAAATTAAAGAAGAAAACTTAAAGGGCATATATCTGAAACAAGTAGCAGAATAGATCATAGCAAGTAGGTCAATGAACTTTGTTTTTGTTTATTTTCGAAATTTTAAAGTAGAGGTTTCATCCGAAATATATTTTAATTATTAATAATTTATTTAATATAAAGTAAAAATAATGCTAGATAAAAGTTTAACTTTATTAATGTTAATTTAATTTTTTTTTTATTTTTCTTTATAATATTATAAAATCAATGATGGTCTCCCTAATGCTTGTTATATTATTTAACAGGTATTACAACTGAGATTATTAATATTAACAAAATAAAGTTTTGATTTAATTTAATTTAAAAGTCGAGCAGAAATAGAATAGAAATTGTAATGATAGTAATTAAAAGTCAATTTAAATTTAGTATGAATAATATTTCAAAAGATAGATAATTACTACAGGTGTCATATATATATATAAATATTTTTCTTTTAAAGGACCCCGCACAGGCTTTATAGGAAAAAAATTTTCGGTCAAATTTTTTTAAACTTTGCAGTTTTGTAGCTCATAATCTCCTGAACATAAGATCATAATAGCAAAACCTCCAAAACTCAATATTTTTTTGGCTACATCATGTCGAGCCATAAAAAATGAGTCATAAATAATTAAGCATTTTGACGATTGCTTCAAGATCAAGACCCACTTCAGGCTCATCGCTTAAAGCTCAAGGAATATTTTTGGCTCAAGGCTCAATTATGGCTCAAAGATTGATTATGGCTTATGGATCGATTAAGGCTAAAGGCTTGATTGGCTTCAGGCTTTATTATGCCCAACACTAGATTTTGGCTCAAGGATCAATTATGGTTCAAGGCTCAACTATGGCTCAAAGACTTATTATGGCTTATAAATGCATTAAGGCTTGTATTCGCTTCAGGCTTGATTATGCCCAAGACTCGATTTTGGCTCGAGGATCAATCATTAGCTCAAGTCATAATTATGGCTCAACGATTGATTATAATTCGAGTATAAATATGGCCTAGGAATTGTATTGGCATCAGGCTTAATTATGTACAAGACTCGATTTTGGTTCAAGGATCGATCATGGCCCAAGGCTCAATTATAGCTGAAAGATTGATTTTAGCTTATAGATCGATTAAGGCTTAAGGCTTGTATTGGCATCAGGCTTGGTTAGGTCCAAGACTCGATTCTGGCACGATGATCAATCATGGCTTAAGTCTAAATTTTAGCTCAAAGATTGATTTTGGCTTATGAGTCGATTAAGGCTTAAGGCTCGTATTGGCTTCAGGCTTGATTATGCCCAAGACTCGATTTTGGCTCAAGGATCAATTATAGATCAAGGCTTAACTATGACTCAAAGATTAATTATAACTTATAGATCGCTCAAGGTTTAAGGCTTGTATAGGCTTCAGGCTTAATTATGTCCAAAACTCGCTTTTGGCCCAAGGATGAATTATGGCTCAAGGCTCAACTATGGCTCAAAGATTGATTATGGCTTATAGATCTATCAAAGTTATGGCTTGTATAGGCTTCAGCCTTCATTATGTCCAAAACTCGCTTTTGGCTCCGGGATCGATTATAGCTCAAGGCTTAATTATGGTTTGAAGATTGATCATGGCTTATGGGTCGAATTAGGCTTTAGGCTTGTAATGCCTTCAGGCTTGATTATGTCAAAAACACGCTTTTGGCCCAGGGATGAATTATGGCTCAAGGCTTAATTATGGCTCAGGATTGATTATGGCTTATGGATGAATTAGGGCTTAAGGCTTTATTGGCTTCAGGCTTGATTATGTCCAAAACTTGCTTTTGGCCCAGGAATCAATTATGGCTCAAGGCTTAATTATGGCTCAAAGATTGATAATGGCTTTTGGATGCATTAAGGCTTAAGGCTTGTATAGGCTTCATGCTTTATTATGTCTAAAACTTGCTTTTGGCTCAAGGCATAAATATGGCTTAAAGATTGATCATGGCTTATGGATCGATTAAGGCTTAAGGCTTTATTGGCTTCAGGCATGATTTTGTCCAATACTCGATTTTGGCCCAGGAATGAATTATGACTCAAGGCTTAATTATGGCTTAAAGAATGATTATGGCTTATGGATGGATTAAGGCTTAAGTTTTGATTGGCTTCCGGCTTAATTATGTCTAAAACTCGTTTTTGGCTCAGAGATCAATTATAGCTCAAGGCTTAATTATGGCTTAAAGATTGATCATGGCTTAAGTGTCAATTAATGCTTTAGGGTTGGAATGGCTTCAGGCGTGATTAATTCCAAAACTCGCTTTTAGTTCCGGGATTAATTATAGCTTAAGGCTTAATTAAGTCTCAAAGATTAATTCTGGGTTATAGATCGATCAAGGGTTAAGGCTTGTACAGGCTTCGGTCTTGATTATGTCCGAAACTCGATTTTGGCTCAGGGATCAATTATGGACCAAGGCTTAACTATGGTTCAAAGATTGATAATGGCTTTTGGATGCATTAAGGCTTAAGGCTTGTATAGGCTTCAGGCTTGATTATGTCCAAGACTCGATTTTGGCTCGAGGATTAATCATGTCTCATAGATTGATTTTGGCTTATAAATAGAGTAAGGCTTCAGGATTGTATTGGCTTCAGGCTTGATTATGCCCAAGACTCGATTTTGGCTAAAGGATCAATTATGGATCAAGGCTTAACTATGGCTGAAAGATCGATTATAACTTATAGATCGTTCAACGTTTAAGGCTTGTAAAGGCTTCAGGCTTGATTATGTTCAAAACTCGCTTCTGGCTTAGTGATTAATTATGGCTCAAAGCTTAATTATGGCTTAAAGATTGATTATGGCCTATCGATGGATTAGGGCTTAAGGCTTAATTGGTTACAGGCTTGATTATGTCAAAAACTCGCTTTTGGCCTAAGGATCAACTATGGCTCAAAGCTCAACTATGGCTCAAAGATCGATTATGGCTTAGGGATCTATCAAAGTTATAGCTTCTATAGGCTTCAGCCTTCATTATGTCCATAACTCGCTTTTGGCTCAGGGATCGATTATGGCTCAAGGCTTAATTATGGCTTAAAGATTGTTCATGGCTTTTGGGTCGATTAAGGCTTAAGGATTTATTGGCCTCAGGCTTGATTATATCAAAAGCTTGCTTTTGTCCCAGGGATCAATTATGGCTCAATGCTTAATTATGGCTCAAAGATTGATAATGGCATTTGGATGCATTAAGGCTTAAGGCTTGTATAGGCTTCAGGCTTGATTATGTCTAAAACTTGCTTATGGGTCAAAGCATAAATATGGCTTAAAGATTGATTATGGCTTATGGATCGATTAAGGTTTAAGGCTTAAGGCTCTTTGAGCCATAATTATGCCTTAAGCCATAATTGATCCCTGAGCCAAAAGCAAGTTTTGGAAATAATCAAGCCTGAAGCCTATACAAGGCTTAAACCTTAATCGATCTAAAAGCTATAATCAATGTTTGAGAGATTGTTGAGCCTTAAGCCAAAATATAGACTTGGACATAATCAAGCTTAAAGCTAATCAAGCCTTAACTATCCATAACCCAGAATCAATCTTTGAGCCATAATTAAGCCCTAAGCCATAATTGTTCCCTGAGCCGCCAACGAGTTTTGTACATAATCAAGCCTAGGGGCATTACAAGCCTTAAGGCTCAATCTATCTATAAGTCGTGATCAATCGTTAACCCATATTTATGCTTTGAGCCATAATTGATCCCTGAGACAAAAAAGAGTTTTGGACATAATCAAGCTTAAAGCCTATACAAGCCGTAAACCTTGATCGATTTACAAGCCATAATCAATCTTTGAGCCATAGTTTAGCCTTGAGCCATAAATGATTCTTGAGACAAAATCGAGTGTTAGGCATAGTCAATCCTGAAGCCAATTAAGCCTTAAACCTTAATCGATTTTTAAGCTATAACCAATCTTTGAGTCATAATTGATTCTTGAGCTAAAATATGTACTTGGGCATAATCAAGCCTAAAGCTTATCAAGCCCTAAACCATCCATAACCTAGAATCAATCTTTGAGCCATAATTAAGCCTTAAGCCATAATTGATTCCTGCGACGAAAGAGAGGTTTGGAAATAATCAAGCCTAAAACTTTAATCCAATCATAAGCTATAATCCATCTTTGAGACTTAATTAATCCTTGTGCCATTATTGATACCTGAGACAAAAGCGAGTTTTGGACATAATTGAGCCTGAATCCTATACAAGCCTCAAACCTTGATCGATCTATAAGCCATAATCAATCTTTGAGCCATAGTTGAGCCTTGAGCCATAATTGATACTTGAGCGACAATCCAGTATTGGGCATAATCAAGCTTGAAGCCAAACAATTCTTAAGCCTTAACCCGTTTATAAGCCATAATCAATCTTTAAGCCATATTTATGCCTGAGGCCATAATTTATTCCTGAGCCTAAAGCAAGTTTTGGATATAATCAAGCCTGAAGCAATTTAAGCCTTAAACCTTAATCGATTCATAAGCTATAATCAATCTTTGATCCATAGTTGAGCCTTGAGCCACTATTGATATTTGAGCAAAAATCGAGCCTTGGGCATAATCAAGACTGAAGCCAATGAAGCCATAATCCATTCATAAGCCATAATCAATCTATGAGCCATAATCAATCATTGAGCCATAGTTCAGCCTTGAGCCATAATCAATCCCAGAGCCAAAAGCGAGTTTTGGACATAATCAAGCCTGAAGCTTATCCAAACCTTAAAACTTAATCGATCTATAAGTTACAATCAATCTTTAAGCCATAAATGAGCCTTGAGCCAAAATATAGACTTGGGCATAATCAAGCCTAAAGCTAATCAACCCTTAACTATCCATAACCCAGAATCAATCTTTGAGCCATAATTCAGCCTTAAGCCATAATTGATACTTGAGCGAAAATCGAGCCTTGGGCATAATCAAGCCTGAAGCCAATCAAGCCTTAATCCATAATCCATGACAAGCCATAATCAATCTATAAGCCATGATTAATCGTTGAGCTATAGTTGAGCCTTGAGCCATAATCAATCCCTGAGCCCAAAGCGAGTTTTAAACATAATCAAGCGTGAAGCCAATCAAGCCTTAAGCCTTAATCCATCCATAAGCCATATTCAATCTTTGAGCCATAGTTGAGCCTTGAGCCATAATTGATCCTTGAGCCAAAATCGAGTCTTGGGCATAATCAAGCCTGAAGCCAATCAAGCCTTAAGCCTTAATCGATCCATAAGCCATGATTTTTTGAAAAAAATTCAACTTTTCTATAATTTTCCATAATTAATTTTGGGCCAAAATTCGATCAAATTCGGGTCAGAGAGACCTTCCTAAAGATGTTTTAAGTAAAAGCACCAAGTTTCGTAACAAAATATTCAATATTTTAATAGAAAAGTTACAGACAAAGTTTGCCTATACCAGTGACGTCATAATCCATCACATGCCCTTAATGAATGTATATTTTTAATGTTCAAACAATTTGTGTCAATTTCAGATTCAGTGTGTCAAAATACATAGCAATATATGGTTTATATTCACAGATCAAGATACTTTTTTTCGGGATGTTGTGATATGGGTGAAATAAGACTGTTACGTTACAAATTGATTTTAGCTCTGAAAACAGAAAGAATTGAATATGTTGCTGATTTTATATTTTATTTAGAAAATAACATAAAAATACTCAAAAAAAATGAAGTCATTGTATTTAGTTGACGTGATAGATTTTGCGCCAAAAAACTATTTGGGATTTTGGACTTGAAGCTAAGATAGGTCTTACAAAAATGATGATAAAAACGGCTTCTTTACCAAGTTCTGTACTTATTTGTAGGTTAAAAATCCGTTTTGACCGAAATCGTACCTGTTCCCGTTTTCGAGAAATTTGAAATTTCGTATTATTTAATAGATTTTTAAGATTTTAAAGATATTTTGTTTTAATTTTATTAATTTTTTTTTCTTTTGAATAAAATATAATCTTAAACTGCATCTAACATTAAAAATTAATGTTAGTATTAGTTAAGGTAACTGTCCAGTGTGTGGGAGTCAAAAAATCGATTCTTTTTTTATTACATTTTCTTAAAGAAAAACTTCATCAAAATATGTCCTCAAAATCCCAAACCAAAATTCGCAATACTTTTAATTTTGTCGCGAACAGAAGAGAGCGCGCCGTGGCATGTATACACGTGTTTTGACGCGCTGACAGCTTATTAACAAATTAACGTACATTATTTAAGAAAAATTTTTTTATAGTTTAAGACGTCAATTAAAACATAAAAATTTTACATCCCCAGCAAAAAATATTTAATCGATTGAGAGATTTTATGATGAAACAAAGACGGATCTCCAAAACTTTTTTTCATAAGTTTTCTATTTTTTTGTTGTTGAAAACAGTGAATTTTATTGGTATTGCAGACTTAGATTGATGTCTATAAAATAATAATATCTTTGATTTTTTCATTTCCAGTGACTGCAAAAGGCCCCGAAATGTACCAAAAAATTAATTTTTTTTCGAGAAGTCCATTTGGACAATAAAAATTATTAACAAATTAAAGTAAATGATTTTTAAACAAATTTTTTTTATATAGTTTAAGATTTCAATTAAAACATATCCAAATTTCGTAACGATCGCTTTTTATTTACCCGCTTAAAAAAATTCTGTAGAGAACTTTGTTTCATAAACAGTATTTTATTTCATGAAATTGTAAGGTCTCGTATGTTAAACCTTTATGTTAGATAAATAGTTTTCATGGGAACATTTTTATGTAAACATTATTTTAATAACAATGAAAAAAGTGTGAAAAGTTTGTTGGTTAAATATATGTCGTATTTAAAATCGTTTTATGTTAAAAGATATATAATTTTCGGCAGACTTAAACCAAAGATAAGAAACTGTTAACAGTATATAATACAAACATGGTTGGACAAACCATGTTCGTGAAAAGAATGGAGTTTTTTTAATATTCAAGGTTTCAGAAAAATATCAAGGCTGATTTACGGTTTTTTCAAGGTTTGACAAAATTCACGTCTTTTTTCAGGTTTTCAAGATTTCAAGGTTTGGTAGCCAATCCAACATGGTTTGTCTAACCATGTTTGTATTAAATAATGTTAACAGTTTCTTACTTGTTTTAAGTCTGATAAAAGTTATATATCTTATAATATAAAACAATTAAAACACAACATACATTTAACAAACTTTTCACAGTTTTTTCATTGTTATTAAGATAACAGTTACATAAAAATATTGCAATAGCAATTATTTATCTAAAATAAAAGTTTAACATACGAGGCCCTACAATTTCATGAAATAAAATACTGTTCATGAAACAAAGTTCTCTAAGGATTTTTAAAAAAATGGAACAGATAAGATTTCATTTAAGAGCAGATTTTTAACTAATAATAATATTAATTTTTATTGAGGGTTTCAATTAAAGATTATATTTTATTCAAAATAAATCAAAAATAAAGCAAATCAAAAAACAAAATATCTATAAAATCTTAAAAATCTATTAAATAATACCAAATTTCAAATTTCTCGAAAACGGGAACAGGTACGATTTCGGTCAAAACGGATTCTTAACCTACAAATAAGTACAAAACTTGGTAAAGAAGCCGTTTTCATCATCATTTTTGTAAGACCTATTTTAACTTCAAGAGCACCGTGAACTCTATCCGAAAATAACGGATAGTACGTAAAAAGTAACATTTATTCAATAAAATGCAACTTTTTGTTTCGTGTTACGTTTCTGTTCAATTTTATTAATCTCGATACTACAAAGAAACAGGCCTGAGTTTTTGAACAGACAACTGATTTCGCGTTGATATTTATTTCATTCAATACTTTGAGATGTATATAGCCTGCAAATAATCAACAACCCATGGAATTTGAAAGTAAAATTTTTTTTCCGTGGTTTCATTTGTCGCGATCTGGTCCCTAAATTCAATAGGTTCAGAGTTATATGTGATTAAAAAAGGTCTATTTTAAAAAATCTAGAATTTTAAAAATTTATAACCCGAAAATTTGTCCTCTTATGAAAAAAAATACGTATCTAATATTTTTTTATAAGGAACAAATAAAAAATAGATTTAATCGATTTTAAAATGTGGACTGTAAATTTGACATGGAATCGCCCATAAGCAATTCATTAGGTATCTAAACAAATCGTGGAATACAACCAATCGTAGTTTTTTCGTTAAAAAAAGAATTTCTAATTCATTAAAATTACTGATTGTTGCTTAATTATTTATAAAAATTGTTAATTACAAATGAAATTATTAACACTTAGTCATATTTTGGCAAATGTCTAGTTATGAAGAACGAATGTAGGCACGTAGTCTAAAAAAAAACTTTAATTCATCAAAATTACGGATTCTTGCTTAATTTTTTATAAAAATTGTTATAACAAATTAAATTATTGTCATTTACTTACATTCTGGCAAATGTCCATTTATGAAGAACAAATTGAGAAACTTTGTCTAAAAAAGAAGTTTTTATCCATAAAAGTTATGAATTGTTGCTTAATTTTTTAAAAAAATTGTTTATAAAAAATGATATTATTGACATTTACTCACATTCTGGCAAATGTCCATTTATGAAGAACAAATTAAGAAACTTAGTCTAAAAAAGAAATTTTAATTCATCAAAATTGTGAATTGTTGCTTAATTGTTTATAAAAATTGTTTGCAACTAATAAAATTATTGACAATCACTCACATTAGGGCAAATGTCTATTCATAAAGAATAAATCCAGACACTTGGTCTAAAAAAGAATTTCTAATTCATCAAAATTATGGATTGTTGCTTAATTGTTTATAAAAATTGTTTGCAACTAATAAAATTATTGACAATCACTCACATTAGGGCAAGTGTCTATTCATAAAGAATAAATCCAGACACTTGGTCTAAAAAAGAATTTCTAATTCATCAAAATTATGGATTGTTGCTTAATTGTTTATAAAAATGGTTTATAACAAATACTTATGACAGAAATTGTTTATTTTTGAACTAAAGTTGTAAAAAAGTGTATTGTCTTGATATTTAAAAGCTTTTAGTAAAAATTAAAAAAATATAAACTCAATTATTATATGTATAATATAATAACTTAATAAGATAATAGCTTTTGAAATAATCAAAAATTTAATAATCAGCCTTGACAAATTTTTGCACAATTTAATAAGCTTTAAATTAAAAAACATGCATTTTATCCGTCAAGAATTATTGTGACCTACAAGTTAATTTGTCCACGAAAATCCGGTTTTCTCATTGTGGTCTTGCAAAAAGTAGTTTATACAATTTCTGTAATAAATAAAAATCAAAATTTCATGTTTTGAACATTTTTAAAGAGAAAAACAAATTAGTGCATTGAAAAATAGTCTTTTTTAACGATTTGATAGCAAATTTGTGAAAAACCAATTTTTCTCTAAATGTAGAAATACATAGAAAAATTAAGTTGTCTAGAGGCATGTGTTAATATTGCTTGATTTGGCTTAAATTTGCAGAAGCGTTATTTTTTGTATACTTTAATCAATTTTCTGGGGGGAGACAGAAGATTTGAAAACATCGTCCAAAATTAAGGTTAATATTAATAATAATATATAATATATATCCCAAAAATATTAACCGCAGCTTCACTTTAAAATCTAAAAGAATCCGCAAAAATCTAACAATGGTCTAAAGTTATCGACCTTGTAAATTTTTTAATAACGAAGTATGTACTTCTATATTATGTATAGGAATGCTGTATTAAAGAAGTATCTTAAAGTTAGATGCCGGTAGCCAAAAATGACTTTATACAAACTGAACTTTTCAACTTTAGTGAAATGAACCCTATCGTTAAACAATCTCTAAGTCATTGGTAGCAATCACTAATTTCGTTGTAAAGAGCGGAGAAAATTATGGAAATCGATTGGTTGCTTAAAACATTTTTGGTCGGGGTTTTGTCAAACCAACATCAGATTTTCATGCTGAGACTAAGAGCCGCTAAATAAAAATGTAACAATTTTATTTAGAATTGATTTAATAAATCAAAACATTCGGACTGAAATACTGTTCATTTTTTATTTAACAAATGTCCTACGTTTCGAGAACGAACAGTTCTCCTCTTCAGGGACTAAAAATATAAATATATAAAATTATGATGTATTTTTTATAAAATTAATTAATTAGACAAATAAGAAGAAACAAATAGAATATTTAGAATACAATTTTGCAATTTTTTGGTCGATATAAATAATCTCTTACCCAATGTTAATAAAATCCATAGTTTGTTAAACACCCAATTTAAAATTAATCACTTGGAAAATTCAATATAATATATAATATTGCTCGGACGTTAAAGGATTACAATATAATATTTATTTAGAATTAATTTTTCATATCAATGCGGATAGACAAAATGAATTTTTCTTATTCTACTGTTACGTTTTGATGTACAAAAACCCTTACAATATTCCCTAGTTCCTCCTTTTAAATCAATTTCAATTAAGAACTTGATTTGGGATGAGGATTAAGTCAATGAGAGTACTAAAGTTTATTGTAGAATATTTATTTATGAGGTTATTATAATGAGTAGAGAGATTTACAAAAATGATTTTATAAATTGAGCCTTACTTTCGAAGATGGAAAGATTGATGTTTTACTCGCAGATTTGTAGAAGGCAAGCGATGATTAGCCTTGCAGTAGATTAGCCGTTGAGTAAACAGACGAGGATCCTAATCTTGGATGTCGATGCAGGTGAATTTTGTAGAAAATAGAAACTTCTTGCAGGAGACTTTTAGTTTGTTTTTCTCACAAAACGGTGTGAATTTCTGTTATTTTGTAGAGTGACAAAATAACTTGGACCGAATAGAATTATCACTTATTAAAAGCAATACGTTACTATGCAGTAAGACTGTAATACTGCAAGTAATTTGAGTAGTTGAATGTGAATAACTACTGACTAGATGGTAAGACTGTGTATTATGAAGTTTGTAAAACTTTGAACTGAACTAGTCAACCTGATGCTCCAATTTATATTGGAAAATTGGGAATGCTAATGGCTGCCTAGAAAAAAGATGTCCACTTCAAAAAAAGATGGACGCTTAGGAAAAAGATGGCCGTCCTAGCTTCACCTTCCTCTTTCTTCCCCTGCATGAATTCTAGGTTGTAATGCTCCGCATTAAAGTGAAAGTATATCGTAGTTCTTGAAATTTGGAAAATGTTTGTCTTTGCTTGTCTCTTCTCCCCGTTCCCTTTACAGGTGTCTAGACTTGTAGTACCCTCCACCAAGAGGTAGCTGTCCTAGACTTGCGTTTGTCTTATGTTAACATAATCTCTTCCTTCCTCAAACGTTTTCAATTTTAAAATCACATCTACTCTTGTCTAATATTCGTATACAATATTAACCAAAATGATATACAATGATAAGAATTCTTATATTTATAAGAATTGAATAATAACAATGTATATAACAATATATAAAGTATATATATAGGTTACGAACGTAACACTACGGTTTTTAGCTGTATTGTCGACTTTGCCTACTTTAAATTCCTAAAATAACAATTTTAGCTTTAAATCAGTAATCAACGATCTAAATTCTATATAAAACAGCAATTTAAAATGTAAATCAGTAAGCAGTAATCTAAAAACTACGTATGAAAAAAAAAATTTAATTAAACATCATAGTTTTGCATTTTTAATAAGAATAGACAAAATAAATTTGTAGTATTTTACGAATTTTAGTTAAAATGTTGACTGTTTTGTTTTATCTTTTACAATAATTATTTGCCTAGTTTCTTAAGATAATTACGCATGCGGAATTATGTTCTATGAAAATTCCGAATGCGGAATTATGTTTTAAGAAAATCCCACAAGCGGAATTGTGTTTTATGGGAATACCGCATGCGGAATGTTGCTTACCGAAAATTCCGCATTCTTCATGCGGATTTTTTTTTAATTTCACTTTCCACGTGCGGAATGTTTTTCAAAAATTCCGCATTCCGTATGCGGATTTTTTTTTAAAGTCCATATTTCGCATGCGGAATAGCATTCTTCAAAAATTCCGCATTCCGCATGCAAAATTCTACATTTTATTTCTCATGCGTAATTGTCATAAAACACAATTCCGCATGCGGAATTTCCATAAAACACAATGCCGCATGCGTAATTGTCATAACCACAATTCCGCATGTGATTTTTTGAAGCAAGATGGTATAAACTATTAAAAAAATAAACCTCAACAGTCAATATGATCATTCACTTCGTAATAATTATTTAATAATCATACGAAACACGTCACAAAAAAAATGTTTTAACAAAAGCATGTTCAGCTCCCATAAAACGGGCGGACAGACGTCCCAGTGCTTTGGTGCTGCTGTTATACTAGTACGGTGCAACCACACGCCCAAATTGGAACGACAGGCTTCCCGAATTTTGGTCGCACAGTCGTCCCATGAATTTTCACCCACTGGGTGTGCAGACGACCCAAATGTTTCTCGGTGTAGAAAAGAAAAATAATTATTAAAGAACATTATTTTGCATGTCAATAAGGAAAAACAGCATGAATTTTTAATATTTTACAATTTTTAGCTACTTTGACTACCCGGCAAGAAGCCCGAAATTGAAGAAAATTGAATTTTTTCAATTTTTGTGAATTTCATTTCTTGTCTATTCTTTTGTATTTCTTGTAAGATACTGAAAATAACCCAAATAGAACTGACTATTCCATCCATATTCCTGGAATATTTCATTGGAACATTGGGAATATTCCAAAGGAATATTCCATTCATATTCCGGGAATGTAGAAATGTACGACTACT
This sequence comes from Ganaspis brasiliensis, assembly GCA_037103525.1. Taxonomy (NCBI): domain Eukaryota; kingdom Metazoa; phylum Arthropoda; class Insecta; order Hymenoptera; family Figitidae; genus Ganaspis; species Ganaspis brasiliensis. The sequence continues at coordinate 847,832 of JAZKLR010000053.1, read as the reverse complement.
AGAATATTCCTTTTTTACATTCCTGGAATATTCCAGCGGAATATTAAAAAATAATTCTAATAAAACGTGTGATAAATATTCTCATTGAATATGCCGAGAATATTTCTACGGAACATACCCAATAGAATATATCAAGAATATTGCAGGAATATTCCATTGGAATAAAAAACAGAGAAGAAAAAAAATATTTTTAATTACTAGGAATATTTTTGTGGAATATATCAGGAATATAGCAGGAATATTCCATTGGAATTTTCATGAACTTTTAAAAGCAATGAAAAAAAATATTTTTAATATTTCTAAATTTATTAATTCTCATTAGAATTATTTATTATTCTATTTGTACTCTTTATAACAAATTAAAAATTCTAAACGCGACCGGAGGATTCGAACCCTCCCGTGTAGAAATTGCCCCAATTATCCCTACTTAAAATAGGGCGCTAGTTTGTTTGTAGCTAGGTTTTCATAACTTGAAAAGTCTAACCAGAAAGTATTATGGCACTAGTCAAAATGCCTATTTGTCTAGAAAATAAAATTCTATTTACTCCTAAATAGATTCGTGTTTGTATTCTATTCAGGTCCTTATGAGTTAGTAATTACATACATATATATAATATATACAGTAGTGTTGTGTACAGTGTTAGATTAAATCAGCTGATAAATTAGAACACTTAAAATTTCTGTTAGTGAATATTAATTCAGAACACGATTATTTATGGAAGATAAAACAAAAATCCGAAACCAAGGTAGAATTAGGACAAAAAGATATCGGGCTTTAAAAAAACTTCGACTCGAGAAAAACATTGAAGAAAATTCGAATTCAAGAGAAGAAACAAGTGAGGTTATAGATGTTTGTTATTCATATGACGAATCTAGTGCTTCAAGCAGTAAGTAAATAATACAATAATTATAACTTATTAAAGCCTTTTATAGTTATTACTTAATTTACATAAAATTTAGTTTAACTGAAAAAGTAGTTATTTATTATACTAATTAAATTTTAAACGACAGATTTTCTGACCTCAAATTTTAAATTGCTAGTATTTCATTTATTTCTAATATTTTTAAATACTTTAACGCAATGAAACAAAATTTTTTTTCAATTTACACATATCAAAATACAAAAAACTTTAAGAATAACAATTGTTGTAGATGACAGGCAAGATGCAATTAGAAATATTGATCTACAAAACGACATTGAGACGAATGATCAAAATATTCAATCTTTTCAACCTGATGAGATTATTGAAACCGACGATTTATGTAACAGTAAGTATTTCAACGGTAGTATTTACCATTATTATCAATTTTTCATTATCATTTAATTGTAAATTTATGCAATATTTAAGTGACAAATTTTCTAACCTAAAATTTCGAATTGCAAGATACGCGCAACTCGATTATTCCGCTACTGAATCTTAATTGTCGCAAACATTATTTATTTTTTTAAAAAAAATTTATTATTATATATTTATTATATAATAAATTTATATTATATTTGTATTATATTTATTATTTATTTATTTTAAAAAGACAAAAATAAATTTAAAATAATAACATTAACATACATAATGTTTAAGTAGAGGGACCGGAAACAGGCCCGTGCGCAAGGGGGGTTTTGGGAGTTCAAACCCCACCCCCTCCCCTAGGGAGGTCTGAACTAATTTTAAACATTTTCAAACTTTCTGATTAAAAAGTTATTTTTAATAGAAAACGGGGTTTTCTAGGGTGGTCACTTGGTTTGGTACTAAAAATACAGATATTTCTTGTTTGAAATCAGATACTTTTTAAAAAATGCATTTAAATTTTCGAATATTTCTTTCAATTGTCAAATACTTTCCTCATTTCTCAATTATTTTTTTTAATATTTAATTATTTTTGGCATTTTGTATATTTTTCTTTCAATTATCAACTATTTTCTTAAAATTTCAATTTAATTCCTTAATCTTCAATTTATTCCTTTAATTTTTAATTATTTTCTTCAATTCTTAATTACATATTTTCATCAATTTTCAATCAATATTTCAATATTCAATAATTCTCGCAGTTTCTCAATTCAAATATTTTCTTTAATTTTCAATTATTTTTATCGATTTTTAATTAATTCATTAATATTAAATAATTCTCGGATTTTTTCAATTATGTTTTTCACTCATAAAAATTGTTTTAAAATTTCAATTCAATTATTCAATTCTAAAATTATTCTGTTCATTTCTCAGTTATTTTCTTCAAATTTAAATTCCACTTTTTAATTTTCAATTATTTATTTTAATATTAAAAAATTATCGACTTTTTTCTATTATTGTTTTCAATTATCATTAAGTGTCTTTAATTTTAAATACAATTGTTCAATTATTTTCTTTAATTTTTAATTAAATTCTTCAATTTCTATTTCCATCCTTCAGTTTTCAATTGTTGTCTTTTATATTCATTAATTCTCGACTTTTCTCAATTACTTTTTTTCACTTTTTAAGTATATTCTTTAAATTTTAATTGCATTCTTCAATTTTCAATTACTTTTTTCAATTTAAATTTTTTTTTTCGAATTTCAATCTAGTTGTTAAATTTACGATTGTTTCCAAGAATTATTCCTACATTTTTTTTCAATTTGCAATTATTTTCTTTAAATTTAAAATTTCTTGTTTAATTTTTTCAAATATTTTTTTCAGCTGTCCATTAATTTAGTCAGTTTTCGAATTTTCTTTCTATTGACAATTATTTTCGTCATTTTTCGATTATTCTCGGCTTTTTTCAACTATTTCCTTCAATTATTAATTATTTTCCTCAATTTTTAATTATTTCCTACAATATTTTCAATTCTCAATTATTATATTAAAATTTTATAATTCTATTCTTTGATTTTTGGAATTATTTTGTTCGGTTGCTTTATTAATCTAGCCATTTTTTGAATTTTGTTTTGATTGTCTATTTGTTTAGTCATTTTGTAGTTTTTTTTTCAATTCTCAATTATTTTGTCAAATTTTAATTTAATTCTTAAATTTTCAATTTATTTCCTTAATTTTTTATTATTTTCTTCACTTTCAATTAATTTTTTTTGTATTTTCAATCCGGTAATTCAATTTGCAATTATTTTCAATAGTTATTCTTCTAATTTTTCAACTATTTTGTTTGAATTTACTATTTATTGTTTAATTTTTTAAATTATTCTTTTCAATTGGGTATTAGTGTAGCCATTTCTTGAATTTTGTTTTCAATTGTCAATTATTATCGTAATTTTTTAAATACATTATATAAATTCGTAATTTTCATTATTTGAATTTGCAAAAATCTATGGTTTTCAATGACCAACAACAATGCAAAGTTTTGGGAGCGTTAATGTTGCTGGTGGAATTATAATACGTAATTCTTTTTAAGATAAATTATTGTCCAAAAATTTAGATTTAAATATTTTGTGATAATAAAACTTTTTAAGCTTCAATTAAAATTAATAAGATTATAAGAATGTGTAAATTTTAAATTTAAGTATAAAGTTATATTTTAAATATAAAGGCGAATTTCGCAAAATTAAAAATATTATTTTAATTGTTCGAAAATTTGTGAACGGGAAATCCAAAAAATTGAACGGGAAAAACCGGGAAATAACCGGGAATTTAATTTTTAAAAAAAAAGTGTCCACCCTGTTTTTACAATTTTTTTAATCCCTCCCCCCCAGAAGCAAATCCTGCGCACGGGCCTGACCGGATACTTGTAATCTATAAAAATTTGCGATATTCAGAGAAAACACTTTTTATCTAGCATGTTTTTGGACCTAAGAGAATGGCGTAAACTAAAAAATTCAAACAAACATTTTGACGGGTTTAAAGAATTTAATTCTTGGAAAATTACAATTTTGAAAATTAAACGCCTTCCACAGTATTCAGTATTTTTTATCGCTAATTCTCTTTGTGCTTTTACAATAGTTCTTTACAATCAGTCGAATAAATTGAAAAGATTTTAATTTTTCTAAAAATGAAGAAATTGTTTAATTTTAAAATAATTTAAAAAAATTATTTTATCTTTTCAATACCTCGACTCTGAATACAAAATCTATCCAGAAAAACAATTGGTACCTCTAAACAACATACTTAAATTTTTGTATTTTTGTTATTTTTATAAATTATATTATAATTTTAGATCCTAATTATGTGACAAAAGAATTGACACCTCTGAACATTATAATTTTTTGTGAGTTAGAATTTCACCGTTCTCTTATTTCAGATAAATCTGCCTGTAAATACTTTATTTTTTGAACTATCAAATTTAAAAATTTTAGTGGATTATTTCAGTTAAATTTTGAAAATATTAAGTTTTAGTTGGGTCAGAATTCGTGAAGTGGGCCCCTAATTTTTGTTATGTCTGGGGAATTTTTTTAATTAATATATGTTTTGATAGTCCATGATGACACTAAAAAAATCTATGAAGGGTTTTTCAAAATTTGAGTATTTTACAAAGTTATAAACGATCAAAGTTTTTTGCATCGTTTCAGAAAATAACCATTTTTTCAGGTTTGGATGTACCAATTTTGATAAATTTTGGAAGAGAGACCAATAAGGAATCGTACTTGAGATAAACGGTCAAAATTTAAATAAACAATGCAATTCATTTAAAGAAATTAAGTTTTCAATTTTTGAGGTTACAAATAAATAATGTTCTCCATCGATTTGATAATTTTTTTTTTAAACAATCTTCTAGTGAAAACTTCTAAGATTTTATTTCCAAAATAAAAACGTGGGATACTTTGCTACTTTCAGAGTAACAGTAATTTTAGTCTCGACAAATTTTTAAAAAATAACAAAATTTAAAGATGAAGCAAATGAATTTTCTTCTTCTGTACATTTTTACTTATATTATAACAAGAAGGTTTTTCAAAAATCAAAAACAAAAGCATCCTTACCATAAATATATATGTGAAAAAACGTAGTAGAAGCAAATTCATTTGTTATCTTTTAAAATTTTGTTATTTTTTAAAAATTTGCCGAGACTAAAATTACTGTTACTCCTAAAGTAGCAGAATATCCTACATTTTTATTTTAGAAATAAAATCTTAGAAGTTTTCTCTAGAAGATTGTTAAAAAAACAGTGATAAAATCCATGGAGAACATTGTTTATTTGTAACCTCAAAAATTAAAAACCTAATTTATTTAAATGAATTGCATTGTTTATTTAAATTTTGACCGTTTATCTCAAGTACGATTCCTTATTGGTCTCTCTTCCAAAATTTATCAAAATTGGTACATCTAAACCTGAAAAAATGGTTATTTTCTGAAACGATGCAAAAAACTTTGATCGTTTATAACTTGGGAAAGTATTCAAATTTTAAAAAACCCTTTATAGTTTTTTTTTAGTATCATCATGGACTATCAAAAGATACATATGAATAAAACATATCCCCAGACTTAACAAAAATGAGGGGCCCACTTCAGGAATTCTGACCCATTTAACTTTTGGTAATAAAAATTTATCGCTATCATAAAATAAAACAAATTAAGAAAAATAAATAAGTTTAGAAATTATTTGTCCGGATAATCGAGTCTCTAGACTGTACATTTATTTATTTCTAACAGTTTAAAATTGTTTAATAGATAAGTAAATGGAAAAAATAATTTTTCATTAGGTAATTAATATTATATCAATAACAATTGTTTCAGATGAAAGAGAAAATGACGTTGAAGCAGATGAATTTGTTGAACAAATGACATTGTGCAAGGCGATGATTTGCACCAATATTATTATGAATTTCATTAATCCTCTGACGAAGACATCAATAATTCTAGTGATCTTAGCGATGGAGAAGAAGAAGAAAATGAACCAATTTTACCTGAACAATCTGAACTGCCAGTAATAACTAAACTCAGAGAATGGGGAACAAGAATTAAACAGACGGATCTAGATGATTTGCTTTTAATTTTGAGAGAGGATTTGCTGCCTACTCTTCCTAAATCTGCAAAAACTTTTTTAAGAACTAGAAGTGCGAATTATAAAATAATTAAAACGGATGACGCAAAGGGTGGTGCAGGCGAATATGTTTATTTTAATATGGAAAAAACGTTACAAGAGTCTATTAATCCTGAATTGCATGAAAATAAACTTATAGAATTACAAGTAAGCGCTGATGGAGTTCCCTTAAAACAATCATCTGATGATCAATTCTGGGTTCTTTCGGGAAAAGTCCACTTTGAACCAGATGTTTATCAAGTGTTTCCAATCTGTATATTTTATGGAAAGAGTAAACCAAAAAGTGCAGATTCATATTTTAACGAATTCATTATACAATTGAATGATCTTCTTGAAAATGGATTATATATTCAAGGGCAGAAATTTACTTTAGTACTAAAATGTTTTATTTGTGACACTCCAGCACGAGCATTTTTGAAGTGTACTTTAGGTCACAATGGAATTGAAGCTTGTGAAAGGTGTGAAGTCATTGGTAAATCAGTTCAACGAAAAACAGTTTATCCAGATACAAACGCTGTTGAAAGAACGGATGCCTCATTTCGGTCGCAAAAACAAGCTAGGCATCATCATAAACCTTCACCGCTACTAAATATATATCCAAATATAAATTTAATTAAAGTTGTTGTCCTCGACTTTATGCACCTCTGCTGTAACGGTATAATGAAGAAACTTTAAGATTATTGGACAAGTGGAGACTCAGATGTCAGGCTTGATGTGAGAGGAAGGTCTGAACTTGGCAGACGAATGGAATCCTTAAGATCCTAAATTCCTATCGAATTTCAGAGAAAGACGAGGACAACTGAAAATACCGCAAAATGGAAAGTGACAGAATTTAGATTTTTTTATTGTATTGTGGTCCTTTCGTGTTAAAAAAACTTTTAAGGGATGACTTATATAAACACTTTTTGTTGTTACACGTAGCTGCAAGAATTTTATGTTGCGAATCGACGTGTCATATTTACAATGATCAAGCAAAAATTTATTTAAGAACGTTTTTTGAAGCGTTAGGTTATTATTACAAAGAGTCCTCTCAAATACTTAATGCTCATCATTTAATTCACGTAGCGGATGATGTGAAATCTATGAACTGTAATTTATCACGAATTACAGCTTTTGCATTTGAAAACTTTTTGGGGAAACTGAAAAGACTTTTGAGAACACCAAATCGACAATTGGCTCAAGTTTGTCGACGTATGCATGAAAAACAGACGATAATAGCGGAAAAAAAGTGACCATACCAGCTGTTTTAGACATTTTGCAAACAAGCGGAGACAATGTGCCAAAATTTCGCTATAAAGAATTTACTTTTTGTAATTCGTCGCCAAACAATATGGTACTTCTCGATGATGGAAATATTGCCAGTATTCAAAAAGTTTTTAAAGAAAATGATATTTGGAAACTAGAGTGTCAATTCTGGAAAACTAGAAAGCCAGCTTTTCTTTATCCCGTTGACTCTTCTAAATTAAATATTTGGCAGTTGAATATTGAGCCTTTAAGAAATCTTAGAATTCGACCTTTGATGTCAATTAAGATCAAAATGGTTAGATTTGAATTAGCACTCACAGAAAATGATGCAAAAAAATTATATGTGACTCCATTTTTACATTAAGTTCACGAAATTTAGTAAGAGAACTTTTTTTGAACAAAACTATTTTATTGAATATTTATAAATACACTAGAACTCCTATCGAGCGGACAGCTGGGGTGAGTGTCCGCTTGATATGGAAGGTCACCTTGACGTGTTAAATGAATGGAGCTCAACTTCTTCCTTCTCCCCTCCTCCCGTCAATTGCCTACTGTTTCCGCTCGATAGGAGTCCGCTCGATAGGAGTTCTAGTGTATATTGTATTATTGTATAAAAACTGATGTAAAAAATCTGGCTTTTGTCTAAAAAAAATTATTAACAGCTACAAGACAAATAAAAAATATAATTTTAAAATCCTTTACTGTAACACAAGGTCAATATTTATTATATCCACTTTTATTCTATTCATATTCGTCATTGAATTTTAAAATAAAATTAAACACTTCATTTTGTCCTTAATCCTAAAGAATTTCATTTTTCGTAATTAGATTTCAGTAATATTTTGAAGCAAATAAATAATTGCAAAAACCAAGGCTGATAAAAATAAAAAGAAATCCGATTTCTTTGATTTAAATCGGATTTTTTTTATTTAAACCAAAAATTGACGTTTTTTAAATACAATCAGTATATAAAATCTCCAAATGTTTATTTGTTAGTAGTTTATTTTTTAAACAAAACATTAAATAAGAAATAATAAATAATAAAATATTTAATCAAAATTAAATAAATTATGTCGAATAAATGAAATTTCAAAAAAATATCTTGAAATACATATGATCGCAAAATTAAGAAAATTAGGTAAAATCGACAAAAAAAAATTTTAAAAATAATTAGAACGTAAAGAGATAAAAAAACAGTCTGTTAAAAACTAAGAAAAATCTTTTAAATAAAAAATGCCATGGACATTATTAAAGAAATGAAGAAAAGATTTTATGTGAAACAGTCACATAAAAATATATATAAAAGTAGAAACTTTTTTCAAAAAATTAAACTGTTTAATGGTTTTTTTTTTATTAAAAAATAAATAAGAAGATAATTATAAAAACGTTAAAATACAATATTACTAAAGAGAACAACATTTTTAAAATTAGAAAAGTAAGAGAATTATTTACAAATTGAAGAAAAAAAATGAATAAAATTTTTGAAAATGTAAAAAAAAATTAAGAAAGAAAATCTATGAAATAGAAGAACGATGTTAAAATGGCAGTATTTAGTACAAGCTAAAATTTACAAAATATATAATAAAAGTCTGCAAAAAAAGTAGAAAATTGAGAAATTTAAAAAATGGTAAAAGCATCGAACAAGTTCTTTCAAAAATTCGTAATTACAAGATAAAAATTAAAAAATTTAAATAAAGTTACAATGTTTCTAAAAAATGGAAAAATTATGACAAAAATTAAAAAATAATTAAAACGCAAGGAAAGACTAAAACAATACTGAAACATCAAGAAAATTAAAAAAATGGGAGGAAAATAAAGAAATGTTTATTTCCTTAATCTAAAAAACTGTAAAAAATGTAAAAAGTACAAAAATAATCAAATTTGGTTAGAATCTAGTAAAAAATTAGAATTAATAAAAATAAAATAAAAAAATGTATGCAATATAAAGATAAATAAAAAGGCCACAAAAGAAATTTAAAAATCTTTTAAAAATAAAAAAGTTTAGGCAAAATACTTAAACCAAAAACATTTTTATAATATTACAATTAAAGCAATATTAATTAAATATTACAATAAACAATGAATTTAGAAAAATAAAAAAATTCTAAAAATTTTATGAAAGAATAAGTAATTGTTGTAAAAAATCTCGCAAAAAATAGAAAAGATGTGAAAACAAAGTGAATAAATTTACAAAAAAATGAGCGTATTTATTTTTACAAATATAGAAAATATATTATTTTGAAAATCAACGAAATACAAAGTTTAGTGAATGTTATAATAAAAAAATTGTGTAAAATAATATTAAATAATTTGAATAAAAAGAAGAAAATCAAAGAAAATCCTAAAATAAAAAGACAAAAAAAAATATATCAAAAATTGAAGAAGAAAAAATCTTAAAATTTTGTATAAATAAGAAATTAGAAGATAAAAATTAAACTAGATTCGAAAAAGTTAAATCACTTAGAAAAATTGTAAAAATTGAAAAAAAGATTATTGTGCATATGAAAAATAATTAATATTATTTAATTATTTTGTATTAATTAATATGTATTTCAATTTAAATTAATTAAAATTTAAAAGTTTGAACAAATAGGAATATGTGTTAATTGGCGTTCTGTATTTATTTAAATTATAATGATTTAAAGATATAAAAATTGAATACTATTTTTTGCTATCTTCTTACTAAAAATTTTTAAATTGTAGGTATTTTGATCATCAGTATTAACACAATTTTTTAAATTTTACAAAGAATAAAATATTGAATTATTTTCGTTAAGTAAAATCCAATATATATCCAATATATCAATTGAATGTACAAATTAAATTTGAATATCGCGCTACAAAAGATTATATTTGGCGCGCTCTAGTTAGTCGGGTTTGAAGCCCGATTTGAAGATTGTTATGGTTGCGCATGTGCCAAAACTTATATTCTATTCGATACGAATTATCTTCTTCTCTTCTCTTGCCAACAGAGTTATAGGCTTGTTATATACACCAACGTGTGTCCAAGAGAAAGTCGTCCATTTTGCTTGCATCATTCGCATTCGAGTGTGGTTCATTTCGTTAAATTTTTTACTAGTGACTTGAATTTCGAATGCCTTTTTAGAAAACTTCTGTATTAAAATATTAGTATTTTATTAAGGTAAGTTAACCTCTCACTCATATGTTAAAAATATATTTTTTATCATCTTTATTCAGTTTTTGAGTTTTGTTTTCTAACCTAAAAAAAAGAAAGCTCTAACTTGCAAAAATGCATTAAAATTGAAGATTCAAGTCTTCTTGGTTTTGAATTTTGTTTCTTATTAATTTTTCTTGCTTAACGTAATATATGTAAGTAGTTTCTGTTTCTATAGAGTTAATCAAATCTTTGTGTAATAGTTTGTTCTTTATATTCTTTAATCAGATATATTTTGATCGTCAAGTAACTACTTAGGTTTATAAAACTTAAATAAATCTGCTTGAACCGTGATATAAATAATTTGAAAGGCTAACAATTGAATAAAGTTTGCAGTAAAATTGTATTTTTTGCAATTAAAGCTAGTTTAAACTGGAAAATTAAACAAAAGATTCAATTTGTCTGGTTAGTGTTGTTTATTGATTTTACTTTTTTAAATCATGTATATGTACAGTATTTTTCATTCATCAAATTTTCGTAGAAAATGAGTATGGCAAAAACGGGTCTTAAGAACTATGTATTATATGAATTTGTCTACGAGGATGAAGAGGATGCTGACGATTCTATAAGTCGCATAAAAGATATTGATATTTCACCAATCGACTGGGTCTTCTTTGATGACGAAACAAAGCAAACACTCACGGTGTTTCCTGACCCTCCGTACGAGGAGGAGAAAATAAAGTTATTTCACAGTATGGTAAAAAATAAATCTCCACCGCCTGATTATTGGCCTACCTACCCGATCTACGTACGAGGTCATGCTGGTAAGATTAATATTTTTTTATATAAAACAAATACAGCGCTGCCAGTGACTCACTTTTACTCACTTTTTTAAAAAGAAACTTACTTTTTTAGTAAATTGACTATTTCAATTACGGGGAGGGAAACTTGGGGGGAGGAATTTTGATAATAGGAGCCTAATTAATAAATAATTTACCTTATAAATCAATTAGTTTGTTCATATTCCAATTACATAGTCAATTTTCTAATTACAGTCATTAAAGACTTAACTTCTTCACTTCTTTTCAATTATTTTTGTTACTTTTAAAGCACTTTTGACAACTTCAAAGTATTTTTATCAATTTCAAGAATTTTTGCGATTTTGAATTTAATTTTTTCAAATATTAATTATTTTCTTCAATCATTAAATTATTGTTATAAGTATTTAAATTTAATACACAGGTTTTAATTTATTTTTGTCATTTTTCAATTATTTTCTTAAAATTTTAATTATGCTCTTCAATCTTTACATTATTGTCAGTACTATTTAACTTTTTACTATACAAGTTTCAATTTACTTTTGTTATTCTACAATTATTTTCTTCAAATTTCAATTCCTTTTTTAATTATTCAAGTATTTTTGTCATCTTCCAATTATTTTCTTCATTTTTCTATTATTTCTATCATTTTTTAAATATTTTCTACAAATTTCAATTATTTTATTCAATTTTTTTTATTGTCATGAATATTTAAATTTCTTACACCAGTTTCCAATTATTCCTTTCAAATTTCAATAATTTTCTTCATTCTTTTTTATTATTGTCACGAATTTAATAATTTTTTACTTTTTTCAATTATTTTCTACAAACTTTAAATATTTTCTTCATATTTAATATTTTTTGTGATATTCTCTCAATATTCTCTTCAAATTTTAATTAGTTTCTTTAAGTTTTAATTACTTTATAGAAACAATTATTATTTTTTTAAATTTTTCAAATATTGTCTGTAAATTTTTCATTTTAATAACAGCTTTCAATTATTCATGCCATTATTCAATTAGTTTGTAAACATTTCAATTTTTTTATCACTTTTTCTTCAAATTTTTAATTTTTTACACCAGTTATTTTTACACCATTCTTGCCTTACGTACTCTTATCCGCTTTTGCTCCTTCCGTCCTGAAAGGTAAGCAAGAGCGCGATTCTTTTGCTCGAGGTGTTTTCAGTTCACTGTTCTGTAGGTGTCCCTGTCCCTTGCCGCTGTTGTTCTTACGCGGTGGCCAGAAACGCTATTGGATGCTTTTTTAGAGCTACCTTCGTTATATTATATTATGAAGAACAGTGCTGTCGGACCAGATTAAGTGAACCCAGAAGGACAGCCTTTTGCATACGAACCGTCTATGCTTCAGCTTGACGTTCGCAGTTTGGTATCTTTTTCAATTGGCTTATAAATGAAGCTTTAATCCCTCCCAAGCAGCCTAGTATGAGAACAATTAATAGGATTTTATAACCTGGATACATTCGGCTCAGTTCAAACATAAGGTCTTGATATTTCGTCCGTTTCTCATCCTTCTTTTGTATGATGTTGCCCTCAGCAGGAGCCGAAAACTCTATCACACAAATGATCTTACTTTTATGATCTTGGAGTACAATATCAGGCTTAGTAGCTCTGATACGATGAGTTGTAGAAAAAGAAAAATTCCAGTAGATCTTACACTGTTCATTTTCCACAACGGATTCCTGATCCCCTTGGGCGTACGGCAAGATGGGATCTTTATCTATACCATACTGGTGTCGAAGGTGATAATACAACACCTTAAGCGCAGCATTGTGTCTTTCTACATATCTGTAACATGCATACTTCGGGCACGCACTTAGAATGTGACTAAGTGTCTCCGGGTATTGCCTGCACGCTCGACAGTTGGTATTGTCGACAGGTATATGCATCACACGACTGCGGTACACCAGAGTATTAATTACACCATCCTGACAAGCGAACAAAAATTCCTCAGTCTCCGATCTCAAACCAGCAGATTTAAGAAAAGCAAAAGTCAAGCCTGGAGACAATCCTATTTCACCTATGAGATTATAGAACTGCCCGTGAACAGGTTTGCTTTTATGTTCCTGTAACAAAAGCGCTTGTTCTGCCTCCTTGGCACACTTTTTAGGCATCAATGGTGTTAACGATGCTAACCCGTGCTCCATATCACTGGCTTCAAATGGGAGACTAAGTTCATTTGCAGCTCTTTCTGCCGCACGATATAAAAACGCCCCAACATTTGCAATTTCATGATGGTGGACAAATTGCATAAGGGGATCTCTACTGTTCATCACCGAACATGCTGCAGCCAGTACAATTCTTCGATGAAGAATATATATAATATATTATATATATTCTTATTATTATATTATAATATTATATATAATAATATTATTATTATATTATATAATAATTCTTATTATTATTATTATTATTATTATTTTTTTTTTTTTTTTTACAAAACAAGTTTAGGAGAGGAAAAAATGCATTTACGCACTTGTTCGTGTGGGACTCGACGACGTGCTGTGGTAATACCTCACTAAAACAACCTCTCCCATTCTTGCTTTACATATTCTAATCCACTATTGCTCCATCCGTCCTGGAGGGTAAGCAAAAGCGTGATTCATTTACTAGAGTTGTTATTTTCGTTTCTTACACTGTTGTTCTCACCCATTGCCGCCGATATTCTTAAGCGGTGGTCAAGAACGTTGTTGGATGCTTTTTTAGAGCTACCGAATAGGATCTTATAATGAACAGTGCTGCCGAACCAGATTTAGAGAGTTCAGAAGAACAGCCTTCTGCATGCGAACCGCCAACGCATTAGCCTTGTGCTCGCAGCTAGGAATTTTTTGTAATTGGCTCACAAATGAAGCTCGCATCCCTCCTAAACAACCGAGTACAAGAACAATTAATCTGACCCTGTAATGGAAACCTTTAGATGTACTTTGGTTTCCCTAGACCTCATGTTCCCTTCCTCGGTCGTTGGTGTAGGTGTTACTGTCGGAACCTGAAGGTTCTCGGAGGGTTCTTCTTCTTCCTGCTGAAGAAAAGCTTCATGTCCCTTTTTTCGCAGAAAGGATACTTGGTCTCTTAAATACTGAGGTGTCATTTGAGCGTATTGGGGGTACATATTGACCCATCGCTCATGCAACCTTAGCATGTATCCTCTTCTGCAAGGACTACTGTTTTGCCAACATAGCATGATGTCCTTCCGAAGTTGGTCCGTCCATTTAAAACGTACTCTAGCTTGTCCCGGGTCAATGCCTGGTCATTGCCTGGGTTCTGTCCTATTGCCACTCCCAACTGAACCCTGATCTCCATCCGAGAGAGACCTATTGTGGGTGGCACTGCGCGTTACAGTCGTCGTAACCGCAAATACTCTGTGTGGGAGGTTATCGCAACACAGAGTGGACAATTATATCGGGTGCCCACCCCTATCTGACTTTTGGTCCGCCCCGGGTATTCTAATTTCCTCGGTACCTCCCATATCTGAGAGGCCTTCCCCTATCCGCCACCTGGGGAGGCGCCCGATTGGGGTATGAGAAACCCCATCTCAAATGACATTCAAGTACCCGACCCAGTCGGCTAAGAAACTCTGTGATATCCCGTAAAGGGTACCACAAGTCCCTCACCAACCCGATCAAATACCTACACGATGTTCTGTAATGGTCATCTTAGTACTGAGCCAAGTCGGACCAGTATCTTTGAGCTGCTTGGTAACGGATAAACCAAGCAACCTATTTCGGGTTATTATTTTTTTTTTTATTTTTTTTTTACAAAACAAGTTTAGGAGAGGAAAAAATGCATTTACGCACTTGTTCGTGTGGGACTCGACCACATGCTGTGGTAATACCTCACTAAAACAACCTCTCCCATTCTTGCCTTACGTATTCTTATCCGCTTTTGCTCCTTCCGTCCTGAAAGGTAAGCAATAGCGCGATTCCTTTGCTCGAGGTGTTTTCAGTTCACTGTTCTGTAGGTGTTCCTGTCCGTTGCCGCTGTTGTTCTTACGCGGTGGCCAGGAACGCTATTGGATGCTTTTTTAGAGCTACCTTCGTGATGTTATATTATGAAGAACAGTGCTGCCTGACCAGATGAAGAGAGCTCAGTAGAACTGCCTTCTGCATTCGACCTGCCAATGCGTCAGCTTGACGCTCGCAGGTTGGAACTCTTTGAAGCTGGCTAACAAATGAAGCTCTCATCCCCTCTAGACAGCCGAGAATAAGGACAACTAAATGGACTTTATAGCCTCTGTGTATACTCCTCAATTCGAACAGCAGGTCTTGATACTTTTGCCGTTTCTGATCCTGCTTCTGAGCGATATTGCCCTCGGCAGGAGCTGAAAACTCAATCACGCAGATGATCTTACCTTTATGATCCTGGAGTACTATATCAGGCTTAGTAGCACTGATACGATGAGTGGTAGAAAACGAAAAATTCCAGTAGATTCTGCAATTCTCATTCTCCACAACAGCCTCCTGATCCTCTTGGGCGTATGGCAAGACAGGTTCCTTATCTACACCATATTGGTGTCGAAGATGGTAATACAATATCTTAAGTCCAGCATTGTGTCTTTCAATATACCTGGAACATGCATACGTCGGACACGCACTTAGAATGTGAGTAAGTGTTTCCGGATATTGTTTACATGCTCGACAGTTGTAATTGTCGACAGGTATCTGCATGACCTTACTGCGATAATATAAGGTATTGATAACACCATCTTGGCAAGCAAATAAAAATCCCTCAGTCTCCGATCTTAAACCAGCAGATTTCAGAAATCTAAAAGACAGATCCTTAGGCAACTCCATCTCCCTAAGAATCTTATAGAATTGCCCATGAAGAGGCTTCCTAACATGTTGCTCCAATAGAAGTACATGTTCAGCCTGCTTCACTTGTCTTTTAAGCATCAAAGGTGTTAATGATGACAATCCCTGTTCTGTATCGCTGGTATCAAACGGAAGACTAAGTTCATCTGCCGCTCTGTTTGCCGCTTTGTATAAATTTTTTTTTTTTTTTTTTTTTTTTTTACAAAACAAGTTTAGGAGAGGAAAAAATGCATTTACGCACTTGTTCGTGTGGGACTCGACCACGTGCTGTGGTAATACCTCACTAAAACAACCTCTCCCATTCTTGCTTTACATATTCTAATCCACTATTGCTCCATCCGTCGTGGAAGGTAAGCAAAAGCGTGATTCATTTACTAGAGTTGTTATTTTCGTTTCTTACACTGTTGTTCTCACCCATTGCCGTCGATATTCTTAAGCGGTGGTCCTGCTTTTTAAAAAAATTTTCAAGATACTTTTTAGCTAAAATAATATTCTTAAAAATAATAGTCTTTAAAATGGAATAAAACCTATTTAAAACATAAGTATATTTAAATAAAATTATGTATTATTTATTATATAATCGAACACATGCTTACTAAATTACAATAAACGAAGTTACCTATATATTACACACAAACTTTTATTATATAGAAATAAAATTATACTATTTTATTGTTTAATGGTCAAATATTTAAAGCAACATGGCATAGACGATTTAATTTGAACTTACGATTTATAATATCATATATTTTAAATTTAATTTTAAGGGCAAGTGATGGAGCCTGACGTCACTTTTATAAGCAAGTTTTGCCCGCAAATTATCTTAAAAAATACTGAACATATTTTTGCGAAACTTGATAAATTTACCTAAAATATCATTAAGAAGATCTTTCTGACTTAAATTCTTTTGGAGTTTGCATTAAATTTTTTTTTTAACTTCGCATGTGTTTCAAAAATCAAACAAATTTATCTTAAATCAAAATGAAAACAAATTGAGGCCAGAGAGATCTTCCTAATGAGATTTTAGGTCCAACTACCAAGTTTTATTTAAAAAAATATTCAATACTTTAGTAGATTAATTTTTATTCCAGATCTTTTGTTTTCTTTTTTTACTGTGATTCTATTGTTTTTTTGTTTTTGAAATTGTAGGTTGTTCCCGACTCGATCGTTACAATCACACAAAACCTAAAGTGCTCAAAATTTTGCATAATGATGCCATTTTCTAGCTCCATTTGTAAAATAAATCGAAAAACGGTATAATTATGCATCGCTTTGAACTCCTTAGGTTTTGTGTGATGGTGCCAGATTGTATGTAACTCTTTTTTTGACAAAAAAGACTTTACTAATGGAAAAAAACAAGACATGTAGACATGACAAAAATTCCCTGAGTTTTTCCGGGTTTTTCGGTACGCTAGATACCCTGGAATGGTCAAAAGCTATTGTCCACGTGACTGTGATGTTTCCCCTTGAAAAACCCTTAATGCTTTTTATAAATATAAGTTGTAAAATATAACTTACTCAACATTGCTTTTACTCTCTCTGGGTCCAATTTATTCGGTGCAGCTAAATCTTTTTTTTTGTTAGCATTGGACTGAGTTCCTGTCATTGAAGAAGTAGCTAGTTCCGATTTAGTGAAAAATATACTAGCCAAATCCCCCACATATTTGATTATACTGCCAGTACCGCAACTCTGCAGAGCTGAACGACACTATAATCTCCCAGCAATGCGCACAAACTCACTGGTACCCTGAATGAAAAAAAATTGGTAAATTTTATTGTCTACGATTACAATACGTACTCTCTAAATCTGAATTAATAGAATTCTACTGATTCAATAGCTAAAATGGCGCCGATAATTCAATCAGTTAAATTTAACTGAAAAACAGTGAAATGTAACTGATTTTAAGTATAAGTTTACTAAATAAATCAGTAAAATTTGACTGATTTTTAGTAGATTTTAAACTGATTGAATTAGTTGCGCCATTTTCGCTATGAATCAGTAGAATTCTACTGTTTCAGATTTAGAGAGTAAAGAAAGAAGTAAAATATGTAATAACTCACGGGAAAAATTTGCGGTCTTCCCTTTTCGGAGTTCTGTCCATTAATGTGAGGATTATTATTTCCATTTGCAATATTGTTCTGTAAGAGTTTGTTTGTTTATTTGTTATTTTCAAACGTTAACAGAATAAATAGTTACACTATCGTCGGAATTTGTCGGTCTAAACGACTGGAGTGAATCGTAAAAAAAATGCAATTATAATTCAAAAATATCTTCGTCAAAAATTAAAATAGAGACTTGAAGGCTTAAAATTTTGGAAAGCTTATAAAATTTTACTTCAGAAAACCTACTATTCATTTTTTCTATATTTTAGAGTGATTATGTTAGTTGCTTAGTTAGAAAAAAAATTTCACCAATTTCTCAATTTCATCCACTATTTTTAGCCTATTACTTTATCTACAAAAAGTATACAAAAAAATGTTCATTTACTTTATTTTATTTTCTAAGCTATAAGCTTTAACTTAAGCTAAGAAATTAATTATTAAAGATGTCCAAGTGTTTTTTGTATCGAAAACCTTCATTTTTAGGTAGAAACCACGGTTTACACTGATTTTTAAGTAAAACGTGCTTGGACAATTTTAATCGTATCCCGCTAAACTACAAAATAAGCTAAGTTTTCTTACTTGAAATTAAACCTTATAGTTTTGCGAAGAAAATAAAGTAAATGAACATTTTTTCGTATAACTTTTGTAAATCAGACAGCTGGCTAAAAGTATTAAACGATATTAAAAAAGTCGAGAATTTTTATTTTTAACTTATCAACTAATATAATCACTTTAAAATATCAAAAATTTTTTTTTTAAAATATCAAAACCTTTGATAGTAGGTTTTCTGAAGCAAAGTTGTATATAAGCTTTTCAAATTTTTAAGCCTCAAGTCTCTATATTAATTTTTGACAAAGATATTCTAATTTTAATTGCGTTATATTTATCAATGCATTCCAGTCAGTCTGACCGATAATTTTCGACGGTACCGTAAATTACAATTAACATTCTGTTATAGATGTTCTGTACATACACTGAGAAAAATGGATGTTTACTCATAACGACTGGATGTTAAGCGTTAACATCTGGATGTTAAGCCTTAGCATCTGGATGTTAAGCCTTAGCATCTAGATGGTCAGCGTTAACATCCAGTCGTTACGGGTAAACATCCATTTTTCTCAGTGTATTTACCGAATCATTATGTGTACTGCATTCTCTATAGGAACTGTTCGAGTTGTCCGTAAGTACTGACTCCGTTTCGTCCTCAATCTATACGGAAAATATGTAAAAAATAATTTAAAATGAACTACTTATAAAGTAGGGAGCTTCGCTGTATCTTGGACAGTTTTGATTTCTTTTAATAATTCGTTATCAAATGAAGATATCGAAAAATTTAAAATTGCATTTAAAAGTTAGAGAAACAGTTGAACACACATATTTCTAATAAACACTGAAGATTAATAATTTTATTAAAGTTTTAAAAATATTACTTTCCACTGTTTTCAAACATTCTAACCCTAAAAAATCTAATCTTCTTAATGAGGCGAACCTTTTATATTTGTAAGGATTATAGTACCATTGTATATTTCGGAAATATCAAAGGATGTCCAACTAGCAGCAATCTCCCTTAATATTGTTAAATATTAAATATGAATGTACCTCAGGTAAAAAATGATCGCTGAGGTCATTTTGTGTATCTGTTTCTTCATTATTCTAGTGGAAGAAAAATATATATAAGAAATAATTTAAAATTAGCAACATGATGAAAACGAGTAAACACAGGGATAGTTAGGGAGGAAAAGGGTCTGATAATCATGTTCCTCTTATGCATTTTAGACACCTTTTTCCCTAAATTACTCAACTAATTTTGTTATAAAATAATGATTTTCAAAAACTAAATATGACTGTACCTCAGGCGGATAAAAATTGCTGCGATCGTCTTCTATTAAAGCATTATTTTCATTATTGTGATGATCGTCATTCCTAGCAGTATTTTTATTCTGAAAATAGACATATTTATATTTTCCAAATATAAAATACATGACACAAGCATTGACTTACAGAATTTTGAAAGGGATTAACATTTCTTTTTGGTGAACAGACAATTTTCTCTAATAAACAGGCAACTGCAGGATCAGCACCCTATTGACAAAAAAGAGGTTCCAATCAGAGTGACAATCTGAAGACAGTTATTTGAACTCTACAGTTCCGTATGCATTAGGGACCGTTCAGGTATTACGTAAGCAACCAGGAGGGGGGAGGGTGTCCTAAAATACCGACTAAAGAACAAAAGTTATATTTGTAAAACATAATAATAATTGTTAATTATCGTTTAAAAAAAAAATAAAAAAATACATTGCCTCTGATGAAGACTACATTGACAGTTGAAAATTTAAAGACAAAAAATTGGTTATTTACCAATTAAATTCAATTTTATTCTTTACTCGGAGAAATTGATAAACTTAATCTTATCTTGTTTATAATAATATTATTTTATTATAAACAATCTAAAATGTTATGCAATATTTTTTAATCTAATACTAGATAACTGGCAAATATCTATAACTGAAAATATTAATGTAAAAACTTCTCTAAATCTTAATAAATGAAAAGTCGGTTATATATTAAAAGGAATTATATATTATGGTTTTTTTACCTTCAATAGATTATTGTCCTCTATTAAGACAGTATCGGTGTTATATTCATTCTGTAAAAAACAATTATTTATAAATCTATGCAAATTGTAATAAGAAATCAAAATTTCAGGCACTATTTACCAAATTTGATTCAAGATTTGTAAGATCTTCGAATAAACTGCCAGTCGTGGTTTTCATAAGAACTGTATCTCTATTATAATCATTCTGCAATAGACATTTATATTTATATACTACAATTGTTTTGTAAATTCAGAAATAGTTTTTCTGTTTTAAGGGGAGTCACTTAACTCATTTCAACCCATATATATTTTTGGTGTTTAGAGGTACAAATATTTTTTCTAGCATAGTTTAGGGACCCAAAATTATCTTAGCATGCCAAAAATAATAAAATTCAAATTTTTACTGGTTTAAAATTGATATTCTTGAAAAGATGAAATTTAATATTTTCTCTCGTCAATTTGTGTTTGTAATTTTTTTAAATTTTCGACAATATCTCATATGGATTTTTCATTATTTTAATTTTTTAAAAATAATAAAAAATTGAACATTACAAAACGGTCAAAAATATATTTTTTTTAATTTTTAATAATATACTGCAATTTTAGATTCAACATTATGCCAGAAAGAAATTGGCTTTTCTAGGCAAAGTGTTTAATGTTATTAGTTTCCGATCTTCAATATTAAATTCCTTCTACAATTTTGAATATTTTTTATTGCTAATTTTTTAAAGGCTTTTTTTAAGAATTATAAAAAAATTTACGTATGGATAATAAAAACTTTTGATTTTTTACAAAAATAAAAAATTGTTAAACCCATCAAAATTTTTTTTAAAATTTTAAAGCTGTAGTATAATTTTACATTAAAAGTAATGCCAGAAAAAAAATTAGCACCACTGGAAGCCATAAATTTTTATAGGTGAAAATTTCTCTGGTGACTTCCCATAATAGTTGAAATACTTACTAAGTTGCCATTTATTTATTTATTTATTTATTTATTTATTTATTTGCCATAAAATCCCGCAGTCCATCAAGGACCATAAATGGGTTACAAAAATAATATAATTACAATTTTATAATAACCTAAAACGTATACATATCAAATTATGAGTTTAAATTCAAAACGCTCTGA
The DNA here is from genome assembly GCA_037103525.1 of Ganaspis brasiliensis. Taxonomy (NCBI): domain Eukaryota; kingdom Metazoa; phylum Arthropoda; class Insecta; order Hymenoptera; family Figitidae; genus Ganaspis; species Ganaspis brasiliensis. The sequence goes on along the minus strand of JAZKLR010000053.1, from coordinate 826,043 downwards.
TTGACAATAAATATTTCTTCAGTTTATCAGCAAAAACTGTATTGGAGTTGAAAAATAAATCCATATTAATTGTTAAATCATTATACATTTGATTAATAAATTTCGCAGCGAAAAAAACCGGTGCAATAGTAGCACTCGCAGAATTGGGAAGCTCAATATAAAAAGGTTCTTTAAATCGGGCCTCCAGCCTAGGGATTTTAAAAAACAGATAACTCAGTAAAGTGGGAGCATAAATTTGAGACGTTACAATTTTAAATAAAAACATTACTGCCGCAAAAATACGTCGCTCCCTTAAAGTGCTGACACCAAAACTATGACACATCTGTAAATAATCACAACCACGGGGAGGATAGGTTCCATCGGCCTTATATGAAAGATATTTCAGGAATTTTTTTTGTATTTTCTCTATCTCAAGTATATATCTCTCAAAATAGGGATTCCAGATTAGAGACGCAAATTCAAGCTTAGATCGCACAAGAGCATTGAATAATAAAAATAAAGCTTTTTGATTTGAAAAATGCTTAGTGCTTCTGATAAGGAAACCCAATGCTCTAGAGGCCGATGCAACCAAAGCTAGTATGTGGTCGTGAAAATAAAATTTTTCATTTATCAAAACACCCAAATCCCTGGTCTGGTACACCCTCTTTAAAACGCTATTATCTATTTTATAGTTATAAATGATTCTATTCTGAGTCCTGACGATAGACATAAAATTGCATTTACCGGTGTTTAGAGGTAATTGGTTTTCCAAAGACCAACGAAAAATAGTGTTAAGATCCAATTGCAGTAATTCGGCGTCTATTTTACTTTTAATAATCCTAAAAATTTTGACATCATCAGCAAAAATGAGGATAAAAGATTTAATTTCGCATGCAATATCGTTAATATAAATTATAAAAAGCGGAGGACCCAGAGACGATCCCTGAGGAACCCCTAAAAGGGGTGTAAAAGGTCTCGAAGAATGCCTTCCAAAAGTGACTATATGAGTCCTGTCCTTCAAATAATCCATAATTAAAACTTGGAGGTTCAAGGGCAGACCAATAGCACCAATCTTTTTTGCTAGAATATTATGATTAATGGAGTCGAATGCCCTTGAGAAATCCAAGTAAATAACGTCAATTTGCTGGCCATTATTTAAGGCTTCATAGACAATTTCAGAAAAAGAAGCAAGGTTTGTTAGTATTGATCTACCCTTGACACAGCCGTGTTGACTATCCGAAATCATCTTAGACAGGCTAGCCTGTAAGGTTCCCAAAATCGAAAATTCGAAAACCTTCGCAAAATTCTGTATTAATGCAATCGGCCTATAGTTACATATTTGATTTTTTTCTCCTTTTTTAAAAATTGGTCGGATTTTTGCTTCCTTCCATATTTTGGGAAATTCACCATTTTTTAATGCCAAATTAAACAAGAAAGTCAAGGGTTCGGCAAAAATCGAGATGCAATCCTTTACAATGAAGCTAGGAATTCCATCAGGACCTGATGTGTTTTTTGCTTTCAGCAATTTTCCCGCCTTAAGAACTTGATTAACTGACAATGTAAACATAATACTACCGAATAAAGAAAAGTTGCCAGGTTGAAATCGGAAAGCTGGGACATTACGCAAACAATTATTATTCGACGAAAACACTTCAGCAAATGCATTTACAATTTCCATAGGTTGATTTAAAGTCAAGTTGTCATAATACATAACATCTGGAAGTACATTGCATTTATTACCACTATTAATATAATTCCAAAAGGATTTAGGGTTAGAAATAACATTTTGCTCTATTGATTTAATATAAAAAAGATAATTATGTTTGACTTTCTTGTGTATTGATTCTGATAAGATCTTGATTTGCGAATCATAATATTCAGAATGCAGTTTACGTTTTTTCAAAAATTTTTTTTTTAAATTTAATTCTTTGATGACTTCGGAATCAAACCACGGTGGATAACGCCTGGATTGTTTTTTTGTGTTGTTAACCTCAGGCACATAAATTTTAAAGGCCTCAAAAATAATGCGCATAAAGTCAGAGGTCGCAGAGTTTACATCGTCAAAACCCTGAATTGAAGTCCAGTCCAATGCTGTAAGATAAACATAGAGACCACTAAAATCGGTTTTTTTAAAATTAAATCGAAGTGAATGGACTTCCGAACTTAAATTTATATCGAAAACCGTGCCTTGGTAAAAATGTACAGAACTAAAAACCAGGCTCACAGAAAGAGCCGGGTGGTGCGAATCCTCAGCAACTAAGGGGAGAAGAGCTCTATTTACATCACAGGGATCTACTGAGAACACGAAATCTAAAATTCTGCTGAGATTGTTCAGAACAAAGTTTGATTGAGTCATTCCAAAGAATTGCATGAAATTTAAAACAGTTTGGGATTTAGAATCAGATAAATTTTGGTTTAGAAAATTTAAATAATTTGGACAATTAAAATCACCAAAGATCACCAGCTCCTCATGCAAAGTATCCTGGATATCCTGCAAGTCTGAGAAAAACTGATTAAACCTAGTGATAGTAATGTCAGGTGGAATATATATAGCAAAAAGCACAAAAGATAACGTAAACTTTTTTATCTTAACTGCAATTATGTTAATATCAGCAGAATTGTTAACTAAAGAATTATTAAGATTAACAAGTGAGGCACTATAGTCCGTGTTAACAGCAACTAGCACACCACCCCCTCTCCTAACTGGCCTGTCATTGCGAAAAACAGCAAACTTATCTAGTTGAAAAAATTCACAAGAGTTAATTCCATCCTTTAGTCACGACTCAGTAATCACAAAAATATCATACAACATTAGATCTGGAAAACATTTAAAATAAAAAGATTTAGAATTCATACCTCTGACATTTTGGTAGTAAATACAAACATTTCTTTTACAAAAACGCGCACTATTTACATTTTTACAATAGCTGGTTCCCCTAGGCGGTAAATAACTTTCAGATTGACTTCTCCCTTCGCTCTCCTGGCCATGAGCTCTTCTTTCAATTTGCGGTATGTGTCTTGTTGCTTTTTTGTGCGATCGGGAGCTAAGATGACATCCTTCATTTCCGGGGCAAGTCGATTCTCCTGACGAGCTTTCAGGAAATCTGACCGAATCTGGAAGGCCATATGTTGATGTACAAATGACACTTTAATAGGACGAGGTTTGACTAATGTAGCAGAGAAAGTCCCAATGCGCCAAGTTTTAAAAGGGTAAGAATCAATCTCAACATTTAAGGATTGAAAAAATGATTTAACTGTCAATAATTCATTATAGGGGATATTCTGATCTGATATGGGATTAACTTCAGGAAATCCAAATATTATGATATTACAACGTCTTTTTGAGCGATCCTCCCACTCAGTTAGACAAGATTTATATAAATCCTGATTTGTATTATTACCTTGTTCAAAGTTATCCACTCTTGTTTCAAGTGCATTCACTCTAGATTCACATCCCTCAATTCTTGTAGTAATTTTTGCCAAATCATCTACCCAATTCTTCCTCAGCTTTTCGTGTTCTTCCACTAATAGGGTACGAATTTCATCGAGAGTAGCCATGTTACCACCTTTTGAAGTAGAACAAACCGGCGACGGAGGTCCGCAACACTTTTTAAATCCACCACCAGGAAGAACTTTAGTTTTTTTAATGCACGATTTGTGGTAGGCAGCTGAACAAATAGGACAGCATTTTACGGCCTTGGTTACCTTAGCGTTGCACACTACACACACGTTTTCTTGATTAGTGTCAGTAGAGGGAATGACTAATGAAATCACAGTGTCAGAGATGTTAGACATGATAGACAAGACCCGTCGAATCTCTAAGGTGCGAGGGGGGTAAGGTACATCGGTATATTCATTTTCAAAAGTCGTTGAATATCAAAGTATTTGACTATACCTCAGAGACAAAAACCACCAAACTTCATAGAATAAAAAACCTACGATCACTGTAAAATCTTTGTCACTGGTATCAATCAAATCACAGTTAAAATTGATCAAACGATTAAACGAAATAACAGCAAAACAATTTCAGCATTGAAAGGCGGTCAAGTAAAGTCAGGTTCAAAATATGACTAAATACACAATGAAACGATTTTAAATTTCATTTAGCAATTTCAATCATCTTATGACTGAAAAAAGCGCACACTAGATTATTGCACTTTAACACAGAGCTGATCAATCACCACTATAATAAATCCTTTTAAGAAGTACTCTCAAAACAAAAAGTACAAACAGCTAAAGGCAGTAAACTGAAACTCACTTTAGAATTACAGTCCAAAAACGATAAATAGTTGTTAAAAAACAACTTTAAACAGCACTATACTCAAAATAAATTTTCCAAGATCGTCACTAGTCACTTCGTTAAAAATAATCGGACCAATTTACGCGATAAAATGCTATTAAATATCAGAGCAGCAAAACACGTGTCTAGTACTTGGCGGCCATTATTGAGTTATGCTCCATTCCATTTACAGGAATGGAGGTTGAGGCAACGGAACCCTGCAAACAAGGCAGTTAATTTTTTTTCATTAAAGTAAATTTTAATTTGCAAATATAAAATTTATGGTTACAGTAACAATATAATATTTATTTAGGGTGCCTAACTCTATTTAAATAAAAAGTTCCCTGACTTTTCATGTACTTTTGACATTAAATTTTAATAATATCAACTACATTTTGTAGCAAAATAATTGTTTTCAATTGAAAGAAGGTTGCTGACTACAAAACAGAATATTTGAAAATTTCTCTTACATTCCTGACGGCTGAACACTCTGATGTTCCTGAACTTCCTGTCTTTTGCGATGAATTGAAGACACTCAATGTTTGGTTACAGTTGGAGACACTCTTCACACTGCTTTTAATAAGTAATAAATCATCTTTTATAGTGGACGTCAAATTATTAATTTCATCTAAACCTGTATAAAAATATTTATTGTATTGATTTAATATATTTGACTATTTTCCTTCTTCTAAGAGGAAAAAAATAAAAAGAAAATACTATACGATCAAAGGTAGGGTCTTTTTTTAGCTAATAAAGATTTGTTTTTTTTCATGTTTCAAAAAAGGAAAGAAAAGAAACATTTCGACGATTTAGAGTATAAACCTGCTATCTGCATTCTCGCAAATTTTTTTCACAAGATGAAAGACCTAAAAAATAAGAAAATCTACGAAACAAACGAATAATATATTTCGTTATAACCAGGGCTGTTATGGATTTAAATCGCTTTGATTTAAATCATTAGGAACTTGCTTTAGAATCATGACTTAAATAAAAAGAATATTATAAATCTCCGTATGTATAATACTGCATGTAAAAAGTTGCAAACCATAAATAAAACCAACAAATTTGTAGATAAATTTTTAAAATTGTAATTTTAATATTTTAATTTTTAAAAAATTTTTAAAATTGCGTTATACAGATGATCAAAACACCTACGATTTACAAATTTTTGGTTCCAAGATAGCAAAAAATAGTACTAAATTTTTAAATCTTTAAGTAATTATAATTTAAATAAATTCTAAACGTTAATTAATTCGTATTCCACTTTCTTCCAACTTTTAAATTTCAATTAATTCAATTTTAAATGCATATTAATTAAGGCATAATAATTAAGTAATATTAATAATTAAATTATTTTCCATATTCTCAATGACCTTTTTTTTATTTTTACAATATTTCTAAGAAATTTCACTTTTTCAAAACTGTTTAATTTTTATCTTATAATTTTTTTTTTTCCCAAATTTTAAGATTTTTTCTCCTTTTACTTTTAATTTTATTTTTGTATTTGTCTTTTTATTTTAGGATTATTAACATATTTTTCAAAATAAATACTCTCCTTTTTTTGGAAATTTATTTCATTTGTTTTCTTATCTTGTCTATTTTTTGCGACATTTTTGGAAACTTATTTATTCTTTCATAAAATGTTTAGATTCTCTTGATTGTTTTAAATGTATTGTTGTACTCATTTTAAGTGTAAAATATTAAAAAAATGTTTTTGGTTTAATTTCCTTTAACTTCTTTATTTTAAAAGGATTCTTAAATATTCTTTGTGGACTTTTTATTTATATTAATATATACCTCCATTTTATTTTTATTAATTCTAATTTTTAAGTAGGGGAGAGTCGCTAGTTGTGAGACGGGTTTTATTTTTGAACTATAAATTGGAAATAGGTAAACGAAATCGTAAATGAAATACACCGTTCAAAAAGTAACTTAAATACGCAACTTTTATTCATAGATAGTGTAGTGTTCAGATGAACACGAAAAATTTTATGTTCAATTTTCCTAGCACATCTTTTTAGTTAAAAAAAAAAGGTGTCCAGTTGTGAGACACAAAAAAATGCTAAAATTTAAAAAATTTGGCATGAAACATTATGTTTAGCATAAACAACTAAATATATTGATAATACATATTATTATATACCAAATAATAATATTTATACTTCGAAATATGACTATCAGTTTTCTTCATCGAAATCGCTGTCGCAATGTGGGCAAATGAAATAACTTGTGCGCATGTTCGCACACTTTAAATAATTGTTGTCCTGTCAAATGTACGTAACGAACTAAACTGAACAGAGCGCTTTATGCTGCATAACGAAAAATATAGGCTATCCCAGATGGGCGGCGCCAGCGTCTCACAACTGGTGACTTGCTGTGTCTCACAACCGGAAATTGGCGCTATTTTGAAAAAGGAAAAAAAAATATTTCCAACTGTAGATTGAAACAATGCAATATTGCTTTACAAAATATAAAGAAAATACTAAATAAAAATCCATAATATTTAGCTTTTCCAATTAATTAACTTAAAAAAAAAGTACTTTGCACATATTGAAAAAAAGTTTTTTAGTCGATTCTCACACACAGTGTTGGCATCTAACACAAAAAATACATATATCCGCTTCGGTCTAGACTCAAAAGTTGACTCGTACAAAAAGAAATGTTTTTATGTAAAATAATCAGCCTTTTTATATTTCGTGTAAAAAAAATCGACTGTCTCACAACTGGAGCCGTCTCACAACTGGCGACTCTCCCCTACATTTTAACCAAATTTTATTTTTTTGTGCTTTATACATTTTTTTACAATTTCCTAATTTTGTTCTCTTTGGTATGTAATATATTTAAACGTTTTGTTAATTATCATCCTATTTATTATTTTAATATACAAAAAAAGTGTCAGTAAATAGTTTAATTTTTTGAAAAGACTTTTAACTTCTTTATATTTTTATGTCATTGTTTCATTCTTGTCTTGTTTGTTTAAATTTTTTCTTCGTTTTTTTAATAAACTACTTACAAATAAACATTTGTAGGTTTTATCTAATGACTATATTTTAAAAAAATCAATTTTTGATTTAAATAAAAAAAAACGAATTTAAATAAGAAAAATCGGATTTTTTTTTATTTTTTTTAGAAAATCATGATTTATATCAGCTCTAATTATAACACTTCTTCAACTTTTAAGGATCCATTATTAACAAACTAATTTTTTTCCATTAGGTAGTTTTTCTTATATTTAATCTTTTAGTGTTAGGGACAAAAAATCACTAGAATGTGATTTAGCATGTTTACACCTTAAACAGTCGATTTATTAAATCGGTACATAAATCTTACTGATCGGAACTACATTATAATACTGTAATAATTAATTTACTAAAATTATTACTCTAATACATTTACAGAACATAGGGAGGTACCTACTCCCACAGCACCGAAAATTTCCTGAAAATTTATTAAATATTTACTTGCAATATTCGAAATATGTAATTGCAAAATTTAGTGAAAACTTTGTAAAGATTTAAATGTCCCGATTAATTAAATGATTAGCGTGAAACTTTCCTGAAACTTGCCTGAACATTTTCGTCTAATTATAATTATAATGATAATTAGGCGAAAATGTAATTTAAATGTTCAGGAAACGTTCACGCTAAACATTTATTTAATCGTGATATTTAAGTCTTTATAAAATTTCCACTAAATTTTGCAATCACATATTTCGAATATTGCAAGTAAATATTTAATAAATTTTCAGGAAATTTTCGGTACTGTGGGGGTAAAAACTATATATATTTTCTGAATTTCTCTTTTAATTGCAATATTTTATTAAGTTACAGTTCATTTCGCCTGATTTATATTGGTTTTAAGAATCAATTATTTTAATAAACTTTTATAAGAGAGTGGAAAGTGGGGAGGTCAGACCAAAATATTAACAAATATTTGTCAATATTTAGGACTTTAATTCGTACTTCACTCTATAAGATGTGTGAAAAAATTAATAATTTCACCTTATTACGTTAAAACAGTCATAATTGTTACCGAACTTTTTGGGAATATTGCATAAGTTGATAATTATAATTTTATAATCCTTCAATATTAAAACAGAGAAAAGGAATGTATAAGTATACTTATGTATCAGTTTTCAGTTACCTCAATATAGTTTAATTTTATTGTTATTTTATTTTTTTGTTTTTAATAGAATAATGTAATTATTTACCTATTTTTATTGATTTTATTTGTTGAAGACTTTCTACTTCCTTCCGTAAATTATTATTTTCCATTAATAATTCATGCCATTTCTTTTCATTTCCCTCTTTTTCAAGAATAACTTCTTCCATGACGGAAGAATGTGTTTCTTCGAGTTGTACCTGCAATTAAAATGTCTATATTTGGATTTTTAAATTCGAAATTTAAAAAAGAAAGGAAAATGAGATGACAGAAAATTAATTTTAGTATAGTAAAATATTATATATATAGTAAAAATTTGAACTTAAAAATATAAATACTTTTATAGAGTGGAAACACATATTAAGATTTTTATTTAATGGAATCATTATGTAATTTCATTTTCATTTTACTGTTCAGTCGATCACTAACTCCAATTGTCTGTTTTACGAAAATGTTTAGGAATGTAAACTTTTTAAGCATAAGAAGACAGTTCAATTAATTTTTTTTAGTTCATTTATAAGTTCAACTAATGTTTGGTTTAAAAATTTATAATTTATGCAAATTTCTATTTTCTTAAATTATAAATTAATACAAGAATCAATGTTATAATCAATTTCATTTTACTCAAAAGAAGAAAAAGTTTGTAACCCAATTGTTAAGAAAAAAGGAAAAAGAATCCACGAACTGATGGTGTCCGTTTGAGTTCCAAGTTTTTTATAAAATACTTACATTTACGCCTGTCGTATTTGTACCTCCATTTATCTCATCTAATAACTTTCTTGTTTCGCTGCTGCATTCAACCTTTTTTTTACACTTTTCTTTTTTGCTTTTGGAATATCCTACATGTATAAAAATTTTTATTAATAGAGTAGGGCCAGAATTGTTTGTATAACAATAAAAATCTTACTAAATATATTTTTTTTTGTCAAAAATGAAATTAAATAACATTTAGGTCAAAAATTGTTTTTGTAACTAACAATAAAAATCATATTTAAAAAATTTTAATCTTCTTTCGGCAAAACTGAAATTAAATAAAAATTTCAAAAAATGGATTGAAAGCTTTTTTAATTGTGCGTAAAATATTCTATGCATAATTAGTGAAATATTTTATGACTTTTATTTACTTTACTACGTTTTTCCTCACTGGTATTTTCATCGCTTATAACATAGTCTTTATACCGTTTTTTATGCCGAAGCTTTCTTTTACTTTTAGTAGGTACCATAACATTAAAATTCTTCAGATTGTATTTTTTTGCTACCATCTCCGAGTACTCTGAAAAATATTTACTTCTTATTGTCATGTTAAGATTTTTTAATATTAATTTCATCGATGTAAATTTGTTCTCCATTGCATAACAGTACACTACGATTGTGGTAGGTGCTACCGTTCATTTATGAAGTGCGGAAGGTTTCTTTCACCCGAATTTCTATGAATTTTGAGCCAAATTTCAAACAAATTTGAGTCAGAGACCTTCTTAATGATAATTTAAGTAATTCTATTAAGTTTCGTGTCAAAATATTCAATATTTTAGGAGAAAGGTCACTGACAAATTTTGTCTATACCAGTGACGTCATACTCCATCACATACCCCGAAAAAAAACCATTGAAAATTAAAAAGTGGAATTTAAATATGAGGAAAATAACTGACAATTAACAATTAGTTCTACAATTAAGTTATTTAAATGATATTTTATAATAGTTTTTATAAGTGAAAAAATTCATTGAAAAAAATGAGAATTATTGAATATTGAGGAATTAACTAAAAATCGATAAAAATAATTGAAAATTTAAGAAAATATTTGAGAATTAAAGAAAATAATTAAAAATTGAAGAAATAAATTTGAAATTAAAGAATTAAATGGAAATTTCAAAAAAATAATTGATATTTAAAATAAAAATTGCAAAATGACTAAAATAATTAAATATTACAGCAAATACTTGGGAAATGATAAAAATAATTGCCAATTGAAAGAAAAATTATAAAACTGGCGAGAATAATAGTCAGCAGAATAAAATAATTTTGATAAATTAAAGAAATTATAAAATTTAAAGAGAACAATTGTTTATTAAAACTGTTGAACATTATAGAAAAAATTATAGTTTTATTTATTAAGGAAATTACAATTTTTTAAAACGATATTTATAAATTTTAATTTTGATCATTCAAATTCATTTTTTAAAAAGTATTTGATTTAAACCAAAAAAAATATCTATATGTGCCAAACTTCAGGTGTGGACAGAAAAAAAGAATGAATAAAATAATGAATGAATCTTGTGGATTATTATTATAGATATTTCTGATTTATGAAATCAATAATATATATATATATATATTTCATGCAAATGCAAATAGAATTATGGACCTTAACAATTATGGAAAATTTTGTGGGCACCCTGAAGATATATATGGGGACAATATGTAAGAAAATGAAGCAAAAAAGCAACAAAAAACAAAAATACACTTACCTCCAAATTCTATTACTCTACCTACAAGAAATTCCCATTCGGTATTATTTGATAATCTTTTTCTCATTACGTTTGCATTTCCAATTTCACAAGTGGGTAATTTTAAAGTTATGCAACTTTCATGCTCCTTCCAATAAGTCAGTTTTTCATCATTTACAGGAGACTCAACAATAAATGTGCGAAATCCTGCTTGTAGCATGCCTCCATTTATAATTTTAAAGAGAACGGCTTCCTCATTTCGTGGTAAAGCACAGTTGAATTCAGGTTGTTCCACAGACATAGTTTATATAATTAATTTCACTTATTCGAAGCACTATTTAACTACTTATATCACTTATTATTACCTACACTACAAACTTCGGCAAAAATCACATGTTAAAACGTTCTATACTGTAAGAACAACCACAGGGACTACATGAATCGCTAAAGGTGACTACACGTGGTTCGGGCCGTGTGCGCTTTGGCATTCGATTCAAAGCTGAAACTGGCGGTAAATATTTTCAAATGTATCACGTGGTACAGCGTAATTCCTCTCCTACTTATCCTACTTATCATAAAAACCACAGGCACGTAAGAGTAAAACGGAACCCTCATCTTGCCAGTATACCCTGTTTAATGTATTTTTCAAAATTATGTGGTAGACACACCCCTGAGCTCTAAATGAGAACTTTGGAAAGATGATGCGCATGTGCAATTTGCAAAGGTTACGCGCTGCAAAAAGGTGGTAACGGCAACAAGGAGAGAAATATGTCATGTATTTCTTTCAAGTGTAAATAGTATTGCTTAGTGATTAATTATGGCTAATGAAACAGGACCTTATAAACGATATCTCACTGGAGAAACACAAGATATTCCAGAATCAACACTCAGATCTAGGCAGAAAAAAAGGTTTTGTCAGAGATTATCTCCTCTTCATTTTGAGGTTAGTAATATCAATTTCTAAATAATATTCATAATAGTAAACGTTAACTGCAGTTATTACGTAGATTGTTTTTAGTGAAAAGTTATGAGCCATCCATTTTAAACATAATCGATTATTTATTTGTAGTAATAAATCTTACACCTGTCACCTTACCGGTGTCAATAAGTTAATAATTTTCAATGTTCAATACATTAAATTCAATAAAATGTCATTCTATTGACTTTCAGTAGTTGTTGGTATTGATATTAATTGTTATGAATTACAGAACTATGCTGTAATATAAATATTTTTGTTTACATTCTCAATTTAAGTTTGTGACTGTCAGCACACTAGAGCCCGAAGGGGTGCATTACAGTAATTTAATTCTGACATAAAATTTGAAATTAATACTAACTTCTCCATGAAATTCTATAAATGAAAAATAGTGTAATTATTTACACTTTATATTATAAAAACTGTTCACAATTAGACAGACCTATTCGAATTATTTTCAAATAATTATTTACTTTTTTCAAAACAATAATTAAATAAAATAATTTATTCTTTAATATTAACCTTCAAACTGTTTCAATTATGAGTAAAATGAACCCAGGATGTAATCCTTTATTTAATTTCTAAAAGTTATTTTATATTACGTGTAGTGTAAATCTAAATATTTCCTATTAATTTATACTAACTCGTGAAATAATAAAAAATTCTTTTATCATTCTCCTGTAAATTAAAAGAAAATTTTCCATAAAATGTGACCTGTTTATGATTATAACATAATTTTTATATTTTCCTTTCGGAAAATCTTCAACTTGTTTTTAAAAAGTAAAATCATTGTATTATTGTAATTACACATTTTTAAAATGCAGAATAAATCAATTATTACAAAGTTTTCAAAAAACATTGTTTAAACAAATATTTTTTTTACGACTTCTTTCCAATGTAATTTATAATTTTTACTGTTAAGGACAAATTAGCAAAATTAAAATTTTTTATTTGATTTTTTTGTCCTTTGTGTAAAAGAAACAAATAGATTCTTAAAATTCTTAAGGCGATTATTTTTTTAAGAGAATCAAAATCTTGAAAAATCTTTACTATTCCATTATTTTATTTAAAGTGAATCTCTCAGTGGAATACAGGATATCAAAAAAATAAAAAATCGGGCAAGTTCGAGTTACACTCGCACTAAAATCGAGGGTTCTGTACACAAAACAAAATAATTTTTTATATATTTGATACTATTAAATATATAATATAATAAATAAAATATAATATATAATGAATTTTTTATAAAAAATGGACTACCCCCCCCCCCTTCCTATCTTCCAAAATATTTTACTTAGAGAGTTCAAATTTGGTACACAAATGTATTGTTATGTGTAAATTACAAAATAAATATAGAGATCGTGATGGTAATCGTGCTGCAAAAGAAAAGGCAAAAGTTTTCAGCCAAAATATGCCAAAATATGTATGTGTACATATGTGGGACAAATTTGAACTTTCTAAGTCAAATAGTTTGGCGGCTACGAGGGGGGGATACGATTTTCGACAAAAGTCTTTCCAATAGGGTTTCGTGCGTACACTTGTGGTGTACGGTACCCTAAAAATAAAACCAGTAACCTTTGAAGTATTCAAAAATTTGTGGAACTATATTTATGGAAGAAAAAATGTTCTTTTTTAGGAAAAAAAACGTATAATGTTAAATTGTTTATTTACAAACATTGTAAGGAAATGAAGCTTTTCTCTCACATCACTATTATTCAAATCTTTTAAATAGATGCGATTTTGATTTATTTTTTTCAGCTTGTTTTCTTAAGAAATAATGTACAAATTAACGGGAGAGAATTTCAAAAAAACTGCACCGTTTTTCAAATATGATGATTTGTTTTAAAAAATTGTATTTCATTTGTTAAAGAAATAATCATATTTGAAAAACCATGGAATTGTTTAAAAATTTGCTCCCCTTAATTTGTTGATAATCAATTTTTAATGAAAATAAGCTATCATGAACCAAAATCGGATAAATTTAAAAAATTTATAAAAAAGCGATGTGAGAAAAAAGTTTTATTATCTAGAAATGTGTATAAATAAACTGTTATTAATATTACACGTTTTTTCCTAAAAAGGGCATTCTTCCTTTCCAAAAATGTAGTTTCAGAAAAGTTTTGAATCCTTTGAAAGTTCCTAGATTTATTTTTCTGATTGCCTGTATGTAAACGAGAAACATACCTTAAATGTTTTAAAACAATATGATTATACTATATTTCAAATTAACGAAACTACTGCACCCTACACTTCTTTTATTTACAATTTATGAACTTTAAGAAATTCGAGTTTTTTTATTAAGTCTGTTTGTTCGTTTCCTAGAAACGTTGCGCACTTCATTGTTACAATTTTAAATTAACGCAGAAACTATGTTTTCGTAGGTAACAAATAATAGAGCGTAAATCCCTGTTTTTTAGGAAGTAAATGAAGCTGGTGTTGTTAACAACTCTACAAACAACGTTGTTGAACTGTCAGTAGAATGTGCACTTGAAGATGCAGTGTCAGAAGTTCAATTTATCAATCGTAATGACAATAACGCAACCCGCGATAATGTTAATAATTGCCAATTACTTGATCATATTAATACTGACGATGAAGATGACACTGCTGACATGGAGCATAACGCTGATGACTATGATAGTAATACTGACGACGATGACAATGAATTCTTGTATGACGCAAATCCTAATTTCGAAATAAATGAAGAAGAGTACGCTAATGAAATAGAGGTAAACTTATAATAATAATAATATTAATAAATTTTTGATAACAGTTTTTTGTTTATTAAGTGCAATAATGGTTCTTAAAATCGCACCCAAACAGTGGCGGTTTTACATGGGGGCTATTGGGGCGACCGCCCCTCCCGAGAATCTTACATTTGTATAAGAAAGAGAGAAAGGTTGCACAATGGTGCTATCTCTTTCTACCCCATATATCGACCCTTCCGAACAATTTGCCTAAAGCCGCCCCTGCACCAAAGATGTAATTATAATACACATTGAAATTTAATTTGAAGAAGTTTGAAAAAGATATTTCACATACGCCTTGCAATAATTTTTCGACGACTCGTTTTCTCGAAAACTAAATTTGTAGTTAAAAAAGGCTCATTTACCCAAATTTTTAATTTTATAAAGAATCCAATAGTACTTTCAGTCTGCGAATCTATATATTTTTTACAATTCTTCTTACAAAGTATAAAGCAGAAATGTTATATGCAATTTAAATATTTAGTTTTGAAAAAATATTTGATAAATTAATATATTTAAAAAGTCAAATTAGTTTTTCATTTCTTGTTAAAGGACCCCGCACAGGCTTCATGGAAAAAAAATTTTCGGTCAAATTTTTTTAAACTTTGCAGTTTTGTAGCTCATAATCTCCTGAACAAAAGATCCTAATAGCAAAACCTCCAAAACTAAATAGTTTTTAGGCTACATCATGTCAAGCCATAAACAATGAGTCATAAATAATTCAGAATTTCGACGATTGCTTCAAGATCAAGACTCACTTAAGGCTCATGGATTAAAGCTCAAGGATTATTTTTGGCTCAAGGCCCAATTATGGCTCAAAGATTGATTATGGCTCAGGCTTCATTATGCCCAAGACTCGATTTTGGATCAAGGATCAATTATGTCTAAAGGCTTGAATATGGCTTAAAGATTGATTATGGCTTATAAATGGATTAAGACTTAAGGCTTGATTGGCTTCAGGCTTAATAATGTTCAATACTCGCTTTTGGCTCAGGGATCAGTTCCGGCTTAAGGCTTGAAAATGGCTTAAAGATTGATCATGGCTTATTAATGGATTAAGGCTTAAGGCTTGATTGGCTTCAGGCTTGATAATGTTCAAAACTCGCTTTTGGCTCAGGGATCAATTATGGCTTAAGGCTTGAATGTGGCTTAAAGATTGATTATGGCTTATAAATGGATTAAGGCTTAAGGCTTGATTGGCTTCAGTCTTGATTATGTCCAAAACTCTCGTTTGGCTCAGGGATCAATTATGGCCTAAGGCTTAAATATGGCTTAAAGATTGATAATAGCTTATAAATGGATTAAGGCTTAAGGCTTGATTGGCTTCAGGCTTGATAATGTCCAAAACTCGCTTTTTGCTCAGGGATTAATTATGGCTTAAGGCTTGAATATGGCTTAAAGATTAATTATGGCTTATGGATCGATTAAGGCCTAAGACTTGATTAGCTTCAGGCTTGAATATGCCCAAGACTTGATTTTGGCTGAAGGATTAATGATGGCTTAAGGCTAAACTATGGCTCAAAAATTAATTTTGGCTTATGGATGGATTAGCATTTAAGGCTTGATTGGCTTCAGGCATGATTATGTCCAAAACTTGCTTTTGGCTCACACTGAGAAAAATGGATGTTTACCCGTAACAAATGGATGTTCACGCTGACCATCTAGATGCTAACGCTTAACATACAGATGTTAACGCTTAATATCTAGTCGTTACGGGTAAACATCCATTTTTCTCAGAGCAGGGATCAATTATGACTTAAGGCTCGAATAAAGTTTAAAGATTGATTATGGCTTTTGGATGGATTAAGGTTAAGGCTTGTATTCGCTTTAGGCTTGATAATGTCCAAAACTCGATTTAGGCTCGAGGATCAATCATATGCTCAATTCTTAATTATGGCTCAACGATTGATTATAATTTGAGGATAAATATGGCTTAGAAATTGTATTGGCTTTAGGCCTCATTATGTTCAATACTCGCTTTTTTTCAAGAGATCAATTAAGGCTCAAGGCTTAATTATAGCTTAAATATTGATTATAGCTCATTAATAAATTAAGGCTTTAGGCTTGTAATGGCTACGGGCTTGATTATGTCTATAAGCCATTATCAATCTTTGAGCCATTGTTGAACCTTGAACCATAATTTATCCATTGAGAAAAAATCGAGTCTTAGGCATAATCAAGCCTGAAACCAATACAATTGCTAAGCCATATTTATCCTCGAATTATAATCAATCGTTGAGCCATAATTATGACTTGAGCCCATGATAGATCCTCGAGCCAAAATCGAGTCTTGGACATAATCAAGCTTAAAGCTAATACAAGCCTTAAGCCTAAATCCATCCATAAGCTATAATTACTCTTTGAGCCATAATAATTAAGCCTTTAGCCATAATTGATCCCTGAGCCAAAAGCGAGTTTTGAACATTATCAAGCCTGAAGCCAATCAAGCCTTAAGCCTTAATCCATTTATAAGCCATAATCAATCTGTAAGCCCTATTCAAGCCTTAAG
The DNA here is from genome assembly GCA_037103525.1 of Ganaspis brasiliensis. Taxonomy (NCBI): domain Eukaryota; kingdom Metazoa; phylum Arthropoda; class Insecta; order Hymenoptera; family Figitidae; genus Ganaspis; species Ganaspis brasiliensis. Next base: position 808,946 of record JAZKLR010000053.1, on the reverse strand, counting down.
CCATAACTGATGCCTGAGCCAAAAGCGAGTTTTGGACTTTTTCAAGCTTGAAGCCAATCAAGCCGTAAGCCTTAATCCATCCATAATCAATAATCAATCTTTGAGCCATAGTTGAGCCTTGAGCCATAATTGATCCTTGATCCAAAATCGAGTCTTGGGCATAATAAAGCCTGAGCCATAATCAATCTTTAAGCCATAATTGGGCCTTGAGCTAAAAATAATCCTTGTGCTTTAAGGATTATTTTTAAGGACCTTTTTACTAGGTCACTTTAAGGGGTTGATAATTTTTGTTATTAATTTGAAGAAGAAGGGGGCATATTCTTGAGTATGTTCAATCACTTTAGAACTTTCTTACAAGGCCGTAGCCAGGGGGGTGATAGGGGTGTTTGAACCCCCCCCCCCGAAATTTTTTTAACAGCTGTTCAAGTTTTCAAAAAAAAAAAAAAGGTTATCACTTTGACTGTTTGTTTACAAACCCCCCCCCCATAAAATTTTTTCTGGCTACGGCCTTGCATCCATCCATGAGCCATAATGAATCTTTGAGCCATAATTGAGCCTTAGGCCATAGTTGATCCTTGAACCAAAAGCAAGTTTTGGACATAATCAAGCCGGAAGCCAATCAAGCCGTAAGTCTTAATCCATCCATAATCCATTATCAATTTTTGAGCCATAGTTTAGCCTTGAGCCATAATTGATCCCTAAACCAAAAGCGAGTTTTGGACATAATTAATCCTGAAACCAATCAAGCCTTAAGCTTTAATCCATTTATAAGCCATAATCAATCTTTAAGCCATATTCAAGCCTTAAGCCATAATTAATCCCTGAGCCAAAAGCGAGTTTTGGACTTTATCAAGCTTAAAGCCAATCAAGCCGAAAGCCTTAATCTATCCATAATCTAGAATCAATCTTTGAGCCATAGTTGAGCCTTGAGCCATAATTGATCCCTGAGCTAAAAGCGAGTTTTGGAGATAATCAAGCCTGAAGCCAATCAAGCCGAAAGCCTTAATCCATCCATAAGCCATAATGAATCTTTGAGCCATAATTGAGCCTTAAGCCATAGTTGATCCTTGAACCAAAAGCAAGTTTTGGACATAATCAAGCCGGCAGCCAATCAAGCCGTAAGTCTTAATCCATCCATAATCCATTATCAATTTTTAAGCCATAGTTTAGCCTTGAGCCATAATTGATCCCTGAGCCAAAAGCGAGTTTTGGACACAATTAATCCTGAAACCAATCAAGCCTTAAGCTTTAATCCATTTATAAGCCATAATCAATCTTTAAGCCATATTCAAGCCTTAAGCTATAATTGATTACTGAGCCAAAAGCGAGTTTTAGACTTTATCAAGCTTAAAGCCAATCAAGCCGAAAGCCTTAATCTATCCATAATCTATAATCAATCTTTAAGCCATAGTTGAGCCTTGAGCCATAATTGATCCCTGAGCTAAAAGCGAGTTTTGGAGATAAGCAAGCCTGAAGCCAATCAAGCCGAAAGCCTTAATCCATCCATAATCTATAATCAATCTTTGAGCCATAGTTGAGCCTTTAGCCATAATTGATCCTTGATCTAAAATCTAGTTTTGGGCATAATCAAGCCTGAAGCCAATCAAGCCGTAAGCCTTAATCTATTTATAAGCCATAATCAATCTTTAGGCCATATTCAAGCCTTATGTCATAACTGATCCCTGAGCCAAAAGTGAGTTTTGGACTTTATCAAGCTTGAAGCCAATCAAGCCGAAAGCCTAAATCCATTTATAAGCCATAATCAATCTGTAAGCCCTATTTAAGCCTTAAGCCATAACTGATGCCTGAGCCAAAAGCGAGTTTTGGACTTTTTCAAGCTTGAAGCCAATCAAGCCGTAAGCCTTAATCCATCCATAATCCATAATCAATCTTTGAGCCATAGTTGAGTCTTGAGTCATAATTGATTCCTGAGCCGAAAGCGAGTTTTGGACATTATCAAGCCTGAAGCCAATCAAGCCTTAATCCATTTATAAGCTATAATCAATCTTTAAGCCATATTCAAGCCTTAAGCCATAATTGATCGCTGAGCCAAAAGCGAGTTTTGGACTTAATCAAGCCTGAAGCCAGTCAAGCCTTAAGCCTTAATACATTTATAAGCCATAATCAATCTGTAAGCCCTATTCAAGCCTTAAGCCATAACTGATGCCTGAGCCAAAAGCGAGTTTTGGACTTTTTCAAGCTTGAAGCCAATCAAGCCGTAAGCCTTAATCCATCCATAATCCATAATCAATCTTTGAGCAATAGTTGAGCCTTGAGCCATAATTGATCCTTGATCCAAAATCGAGTCTTGGGCATAATAAAGCCTGAGCCATAATCAATCTTTAAGCCATAATTGGGCCTTGAGCTAAAAATAATCCTTGTGCTTTAAGCCATGAGCCTTAAGTGATTCTTGATCTTGAAGCAAACGTCGAACTTCTTAATTATTTATGACTAATTTTTTATGGCTCGACGTGATGTAGCCAAAAAACTATTGAGTTTTGGAGGTTTTGCTATAAGGATCTTTTGTTCAGAAGATTATGAGCTACAAAACTGCAAAGTTTAAAAAAATTTGACCGAAAATTTTTTTCCCATGAAGCCTGTGCGGGGTCCTTTAAATTTTAGATAAATGAGCGCTTTTTCATGAGTTTAGTTTTCCAAGAAACTGGGCGTCAAAAACTATTGTCCACATGACTGTAAAGTCTCTGCTAGCGACACTCTTAAACTGATAATTTGAAAATTTAAGTACCTTGTAAAAAAGAAAAATAATTTCATTCTCCCAAGAAAGAAAAGACTAACAAATTAAATTTGTATTTTAAGTAGTGCGCATGATAACTATATAGCAGGGTACTGATTACTTAAGTAAGTGATGGAAATGCCAAGGAAAAAATTTTGTCAGGGTAATATCAGGAAAAATACAAACTTCTCAGACAAATTTAAAATGTTGAGCCTATTGTTGGTAGTGAGACGAAATGATTCTTTCTGAAACAATGTCTTCTAATTTTTTAAGATTTTTATAAAATTAAACCAATTTTTTTTTTACTTTCCCTGGTTATTTATTACTTTAAATGACATTTTTATTTCAAGGAAATTGATAAGTTCAATTTTGTGAGCACCCTTTCAGGGCTCGGATTATACGATTTTTTTACTTTCTATAAAAATAAATATGACTAATAAACATTGTTTCCATATTTTTTGAGTATTTTAAATATTTAATGCCTTGAATTCTGAAATTTTAAAAATATTTAAAAATTTTTCAAATATTTTTTCAATTTTAATCATCGGATTGTGTATAACCCGGCGAGCGTAAGGTGAAACTTCGTAACACGGAGCGTAAGGTAGGGTATTTTTTACCCTGTAAAGATTTTCTATTTGTATATTAAAAAAAAGCTTGAAATCTTGGAAATTTTTTAACATATTTGTTTTATATTGCCTATCCATATCATCCATTAATGTTATAATAAAGATTTCATTTGATTAAACAATTTATTATTGCGAGATTGTAACAATGCTAAAACTAATGTAGAGAAAAGAGAATTTCTATAAATTTGTTTAAACAATTGAAAAATTAATCGTAACAATAATAAAATACATTATTAACCTTTGATAAACAATTACAATGTTTAAACCTAATGATTTAAACTTTATTTTACAATATACAAAGAAAAAAACTGTTAGTGGGTTTTATAGTCAGCGTATATGTGTTCACAATTGTTGTAAATAAACAATAAGAAATGTAAAAAAAAATTTTTTTAATCGTTATTGCTTTGTTACCGTGACACGTGCAGCTATTAAAAATTACAGAGAAATTCATCATGCCAAATTCAAATTATTGAGGAATAAGTATTTCACAGGGTAAATTTTACCCTACTTTACGCTCGCCGGGATAAGTAGGTACTTACTAATTTTTAATCACTTTTTTATTTAATTTTTTTCTATTTATATTTATATTTCTTCTTATTTTATTTTCTCTTCTTTTTTTCCAATAAGTTTTGTCTTTTAATAAGATTTATTTTAAAAAAATTTATGAGATCAAATCTTAAGAATTTTTGAACTTATTAATTTTTTAGTTATATTACTCAGCAATCTTCAAGAAATGAGATAAAAAAAATGTATTTCAGAATTCTTTTCAAAAATTTTATGAAATAAAATCTTCAGAATACATCTGAAGAATACAACCTCTCTTAAATTGAAAACAATGAAATTTCACCTAGACATGAATTGAGCGGTTCTATATTCGTTTAAAGTCATTTAAAGTAGCCTATGCAAAAGATTTTATTAATAAAGACATATGTTCTTGTTTTTCTTTTGTATTAAAAAATAATTTTATATATATATTTATTAAAAATGTAATAAAACTAATATTACTTTTGAGGAGTGCTGTTATTGATTTAGATCATTGGGACATTTACATTAAAATCATGTTTTAAATCAGGAAAACTTTACAATTATCAGGATGTCTAATACCGCATGTAAAACATCGCAAACCATAAACAAAACACACAAATTTATGGATAAATCTTAAAAATTGTAATTTTAATATTTTAATCTTGATAAAATTAAAAAAATCGTACTAATTCAGATGATTAAAACACCAACGATTTACAAATTTTTGGTATGAATATAGCGAAAATAGTATTAAAGTTTTATGTTTTTAAATCATTATAATGTAAAAAAATTCCAAACGTCAATTAACTTATATTCCAATTTGTTCGAACTTTTAAATTTCAATCCAAATTTAAATGCATATTAATTGATTCAAAATAACACAGGCACACAAAAAATAATAACTTCTCTGGGTAAGACACTACACTAGTATATTCTTACGTAATTTTTTCCGCCGAATCCGTAATCAGAATCACCAATTTGGCTTACATTTTTGAGATATTTTAAGAAAACTGCTCAAAAACACGAAAAAATAAATTTTTTTAAGGTTATCTAAAAAAATTTAGCCAATCTAACAACTGATTTCAATTCGGATTCAGCGGAAAAGATACGGAAGAATACAGTAGTATAGTGTCTCGGTCAAAGAAGTTTTTTTTATGTTCTTGTGTAATTAAATAATATATTTAATTATTTTCCATATTCTCAATAATCCTTTTTTTTATTTCTTACAATATTTCTATGAGATATTCATTTTTTGAAGTTGTATAATTTTTATCTTATAATTGTTTATTTTTACATAATTTGATGATTATTTCTCCTTTTACCTTTAAAATTTTTTTTTTGTCTTTTTATTTTAGGATTTTCTTTACTTTTCATCTTTTTATGCCAATTATTTAATATTATTTTACAACATTTTGTTAAAATAACTGTAATAAGATAAATTAATTGTTTTAGCAACCAAACTTTTTATTTCGTTAATTTTCATAATTATTTCCAAGTTTTTTAAAATAATTACGCTTATTTTTTTGTTTTCATATCAATTTGTTTTCACATCTTGTATTTTTTCTGTGAGATTTTTTGCAAACTTACTTATTTGTTCATAAAATTTTTAGATTTTCTTTATTTTTTTAAAATTTATTGTTGGACTTGTAAGTGAAATATTATAAAAATTTTTTAGGTTTACTTTGTCTACATTTTTTTATTTTTAAAAGATTTTTAAATTTCTTTTGTAAATTTTTTATTTATTTTGATACATACTTTTTTTTTATTTTATTTTGATTAATTCTAATTTTTTAGTAGATTCGAACCAAATTTTATTTTTTTTTTTTTGTACTTTTTACACTTTTTTATAGCTTCTTATATTAAGGACATAAACATTTCTCCATCTTCTTCCTATTTATTTAATTGTATTGATGTAATACTGTATTATTAGTCCTTTCTTGCGTTTTAATTAATACTTTAATTTTTGTCATCATTTCTCCATTTCTTAGAAACAATAATTCTTTCTTTTTAAATTGGTTAGTTTTTATTTTATAATTACCTATTTTTTAAAACAATTATTTGATGGTTTCATCTACATTTTTTAAACTTCTCCATTTTCTACTTTTTTGAAAGCTTTTATTCTTTTATTTCATATTGCGTAAATTTAATATTGCACTGAATATTCTCATTTTAATATAATTCTTCTATTTCATATAATTTCTTTTCTTTTTATTTTTTTTAAAGTTTCAAAAATTGTATTCATTTTTATTTTACTCAATTTGTAAAATAATTCTCCAATTTTTCTAATTTTAAAATTTTGTTCTCTTCAGTATGTAATATATGTGTGTGATATATTTAAACGTTTTGTTAATTATCATCTTATTTATTATTTTAATTAAAAAAAAGTGTCAGTAAATAGTTTAATTTTTGAAAACAGTTTCTACTTTTTTATACATTTTTTTAAGTCACTATTTCATTCTTGTGTTGTTTTTTAAATTCTTCTTCATTTATCTTTAATCAACTTTTTTCAAATAAACATTTGGAGATCTTTTATAGGCAAGAGGGCACCAAGATGGACATTTCGTATAAAATTTTTGTTTAAGGTGAAAGCGCCTTATGTTTTCTGTCATTTTTGTTGTTTGTAAAGACGAAGATTTTGATGCGCATCTAAAGAAACAAAACCAGTTTGTTTTTCTTCAACACATAGCACGTGATTTTGTGTCTAAAAAAATTTTGTTGTAGTTTTTTCTGAAGTTTGTGAAGTTATTTAAATTTGTAATTTAGAGTAAGTGCTTAGCGTAATAATATAATTTATTTATCGTAAAATAATTATTTTCCACCACGAAATGTGATATTATCGTTAGAGAATTTGATATATCGATGTTTTTCGATGTCTTACTACTTTATACTATTAAGTTATTAAATTGACGTTTATTAACATGTTATTTGTTGGTAAATTCAGTAAAATGCTTAAAAAATAGTTTAGGAATTGTTACACGATGTTTATTTTATTTTTTATTAACATGTTATTTGTTGGTAAATTCAGTAAAATGATTAAAAAATAATTTAAGAATTGTTACACGATGTGCATTTTTTAAAGACTTTTAAGGAAGTGTCCATCTTGGGGGCTTTTTTTAGATTAAAAATTTGAACAATTAGAAAAAATGCTTTAAAACATGTTTTTGTTCAAAATAAAATTTAATCTTTTTGGCCATAAGTTACCTAACAAATTGTACTTTCATCCTGTATAAAACATTTTAATACATCTTATTAAGTTTGGGTACTAGAACATTAAATCGAAGCTATATCCATCTTGGGGACCTCTCCCCTACTGATTAAATTTTAAAAAAATAAATTTTTGATTTAAATAAGTAAATAAATAAATAATTTTCACTTTGTGGAATTAATTTCGTACAAAAACAGTACTGTCCGGGATAATTGTAATTTATATTTCTATTTATTTATAATGATAATCTGTTTATCTTGTTATCTACAAAATAAAATAATTAAATTAAAATGAACTTCCTCTTTTATTTGCAGAATAGACATCATATTTATGACAATTGTGACTTAACAAGAGAAGAAAGTGAGACTTTAAATCTGGCTCAAGCTTTACGTCATGGATTTTCTGATCTAGCTTTGGAAAGCAATTTACTGTTAATTGACTGTCACTTACCACGTGATCTGCACGTTTCAAAATATCATTTTTTAAAAAAATTTCCAAACCCCAAAACTGAAAAATATTATTTCTGTGTTAAATGTTCCATAATTCTAAGTTTTGACAATTCTGATGCAACAAATTGTGAAGAATGCAGGGGACAGTTTTCAAAAAAAAGGTTGGATAAAATTGGACACTATTTTCTCTATCTTCCACTAAAAGAGCAGCTAATTCATTTTTTGAACAGTAAATATTTTACATTATTAAGGAAAGAAAGTGATGAGTCCGATATTGTAAATGGAAAATATTACAAGACATTAAGAGAACAAAATATTATTGGAGATAACGATTTAACTCTTCAGTGGTTCACGGATGTTTAAAGACATTTAAATCATCCAAACCATCCATTTGGGCAACATTGGTACAAATAAATGAATTACCCTACCGATGTAGAAAGGACCACATTATTTGCTGCTCTGTTTGGTTTGTTTCTATAAAACCTCCAATGAATATGTTTCTTCGTCCGTTTATTGAAGAATTAATAGATCTACATGAGAATGGATTTCAAAGCACTACTTACTTAAATAATGAACCTATTAACATAAAAGTTCATAGTCTTCTTGCACCCACAGATTCTGTTGCACGTGCTGCAATTCAGAATATAAAACAGTACAATGGAAATTTTGGATGTTCATACTGTCTTATTCCTGGAGAAACTGTACCTTATGGAAAAGGGAATATCAGAGTATTTTGTGGAGATAGACATGAAGGACGATCTATTCAGCAGCATAAACGGGATTGCAATTTAATTGTTAGTAATTCGGAATTGAAAGATGTGAACGGTGTTAAAGGACCATCTGTAATTCAATTGCTACCGATATTTCATATAATTTGGTCATTTCCTCCCGAGTATCTACACTCTGTTGCTGAAGGAGTCGTGAAACTGTTGGTTTCTGAAATGTTCGATTCAAAAAACCATAAAAAAGATTGGTACTTGGGGCAAAAAGTACAAGATTTTGACAATTTAATTTGCAGTTACAAACCCCCAACTGAATTAACACGTTGTCCTAGATCTATTAAAGAACGTGCCACATGGAAAGGATCGGAATGGCGAAACTTTTTAGTGTACTATTCTCTACTTTGCTTTAAACCGTTCATGAATAAAAAATATTATGAGCACTGGTTCCTTTTTGTGTACAGTATAAACATTTTTTTGAAGCAAAAAATCAGTGATGTTGAATATACTGCACCATCAAAGGCAATCAGACTATTCGTACTTGATGTAGAAAACCTGTATGGTAAAGAATACATGAAATTTAATGTTCACATCTTACTACATATTCCTCAGAGTGTTCGCAATTTCGGTGCTATCTGGGCCTGGTCAGCGTTTCCATTTGAGCACTATAATGGGGTTCTTAAAGTTCTATTCAAAGGAACTCAGTATCTTCCAGAGCAAATCGCCAAATTCTATTCAAGACTGAGACACGTTAAATTATCTTCAGAAGTATTCAGTAAACCAAACTGCAGTTTGAAAGGAAAACAACTGTTTCAAACTGTTATGAAAGAATGTAAGGTCAAACGCTGCATACAGTATGGAGAATATTTGAGGGTATTTGGTGCTAGAGAAGATATAATGTTAACAAATGAAGAAAACTTAAAAATTGAACAACTTTTACGAGAGAATGTGAAAAAAGAATGTGGACTGTTTAAAAGATTCATTTTTAAACATACTCTTTTTCACGTAAATTCTTATAAAAATCTAATAAAAAGATTTAATTGTGTTATTCAGACCACTGATTTTAATTTTGCAATTATTACAAAGCTTTTGGATGTTTTAACTGTCTCCAACTGTAAACAACAAATAGTGATTGGGCAAGAATTGAAGTTGACAGAAGAAACAATATGCCAATTTGAGCAATTTTCTTCAAATGAAATATGTTATGTGGTGGAAGAATCGAATTGTTGTATTGCTTTCTTACCATCGAAAATTTGGAAAAAATGTGTGTATTTACCATACGAGGGAACAAGAAAATGTGTTATTCCTGTACCAAATGTACATGAAACAGATTAAATTTGGTAAGCAATTATTATTCTTAATACCATTATTTTATTAACATAAAATAAAAATTTATATTTTACAGAATTTCAAATTAACTAAATTTATTGAAAGAAATTTTTATTTAATTAAATTTTAATTCAGCAATATTTTCAATGTAGAATTTTTAATTAGTCAATTCAAAAAGATGCTTAAGGTCGCCCACATCTTCTCCAAAACTCAATTGTCAGAATATCCATTTGACCGAATTTTAGTTATCCAAAATTGCATTTATCAGAAATTTAATGCTTCCGAAATTGAATTTCTCAGAATTCTTCTTTGTGGGCAATGTCATTTACTAAAAATCTTACTTAACAGAAATTTCAATTATCAGAAATGTCATACATTAGGGTGGTCCGAAAACAAAAATATTTTTTTTAGTGCTCTCACCCCCTAGAATTGTTCTATATCGAAAAAAATACCCCTATTATTTGTTTACGTTTTTTATTTATTTAGATGGTGCTCAAAGCGCTCAAAGTTTCCCATGCAAAATGCATGGGAAAAAAGGCTTTTTCGTAGAAATGGTATAGAATCGCTGAAAATCAGTATTTTTCAATCGCCCAACTTTATTTCTCTTCAGAAGACTTTAAACAATAATGCCAAATTGTTTATTTAACGATTTCTTAATATTTACTATTTTTTAAAGGGCAACAAAAAACACCATAAATTACAAAATTGGGTTTTATTGGATTTTTTTGGGGCCCTTTAAAAAATAGTTAATATTAAAAAATCGTTAAATAAACAATTTGGCATTATTGTTTGAAGTCTTGTGAAGAGAAATAGAGTTGGGCGATTGCATTTATCGAAAATCTTATTTGTCCGAAATAGCATTTAATATAAATCTCGTTCTTCAAAAAATTAAATTATTACGAATTTCATTTATCAAAAATTGTATTTATCAGAAATATCATTAGTCCGAAATTGCATTTGTCAGAAACCTAATTTATTAGACAAAGCGTTTAACAGAAATCTCATTTGTCCGATATTGCATTTATCAGAATTCTCATTTGTCCGAAATATTATTTTTCAGAAATCTCTTGTCAAAAATGTTAATTATTAGTAATCTTATTTGTCAAAAATTGCAAAAATTGATTTCGGACAAACGAGATTTCTGGTAAATGCAATTTCGGAGGAATTAGATTTCTGATCATTTAAATTTCGGAGAAAACAGATTTTTGATAAATGCTTTTTTGGATAAATGAGATTTCTGATAAATGCAATTTTGGATAAATAAAATTCGGTCAAATGGATATTCTGACAATCGAGTTTTGGAGAAAATGTAGGCGACCCATGCTTGATCCTTTGACATATAGTGAAAACTGATTTTTTTTATGAAAAACAATTAAATACATTTTTAAATTATTACTTATACAATTTTTAATTAAAAATAATTGTGGATTTGAAATATTTTGTCATTTATGCACTATCTACAATTGCGTGTTTTTAAAATATAATGAACAATTGCAATTCTTATCGAATTAAGTTAAAGAATGGATTATTTTGTTCTTTAAAACATTCTTTATATCCCTGGCGAAAGTATCGGATTGAGTTCCAATCAGTTTGAATAAGTTTTAATTAGTATTCTTCCGGGGCATTCCAAAATTTGTTTCAGAGCTAATCCGTTGTTATCCGAATCTAAAAATGGATGTATCTTGACAGAAAATTGTTTCCGAATCATTCCGAATAAATCCGATTCATTCTGAAGATAAATTTTTATCCGTTTGAATCCAGATATTTTATTCCGAATCATTCTGAATAAATCCGTTTCAATTTTAGTCGGGTTTATTTGAATATGAAACGGATTGATTCGGAATGAAATAACGGGCTTGAAATGGATTAAAATTTAGCTTCGGAATGAAACGGATTAATTAGGAATGATTCGGAAATAATTTTTCGTCCTGTTAAATCCGTTTTTAGATTCGGATAAAAACTGATTGGCTCGGAAACAAATATCGAAATACCCTGGAAGAATACTGATTAAAACTTATTCAATCTGATAGAAATTCAATCCACTCATTTTGCCAATGATTTCAACTTATAGAACGTGATTACAAATATTTTGCTTAATACGAGTAAAAATTGTATAATGTTACAGTAGGAAATAATCCATTATTTAACATTAGATGATAAAAATTGCAACTTTTTATTAGGTTGTCTTTCACACTTTTTACACAATTATCTAAAGTGATGAATTTTCGTTCTAGAATGGTTCTTTTTTTACAGAAGTACATTATCAGCAACTTTACCGAAGAAAATTTTCATGAGGTATTTGACAGAACCATGGAAAGAACACGAAAAGATGCTAAGGGTCAGACAATAAAGCTGTTACAATATCAGTAACAACTTTTAATTAAATGTTTTTATAAAGAAATGTTTCCTGCAATTCTAAAAATAAAAATTAACATTTATGTATATTGCATGTACAATTTTTTGTCATACAATTCATAGCTTCTTAATAATTTATTATACAAAGTCATGTATATTTTACTCTATTATAAAGTATTATTAATAGTTTTTAAACCTAAAAAAAAACGTCTAAAAATGTTTTTTATGACAAGAAAACCTGAAATAAAGAAATTGTTGATTGATGTAAGAAAAGGATTTCAGTGGATTTTTAACAGTATTTGGTAATTTTATAAAAATTAAATAATTTAAAATCGATTCAAATTTTTTTTCAACATGTATTTTTATTTTTTTCAAATTTTAATTATTTTTGTCATTCTTCAATTATTTTCCTCAAATTTCAATTATTTCGTTTCAATTTTTTAATTTTTTAATTTTTTTTTTCATTTTACAATTTTTTTTTAATTGAATTATTTTTGAGATTTTCGAATTATTTTCTTAAAATTTAAATGGCCTTCCCGGCTAGGGGCCCCAAATTAATGTCAGTAATTTTAAACTCATTATTGCTTTCTCACTTTTTCACTTAAATCCTCATTATTTACTCACTTTTTTCATTTAAAAACTCACTATTTACTGACTTTTTTCACTAGTTTTAATAATCAAGTCCTCTGGCAGCCCTGCAAATAATATAATTTATACCTTAAAACATTGAAAGTTGAAGCAGTCAGAATTTATAACCGCTGATATGTTTTATTTTTTGAATTTCATTAAGTAGAAGAGAACATACAAATAGCTAAATATGTACGTGTCGTTTTATATATTTCTATACTTTTTTTTATTTTCAGTTTAACAAAATTTCTGAGATATAATAATTTCATGTAACAACAATTTCTAAATTATAAAATTCTTATTTGAATAGCTGATTGAAGTGGGAAACGTTTCTGAGCAACGAATGAAATTTTTTTTCAAATTATTATTTTGTTATAGAAACACAATTATGATAAAAAACCCCTAAAAAACTATTTCAAAATACTTTTAAGGGTTACAACCCCCCCCCCTTTTTTTATATCAATAAAAAATTTTAATTTTCATTCGTTGCTCAGAAACGTTTTATTCAATCAAGTATTTGAATTATAAGTTTTCATATCTTCTTAATAACTATATTTTTATTTATTTGAATTAAAAACATACATAATTCTGAAAACTATACTCTGTTTTAATCAACCTTTTTATCATCATAATTAAAATATGTTAAAATCTTCATTAAAGTTTAGAAAACAAGGTAAAAGGAATGATAATCTAATTTGGCTAAATGAAAACATGTGTTCATAGATTGTTGACAAATGAATATTTTCACCAAATACACAAAATAATAACTGAAAATTTAAAAAATCTTAAGTTTTGATAATTCTTTTGTATTCAATAAATTATTTCAGGAATTTTCTCAACTGTTCTCAACTGTTTATTCTTGCATAATATCTTTATTTTCACAGCTTTTTAAATTGTATAAATAGTAAATACACCTTTTTAGTATCAATAAAAGTATAGGAGCAACTGAAAGTACTAAATCACTAAACTTATTGTTCAACAGTCTTTAAAATCACCAACCTGTTATTAATTTAAAAATGTATTTTTATTTAACTACATTTCGTTAATTTGTCACCTATTTATTAATTTTTTTTTCTTTTTAAAAAATGTTAATTTATCAAAATCTTAAACATTATAAGTCTCAATAAAAGTTCATTTTAATTTTGACAAAACAGTTTATTATGAATTAGAATTTTCATTAACTATAAATTTGGATCACTCAAATTCGAAATTAAATTTACATTAATTTTAAACTATCTAAATTTTAATTTATACTAATTTTAATCAATCGCAAATTCAGTCGTTTTAAATTTAAATTTAACTAAATTTTTATCAGTATTAAATTTCAATAAATCTAGATTTCAATTTATTTAAATTTCAATCGGTTCTAAATTTAATTCAATTTAATTTTTTTAATTGTACTTTTTAAAATTTTCTTACGACCTATTAATTAGAACTTAGTGACGTCTAAAGAGACAATGATGTTTTTAAATTCAATTTTTAAGATCATTTTTCTTATTTTTTCAAAGAATTCATACGATTTCTTAATTTTAATTACAAAAACTGACAAATTAAGTAACCCGTAGGAGAGTGGGTTTTCTTTTCTTTTAATGCGTACATTTTTTATACTAACTTACTTTAATTATTATGTTGAAAAAAATTAATAAATTGAAAAAAAGTTAAAAATCTCAACTTTGTAGGTGTAATAATCATAAATAAATATTTCACATTTAAATTTTAATTTTCTAGAAGGCTTCACTTGATAGATATAAGGATTCTAAGCTCAGGGTGAGAAGGACTACCACCAATATTTTAAGAAAATATTTTACAAAGGAATTGGCATTACAATTTGTTTCGGCAAGAAAAAAGGCAGGGAAACATATTTTTAAAGGCACAAAAATGTTTGAGTGCATCAAGGGTAAAAATTAATTTTCATTTTATAATTTTAATGCAAAAATAATTATTTTAGACAATCTGTAAATACGTGTCACACTTTTTAGATTCTTTGATTCTTAATCACAAAGATCCAACAACTGGACTTCCAATTACTGAAGATTACTTTTTAACTGAGTTAAAAACAGTATTTCCTAATGCCAAAGATTGGGAAGGTGGTAGGATGGCAAGAACAACAGTAGTTGCTCCAACAGTTGCTCCTCAACAGTAATATTATATTTTCTATTCTTAAGTAAATCTAACAGTTCCTATTACTCATTTTTAAAATTTCATTTTTCAAGATATAGTAGATTTAACATGTATTTTTTTAGATATTGTCGACCAAAGAATATTATCTAAAAATAAATTTCTTTATGTTAAATGTCACATATCTTGTTTTTTATTTAACTTTTTAGTAAATTACTATAATTATTATGATTAAACACTAAAAATTAATAAAAAAAACACATATATAACATATATATTAGATCGGAATCTATAGTCGAATAATAATAATTTAATTGGATAAAATTAAGTATAGTTTTAATAACTTTGTAAAAAATAAAGCTTGTAATATTCGAAATAGTATTTGGCATCAACATTATTAAATTATTAATTAATTTTATCCAACTAAATCATCATTGATTGACTGACATTATTAAATTATTAATTAATTTTATCCAACTAAATCATCATTGATTGACTGAAGGTTCCGAAATAGTATGCGTACCGTAAATTTAGTAAAATTATGAAAAAAAAAGTTATTAAGATGCATCTTTCGGTTAACAGGCCAGAAAAAAAGAATCAAAGAAGAATCAAAAGTTTCTTCCAAAGTATGTTCTTCGGAAAAACTGTGTATGTTCGTTTTTAGGAAAAAAGTAATGTAACTCATTCTTTAATTACACACGTTTTATTTATTATTTTAATAGGAATAAATTAGATTAGAAATAAATCTGCAGCTATTTTTTTTAAACTACACCGTTATAATAATATAATTTGTTTTTAAAAAAACCGTTTTATTCATTAGACAAATCATATTTTTAAAACAGTATAGTTTTTTGAAAATTCGTTTCTATTAAGCTGTAAATCTATTCCAATCTAATTTATTTCTGTAAATTATATAGACTGAATTCATTTCAAATTTTTCAAAATTTGCAGGTGGGGTCTCCGATTCTTCTGTAAATTTAAGTATTTGTTGCAAATGCTTAGTATAAAGTAGTCTTGGCAGTGGTTATGAAAAAAAAAAATTTTTTGGGATTTTATGAGTATGTGCATCCATAGGGTCAAAATATCATTTTTCCGAAAAAGCAGTCACAAATTTTTTTCAAAAGGCTGTCATTTCAACAAAAATGAATATTTTTAAATTTTTTTTTCTTGAGTTTAGTAGCTTTTTTGATAATCTTTCGAACCCCGTTTGAAATTTTAAAAAATTTTAAAAATTTACAAAATGGCGGCCATTCTTTGAAAAAACAAAAAATTCAAATTTCTCAAAAACATCATTTTTTTTTTGCAATAATTTTTTATCAGATGAATGAACTAATAGTGAATGTTTTTTTTAAAAGGTTTGGTTGGCTCTAAAAGCCTGTGAGAGCCGCAGGATTTTTTTTTAGAAAATTTCGTAGTAGCCATGAGGAACGCAGCAGAAGCTATTATATCTGTTGTCATTAAAAAATTTATATATATATTTATTTAATCTTATAAACAAAAAAGGTATTTTTTTGTTGTTTGTATTCATTTTGCTTCCTCATAGAGGAAACTTTGTGATCGTGAAGATTTTTTATATTCCATAAATAGTCGACATCGACTCATTTTCATCTAAAGAGTGTATAATTAAATGTCCAGATGTATGTATGTGTGTATGTGCGTGTGGCTGTGTGTGTGTGTGTGTGTGTGTGTGTGTGTCTGTATGTGTATGTATATCGTTTTCTGTGTAGAGTAATTCCGGGAGAGTTGGAACACCGGGAGAGATGGTTTCACGGAAAATTAATCATCAAATAAAATTTTAATTACATACGTAAGAGTCAAAAAGTTCATAAACAAAATATAAAATGGTAATTTCTTGGTAGAAAAATTATAAATAAAATTCTGTTTCACAGTTTGCAAAACCGAGGTTCGCGAGAATATCCAAATATGGAAGATTAAAGATTGTAAAAGTTCGAAGATGTTTGCAAAAAAAAGTTCTAAAATGACATAAAGAAAGTATATTTTATTTATTAATTGGCTTCTGCTACTCAATTTTCTGTCATAAGGGCATTTACAAAAAATAGAAACACCGTGTTCCATCTCACCCGGACAATTTCATCTCTCCCGGAATCGTTGCTTTTGTTCTAATTTCTTTATAAATAAAGAAGAAATGACAAAAATTAAAAACCGTTTCACGTGCGAATGTACGAAGGTTATTGTTCAAGTATATTATAAGAATTAGAATTTTCTGCTAAATTCCTTAGATTTTGCAGTGGTGTTAAAAAAGGGGTCCCATCTCTCCCGGACTTACCCTACAGGATGTCTTGAGAACGCTTAAACGGAGTCCAATGAAATTTGCATGACTCATTAAGCTCATGAATATCTACATTTGGACACAGGAATTTTTGAAAAAGTTTATAATTATTTATTTAAAGTAAATTTTCCTACTATTTCCACACAAAAATATAACTACAATTAACAAACAAAAATTTCATAAACTACATGAAAATTAAGTCCATTTCATGAACATTTTGCTTCCAAGGAAGCAAAATAATTTGCTTCCTCATAGAGGAAGCAATAATTTCATAATATAAAAGTTAATTCGAGAAGTTATTAAAAAAAATAATTTTAAATGCAAAAAAAAAAGGAAAAAATATTAATTACTTTACGCATTTTTGATCATATATAAAAGTTATAAAGATCAATCGATTCGATATTCATGAATTTAATGAGTCATCCAAACTTTATTGAAATCAGTTTAAGCGTTCTCAAGATATCCTGTACACAAAAAACGATATAGAAACACATACATACAGATACACACATACAGACACACACATACATACACACACACACACACACACACATACATCTGGACATATGATTAAAAATGAAAATTTACGATTTTTAGATGAATATTTTGGAATATAAAAAAACTTCACGATCACAAAGTTTCCTCTATGAGGAAGCAAAATGAATACAAACAACAAAAAAATACCTTTTTCGTTTATATGATTAAATAAATATATATATAAATTTTTTAATGACAACAGATATAATAGCTTCTGCTGCGTTCCTCATGGCTACTACGCAATTTTCTAAAAAAAAATCCTGCGGCTCTCACAGGCTTTAAGAGCCAACCAAACCTTTTGGAAAAGATTCGCTATTAGTTCATTCATCTGATAAAAAATTATTGCAAAAAAAAAAATAATGTTTTTGAGAAATTTGAATTTTTTGTTTTTTCAAAGAATGGCCGCCATTTTGTAAATTTAAAAAATTTTTTAAAATTTCAAACGGGGTTCGAAAGATTATCAAAAAAGCTACTAAACTCAAGAAAAAAAAATTTAAAAATATTCATTTTTGTTGAAATGACAGCCTTTTGAAAAAGTTTGTGACTGCTTTTTCGTAAAAATGATATTTTGACCCTATGGATGCACATACTCATAAAATCCCAAAAAAAATTTTTTTTTCATAACCACTGCCAAGACTACTTTATACTAAGCATTTGCAACAAATACTTAAATTTACAGAAGAATCGGAGACCCCACCTGCAAATTTTGAAAAATTTGAGATGAATTCAGTCTATAACAAATCAAAATCGCATCAGTTTAAAGAATTTTTATAAATACCATGTAAAAAAAATAATAATAATAATGGCACTTAAATTGCAAATAGGTAATAGTAAAGGGTCTAGTAAGGGTCTAGTAGGGTTCTAGTAGGGTTCTAGTTGGGGCCTGCTGTATAAATAAGGCAATAGTAGGGTGGTCTCACTAGTGCCTGATTAGTTACTTTAGTTAGAACCTAATTTTCAAAGCGTCACACTATTAGTTAGGTCCTGATTATTTTTCCACACTAGCACCTAACTACTAATAGGGCAATCCAGCTAGATCCTTCCTAAAGCCTACTTTCAATTTCTACACGGGGCTAAACCTAAAACCTATCTAACGATTTAACGCTCGCAGCTATTTTATCGGTATGAAAATTCTACAATAAAGCAGGATGAACTTCAACTATTTTAGATATGTGTTAAAAGTATATCTACTCTGTTTTGTTTCTTATTTTCATACCGATACAATAGCTGCGAGCGTTAAATCGTTAGATAGGTTTTAGGTTTAGGGTTCGAATCCTCCGGTCGCGTTTAGAATTTTTAATTTGTTATAAAAAGTACAAATAGAATAATAAATAATGCTAATAAGAATTAATAAATTTAGAAATATTAAAAATATTTTTTTTCATTGCTTTTAAAAGTTTATGAAAATTCCAATGGAATATTCCTGCAATATTCCTGATATATTCCACAAAAATATCCCTAGTAATTAAAAATATTTTTTTTTCTTCTCTGTTTTTTATTCCAATGGAATATTCCTGCAATATTCTTGATATATTCTATTGGGTATATTCCGTAGGAATATTTCAGGTATATTCCGTAGAAATATTCTCGGCATATTCAATCAGAATATTTATCACACTTTTTATTGGAATTATTTTTTAATATTCCGCTGGAATATTCTAGGAATGTAAAAAAGGAATATTCTAGTAGTCGGACATTTCTACATTCCCGGAATATGAATGGAATACTCCCAATGTTCCAATGGAATATTCCAGGAATATGGATGGAATATTCATTGCTATTTGGGAAGCTAAATTGAATTATTTTTAATTATACTTTACAGCTTTTAACAGAAAAAAAATCCATCGGTGCGAAGATTCGAACTTGAATTTTCAACGCACAAGATGGGCACTCTATCCACCCAGCTACTTTAGGCTGTCCCAGGTGACCCGGCCGGACGCGACTAGTACATTATTATGAGCTAGTTGCGTGCTACTTGCGTGCTGAATAATTTTTTGTACTTTAAATAATAAATATGATAACAAACATAAAGAAAATAATTGGGATCAATAAACAGAACTTAGATGAAGACGTTTGCAAAATAAATCAATTAAGAAATCACGAATTATTATTGAAAAATGTGTAAATGAATAAACGAACTACGTGGTTTTTAAAATAAGAAAATATGTTAAAATAGATGAAAACAACCTAATTTGTACTTACAGGGAAGAAATAAGGTTAATTTATTTTATTATCCAACAACAACAAAGCTTTATTGATGTTTGATGATAAAATAAATTAACAAAAATAAAAACCTAAAACCTAACCTAAAAAACATAAATAAATTAAATTAAATTATAATAATTATGATTATAATTATAATTATAAATTAAATTATTCATCTCTTGATTTTTTTTTATTATTTTTTTTTTATAAAAAAAATAAAAAATAACCTACAATTATTGTTTATACCTGTACTAGGACGCAATGAGCTGATTCAGAAGTATCTTGCTCTTGGCCTATTCTATTCTGCTCCTGGTAAGTAACAGCTCACCCAGCCACCAATACACCCTCGACCTGCGCTCACTATTTACCACCCGATTCCTCTCCGGTAAATATATAGCGGTTGAATATAACAATCTAATGTTACTGTCTTTCGCCAGATCTCTTGCTCCGATTTAAACGATCCTCTCACGCGCGTGCCTTTCTACGTGGTACAATATTGGGAAGTTATTGGCGTCTTGAATGCACCCCAGTTTATCCAAATACGTGAACGTTTCAGGGGCCAGGTGACCAGAGTTAACCAACTTCATCAAGCTTACATTATCCGTCGCAAATGGCTGTGCAATGAGGGGATTGACTCTGTTATCAGAAGCCTTCGAAATATGATTTCGAATAAGCTTGATGATGAAACAGTCGACTCGGGTCAAATCCGCCTCATTGTACAACCTCTCGTTAGAAATGAACCTTTTCTAATCGGAACTACTGTCCCTGTGCCGCTTCAAACACACCCTTAAACAAGTTCTCTCGAACATTCTTATCGCCTCCATTGTTACTGGTGAGATCCCGAACCAAATCGGGCACCCGTATGAGAGGATCAGTCTAATCAGAAGTACATAACACATTATTTTGATCCTGGAATTCAGCTTAGAGAAGAAGAATAATTTTTTTGTGTTTAAAAAGGGCTTTTCTAGCTTTGTCCAAGAACACTTTAACGTGCTCAATAAACTTTAATCTATCGTCAATTGTCACTCCTAAGTAGTTAACTGCTCTTTTGTGTTCTATTGAAATTTCTTCTTCTCCTTTCGCTTGTATTCCAAAGTCTCTCCAGACCACGTTGTATTTATTATCTAGCTTCTCCATTAACGGTCTAAACAATATAGTTTCACACTTCTCATAAAAGCATTTCAGTTTCCATACTTTAAAAAAATTACAAATATCGAGAAACAATTTCTGAAGGTCTGCCTGTGCTTTGAATATACACGCGTTTATTATATAGACCACCAGTTCGTCGGCGAAGCCTATACCATTTTTTCCTCTCTCTCCGTTAATCCCGTAAGATCTGAGTAACTCACACACATAGATATTGAAGAGGATCAGCGAATTTACCGCCCCCTGTTGTAGACCGTTTTCCAGAGCGTAAATCGTGCTAATCGCTTTGTCAGTTAAGTGAATGTACATTTTTCTACCTGAGCACATCGCACAGACTATTCTTACTATATGAGCCGGGAAGCGCCTCTTCAACAATCTAAAAATTAGTCCCTTCAGCCAAACGGAGTCAAACGCCTTCTCGAGATCTATGAGACATGCTGCTACGAATTTTCTGTCACCTAGTGCCCGACTTATGTCGGAGGTGAACTTTGTTACTACGTGAACCGTCGAGTTCTTCCTCCGAAACCCGAATTGCTCGAAGGAAACAACCCGATTCTCGTCCGAAAACCTCGACACACCGCTGTTGATGAGACATTCGAATAATTTGCAGCAAACTTATAGGTTGGTTGCCAACTTATAAGTTGGCAGCAAACTTATAGGACGGTAGCTTTCCACCCGACTAGGATCCTTATCTTTTTTTAGAAGAGGGATTTTGCTATCTTTCAATTACTAGGGAAATAGCTATTATTTAAGGCATTGTTGAATAGAATTACTAAGTATTTTATACATTTGTTGGGTAAATTTTTTATCGCGATATTTGGGATTAGGTCCACTCCTGTACTTTTTTTTGTTATTTAGTTTGTTTATTATTTCTTTTGATTTTAGAAAATTACAAAAGAAATGACTGTCCAAGTCAAACATGAGGTTAGAAGCCCTATTTCCCTCGCCAAACAACAGTGGCTCGGCTTGACGCCCGCTCAGCTGATTCATCTCCATGAACTCTTTCACCCGCCTCTCCACCATCCCCTCCATGATCGCACTACTTGAACTTTTTTTATATTATTAATATCTAAAAGATACCTAGCTAATATATTAGTCTTATCTATCGGGTTAAACACCACTACCTCATCCCCTACCTTTATACAGTTATTAATTGTTGGATGGTTAGGAGTTTCGGAGATTGATAACACTGCACTTTATTATAAGAACGTTTATTTAATTAGTGATTGAACATATCTCACGTCGTCGTGCACAAAAGAATAATCTAAACTTAATTAATAATGTACACTTCAGAACACAAGGCGCGAAGAGAGCGAATGAACGAGTGCAGCCGGATACATACCGACGAACGTGGTTGCAGTGGCGCCTCCGGTGGCGCTCAATGTGACTATGGAATAATAAAGACGGGCGATTCAAATTTCCAACACTCCCTCCCGCTCGCTCTTTAATTATTCTTAACTCAATATGGTTTTAATATTTGAACGAAAATGAAATTGAATTTGTTGTCTCTCCTTTAAATTCCTCGTCTTTGTCTAGCTAGTATCAGAAACATTAAAGAGTCATTAAACATTTGAATTCATAATTTTATCAACTAAATTTTTATGTACATTGAAGAACAAGGATTTTATAAAAATGTCAACTATTTGTTCTTTAGAACTTATCCACTTAATGATTATAAGTTTCCTTTTAACGCATTCCTTAACATGATGCTCTTTGATTTCTATTATGTGTCTCAACTTATTCCCACCATTTGTTTCAACACGAACACACGCCGCTTTGTTATCACACCATGAAGTCATGGGAAGCAAAGGTTTAGTTATCATTAACTTTAGCACATATGATTGTTTGTGAGTTCGCCAAGCAATTGTGTCTCCAAATAATTTGATCACAAAACCACTAGTGGTCAAGGAGTCCTTGCAATCCCCAAGACTGGAATCTGAAAATGCTTGAATATTGTCCAACTCACCTAAATATCTCAAAGCCAATTTTCTTGTTCCATTTAAGTATCTAAATACTCTTTTCACTATTTTCCAGTCATTTTCAGTACGATGTACTTGATGTCTACTTAGCACATTCACTGCGTAAGCAATATCTGGTCTCGTTGCACCTGACAGATATAAAAGACTTCCTACTGCTTGTCGATAGGGAAAATTTTCCTGCGTTTCGGTTGTGATTAAAGTCTCATCATCAAATTCTTCTTCTCTCATCTTTCTTTCTCTATTGCTTACTTGAAGAGTATTCATGGGTGTTCTTTGAAGATATGATTCATCAAAGCCGAATTTAGCTAGTATTTTATTTATAAATTTTTCTTGGTGTAGTTCTATAATTTTATTTGTTTTATCACGATTGATTTGGATACTCAAAAACTCCTTTGGCTCACCTAAACTAGTTATTTCAAATTCGTTACTTAATTTATTCTTAACTTCTTCCAACTTTTCCTCATCATTACTCGCCATTATTATATCGTCTACGTAAAGAAGCAAAATTAAGAATTTATTCCCTTCTTTCCAAATGAATAAGCATGGTTCCATATCTGAGTTTTCGAGACCTACACTTAACGCTACTTTTGTGAATTTGTCGTTCCATTTTTTGGAACTGATGCGTAAGCCATACAAAGCACGTTCTAATTTTCACACCTTTTTCTCTCTGTCTTCAACACCGTGATCTGTTCCTTCCGGTATTTCCATATAAATTTCTTCATCGATTTCTCCGTTTAAGAAAACCGTTTTGACATTAAATTGACACACCTTTAAATCGTACTTGTTTATGATCCCTAATACAGCTCGAACCAATGGTAATCTTGACACTGGTGCATATGTTTCGCTTAATTCGTATATGTTTTTATCCTTAAAGCCTCTAATAACTGATCTCGCCTTAAAATTTTCAAATCCACTCGCATCGATTTTTCTTTTAAATATCCATTTCGAATCTATTACTGTTACTTTCCTGCCATCTTGCGTTTTACTTGGCCTATCTATTATTTTCCAAACTTCCATTTTCTTTAAGGATAGTAACTCAGCTTCTATGGCCTTTTGCCAAAAAATTTTATTTATTGAGGTCATTGCATCTTTATAATTTATGGGATTGGAGTTGATACTCGCTAACAGAGCATGACATGTTTCATCATTTAGTTTAAGCTCTGTTTCTGATTTCTCTTCTTCAGCTTTTTGCATATGTTCACTTTCAATATAATCCTTTTTCTTTTCAATTTCGGTTTGAACAGGTGTTTTTGCTATAGTTTTGCGTGGTCTCCCCTTTCCACGTTTAGGTTCTCCCTCCCCTTTTATGATTTTTAATCCATGATTTTCAGCATCAACAAATTCTGTGAACCATCTTTCGTTGTTTATCTCTTCTTCAGTTTGCGGAAAATCTCGAATGTCATCTTTTTTATATTTATCACCATAAACTAATTTCTCGTTAAATTTGACGTTTCTGCTTTCGTAAAATTTCCCATCTTCCGGTTTTAATAATTGGTAACCTGTCGGAGTATATCCCACCAATACGACTCGTCTTCCTTCCGCTCTAAATTTAGGTCCAACTTTTCTTTGTACTTTGATGTCAGCGATGCAGCTAAATCTTTTAATCTGATCAATTTTGAAATTATGGCCAGGGTTGAATTTTTCGAGAGGAATTATCATGTTATTAGATTTATGCGGAGTTCGATTGTACGCATAGACTGCATCTGGACTTGCTAGCTGTAATTCCGCACCTAATTCTTGTCATATTTCTATAGTATACCAACCTGTAAATTCAGTACCTTGGTCTGATCGTAAATAACACACTTTTGCGTCATAGCCTAATAAATTTCATGCGCTTCTTACGAAATATTTAAGGCATTGCCCCGTTTCGCTCTTCGTTTTCATGGGGTATGCCATGGCTAATCGCGAATAATCGTCTACGAAAATAGATATGTACCGATAATTTTTAGGATAAGTGGTTGGAGAAATAGGACCCACTACATCTGAGTGTATTATTTGCATTGGAGCAGTAGCTCTGTTTCTGGTTGACAAAAACGGTAACTTATTAAATTTAGCTATTTGACATACTTCGCAATCTAAAAGTTTTTTATCAAATACGACTGAGTTTAAGTCTTTATTTTCAGGAAATTTCTTTTGTAATTGTTTCAGGTATTCTATGGACGCGTGCCCGAATCTACTATGCCATAATAGAGCTTTGACATCTGTTTTTATCTTTGTATTTTTAGACATGGAGTTCTCATCGTCTGAGATTTCTATTATTGGCAGTTCGTCTATATCGTGGAATTTCCTGTCCCATATGGTAATGTCAAAATTGGATTGTTCATAAGGAATTTTATTTACACTCTTATTCTCATCAATAATAAAATTCTGGTTTGAACTCTCATCGTTTGGTTTGTGTTGGTTAACATCTCTATTTAAAATAATGGATTCGTTACACTTTAGTGATTCTAATAATTTTCCCTTTTCTAAAACGCTTCTTGTAAGATATCTATGGACTATGTCTTTCTTTTCAGATAATTTTACGAACACATCTTTGTTTATAATCTCATCAAAATTCAAATTATCGTCTGGAGAATCTTTTATTTCCAGTTGTATTTCCCAAAATGGTCTTTTGTACACACCTGATAATAATTTTTCATTTGAAATGGGATCAAGAATGTCTATCATTTCGTTATCCAGATATATGCCTAAACCCATTTCAGCAAATCTTCGTAAGGAGAGTAAATTTTCTTTTAAAGCTTCAGCAAAAATGACTTTGTTAATTTTAAATATCTCACCGTTATTTAGTTTAATCTCGATCTTACCTACTCCCTCCGTTTTTAAGTCTGCTGAGCTGTTTTTATTGGCACATTTAATTATACCAAATTTAGTTTCTTCAAAAGTTTTAAATATTATTTTCGAATTTGTTAAATGATCGGTCGCACCCGAATCGGCTAGAAACTTGACTTTAGTATTTCTATCGAAATATTCAACATCGTTATTTAATATATTAGTATAAAATATATTACTATTACTAAAATTATTATCTTTATCTTGCTTACCCATGTTGTTATTCCCATTTTGTTGATTTTCCTGTTTATCTTGTTTATTTTGTTTTTCATTGTTTTTCCGGTAATTTTTATTTTGAAATCTCTTATTATTGTTTTTAAACCCACCTCTAGAATTATTATTACCTCGCCCTCTTTTACCATAACTTGGATAACTACTATTGGATTTTCTTTTCCAATTACCCCTTTGATTATAAGAATTAAAATTTTGATTTTTGTACCTTGAGCTCTCTCCTCTATAACCTCTTCCTCTAGTGATTTGTCCATATGTTGACTTTTGAGATGGACAAAAGGCTGCAATATGGTCACCAAATTCGTTACACTTGTAACATTTCTTTCCTTTCCCTTTATTTGGACAATTTGAGCCTTTATGTCCGGTATCTTGGCATTCGTAGCATCTGATATTATTTTCTCCTCTGGCTATATTAACTGATTTTACATCCTTTTACTTGTCTTTTTCTCGCCTAATCGCCTCGTCCTGCATAATCAAAAATTTAAGCTCATCATAGGAAACACTTTTACCTTTTGTATTCTTAGATACGAATTCAATGGTTTGTACAGAAGGTACCGATACCATAATGGCGTTATAAAAGGCATTTCTCTTCTCATCTTCAGAAAAAGGAACAATACCCTGAGAATTTTCATAATCTCTTATCGTATCTTCAAATTTTTCGCAAAATTCTCCCGCCGTTGTTTTGCCAAAAATATATTTCATGTTATATAATTGTTTTCTTACGGTGCGTGAAGTAATATTTACTTCACATCGTTTTATTTCAGCTAATTTACTTAGAATTTGTTTTGCATCTTGATATTGCAAAACTTTCCCGTGATAATTAATATCCAAGTGATTTATTAAGATGTCTCGAACTTTAAATTTTTGTTCAGTTAATTTTCTTTTATCAATCCCACCAGTATTATTTTCCTCATTTATTATATGCAATGAATCCCAAAGATCTCAGTTCAGAAGTAAAAAAATCTTTAAAGTGTGTAATGAAGTAATTATTATTAACTTTTAAAATTTAATTTAAAATCCAATAAGTGGCCAAATTACCATATTACGGAAATCTTTACTCGAACGAACGACACACGACAACGACACAAACCAATTTGAAACCTCAGAGGAGATTCCGCGAGAATTTCACCCTCGTTGGCCACGAAAGTGCGACGATTCACACAAAATTGACACCAGGACAATTTCCAACTCACCAACGATGACCTGACTTCAAACAACCCTCGACGAGATCCTCGGAACAGCACTCTGGGAAGGACACACAGCCACTGCAAACCGCTTCGTGAGGAAGTAAAGTGTTTTACACACCAAACCAGTTAATAAGAAACAAATAATAACACACAATTTGCACTGAGTAAATGGTCTTTAATCAAAATGATAAGCTCCCTCAAACACCAGTCCTTTAACACCCTTAATTCAAAGTTCTTACAACAATCTCAAACTCTAATAACTTCTAATCACTAAATGTGTTCGCGACAACTAACTATACGTCCTACTCGTATTACGCTCGATTAACAAGTCTTCTTTCAAACACAACTATCTTCGACCTTCGACTTCCTATTCACCCTCCGCCCTCTTGTCCGTCCTTCGTCTAGGATTGTTGTCACACTGCTCGCGGATTTGAACCTGTAACGCGAAAACTGACCACTGGCGCAGATGGAAAAGGGGAGAGGGAACTGCTGAATTCAGAATATTCAGCGACCAAGAAATCACCCAAAATTTACGAGGGAAATTACTTATTAGCGGAAAAACGTCAGTCAGGCTCGTCTCAAGAAAAGTCGAACCCAGGCGCAGATGTTTAATAATTTTCCCTTATCTGCTTATTTAAATTAATACTAATAATACTTAAACTCTTAAGTAACGAAACACTTCGTTACAATCCCCCCCCCCCCCCACCTAGGCCGATAGTGGCTAGTATCGCCGATCCATCACTATTTATAAAACAGAGTACTGGCATTCCTTCGCCTCCTTTCCTCAAGAATTGTCAAGGAACTCTAAAGGTCGAGTCCCATTGCTCCGTTTTTGATTGCGTTTTGGAACTATGAGTTATTCCCCTAGCATTGCAATGTGTCCCATCTCTGCTGTACCTGACAATTTCCTCCCTGTTGGTTGTGTTTAAAATTTAAATGTTGATATTGTTTTTTCGAATTTGAGACGTTTGTAAAACTATAGAAGTTGCCGACTACAACGTGTTTGCAGAAATGGCCCGGGTAAGAAATTTTAAAATTAATAAATAAAATACTTTATATAAACTTTCCTCTTTTTGAGATTATGTATTTTCATTTTAACATTTTTTATATTATATGTTATAATTAACTAGATGTATGAAATACTATTTTGAATTGCTTTTTTTGAGGTTAGGTATTTTAATTTTAATGTTCTAGAAAAATAGATTTTTAAAAGGAATATTATTTTATTTTTAATATGCATTTATTAGTTAAAGTTATAAATTAAATGTTATATGATGTTGTATTTATTTTATGATTGTTCAAGTTTTGTTATTTATTCGTAGGTGAAACAAAAGTGTGGCTATTGTGGTGTGTTATTTAATGTTTCTCATGATCTTTCTAAACATAATTGCTTTCAAAATTATAATGAAGACACACAGTTTATAAAAATTGATGAAAATCATGTTGTAACAATGAGTAAGTTTTCCTATAACATTTTGTTGTTAATATTAAAAAAAAATTTATATTTCTGTATTAGGTTTTGTGTTTAAAATTTTTTATTTCAATAAAAATGCAAAGGAAATAGTCAGAACTATATAGCATATATGGATTCTTAAATTTACCCAGGAGTTTTAAATCCCTGTAATTTAAAACAGTATTTTTTCAATCATTTCTTACATGTGTTTATTATTTTTTTTAGTTACTCCAGACTTTGATAAAAACAATGAGGAGCAGGTAAGAAGCTTTGATTGAATTACTGAGTGGGATGAGTCTTTGATTACAGCAGTATCTCAAAGACCTGCTCTGTATAATTATCTAATACCTGTAAAAGAACGTTCTGAATTGAAGATTAAAGATCTATGGCAAGAAATTTATAACGTTTTAGGTTTGTTAATAAAATACTACTTCTCGACGCACCCCGTTGATAAAGTGTTTATTAAAAAGCCAGGTTAATAAAATGTTAATTTGAAAAACAGTGGAATGTCACTTTTATAATTAATTTTTTTGGATATGATTTCTATTAAACTGTTTGTTTAATCAAATGTCTTTTGAAGTTTTGTCATAAAATGTTAATTGGACCGAACGATGGATACATTTGTTTATTAATTCAAATATGCAATAACATTCTGTATAACATTCTTTATAACCTTGCTTTAACATTATTCTACTGTTTTTCAAATTAACATTTTATTACACTGGCTTTTTAATAAACACTTTATCAACGGGGGGCGTCGTTCTGCACTGTTAAAAATAAGAAACACGCTTTACACCAGAAAGTGTGAAAAATGTGCAAACATCCTTAAAAGTGTGAATTTTATGTCAATCACACTTTCAAGGTTTAATGCCAGTGTTACGGTGCGAAGTTCTCACAGCTTACGTGACATTAACACCGCACGGTGCGAGTGCTAAAAGTGAGCACGGGTGATTACACTTAACCTTATTTTTCCATCTAAACACAAATTCTTAACTTTTTAAACTATAAATACAAATTTTTACTGACATGTGGCGATTGTCGCGCCACGCCCTACTCTTCCTGAAACTAATTAGACAAAGATAGTAGATGTAGAATCTACGGAGTTACGTTAGTTAACATTCTGCGTCTGACTATTGTGAAGACAACATCGTATATATTAAAAATGTGTTTTTATTAATAAAGTTCTTATTAACTGTTCTCATGTTTGATGTTATATTATTTAACTCATAGAGTTAACTGAGGTCATGGGTCCTCAATTATAATTTATCTAAATATATTAATATCAGTTATAACCAACTAGAATATACCCATAAATGGTGACCCCGAACAGAACAAAAGTGAACAGTTTTACTTTTCTTGAACCTGAAATTTAGTGTTATCAATAAAATACAAGTGAGAATTAGTTCTGAAAACACAAGCTTTCTCATTTATACGATAAATTGTGCATCCTAACACAATCAAACATTTTATGACGCAATCTTGGGACGTTTAAAACCATCGTCATTTAAATGCGTCGCAGATATTTACATTTTAAACAAATTCAGTTAAGATACAAAACTGACATTTGTTGATCTTTTTATCAACTATAATTCATCCGATCATTTTGATGACATACTTTCGTCGCTAAAGAGGGCAACTACTCCAGAGATATCCGGAAAATTAAAATCTTTCATTCTGACCGAGGAATCCAGCTAATTTCACCGGCCGGCAAAATCCAGTTTTCTACAGGAACTATATTGATATTTCTACGCAGTTATCACCGCCATCTTTGATCTCGTCTATGTTGTCTATTGCGCAGCTTCTTTGACCATCTTCATCTGACGTCACAAGGCTACAAGCGTCAAAATTCGCTACAGTTTGTATTTACTGCTTGCAAGTAATATTTTAAGAATTTGTTTAAAAATATTTCATCGTTATACAATTTCGATATTTTCAAAAATTGATTCTATATTAATTTATCTTTTCTAATATTAAGATAAGGAAGTAAAATTTTTAAATTAATTTTAGTTTTTACACTTTTTCGTTTCGAATTTTCTTTACTGTAAGGTTTTTATTTACTTTTAGTGAGGGAACGTTTACGAGATCTTTATAAACTTTTCTTTTTTGATATATCAAGAGTTCTGATTACAAATCAAAATGGTTTTTCCGAGAAGCCCAGATAAGAATAACTCAAATGAAAAGGATGATTTTGAATCAGCGGAACCAGGTTTGAACGACAAAGGTAATCTTTTGGATGGGGCCATTGGGGGTTTACCTCCGGATCCGTCCAAAGTACAATCACCGTTTAACAAAAAATCAGGTGGTTATCCGCCACCACCAAATCTCGGCAGTCCTTTTCAATTCGGTAATAATATTTACCAACCGTTAAATCCTAATAATCGGGAGATCGCTAGATTACAACAAGAAATTATTTCTTTACAAAATCGTGTTACTCAACAAACGATCAGGCTTCCTAAATTTAATCGTAAAGATCCAAATTATTGGTTTGCGCGTGTCGAAAGTATTTTTCAGAACGCTAATATTATTCTTGAAAGTGACAGGTTTAATTTGATATCAAATGAATTGGACGATGAAGTATCGGCTTGCATTAGAGATATAGTTCTTGCTAATCCTCGACCTCCAGATATTTTTTCTCAAGTAAAGAGAAGAATTATTTCTACTTTTTCGATTTCAGCTGAGTCGCGATTCAAACTTTTACTTAAAGGAAAAATGGTGACGCCAAACAAACCTACTCAGTTACTCGCGGAACTACGCCGATTAAACGATAATAATTTATGCTCCGAGGAATTTCTTAAAGCCGTGTTTTTTGAAAATCTCCCTTCGACTATTCGTTCTATTCTTGCTCCTACTCGTGGAAATACTTTAGATGAACTCGCGAAATGCGCAGATCGGATCGCCGAGGAGTTTCAATCAACAGAAAATCAGGTTTCGGTCGTAAACACGGTTCCATCATATGATCAGATACTTCATACTCAAATACTTGAGTTAACAAGTAAAGTAGCAGCTCTTAATACTCAAGTCAATCAATTGACTCAACAATCGAGAAGTCGTTCTTTAACGCGGAATCAAAATTACCAACCACGACAACAATCTCAGAATCGGGAAAAGAAAAAATTCTGTTGGTATCATCGTAAATTTGGTAAATTAGCTACACGTTGTTCTGATCCTTGTGAGTGGGTACCTAAATTAAATACGGGAAATTAACTTCGCCTTATTACACGGAGACAATTATTCAAGGCGGCATATCCCGACGTCTCCATATACTTGATAAAAAAACTAAATTGAATTTTTTAATAGATTCAGGTTCCGATATTTCATTGATTCCTATTGATCCTAAAAATCATTCAAAACCTTCAAAACTCGTTTTATTCGCTGCTAACAATTCAGCTATTTCTACGTTCGGTGAGAAACTTATAAATCTTGATTTTGGGCTTCGCCGAGAAATTCCTTACCCTATAATCGGCGCAGATTTACTATCTCACTATGGACTCGTAATTTATCTGCAAAATAGTAAACTCATTGATACTGTCACAAATATTTCAATCAACGGATCAATAAAGTCAATTCCATTTGTCGGTATTAGCGGAATTTCGAAGTCATCCCCTTTTGCCAATATTCTCAGAGAATTTCCTGAAATTATCGGAGTAACACAGTTCCAATCAGACCTTACTCATGATGTATATCATCATATAGTGACTCAAGGTCCCCCGATTGCCGAACGTGTCCGCAGATTACCTCCTGATAAATACGAAGCTGCAAAAATTCAGTTTCAAAATATGGTCAAATTAGGAATCTGCAGACCTTCCGATAGTCCTTGGGCTTCACCATTACATATGGTTGCAAAAAAGGATAATCAATGGCGTTTATGTGGCGACTACCGCCGATTAAATTCTATTACAACGCCTGATAGATATCCAATTCCAATTTTACAGGATTTTTCCTATCATCTCAAGGACAAAACAATCTTTTCAAAACTTGACCTCCAAGCTGCGTATAACCAAATTCCGATTGCTCCAGAGGATGTTCCAAAGACGGCAGTAATTACTCCCTTTGGACTCTTCGAGTATTTGGTCATGCCTTTTGGTCTTCGCAATTCTGGACAGACATTCCAAAGGTATGTGCATCGCGCAATTGGCGATTTACCTTTTGCTTCTTCATACATTGATGATATGCTTATCGCATCTTCATCAGAAGAAGAACATAGGCATCACCTTCAAATAGTTTTCCAACGTCTGAAAAAGTTTCATTTACGAATCAATCCTGAGAAATGCCAATTTGGTGTTTCCGAAATCCTATTTTTAGGATATTGGATCAATAGCAAAGGTATTAAACCAAATCCTACTAAAGTCGAAGCGATTTTGCAATACACACGACCCAAAACTATTGTTGATCTACGTAGATTTCTAGGTATGATTAATTTTTACCGAAAAAATTTACCTCATACTGCTGAAACTCAAAGTCCTCTCACTGAATACATCCACGACTCCCGTAAAAATGATAAACGTGAGATAATTTGGACAACAGAGGCAATTGCAGCTTTTGATCAAATAAAACAAGATTTAGCCAATGCAGCTCTTCTTGCTCATCCGATTTCGCAAGCTGAGACTCGATTAGTCTCTGATGCTTCCGATATTGGCATAGGAGCTACTCTGGAACAATTTATCGATGGTTGGCTACCTATTGCCTTTTTCTCAAAAAAACTGAATTCAGCTCAGCGTAAATATAGCGCTTATGATCGAGAACTTACAGCTATGTATGAAGCTATAAAGTATTTTCGATCATTCCTTGAAGGTCGTTCTTTCAAAATGGTTACAGATCATAAGCCGCTTACCTACGCCTTTCAACAAAAATCAGACAAAGCTACTCCTCGACAACAACGTCAGCTTTCTTATATCTCCCAGTTTTCAACTCAGTTTGAGTACTTACCTGGTCCAAGCAACGTTGTCGCTGACGCTTTTTCTCGCGTCGATAGTATTATGATTCCCACTGAATTCAATTTAGCTGACCTTGCCAAAGCTCAAGAATCCGACCCGGAATTACTAGAATATTTAAATTCTACTGATACAGCCCTTAAGTTAAAAAAAATCTTTTGTGGTTCTGATCATGCAATTTATTGTGATCTTTCAGGTGAAACTCTTCGTCCTTTTATACCAGTTTCTCTGCGCCAACGGGTATTCAAGCTCTTTCATGAACCTGCTCACCCAAGCGCAAAAGTTATGCATCGTACTATTAGCAAAAGATATGTTTGGCCTAAAATAAATAAGGACGTTTCTGCCTGGTGTAAAATATGCCAAGATTGTCAATTATCAAAAGTATCACGTCACACTATTCTGCAGCCGTCTTATATTATAGCACCGAAATCACGTTTTAAACATGTACATATCGACATTATTGGTCCCCTCCCTATCGATGATGGATTCCGATATTGTCTCACATTAATAGATAGATTTTCTAGATGGCCCGAAGTTGTACCTCTTCGCAATATTGAAGCGAAAACTATCTGCCGAGCATTTATAGATCACTGGTTAACGCGTTTTGGTGCACCTGAAACCATGACCACAGACCAGGGCACCCAATTTGAGTCCTCCTTATTTAAATCTATGCTTCAAACTATTGGTTGTAATCGCATCCGTACAACCGCGTACCATCCAGCGTCGAATGGAATGATCGAGCGTTTCCACCGATCATTAAAATCTGCAATAATGTGTCACGTTTCTACTACTTCTCAGTAGACCATAATCCTATCTACTGTTCTTTTAGGATTACGTTGTAATGTCCTTAAATGCGGTTTTTCTTAGGCAGAATACCTTTATGGGACCACATTACGACTTCCTGGAGAATTCTTTCTCGATGATGATTATACGCCGGATTCTAACCTATTTATGGAGGAATTCCGCGGTCTCATGCGCGACCTGTTCCCGTTGAACACCATCATCGAAATAGAGCATTTGTTCATAAGGATTTAAAAACTTGCTCGCACGTTTTTTTGCGAGTTAAATTAGTCAAAAGATCTCTACAACGTCCCTACACAGGACCTCATAAGGTACTAAATCGAACCTCTGATCATGTCATTGAAATTGATTATAATGGTTTGCGTAAGCAGGTGTCACTCGAGAATGTCAAACCTGCCTATTTTTTGCGAGAAGATGACGACACTCCTGCTCAATTTCAATTAAATTTAGAGTCTAATCTTAATGACAACCAAATGATTCCAAATTTTTTCTCATTCTTCTGACACACCTGTTGTGCTAGTAGAAACCGAAAATAATTCTAAAAATAATCATCTCTCAGAACCTACTGTTGATTTATCAAATAAAACTAAACCGACTAGTATTCTACAACGTAAAAAACATGTACCTAATATTTTAAGAAAAAAGGTTCATTTGCAAATTTAATTATTTTTGACAATAATTTTTTTTATTATAACACAAGTTCACATTTCACAAGTTATAATAACTTACTTCGTAAAAATTTTATTGTATATACTTATTCTTGAATTTTAGATCTTTTTAGTCGAACTTTTCTTTTATAAAAATAAATAATAATAACAAAACAAAAAAAAAACAAAAAAACTGATACGATTTCAGTATTGCTATTTTAGTTTACCTAATTAAAACAAATGTAATTTTTAGTTGTTTAAAATTATTATTCGATTTTGATGTACTAGTTTCAATCCATAGCGTTATCACTGGCGGGGGAGTATGTGGCGATTGTCGCGCCACGCCCTACTCTTCCTGAAACTAATTAGACAAAGATAGTAGATGTAGAATCTACGGAGTTACGTTAGTTAACATTCTGCGTCTGACTATTGTGAAGACAACATCGTATATATTAAAAATGTGTTTTTATTAATAAAGTTCTTATTAACTGTTCTCATGTTTGATGTTATATTATTTAACTCATAGAGTTAACTGAGGTCATGGGTCCTCAATTATAATTTATCTAAATATATTAATATCAGTTATAACCAATTAGAATATACCCATAGACACAAATACACACTGAAGTTAATATTTTAATTTTTCAAAAGATTAATATTATTCCACAAATAAGTAACAACTTTGACACATAAATGTAAAAAGTTAAGCACAATTACGCAGATATTATAGGGTAGGTAAAACGATCACGTGATTCAACATGTACGTGAAAATACGTAGAGCGCGAAATTTTCAATATTTACAATAAATCGAAATCGAAACTAAAGTCAGTTCAACCTAAATAACAAATAATTCAAATATTTCTATCAAATATTAAAAATTCTGGACAAAGCAGGTAACGATAAAATAAAACAAAAAAGGAAATAAACTATTCGCATTATATTAGTTACCATTTTAGCTAGTATTTCTAAAATGATTTTTAGATTTTGAAAACAAACAAAACTTTTTTTTTAATTTTAAAAAAATTTAAAACTCCTCTGAAAAGATATATAATAAATCAAAATTCCTTTAAAAAAATATAATTTTATCCAAATTTTTTTTGCAGGAGATATTAAGAGTTCAAAAATAAATTTTTAACATCTTATGCATATTTTAAACAGTGTTTTATTTTATGTGACAATTACAGTTCCTGAAAAAATTTCTTTCATATTTAGAATATTTTAAAACGACTTATAAAATTGGGGAAATTAAAAAATATTTTTATAATTTTGAGAAAATAAAAACTGTTTTACAGATATGAAGAAAAATCAATTTTTGTTAAATAGAACATTTTCTACAAATCTCGTTCTATAAGAAAAAAAGCTCCAATTGAATTTACTCACATTTGTAGTATATTTTAAACCGAGGTTTACAGTTAAAAAAAATTATATTTTTTTCTAATTTTAAGCAAATAAAAAATAGTTTTGTAAACAATAAAAATCTACCAATTCTTGTAAAATAGAAATTTGTTTGGAAATTATGTTCTATTAGAAATTACTAGTTAACAAATAGTTTTTCAAGATCATATTCTAAACCCAGTCTTGTGTTAAATAAATATAAAAGATTTTTATAGTTTTAAGGAAATCAAAACTGTTTTAAAAAGAAATTAAAGAATATCAATTTTTGAAAAAAAAATTGTTTGAAAAATTTTGTTTTATTAGAGTTGAACAGTTTCCACAAGATTTTATAAAATCTCTATCATACTTTAAACTAATCCTTGCAATTAGTAAAAATTAAATGAAAAACTTATAATTTTACGGAAAAAAACAGTTCTTAAAATGCTAAAAAATATAAATACTTGTAAAAACATATATTACTTGACAAATTTTTTCATATTATAGTTTAACAGTCTCCAAATGATTTCCTGAATTGTCAATCATATTTCAAACCAATTCTTGTAACTAGTCAAAATTCAAAAATATTTTATAATTTTTAAAAGAAAAAAACTGTTTTCAAAATGCTAAAAATAACAATTTTTGTAAAAACAGATATTATGTTCCAAATGTTGTTCTATTTGAGAATATTTTTCCTCGAATAATTCTTTAAACTCTGTATTATCTATTAAAATCATTTTTGTAATTAGTTCAAATAAAAAAAAAAATTCTAATTTTGTGGTGAAAAAACTTGTTTTCAAAATGCTGAAAAAAGAAGATTTTTGTAAAAACAGAAATTTTTTGTCAAATATTGTTCTATTTGAGAATATTTATCCCCGAATAATTTTTTAAACTCTGTATCATGTATTAAACTTATTTTCGAAATTGCCTAAATTAAAAAATATTATTTTAATTTTGAGGAGAAAAAATTATTTTCAAGATGCTGAAAAAATTCAATATTTGTAAAAACAGATATTTTTTGCCAAATTTTATTCTACTTGAGATTAAAATTCCCCAAATAATTTTTTACACTCTGTATCATGTTTTAAAAAAATTTTTGAAATTCGCTAAAATTAAAAAATATTTTTTTAGTTTTGAGGAAAAAAACTGTTTTCAGGATGATGAAAAATATAAATTTTTGTAAAAACAGATATTTTTAGACAAATTTTATTCTATTTCAGAATATTTGCCCCCGAATAAATCTCTAGACTCTGTATTATGATTTAAACTAATTTTCAAAATTGGTCAAATTTAAAAAATATTTTTAAAATCTTGATGGGAAAAAAAATCGGGCCTGTATCATTTTGACACACATTTTTTCGGGCAATTTGTTATATTGTACTCCCGAAGATGAATGTTATATTTTACTCTTTCTGAAATCAAAGATTTTTAAGTCCTATTTATTAAATATTTGATTTTAATACATTAAATTAATATTAAAAGACTTAATTAATCCAGTAAGCTCAATTATTGAATAATTAAAACTTAAAAATCTTTGATTTCAGAAGGAGTAAAATATAACATTCATCTTCGGGAGTACAATATAACAAGTTGCCTGAAAAAATTTGTGTCAAAATGACACGGGCCCAAAAAATCATTTCAAGATGCTGAAAGAATTCAATTTTTATTAAAAAGATAATATTTTTGCCAAATTTTATAATATTTAAGATTAATAATCCACGAAAAATTCTTCACACTCTGTATTATGTTTAAAACTGATTTTTGCAATTGGCTAAAATTAAAAAATAATATTCTAATTTTGAGGAAAAAAAGTTGTCTTCAAGATCCTGAAAAAATTAATTTTTGTAAAAACAGATATTTTTGACAAATTTTGTACTATTTGAGATTATTTGTCCTCTAATAAATCTGTAGACTCTGCACTATGATTTAAACTTATTTTTAAAATTGGTCAAATTTAAATAATAATTTAAAAATTTTTATAGGAAAAAAAATCTTTTCTAGATGCTGAAAAAATTCAATTTTTGTTAAATAGATATTTTTTGACAAATTTTATACTATTTAAGATTAATTGTCCACAAAAAATTCTTCACACTCTGTATTTTGTTTAAAACTGATTTTTGTAATTGGCTAAAATTAAAAAATAATATTCTAATTTTGAGGAAAAGAATTGTTTTCAAGTTCCTGAAAAAATTCAATTTTTGTAAAAACAGATATCTTTTGACAAATTTTGTTCTATTTGAGATTATTTGTCCTCGAATAAATCTCTAGATTCTGTATTATGATTTAAACTAATTTTCAAAATTGGTTAAATTTAAAAAATATTTTTAAAATCTTGATGGGAAAAAAAATCATTTCAAGATGCTGAAAAAAATTCAATTTTTGTTAAATAGATATTTTTGCCAAATTTTGTTCTATTTAAGATTACTTGTCCCCGAAAAATTTTTTAAAATCTGTATTATGTTCTAAACTGTTTCTTGTAATTGGTTACATTTAAATAATATTTTTAAAATTTTGATGGGGAAAAAAATCTTTTCAAGACGCTGAAAAAAATCAATTTTTGTTAAATAGATATATTTTTTGCCAAATTTTATAATATTTAAGATTAATAATCCACGAAAAATTCTTCAAACTCTGTATTATGTTTAAAACTGATTTTTGCAATTGGCTAAAATTAAAAAATAATATTCTAATTTTGAGGAAAAAAAATTGTCTTCAAGATCCTGAAAAAATTAATTTTTGTAAAAACAGATATTTTTGACAAATTTTGTTCTACTTGAGATTAAAATTCCCCAAATAATTTTTTACACTCTGTATCATGTTTTAAAAAAATTTTTGAAATTCGCTAAAATTAAAAAATATTTTTTTAGTTTTGAGGAAAAAAACTGTTTTCAGGATAATGAAAAATATAAATTTTTGTATAAACAGATATTTTTAGACAAATTTTATTGTATTTCAGAATATTTGCCCCCGAATAATGTTTTAAATTCTCTATCATGTTTTAAGCTAATTCACGCAACTGGTTAAAATTAAAAGATATTTTTCCAACTGTCTGAGCAAAAAAGCTGATTTCAAGATGCTGAAAAATATCAATTTTTGTAAAAACAGATATTTTTTGACAAATTTTGTTCTACTACAGAATATTTGTCCCTGAAAAATTTTTTAAACTCTCTATTATGTTTTAAACTAATTTTCGTAATTGGTTAAAATAAAAAATATTTGTTCTATTTTGAAGGAGAACAAATTATTTTTAAGATGCTTAAAAATTTCAATGTTTGTAAAAACCGATTTTTTTCCAAATTTTGTTCTTCTGGAGATTAATTGTCTACGAAAAAGTATTTAGACTATCTATATTATGTTTAAAACTAATATTTGTAATTGGCTAAAATTAAAAAATAATATTCTAATTTTGAGGAAAAGAATTGTTTTCAAGTTCCTGAAAAAATTCAATATTTGTAAAAACAGATATCTTTTGACAAATTTTGTTGTATTTGAGATTATTTGTCCTCTAATAAATCTCTAGACTCCGTATTATGATTTAAACTTTTTTTTAAAATTGGTCAAATTTAAATAATTTAAAAATTTTTATAGGAAAAAAAATCTTTTCTAGATGCTAAAAAAATTCAATTTTTTTTAAATAGATATTTTTTGACAAATTTTATACTATTTAAGATTAATTGTCCACAAAAAATTCTTCACACTCTGTATTTTGTTTTAAACTGATTTTTGCAAATGGATAAAATTAAAAAATAATATTATATTTTTTAGGAAAAAAAATTGTTTTCATGATCCTGAAAAAATTCAATTTTTGTAAAAACAGATATTTTTTGCCAAATTTTGTTCTACTTGAGAATATTAGTCCCTGAAAATTTTTTTAAACTCTCAATTATGTTTTAAACTAATTTTCATAATTGGTTAAAATAAAAAAATATTTGTTCTATTTTGAAGGAGAAAAAATTATTTTTAAGATGCTTAAAAAATTCAATTTTTGTAAAAACAGATTTTTTTCTAAATTTTGTTCTTCTGGAGATTAATTTTCTACGAAAAAGTATTTAGACTATCTATCATATGTTTAAAACTAATATTTGTAATTGGCTAAAATTAAAAAATAATATTCTAATTTTGAGGAAAAGAATTGTTTTCAAATTCCTGAAAGAATTCAATTTTTGTAAAAACAGATATCTTTTGACAAATTTTGTTCTATTTGAGATTATTTTTCCTCGAATAAATCTCTAGACTCTGTATTATGATTTAAACTAATTTTCAAAATTGGTCAAATTTAGATAGGTAATATTTTTAAAATTTTGATGGGAAAAAAAATCTTTTCAAGCTGCCGAAAAAATTCAATTTTTATTAAATACATATTTTTTGCCTTTTTTGTTCTACTTGAGAATATTAGTCCTTGAAAAAATTTTTTTTTTAAATTTCTTTTATGTTTTAAACTAATTTTCATAATTGGTTTAGAAAAAAAATATTTGTTTAATTTTCAAGGGAAAAAAATTATTTTTAAGATGCTGAAAAAATTCAACTTTTGTAAAAACAGATATCTTTTGCCAAATTTTCTTCTACCTGAGAATATTTGTCCCTGTTAAAGTTTTTTAACTTTCTATTATTTTTTAAACTAATTTTCAGTATTGGTTAAAATTAAAAAATATTTGTCTAATTTTGTAGGGAAAAAAATTATTTTTAAGATGCTCAAAATAATAAATTTTTGTTAAATAGATATTTTTTGCCAAATTTTATAATATTTAAGATTAATAGTCCACGGAAAATTCTTTAGAGTCTGTATTATGTTTAAAACCGATATTTGTAATTGGCTAAAATTAAAAAATAATTTTCTAATATTGAGGAAAAAAAATTGTTTTCAAGATCCTGAAAAAATTTAATTTTTGTAAAAACAGATATTTTTTGACATATTTTGTTCTATTTGAGATTATTTGTCCGTGAATAAATCTCTAGACTCTGTATTATGATTTAAACTAATTAATTTTAATATTAATATTAATTAATTTAATAATAATTAATTAAATTAATTAATTAATAATGAATAATTATTATTATATTATTATAATTATATTATTATTATAATTATTAATTAATTAATTTTTTTTTCCAAATTTTGTTCTTCTGGAGATTAATTGTCTACGAAAAAGTATTTAGACTATCTATATTATGTTTAAAACTAATATTTGTAATTGGCTAAAATTAAAAAATAATATTCTAATTTTGAGGAAAAGAATTGTTTTCAAGTTTCTGAAAAAATTCAATATTTGTAAAAACAGATATCTTTTGACAAATTTTGTTGTATTTGAGATTATTTGTCCTCTAATAAATCTCTAGACTCTGTATTATGATTTAAACTTATTTTTAAAATTGGTCAAATTTAAATATTTTAAAAATTATAAATTATAATCATAATGAATTATATAATTAGATATAGGATTATTATAATATAATAATAATATATAATATTATATAATATAATTATATATAGATTATATAAATAATATTAATATATATTAATTATATTAATATATTATAATATATTATAATATTATATATATAATATATATATATAATATATATTTATTATATATTTATATATAATATATATATATTATATTATATATATATATTATATAATATAATATAATATATTATATAATTATATAATTATATAATATAATAATATATATTAATATAATATTATATATATATATATTATATATTATTATATTATATATTATTATATAATAATATAATATAATATAATTATAATAATATATATTATTATAATCATATTATATTATATATATATTATATTATAATATATATTATATTTATAATATTTATAATTATATAATAAGATATTATCTTTATTAATTATTATTATTATAATAATATAATTGATTATATACAATTAATAATTATTATAATTATAATTATAATTAATAATTAATATTAAATTAATAATCTATTAATTTTAAATAATTTTTAAAAATTTTGATGGGAAAGAAAATCTTTGCAAGATTCTGAAAAAATTCAATTTTTGTTAAATAGATATTTTTTGCCAAATTTTGTTCTATTTAATATACATTGTCCGCGAAAAATTCTTTAAAGTCTGTATTATGTTTAAAACTGATTTTCGCAAGTAGCTAAAATTAAAAAATAATATTCTAATTTTTAGGAAAATAAATAGTTTTCAAAATCCTAAAAAAATTGAATTTGTGTAAAAACTCTAATTTTTTGAAAAATTTTTTGTATTTGAGATTATTTGTCCTCGAATAAATCTTTAGACTCTGTATTATGTTTTAAACTGATTTTTGTAATTAACTAAAATTAAAAAATAATATTCTAATTTTGAGGAAAAAAAATTGTTTTCAAGAACCTGAAAAAATTAAATTTTTGTAAAAACAGATATTTTTTGCCAAATTTTTTTCTACTTGAGAATATTTATCCCTTAAAAATTTTTTAACCTCCCTATAATGTTTTAAATTAATTTTCCTAATTGATTAAAATTAAAAAATATTTGTTTAATTTTAAAGGGAAAAAAATTATTTTCAAGATCCTGAAAAAATTCAATTTTTGTCAAAACAGATATTTTTTGTTAAATTTTGTTTTATTGGAGATTAACATTCTTCAAATAATTTTTTAACTCTGTATCATGTTTTAAACCAATTTACGAAGTTGGCTAAATTAAAAAATATTTTTTTAATTTCGAGTGAAAAAAACTGTTCTCAGGATGATGAAAAATATAAATTTTTGTAAAAATATATTATTTGCCAATTTTTTTTCCTCTTATAGTTCAAGTGTGACCATATGATTTTCTAAATTCTCTATCATATTTTAAATCTTATCTTGTGTTTGGTTAAAATTAAAAAAAAAATTTATATTTATATAATATTTGAAGGTTATGTTGATACGTAATCTTATTTCCTTTTTAATATTTAGTTATTTGTTTTATTTTTTAATAATTATATTGTAGTGCATATAAGGTTATCTTTTTGATTAATTGGATTTAACTGATTTGAATATTTATTAGTTATTTAATAACAATTGTTACGGTTTTTTAAATTTTAGCGCGATGCAAGTCTGCCACCCGTGCGTGCGTGGTAGGCTTCCAGTCATATATATGTTGGTCACGTAGAATCAGTGAAATACGAAAATTATAGGAATTTCAGGTAATGGCAAGCGTCATAGACATTGGTAAGGGGAACGAAGGGAGGAAAGGGTAGACAAAGAAATAGACAATCACACTTGTGAGTGTGACTGATAGTGCTTTCACACCGCGCAGGTGTAAAAGCTAACTTTTCTGAAGTTCACACTTGGTTAGTGTGGATGCATGCATCTTCGCACCAAATAACGAACACTTTAGTCTTACAACTTCACACTCGGTGTTAAGTTGTAAAGGATTCTATGCTTCTTTTTTAACAGTGTGTACTTCATGTAAATAATAATAAATAATAATCTTGTATTTGTTTAGGTGTTTCCTCTTTACCTGCAATGAAAAATAGATGGAAGTTTCTTAAAGATAAATACATGTCTGAAAAAGCAGAAAGGAATACATATATACCAAGTGGCTCCGCAGCACCAAAAAAGAAGAAAAGAAAGGAATTTGAATTGTTTGAAATGATGAGATTTCTCGATGTTTCTAGGCCTGTAAGGTATATATAAATATTATTTATAGAAATAGTGAGCAATTTTATACTATTTTATTAATAATTAACTTGTCTTGCAATATTTTATTATAAAGTCATTAAACTTTCAGAACACTTAATAGTCTCTC
This sequence comes from Ganaspis brasiliensis, assembly GCA_037103525.1. Lineage (NCBI taxonomy): Eukaryota > Metazoa > Arthropoda > Insecta > Hymenoptera > Figitidae > Ganaspis > Ganaspis brasiliensis. Next base: position 764,869 of record JAZKLR010000053.1, on the reverse strand, counting down.
ATCTGAATCAGAAACTGATAATGAAAACGAATTTGAACATGAAGAGATAAATGTAAATAAGAAAAAGGAAAAAAGTTGTAAGTATAATTTTACAAAGGAAATAGCCTGAATTGAAATGATTAATAATTTAATAATTATTATATATTTGACAGCATACTCATGGCACGAAGACTATTACGAAACGTTTTTGAAATCACTTGCTAGTGAATCTTATAATTCTAAATGTCCAATTATGTCGATGATTCCAACATTTCTAAAATTGAAGCAACATAGACGTCTTTTTATTGCAAAGAAATTTGTTGACATTATCAAACAAGAATTAACAGAACAAGAAGAAGAAATTTGATTTTCATTGAAGCACAATTTTTTTCCTATAAATGTTAATTAGCATCATTTTAATTAGTTAATAATTAATTTAGAATTTGACCAATGACTTATCATAATTTATTTCCTTAAATAAAAACTTCTTGATAAAGAATCCTTTGAACGTGGTTAATAGCGGTTTATTATTTTTATTTAAATTAATAGTTTCTTAAAAAAACTTGCAGAAAAGGAACTCATGTGTTTTAAATATTTAACAAATGACTATAAATTAATAATTTTATAGAACGTAATTTATATTTAGGGAGTAATAAAAGTAAATAGTTTTCATTCATTAAAGTTAATTTATTATGATAATTATAACTTTATTGAATTATATGGAAATTGTTTTGATTGTTATTTCTTTATTTACTTCTGCAATTGAATAATTTTTTTTTTAATTTTTAATATTTATTTCATTGCTCAAGAAAATGTTAGTAAATATCTCTTAATTATTTAAATTTACAGAAAACGCACTAACGACGTTTCATTTTGTCTCCAATGTCCCATGTAAGCGTAAAAACGCACGTTAAATTTGGAAGTTTTTTCTTCACCAATAGGAATAAAAATTCTAATAGATATGAAGGAAATGAAGCACTCCTATTGGCTCACAATTTGTATTAACGCAGACTCTGCGTGAAAACGCATGCATGGGACAGTGGGATATATTTTCGACGCAGTTTTGACGCAAATGTAGCAAGAATGAAAAGATTATTAAAGATCGTTTTCTAATTGGCTGTTACTATTCCTTGCGAATATTATCAACCAGTCAGAAAGCACGTGTTTAATCTACTTGTGTTTAACCATCTACTATACTATACTTGCACATAGGTTGATAATATTTTGAATATAAATGTAAATAATGACCACTAAATTTTTACATTGTTATAACTCGATTTATTTAGTTACTTAAAAAATATAAATAATATTAACTACACTGTCTAAATGAATCACAGGCCCGTGCGCAAGGGGGGGTTTTGGGGGTTTAAACCCCCCCCCCAGAGAGGTCTGAACTTGCTTTAAAAATTTTCAACTTTTTTGATTAAAAAATTATTTTTAATAAATAACGAAGTTTACACAATTTATTTTTTGAAAACCCCCCCCAGAAGTAAATACTGCGCACGGGCCTGATGAATCATACTACAACTTTTATGAACATTTTAATTTGCAGCTAGATACAGGTGAAAATTAAAATTATAATGAAGGCATTGGACGTCCTCCTTTATTTAAACTGGCTGTTGGCTTTAAATGAATCATTACCAAAGCATACTTTAAGACCTACTGAAACACATCAGCATATACTCCATGTGTATCTTTTGTATCTACATTTGGATAAAGTGGATTCTGTACGGATGAAAAGGAAGTTTTGGGTCCGATCTATTTTTACTAATCAACGACGACTGAAACAAGGTGCTAGCGACAATTTAATATTTGAGATGGAAACTTAAGATGCAGAACAATACTTGAAATACTTGAGAATGAATAAGAAATTATTTTATAAATTGCTTAAAAAAGTTCAACCTTATATTCAAAAGAAATATTTAGTGCGGGAACCAATTTCAGCGAAAACGCGATTGCATATTTCTCTTCGATACTTGGCGTCCGGTGACTCGATGGAATCTATTGCATTTCAATTTAGAGTTGGGCACAACACAGTATCTAAAATTATTAGGGAAACATGCACTGCAATTTAGATTGCATTAAAATGTTCAGCTTTTCCACGTTTAACTGAAGAAGGATGGATCTTGCATGCTACAGTTTTTGAAGAGAAATGGAATTTCTGTCATTGCATCGGTGCTGTAGATGGCAAATTAGTTGTAATGCAAGTGAGTTAAAAGTAATATAGAATACACTTTATAATCTATCTAGAATTAAATAAAATATATATAATATATAAATAATACACTATTTGTTATAAGTTTATTTATTTGATTGCAAATAACTAATAATAACTTTTTTTCATAGGCTCCACCTAATTCTGGTTCAGAATACTACAGTTACAAGAAACGCTTTCAAATGAATCTCATGGCCATAAGCGACGCAAATTATCGCTTTATTTCAGTAGACATTGGTGCACCGAGAAGAAGAAGTGATAGTGGCGTGTTTAGCGAGAGTGCTATGTATCGAAAATTTGAATCAAATACTTTTCAAGTACCTAAACCTGAAGCTGTAGTTTCAAGCACACCACCTTTGCCTTATGTTCTTGTTGGAGATAAAGCTTTTGCTCTAACGTCGTATTTAATGCGACCTTACCCCAGAAGCAAGCAGCTTAATATGAAAGAAAAAGTTTTTAACTACCGTTTAAGCCGCGCAAGGCGAGTTGTTGAAAGCGCCTTTGGCATACTAGCAGCAAGTTGGCGAATTTATCACAGAGAAATTATAGGATCCACTACGCTTGTGAGAAATATTGTACAAGCAACAGTATGCCTTCACAACTGGCTCATTACGGAATCTTTAAAGAATCCAGAAAATGACAATCAATATGCTCAATTAACTCCAGCTGAAAGAATGCAAGAAAACAGAGGTAAACCATAATATTATGGTTTTCTAAAAATATAAACTCCAACATTATAATCTTAAAAATGATGCAAATAATATTAAAATATTACTACTTAAAAAAATATTATAATTTTAAAAATTAGTACTTGTAAAAACTATAATTATTTTTTTAAGACTTGAAATTTTGTTTGATAACTATAATATAACTTAATTGCTATTAAAATTTGGGGAAAGAAAAACTCACATTTTTAAGATCATAAAAAAAAATTTCACCTGAATGTAATACATTTTTTTCTAATTACATTCTTTCGATTATTATTTAAATTTATTGGAAAGTATAAATACTACAACTAAATTCATAAAAAAGTTGTAAGTGCGGATTTAACTAAAATGCTTTTTTTCAGGATTGCAAAATATACAAATGCAAAATGAATTTGAACATGAAGCATTAAATAATTTGAATCCAAAGGAGGTGAGAAATAATTTTGCAGAACGTTTTTCTTCGCCTGCAGGAGCCGTACCGTGGCAGTGGGACAAAGTTTTACAAAATAATTTCTAGAATTTAATTTTAAAGTATGTAAATAATTACAAATAAAAAAATGACATAAAAATATGTATATAGTAGAATAAAACCAAATATTTTCATTATGACTACAGTTATTTAAAGTAATACACAACCATTTTATTCAACTCGTTTATTAAAATTTTATTACTTTCAAAAAATAAACATATACTCAAAGAAGCAACTAAACCATTTGTTTTTATCGCAATATACATTTCCATAATGTTTTAACAACATATTTTTAATTACGTATATATAGAAACATTTTGAAACACTATTTTTAATTCTATGTCCAGTTTAATTTCAAAATTGTTAATTTTACAATAACTTCACAAGATTATCTAAAATTTTGTGAAATGTTGACATATATATATATATATATATATATATATATATATATATATATATATTTTAATCACATTTAAGTTACAAAATTAATGTCTAGCAGGTACAAATTTTTATCAAACCTTGCCTTTAAAATTATACTTTTCTTTTTTGATATTTTTATTACTTTTTTAAACTTTAAATTTGTGTTTTATTTTGTACAATCTTTGTTCATTTCAGTTTTAAAACTGATAATGTTGACAATATAATTTTATTAGGTATCCTGAAGTGATTTTTAAAAAAAATACATTACAGGCACTAAATTTAGAAAACAATGCTTTTAATCATAAAGCTAGTAAACAATACTTTTAATCAACTTTTTATTAATAAAAGAAAATTTTTTAAATGTAAAAAAATATATTTTAGTATAAGTATTAAAGGCAATAACTTATTTCACGTTTAAATAATGCTTTTCGATTAGTCATTCATTATTCTCAAGAAACATAATCACTCTCCTTCTCTTGATCAATAAACTCTTGTTCTAAAATTTCAATAAGAAGTCTGTGAACCTTAAGCTGGCGTAAAGTGTCTAACTTCTTATAAATTTCAAACAAATTAGAAAATAGCATGTCGGTATGATCAGTTTTTGGAATTGTGTGTGATTTTATTTTTTCCAACAGTAGGATCTGTAAATCTTCTTTTTTGCTGTCACCTAAAAATAAAAGATAAAAATAAAGACTATTATTTTATAAAAGTTATTTAACTCTTAACAATGTTTACCATTTTTCGTAACTTTACTCCTTCCTTGCTTGGATAAATTTAAAGGAGAATGACACTTTTTTTTATTTGGAAACTCGACATCACATTCTTCATTTTCTTTATCGCAAGATGTTCCTCTGTAACAAAAATGAAAATTATAATTAATTAATTATAATTTATTAGTTTTGCATCAGGTAAAAATGTTAAATAAAAGAAAAATATATTAAATGTTCAGCTACAAAAACAAGCTCAGTCTTCAACTTGAAATTTCGTACGGACATTTCAAACAATCCGCCGTAATTAATGATGTCCATTTTTTAAATATCTCATTAAATTAAAAAAATTTACATCCGGATTTATGTGAGGATTATTTTAAATTTCCTGACGATTTAAATCTGAACAATCTGTCCATATTTATTCACCTGGGTCTGTGAATAGAAGTATATTTTTATTTAATTTTTTTTCTTACAATTCAAAGAGAAAAACTAAAAACATGAAATTTCTTATAAGTCTTTGACATATTGTATTCCATTTCAATTAATACTTACGCATCTTCTAATGATCTTTTAAATTTCCGATTGACAGGAATATTTTGAGGTACTTCACGCAATGCACAATCATCCAATGTATCTCTAAAAATGAATTAAAATAAATAATATTATACATTATTTAAAGATTTAATGTTAAATAGCAAAACATTTCTGTTAAATAGAAATAATTGAAACATTTAAAAATAGAATATTCTATCTCACTCATCATTGACAGACTCTGTTAGGAACAACATTTTATCAAAATGACGAAAAAGGTTGGCATTCTGTTTTCATAGGCTCATCGAAACTGATCTCTTAAATTCCTCCATTTTACTTTGGCTTCATTAACGGAAAATTCTATTGAAATACTATTTAAGGTCGTTGGAACTCGAAAGCTGAGAGTGGCATAGAAACACTTTTTCCTCTTTTGCTCGAAAATTTCCCTTTTATGAAGTCAGCTGGGCACGTCAGCTGGGCACGGGCTACGTGACATGGGCCTCAAGTGAGATGGCGGCGGCCATCTTTTACGAAAAATCTTGTAATGTCAAAACAGAAGTTAATTTTTACGCTTGTAGGCACATTTGTTTGCATAAAACAAATGTTTAAAAAATTCCTTATCTCAAATACTTTTGTCTACCATAGCCCTTTTTTTGAAAAAGTGTCCAGTGTTTTTAAAAAAAATTCATAAAAAGGAAATTTTTGAGCAAAGGAGGAAAAAGTGTTTCTACGCCACTCTCAGCTTTCGAGTTTCAACGTCCTTAATATCAGTAAATAATTTTAAAACAAAATTTATAATAAACTGTTACCCATAAATAAGTGGATGTAATTGATAAAAGAAATTGAAAATGAATTTACAAATTTCGAAAAAGTTTGTAACTCCAAAGAACTTTTATATTTACATAACTTTAAAATTAACAATAATAATAATTCAATGTATAAACACAGAAGCATACGATTTTTAGATTTATACGTACCTGAGGATACTGCTTGAGCAACCTCTGCCCACAATTCCTCTCTCTCATTAAAAGAAGTTGTTCTCTGAATTTGCCTGTTATAGACAGCTGGTCTTTCAAAATATGCCTGAATAAACATACTTTCTTCGGCCTCTTTTTTTTCCTTCGCAGATAACTTTTCTAATAAAATAAGATTGCTTTAATGATAACAAACTCTAAATAATAATAGCAGAAAGAAAATAATAATTATAAAAATTGCTTACTTATACTGACGATGCCATTGTCACTTATGATAAACTGGTGTTGTGTTTCATCATAAGAGGAAAAACATTCACAACTACAAATTTCAGAATCGTAGATCCTCAAGCCACATTTCCAGCATGTTTTAAAAATCTAAAAACATTTCGAATAAATAAAAACATCTAGAACATTAAAATGAAAATACCTAACCTCAAAAAAAGCAATTTAAAATAGTATTTCATACATCTAGTTAATTATAACATATAATATAAAAAATGTTAAAATGAAAATACATAATCTCAAAAAGAGGAAAGTTTATATAAAGTATTTTATTTATTAATTTTAAAATTTCTTACCTGGGCCATTTCTGCAAACACGTTGTAGTCGGCAACTTCTATAGTTTTACAAACGTCTCAAATTCGAAAAAACAATATCAACATTTAAATTTTAAACACAACCAACAGGGAGGGAATTGTCAGGTACAGCAGAGATGGGACACATTGCAATGCTAGGGGAATAACGCATAGTTCCAAAACGCAATCAAAAACGGAGTCATGGGACTCGACCCTAACAACAAAGCAAGTCAACTACATCATAAATTCGTTTTACTTCTTGGAGGCAAATAGCGCTTCAGATCCGATACATGGACCTTGGGAACTCTACGCTTGTCGTCCGTACTCAACTCGTACACCGTTGGAGACAATTGCCGAACTATCTCGTAAGGCCCCTCGTATTTCGGTGCAAGTTTCGCCGAAAACCTCTGACTAGCATTGGATAGTTTATGTGTCCTCCACAAAACCTTGTCCCCCACTGAAGTTTGCCTCTCTCTTATTTCTGTTATTCTGCTTCGTCTGCTTCTCACGTTCTTTATCCACAAATCTTGAAACCAAGTCTCTCAAGGCATCAAGCCTACGCATGCGATCTACCCAAACTTCCGGATCAATCTTCTGGACACTAGTTTTTCCTTCTACCTCTCGTCGCAGACTTTTTACTGGCTTAGGCTGACGTCCAAAATTCAGGAACGCTGGACTAACTTTCGTAGTCGACTGAACTGCTGAGTTCATCGCGTGTCTGAATTCGTGGAGGTGCTTATCCCAGTCTCTATGATCCTGCCCCACAAAGGTTGCAATCATCGTCTTTAGTGTGCGGTTGCTCCTTTCCACAGGGTTAGCTTGTGGATGGTATGGTGGCGTGATAAGATGTCGAACACCATACTCTTCGAAGGTCGCCTTCAGAAATTTGTTGTCGAACTCTTTGCCGTTATCGGTGAGCAGAAACTCAGGTGTTTTCCACCGGAACAAGACCAGCTCCTCAAACGCTTTAGCAATCGCTTTACCATCAGCTGATCTTATCGGCTTGATTTCGATCCACCTTGTGAACAAATCTTGAAAAACAACCAGGTGTTTGTTCTGACCTTTGCTGGGTGGAAATTCCATATAGTCGGCAGCCACCACAACCCAAGGACGCTCCACTATACGTTGTCCCATCATACATTTAGCTCCCTCTTGCGAGACTTTATAACACTGACACTCTAAGCACTCTCTTACATAATTGTGAACATCCATCCACATTCCTTGCCAGTAATACTCCCGTGCAACTCTGTAGTACGTCTTTTCGACACCTAAGTGTCCCGAAGATGTCTCCGCATGCGCGTTACTCAAAACTCTTTCACGATGTTCCTGTGGTACTACCAATTTCCAACTGTCTTCATGACCGATAACTGGTGTCAAGAGAGGATTATACCGGCGACGATATAGTCTCTTATCTTCCACCATCCAGTCAGGAAAACGTTCTGGAAATTTTTCCACCAATTCCAATCTTTTGATGTACCACTGGTCGCAGATGGTTTCGAACGCGTCTACTTTCAAAATTTCTTCCTCAAACATCCTGGAAAGAGCGTCTCGAACATGGTGATAAGCTCCTTTCCGATAGACAATATCGAAATCCCATTGTTGCATTTCGAGAGCCCATCGAGCCAATCGTCCTGATGGCTGTTTTAAGTTTCTCAACCATTTTAATGCGATATGATCGGTAATAGCCTTGAACTTGTACTCTTCGATGTACGGTCTCAGCTTTTTAATCGACCTTTTAATCGACTTTCGACCTTTTTGCAGCAGCTTTAACAATGGAAGTTTCAGCTCGCTATCCTTTTCAATAACTCTCGCGTACCAGCCTACAATTCCTTAGAATCGTCGAAGTTGTTTTAAGTTAACCGGTGCTGGATAATTCAAAACTGGCTCGACCTTGGCAGGATCTGGACGTAAACCATCTCTATCCAAAACATAACCCAAATACGAAACACTGGAGCAGCCAAACTCACACTTATTCGGATTCACAACCAATCCCGCAGATGCCAGCTTCTTCAAAACGATTTCAAGCCACTTCACGTGCTCCTCGAAGCTATCAGTGACAATAATATCGTCCAAGTATCCAAACACCTCGGGCTCAAATTCCGGCCCAAACAACGAATCAATCAGTCTTTGAAAGGTCATCGGACAAAGTCCAGAACCCGGTATCGCAAACGCCGTAAATTTCTTGCTTTCTGCAGACATTGGAACTTGATGATAAGCTTGTTTCAAATCGATCTTCGAGATGTATCGTGCTTTCCTCAATTTATTTAAAATGGAATCCATACTTGGAATGGGATAAGCATCGCGTACTGTCACCTTATTCAAATCTCTATGATCGATACAGAATCTCAGCGATCCGTCTGCCTTCTTCACAATCACCGGCGCACTACTCCACTCACTTGCTGACCTTTCAATTATCCCTTTTCTACATATTTTTCTGACCTCCTGATTGGCCCATTTAAGAATCTTTGGAGACATTCGTCTCGAGCGATGCTTGACTGGTGTTGGATCCGTTACGCAGATGTTATGTTCCGTCATCGTCGTCATGCCGTGTTCTGCCGATTCTGGTAGTACTAGCTTCTCGACTAATACTTGAACTCGTCCGCGTTGGTCCACAGTCAGCTCAGAGATTCCCGCACACTCAGCAACAATATTATTTTCATTTCTCTCGATGGTACTCCCATCATACTCATGCAACTCACGCTGATTCACTCTCCACAGTCCCTTGCCAAATTGGGTATCCATGTTCCATTTCTTACAGAAATCCATACCCAATATTAGGTCATGTGACAGCGTATTAATAGCTTTCACTTCAAATGGGTGTGATACACCATCAACAGTCAACCACAGTTTCAATTTCCCCAGTATAGCAGTTGAACCTCCTAAGGTGCTGTGTATTGCTGCCCTAGCTAATATCAACGTCTGTTTAAAACGTTTCGCCAACTGAGGACCAACAACCGATGTCGTTGCACCTGGATCCCACAGCGCAAGATATGGCTGACCACAAAGAACAATTTTCAGGAAGAAACGATTCTCCTCACTCGTGCTCTCAACACTCTCATATTCGAACCAAGGTTCAGCTGCACACAGTGTAGCTTCCCCCCTCCCCTGGACAACACGTGCTGGATCATATACAGCACTGACTCCTTCATGACGAGGGCTTGTAGAAGTTCTGCTCTCCGTCAAAAAGGTGCAGGAATCATTGGAGACTGTTGGGGGTGTACTTCCTGTCCCCTTTTGTACTCATGTCCTCCTGCCACTCTCACACACTATAACAGTCGACTCTACTGTCCCACTTTGGCAAAATGGGCAGATTTATCTCATCAATCATCTCAGAAATGCAGGAGCTGTTGAAGATCAAGGAAGGTGAATCCTCTTCACTCGTCCGTTTTTCCGACTGCTCGCTGCTACTCTCTCTCACAATAACTGGTAACTCGACTGTTCGACTTTCCATGGTGGGCAGTTGAGTACCATACACATCAGCAGCACTTCTGGAGCTATTAGAGGTTAATGGAGGTGAATACTCTTCACTCATCCGTTCCTCTGGTTGCTCGCTGCTACACTCAATCACAATCACTGGTGAACCGCCTGTTCCGCCCGAGACCTTCCACTTGATATGCCCTCCAAAACCAGACTTAACCGTCGCGCCAGATTTCAAAATACTTCTCAATGGTTGAGTAGACTGCTCACGTCGGCTCTCAAGAGGACATGAGCTCCGTCCACTCATCATGTTGTCCAGGTTCGTTTTCTCGTTCTCATATAAATTTCCTCACTCTAAATCCCCAACTAAACAAGTCTCTGCAATCTCTTTACCCACTGGTGCCTCAGGTACATCCTCACTATACACCATGGGTATTACTTCCATAAACACATCATCTGGTCCAGATGGTGAAGGAACTATTGTCTCCTTTCGTCTGGCGACTGAGGGAGAAGGTTGGTCTGTCCCCCCCCCCCTTGGCCGTTTCCCATCATCTGTCGAATCCACTCACAATTCGGACAAAATCTAAACGTGTTGCCTTTTGTACCACACACTTGACGAAAACGATAAGTGGTGGGGGCAGGCCTGTTGGGACGTTCGGTTGCGAAGTGTCCCGGTGCACGACTTCGATAACACGTGCGTTGTGGGCACTCTGAAACTCGATGTCCCACCACTTGACAACGAAAACACACTCCATAAAATTGTCTCGGACTACTAGGCGCAGATGGTGAAGCCGGACGTTGAACTCTCATTGGTCTAAAAGATGGGACAGTCCTTGGGACAGCACCAAAACTCGTGGAAGGTGCAGCTACCTGAGCATAAGTCGTCTGTGGGACTGCAGGAGGTGGCATCGTTTTCGCAATAGTCGTGGATTTTTTTTAATAAGTTCCACCCGAGGAACTAATTGCATCCACATCGAAGCCTTCTTCCTTTTTCCCAGTATTTGATTTTTGCTTTGGCTTGCTTTTCTTCTTCGCTGTTTGTTTTCCCTTCTTCTTCGTTGTTGCACTGTCCGATTCACTAGACGTTGACCTGGATTCCTCTATTAATACATCTACCTTTGAAATTCGTCCCGTTCCTCTCGGCGCCGCAGATGGAATCCTCATCTTGTCCTTGGTGGGGGGTAGGACATAACGTTTGTCCAGGTCTTTCACGCGCTCATAACGGCGAAGTATCGTCTCCAGATCCTCGATATCTTCAAAACCGGAATAAGTTAGCTGTCATCGGTATTCCGAAGTTAATCCTTTATAAACAATCTTTAAAAATTGTTCTGACATCAGAGGGCGCTTCAATGTCCCGTGATGAGTTTCAAGTTGAGAAGATACGAAGAAATCTTCTCTCCTTTTGCCTGAGTTCGGCTTCTCAACTCATCTAACACATCATCTTCCTCAACTGATGTCGCAAATTCTCGTTTAAAAAGTTTCTTGAAAACTCTCCAAGAATTAATCTCCTTCCTTACGACTCGAAACCAACGGCTTGCGGATAATTTCAAGACACTTGGAATTGCTTCCAACATCTCTTGGTCGCAGATGGCGTTGCATTTTCTACACTCTTCCGCTCTTTCCAAAAAGTCCTCTGGATCTTCTTTTTCACCACCCGAAAATTTAATATCCCACTTCTTTAACAGTTTAACCACCCGAAAATTGTTAACAATAATTGTTAACTTGGCACAGATGATATCAGCAAACAAAATCAATAACTTTTGATAAAAATCAATAAAAATAATGTTAACAGTTTGTTAACACATTAGCAAAAACATAAAAATTGATAAAAACCACCACCAACAATAAATAAATTATCAACAGTAATAAATAATAATTAAAATAAATTGTCGTGTTAACACTTTGTTAACACGGGCGCAAATGATAATAAATGATCAATAACTCAATTAAAAAAAAGTAAAATCAGAAAAAAATAAAATAATCACATTACTAAACAAAAAAAATAAAAATTAATTAATTTAAATAAATTAACTTAATTTTCAAAAACAAGAAAATAATTAGTAAATCACAGTGTTAACAGTTTGTTAACACCTGCACAATGAAATCTTAAATTTTTTTAACCCCAGTCAAAAAGACACTCGGTATCCAGAAAAAAAAAAGATTTTTAAATAAAATTCACAAACTTAATTTTTGACTCAGAAGATTCACTAACAATTTTAATTTTATTACTATCAACACTTTTTCTCAAAAATCCACATTAATTAAAATTTTACCTAACATCACTTAACTTCAGTTAATTTGATCAAAATTACCACTTACTAACTTCCCACAATTTGAAACCATTATTTACTACAAAATAAGTTTTTAATTTATAATCAAAAATTAATTTTCAAAAGTTCTTAAAAATTTCACCAAACTAGAAATAATCATAATCATCAAAATAATCAGAATAATTTTAAAATTAGAGAATTCCAGGCGCAAATGAAAAATCAGACACAAGCAAAAAAAAATAATAGTTTTTTCTTAGCCATAAATTTTCCAACGGCTATTTCCGATTAATTTATCGGAAAAGATGGCACTCGAATTACACCATATGCGAACACAAGGTGTTTAACGAATATTCCACGGAAAATTAACTTAAAGATTTTTCAAATAATTGACGCGCCGGCGCAGATGGTATGCAAAATTTTACTCATTAAATAAAACAGAATTTTTTCTAATTTAAATAAAATCACTCTTATTTAAAACAATCACTCATTTAACAAATTGATTTGCTAAATTTAAATTTTTTAAATTTATACACTCTGTCCAATTTCGCGAAAATTTCACCAAGTTAATTTTGCATGTGCAAAATTTTCTTAAATTCCGGTGAAATTGAGGATTAAATCAATTTCTCACAAATCACTTAAAATTCACAAAATTATTTGATCCATATGATCAAATAATAAAATCAAAAATTCACTACAATCACTTTAAATATTTTGAACAATTAATTTTGTTCAAAATATTAGAAACTATTTTCAAATTAATTAAGTCTTCCTCAGCACGTGCGTTTCTTGGCGCCGATGATTGTTTTAAAAAAGATTTTACACATCAAATAAAAATTCCTTTAAAAATTTAAACTAACGACACTTTTATTTTCACACTTTTAAAGTTTTTAATCCGACCGAATTTTTACACTTTGAAAAATCGTTATTAGCGATTTTTCATATCACACGACACTTTAAAAATTTCCGACAAACACTTACCACTTTACCAGGAAAATATATCCTCAATTTTCCTCAACAACAATTTAAAATTTGTCAAATTTTGCGTGAAGGCGCAGATGTAAATTTTCCTCGCACTTTGTCGTTTACTTTCCCGCGAAACAGCCCCACGTGCTGGGTGCCAATTGTAATGAAGTAATTATTATTAACTTTTAAAATTTAATTTAAAGTCTAATAAGTGGCCAAATTACTATATTACGGAAATCTTTACTCGAACGAACGACACACGACAACGACACAAACCAATTTGAAATCTCAGAGGAGATTCCGCGAGAATTTCACCCTCGTTGGCGACGAAGGTGCGATGATTCACACAAAATTGACACCAGGACAATTTCCAACTCACCAACGATGACCTGACTTCAAACAACCCTCGACGAGATCCTCGGAACAGCACTCTGGAAAGGACACACAGCACCTCCAAACCGCTTCGTGAGGAAGTAAAGGGTTTTACACACCAAACCAGTTAATAAAAAACAAATAATAACACACGATTTGCACTGAGTAAATGGTCTTTAATCAAAATGATGAGCTCCCTCAAACACCAGTCCTTTAACACCCTTAATTCAAAGTTCTTACAACAATCTCAAACTCTAATAACTTCTAATCACTAAATGTGTTTGTGACAACTAACTATACGTCCTACTCGTATCACGTTCGAGTAACAAGTCCTCTTTCAAACACAACTATCTTTGACAATATCCCGATTAAAAGTGAAGAAGCACGTGTTGACTTCCCTCTCGTCCCGCTCTACGTTGCCCGTCGAAAATTAGTTCCTCTCCTTCGACTTCCTATTCACACTCCGCTCTCTTGTCCGTCCTTCGTCTAGGATTGGTTGTCACGCTGCTCGCGGATTTGAACGTGTAACGCGAAAACTGGCGACTGGCGCAGATGGAAAAGGGGAGAGGTCACTGCTGAATTCAGAATATTCAACGACTAAGAAATCACCCAAAATTTACGAGGGAAATTACTTATTAGCGGAAAAACGTCAGTCAGGCTCGTCTCAAGAAAAGTCGAACCCAGGCGCAGATGTTTAATAATTTTTCCTTATCTACTTATTCAAATTAATACTAATAATACTTAAACTCTTAAGTAACGAAACACTTCGTTACAAGTGTTCAAATTTAATATTTGTCGTTAATTTATAATCTCTCTTGTAATTCCCACCTTTATTTATAATTTCTAATTTTACTATTTCATTACTGTTATTAATCGAATTATTCCCCTTTAAATTTTTAAAACTTTCTTTAATTTTATTTTCAATTTCAATTTTTAAATGTTTATCTAGGTTGTTTGTTCCTTTTCCTTCAGATGTTGAACTGTTGGTACTTACTTCTTTTATTTTATGTGTCATGTTTTTATGCGCATCATTAAGAGTTTTAGCCATCTCTCCTAGTTGACTCACCGTTGCTTAGGTTTTTTTAAAATGTAAGTCGTAATCCTTTTTGAGCGTATCCGTTAGGTTTGCAAGATATTTTTCACTTGCTAATTGTTTTTAACTAGCATTTAAGGTATCTTTTATTTGCATAATAGCGATGGATAACTGTTCTGTTGATTTGGTAGTAATGACACAAAAATTTGTGACAATTTGGATCAAACTGTCCATTCTATTTTCTTGTTTTTCTAATTTTTCAAAAACTGTAAAATTTTTATTGTTGTTAATTTGAGGGATTTGGGTAGAAGGCTCAAGTTTATTTGTTGTTTTTAGAATTTTAGTATCAAAGTTACATATAACATTACTTTTAATGGTAGGTTTAGATTTCAACTTATCAGAGTTCAATTTTGTTGTTTTTAAATTACCAATTTTAAGTTGTTCAGCTTGCCGAATCTCCAAGTTCATTTCTTATCGTCTCTTCTGTCTCAGCTTTCTCATCTGTCTCTTCTTTCTCATCAGTCTCTCATGCAGAGATGCCAACGACTGTCACCAAACGCATCTGCGCATGTCTGTGGAAAATCGTTTGATTGATCGAAGGAAGCGGGACGATTTAAAATAGCTTTATTAAACGTATTTTAAATCTTCCCGCCTTCTTCAACCAATCAAAAGATTTTCCACAGACATGCGCAGATGCGTTTGGTGACGGTCGTTGGCATCTCTGCTCTCATGTCTCTCCTATCTCCCCTGTTTCACCTGTTTCACCTCTTTCATCTGTTTCAATTGACTCATCTTCCTCATCGATATTCATCAATTCGGTAGCTGAACCTTCCAAGAAAGTCATTGGCATGACTGGAGGTTGATCTTACATGAGAAACTGCACAGCAAGATTTTCCCTGTATCTGACCTAGGATACGCGGTCACGTGATACCGAACATCAAGCACACGCTTCCACGTAAACTTCTCGGTTTATTTAAATTTATCGACAAAATTTTTGTAAGTTTTAATTTTTATTTATACTCAAAAGTATTGTAGAAAATGTTTTGTTTGTAAACTCACCTGTGTGATAGAATACACTTTCTCTGATTTGTAGTTTTACGTTCTCACCATCAATGAATATCTTTATCTCATCATTTGGGTGATTTTTATTTAGTCCAAAAGTTTGGATTAAATTTTGCCAAGCTTTTTCCAATTCAATTTCGTCTGCAAAATTTTTTTTATTATTATTATTGTTAGCGCTTTAAAATTGTTGATAAAATTATATGTACATATTCATCCTTTTATTTTGCTTAAGTTTTAATATTTTATTTTGTCTATATTTTGATGTGACCTTTTCTTGGATTTGTTTTGATTTTGCGTGCACACAAAAGCTGTTAAAGGAGATAGAGAGAAAGACATACCCGCTACAATGTTATCATTTCTTTTGTTCGAACTTCTTGCGGACTTTAGCTTTCCCCTCTCCCCCCTTCACCATCATTCTCTCGATTACTTTCCGGTAATCTCGTCTTTGTCACTCTCACACCGGCGTCTATTTTCCTCGTCGTCTTTTTCCGCCATCTTTCTTTCTACAGGTCCATTCTTGTTCAAATATGCAACTTTTATCGAAATACAATTCAATATTTTTTCTTTCATTAAGATTTTAGTTTACTTTAGACCATTCTAGTTAGTTTTTAATAATTTTTCTCAAACATGTACAGTCGGGGCCATTGATGCCTTCACATTTTTCCACTAGATTTTTTATGGAAACACATGAAAAAATCTAGTGGAAAATGTTAAGGCATCAATGTCCCCGACGGTACATGCAAACTCATCTATTTCACTACTAAGCCTCACCGGTACGAGCACGTGCTCACATCATTTATACTTTTCATATTCTCTTCTTGAATACGTAGTTCAATTAATAATATTTTTACATACCAACTTTCGTTGCGTTTTCTGCCATTGTTTTTAGCACTTATTTCCTACTTCACAGGATGAATTATCTTTATCCGTTGATTTCTTTTCCGCGCAGTGGAAACGCAAATCGTTTTTTCAACTTTGCTGGGCTCCGTAACCTGTTGGATGGTTAGGATAAATAATACTCAACAACTAAACGGTAAATCTTTTGGTGTTTCAAGAGTAATATGATCCTTGATTATTGAATTATTTTTGTTTGAATTTTGAATTAAAACCTAATTGTACATTAAAAGTTATTAAATGATATATATCAAGTTACTAATTTTTTTCGCGTCGGCCATAAGAAAAATGCAAAATATTAAGAAAAATAGTGGATTTTGGAAGACAAGATCTCAGAAACTATACGGTAAAATTATCTCAAGTTTAACAATAATCTGCATTAATATTTTAATTATTTTTGCTGAAAATTTCAAATTCGTACCGTCGATTAGTGGTTTTCAACTAACCTCCTTAAGTCAAATTCCAATTTGTTCCAACTTTTAAATTTCAATTAATTCAAATTTCAATTTTTCCCCTTTTCCCCCTTTTTTCAGAAAAATCACCTAAAACACCTAAATTCAAGATTTTAGCGCCTAAAACACCTAAAATCAAGATTTTTCTCCTCTTTGATCTTTTTTTTTCAAAAAGTTTCAATTTTTCTACTTGTTATTCTTATATAACTTTTTAATTGCGCGCGAAAACTAATTTGCGCAAGCGCAGTGGTTCAAAATATCGTTATGCGCACATTCAATTACGCAGCAAGTCGTTGGAAGAATAATTCTCTCATAACAGTCAACATGCTAGGTTAAGCTAGTTTTACGATGTTTTGTACATTTTAGATTTTAAGGTAAGTACTAATAAATATGACATAATGTTCTTTCAAGCCCTGTTTTTAAAAAGCAAAATATGTTTCCAATTAATAATATTACTCAAATAATGCCAAATAGTGCTTTTTAATAAATCGTGTTTGTAATAAGAAAAATATGTTTTTAGGTTAGGTACCCTCTAAAATTAAAAAAATACATTTCCCCTTTTAAACTTTTAAAAATACATTTTAAATTTGTAATATTCTTCTTTACAGATACTTTAATTGGAGGGCCTAAAATTTTTTCTTATACAGGATGTAACTTTATATCGCTTGCAATAATATTAGGTTAAGAAAAGGTAAGTTATCAGATATAAATTTACGTGTACCTATGTTATTAAAATAATAAAATAAATAATTTTCAACATTTCTATTGAAATTAAGAAGATAATTTCCAAGGGTTGTAATTTCTAAAGTACACTTCACGAAAATAAAGTACTAATATAGATACAAACAATCACCAAGTTTTGTTAAAAAATATTAATTTGATTATATTTTATAAACAATTGAATTTTAATGCACCATATTTTTTAAACTTTTATTTCTCAGCTATGAATTATCCGATCTTGATAAATTTCATGCACGCAATTAATGAAGATTAGACGTTTAAAAAAATATTTTTTTCATTGTTGACCAACATTATTTATTGTCCAAAATAATTGTGTATAATAAACAAATAAATAATTGAGAGTGTTCTGGATGTCTTTTGTAAATTTTATTTTTAGAAACTCAAAAAACTCGATCCGTACGGTACTCCCAGCCGCATGGCTGCACGAGTTCGTTCGACGCTTTCGGTGAATATCGCGTAATATAATGATAAAAACGAAAATTCGAAATAAGGGTTAAAAATGCAAAATTCATAGATAGTTTATTGTTTACTTTATTTATTGTTTATATTTATTTATATTAAACTAACTTCAAAATGAATCAAATTATTTATTTATTGTTTATATTTATTTGGTACTGGGATTTTAATAAATTATCTAAATTGCTACTAAAGTTAAATATATTTCAATTAACACACTGTTAAAAACTTTAAGTACAAATGTTTTTTTGGATATTTTTATATACGAATTTAGTTGAAAATGATATAAATATGACTTTGCCAGTTAAACGCTAACAAAGTAAACTTTCTTTCTATGAAAATAAATTATATTTTTTATAAATACCTAAATATAAACATATTATTGTCACTGATAATAAATTATATTAAACAATAATTTTGTAAACTAATTCTACTACTAAAGTCTCTCTCTAAATCTGAAATTTTGAAAAATAACTATTTGATGGTCATATTTTACTAATTGAAAAAGAGAAAACTCGTTGAACCCCAAAGTAGTGAAAACATACTAATTAAATTGGTAATTTAGAGTGAAAAAATTTCTCTGAAAGAGGATATTTACATTTTAATTAAATAAATAATATTATATCAAAAATCGTAGTAATTTATTTTCAGCTTTAAATTTATCTAAATGTCCATCTACCCTGCTAAGAGTAAAAAGCTAAAAAGGGAAAGAAATATAAGAATAGAAAGAGATTACACTTTTTCTATCCCTTCCATATATCTACTTTGCATTCCCAAAACACAATATCTTTCTATCTCTAAACTTCTACTTCTTTATATATTTTCTCTATTCGTTTTGAATTTGTATCCCTTTCTACTCCCTTTCTATCATCTTCTAAAATAAATAAATCTCTTTCTACCTCTTCGTCTAACAACTATTTTTATCTCTGTCTATCTATTTTCTATCATCTTTTTTTTCTTTTCTATAAAAAGTAAATCTCTTTCTATCCCTTCGCCTATCTACTATTTTAATTCCTTTCTATCCCCTTTCTATCCTCTTCTTTGAAAATTTAATCTCCATCTATCCCTTCGCTTATCTACTATTTTGAATACCCAATTACTTTAGTTATTTTATATGGTAGTATATATATATAGGAAGGATATTTTAACGACTTAATAATCTGACACATGGGTTTAACTTAAAACAATTAGAACTGTTTATTATAAAATATGAGTTAGAAAAAAGAAATGTGATGTTTTACATTCGGCTTACAGCACGAGACTGACTAGTCACCTAACAGCGACTGTAGGTGGCGTATAGTCGAGTAGCGAAAATTACAAATATGAACTTAAGTTAACTAAAAATTCGCATCCTACAAATCGGCCATTCTGATAAAACATTCGTCCCGAATGAAAGTTAACAAATCCATAAATCACACCATCCACGGTTTTACAAATTCGGCACACGTACTGGTTTTAATTGGTCCTTCACTCATTCCTACACGTTTGACATCATACGTATCGTTATCTTTAATTTTTAGAATTTTGTAGGGTCCTAAGTATTTCGCACGCAATTTACGACCTGGCACCATTTGAGTACGCTTGATGGCAACTAAATCATTTAATTTATATTTATTTGGATTATGTCTACGCAAATTATATGTCTTTTGATTTTCCTGCTGAGTTTTTAAAATCTGGGTTTTTGTTTCCATTCGAAGTTTTTCACGATCTTCCTCGAATCGTTCTCGAAGTTCTTGTTCCAATAATTCCTTAAGTTTTAGATCTTCTGGGTTTCGAATTTTGACTCCGGTTAACAACTCGAATGGTGTGGTGTCAATACTTCGATGATATGTTGAATTCAAAGTGATTTGTAGCTTATAAACATTTTAACACCATTTAGTTGGATCTTCCATAGATAATTTAGTTAACACAGGGATAATTATACGATTCACTCGTTCAATTTCTCCATTTGCACGAGGAAGACCCGTAGTTATCATAGAATGCTTTATTCCTTCCTCGTCACAATATCGCTGGAATTCATCCGATGAGAAAGCAGTTCCTCTGTCGGTTATAATGTTCAGTTGGTTTCCAAAAATGTGTTTTTGTATATATAATTTTTCAACTACTTCTGCTGATGTCGTCGATCGAGTTGGATACAACCATGTGAACGTTGTGAAACTATCCGTAATAGCTAAAAATATGGTTATACCTCTTACTTGTCGACTGTAAGTGTCCGAGATGATCCATGTGGAATGTGCATAAAGGAATGTCAGGTTTTTGTAAAGGATGAAGGAATCCTTCTTGCTTTCCTTCTTTCTTGTTTCCAATGATGCAACGAACACAATTCGCAATGTGCTTATCAACTTTATTTTTCAGGTGAGCGATGTAATACTCCTGTTTGATAAGATCTTGCGTCTTCTTGCTCGATCCGTGTTCTTTTTCGTGATTGACTCTTATTATATCGTTTTCCATTGCAGTTGGAACTACCAATAAATCAATATCATCAACGAGTTTGTATAACAATCCACCTCGCAAAATGTATTTCTCGTCAGGTTTTGTTTCAACGGAATTTCTGATCGGCTTCAACTCGTCATCTTCTTCTTGTAGCTTCATTATCTTTGCTGTAATGTCGTCAAATTCAATGGATAACACAGGATATCTGCTAAGGGCGTCTACGTGCTCCATTTTCGATCCAGAGCGGTGTTCTATCTCACAGTCAAAAGTCTGCAATTCTTCAGCCCATCTCCCGATCTTAACAGAGATATCCTTCTTTTTCATGGTTTGTTTAAGAGCTAGGCAGTTTGTGACCAGCTTAAATTTGATGCCCAATAAGTAAATTCTGAACTTCTTCAGTGCTTCCATGACAGCCATAACTTCCAACATATAGCTGTGCAATTTTCGTTCTACTTCACTAGTTTTGTGGCTCATGAAGTGAACTGGATGAAGCTTGCCGTCCTCGGGACATCTTTGCAAAAGAACAGCACCAAATCCATCGATGCTTGCATCCGTGTGAAGTTCGGTCTCTCGACTACGGTCGTAAATCCTCAAAACAAGATCACTTGCAAGTATACTTTTCAGAGTGTTAAAAGCTTGCTGTTGTTTGGCTTCAAACTGGAAAACTTGATCTTTTCTAATCAGATCGCTTAACGGTTTAGCTATGAGCGCGTATGACTGAATGAATTTACAAAAGTTTCCAGTGAGGCCTAAGAAACTCTGTACTTCTTTCAATGTTTTTGGAACTGGATAGTTGGTGACAGCTTCCACTTTATCTTCCGATGGAAAAACTTTACCTCCTTCGATGATCTGACCCAAATATTCGATCCGTTCCTTAATAAATTGGCACTTCTTGAAATTGATTTCCAATCCATATTCTCTGCAGACCTTTAAGACCATCATCAATCTTTCTAGAGCTTCTTCATAATTTTTCGCTAAAACAATAATATCATCGAAATATACTACTACGATTTTAGCATTTACAAGTTCTCTGAATATATGATTGATATATCTCTGGAATACCGCAGGGGAATTATAAAATCCAAAGGGTGCCCTCTGACACTCGTATTGTCCGCTTTCAGTTACAATTGCTAGGTATTTTCGGCTTTCTTTGTTAACAATTACATGTAAAAACCCGTTTCGTAGATCAAGAACGCTAAATATCAATAAATCTTTTAATTTATCGATTTGTTCCTCAATTACCGGAATCGGAAAACGATCTCGAACAACAATTTCATTTATTCCACGATAATCGGTACATACTCTCGGTGTTCCGTCTTTTTTTCTACGCACTAATACAGAGCTTGCGTATTCCCCTGAGCTCGGCACTAATATTTTTGCCGCTAACCATTCGCGTATTTGTTTTTCTACAATTTCTCGGTCTTCATAAGGCATTCGGCGAGGTCGCGAATAGATTATTTTATTTTCTTTGAGGGTTATGTTTAATTCTATATCGGTCGTTTTCGTCGGATCTGGTTTGTACGCTTTGATTAAATTTATAACATTTGTCTTAATATTTTCGTCAACAAATTCACCGATGTTAAGTTCAAATTCGTTTGAAATTTCTACCGCCGCTAAGAAATCTAATTCGTTTACCCTCTCGATTATTACACTCGTTTTATCAAATGTTAACTTTGCTTGCTTAAGAATATCGCGTCCAATGAGGGCTTCTACTTTCATAGCATCCACAGGAACTACATAAAAGCTTATTTTATATTCACAATCGCAAATAATAACATTGACGTCAAAATATCCTTTCGTAACGGATATTCCGTTTCCAAAACCTTTAACTTGCCTACAGACGTTATGCAATTTAAACGTTTTAAACTTACTAAAGACGTCATTTCTCATAAGACTGACAGGACTTCCTGTATCAACCAACGTTACAATTTTTTCAGCTTCAATCTCTATTTCTATAAACGCTTCTTGTTTACCAGGCGATTCGACAAGAGCTAATTCGCGTTAGAATTATTACCGGAATTTTCTTTTTTACAATATTGAGCAACATATCCAAATTCGTTACATTTAAAGCATTTCAGGCCTAATTTTTTATTTTTACAATCTTTAGATCGATGACCTTTTACTCCGCAATTGAAGCAACGCGAATTTGTCATTTTAGGTTTTTCCGATTTACCGCTAGGCTCGAAAGTTCGTTGATTGTCTTTGGGAAGAACTTGTGTTCTTTTATCTTTACCCCTAATTTTCTCATAATTCTTCAATTTCTCTTTAAATTAGCTCACTGACTTTGTCCCAAATATAATAATTTTATTTTGTACACTGTCATTTATTCCCTTAATAACATATTCGAATACGGCTTCAATTTCTACGTTACCACGCGATGCTAATTCTCTCATAATAAGAAAATATTCTTAAACACTTTCAGTGTCTTTTATTTTTCGCTCGGAAAGCATCGAATGTAATTGCGCGCTGTTGACTTTAGTTGCGAATTCATTGACGAGCGCGGTCTTGAGTTTTTCCCACGACGTTAAACCTAATTCACTTTGAATGAATAATTTGGCTAATCCTTTTAAAGACTTTTCGCGAATATTACTTTCTGAATATCCGATCACCCAAATAGTTGCGACACGTCTTCGAAATCCGCTATCCATCTTTCTACTTGAAATTCGTCTTCACCGTTAAAATCTCTTATGGTTTCCTCAACGTCCCTAAATCCAACTGAAAACGTAACTTTCTCATTTTTAACACTATTATTTCGACTATTTCCTCCGCGAATACTGCGATCACCTATACTATTCTGTTCGCCTTCTGAATTGCCTAAATCTGACCCGTTATTATCAATTTGACTATTTACATCGTCATCAACACCTGAATTATTTCCCCTCTCGTTACCATCTTGATTTTGGTTCAAATCATCGTCGTCTGCGGTTTCACTATCTTCACCATTATTCGTCAGTGAGTTAATGTCTACTAGAGAACGTAAAATGCTTTGTCTGAGATTTTCTTTGTCACCTGTATAATCTAATCCCAAAATATTACATATATGGAAATTAAATCCCCAACTGTGAATCGAGCCGCGAATTCTAATTTCTTTCGATATCCGTCCGAATCGACTGTAAATTCAAACCCTTTAAACTCACGAAGCTTATTTCTGTTTCTCCTGTCACCGTCTTCTTCGAAAATTAATTTATATAATGCACCTATCGCTTTACGGGATGCCGTCTTTATTCGTTGTCTTATCGACGCGATTTGTGACAGATTTTCCATTTTGAATTTATTTGTTTTTTTTTCGAAAGTAAACACTCGACCTTGTTTGATTACAACTTCTTAATTCACATTAAAATCGTACGCATATAATTTTTAGTTTAATTATAAAACCTATTAAAATTAAACAATCCACGTCTTTAACAATAATGACAATATTATTTACCTTTTTTACTTTTACAAAATAATTCTTTTCGTCGTATTGTTGTCAGCTGTCACTTACAACTGATTCCTGTCCTCGAAGATAAGTGGAACGTCTTCTTTACCATTAGCAGTGAAATTTTTCTTTACCATCCTAGCTTTCTATCCTTGAAACTCCACGGCCAAAATGGCTGCCGCTCGTCCTTGTGCATAACCACACTTTGTAGTCGATCTTCGTCTTGGATTTCGTCTTTGAATTGAAAAACTACTCGTCTTCCTATGCTCGTCTTTGGAAATTTAGCATGCCACCGTCTGATTCGTCTTAATGATAGATACTACTGGATTTCGTCTTTAAGTAAATCACAGCTCGTCTTTGGCGTCTTTAATCATTCGTAATCGTCTTTATCTCGTGTTTCACAATTTTTTACTCGTTAATCCCGCTTCGAGCCCCCAAATTTATAGGAAGGATATTTTAACGACTTAATAATCTGACACATGGGTTTAACTTAAAACAATTAGAACTGTTTATTATAAAATATGAGTTAGAAAAAAGAAATGTGATGTTTTACATTCGGCTTATAGCACGAGACTGACTAGTCACCTAACAGCGACTGTAGGTGGCGTATAGTCGAGTAGCGCGAATTACAAATATGAACTTAAGTTAACTAAAAATTTGCATCCTACATATATATATATATATATATATATATATATATACTGAAATTTATCTGATATTTAACGCGTATAATACTGAAAAATCGTCAGCTAAGATGAAGCGATCTCCTAACCTCGTGCGCATTAACCTAAACACCCTACCAATTGAGCTAACGAACGATACACTACAGATCACTCCTTTACTTGACTGCCTTTTATCGCATAGTTTTTTAATTGATAACAAACAATAAAAAGTAAGGATATAATCATATTCTTAAAACAAAAATAAAAATAAAGAGGTAACTTTGTTACCAATAAGAAATTTCAAATGATGGAGATTTAAGATTAAAAAGAAAAATAAAAAATGAGGTTTTAAACCGCGCATGTGATGGGGCCTTACAAATCGAATTTGGTATTTTATTCCATAACCTAGCTGCTCTGACAACAAATGATCTTTGGAGAGTACAAGTACGATGTGTAGATATTTTGAGTATAATATTTCTTTCTCTAAGCCTACCGTGGATCGACTCATCAAGATTTTTAAACGAGAAAACTTCAAAAAGATACTAAGGAATTTCATATTAAAAAATTGAAAAGACCAAGTTACCCATAAAAAACTGTCTTCTAGTTGCCAAATTCAAAAACCCAGCCCTAATCCTAAATTGAGAGATATGTTCAAATTTAGGCAAATTGTAGATGAAACGAATGGAAGCGTTTAAAGCTCTTTCTAATTTTGTATTTAATTCATTTGTAATATCATCATAAATTACACAGCAATAGTCAAAACTAGGAAGTATGAGAGACTTGACCGAGAGTAGTCTTGTCGAAGTAGGTAATGATGCCTTATTTCTATTTCAACGTTGCAGTGTCATAAATGTTTTGCGTGAGATATTACAAACATGCTCTTTCCAGGTTAGGGTACGGTCTAGAGTAACTCCCAAGTCCTTAACCGATTTACAGTAAGCAATTGGCAATTCCTCTACTTGTAATGAAGGCAAGGAAGATAATAAATTCATAGATGGACATTTTGAAGGACCAAAAACAATTGCCTTAGTTTTAGACGGATTAAGAGAAAGGCCATTCATTTTAGCCCAGCAGACAATAATATCGATATCAATTTGTATCTTAATTAAAAGTGCTGTAAGTTTAGCTAGGGGACCAGATATATGAAATTTAAAGTCGTCGGCAAACCTATGATATTTACAATGCTTAAGTTGTAATCCAAGATCAGAAATATATAAATTGAAAAGTAGAGGCGCTAATAAGGTTCCTTGTGGAACACCGCATTTAACTTTCCCCCAATCAGAGAATTCACCCCTCCCATTCTTTACTCTCTGTAACCTATATTTAAGATAGGACTGAAACCAGGAACATACTGAGTGAGACATATTAAAGAATTGTAATTTGGAGATTAATACGTTATGGTCTAACAAATCAAACGCCTTTGTGAAATCAAAAAATACGGCTATAGTTATATCTTTGTTCTCAATTGCAAATTTTATATCATTAGTAAATTTTAAAGAGGCTGTGCAAGTACTGTGATTAGCGCGGAAACCAGACTGAAAAGGATCAAATGAATTATTTAAAATAAGATATTCCGTAATTTGTTTATTAATAATTTTTTCAAGTGGCTTAGACAATGAACTGACAATGGAAATAGGACGAAAATCAGTAACTTTAGTAGGATTCGATATTTTAGGGATAGGACGGATAGAGATTTGTTTCCATATTTCTGGAAAAAGTCCAACTTGAAGGGAATAGTTGTATATATGCAATAGGATAGGAAATATAATAGACAACGCGATTCTGATCATTTTCATAGAGATTCCATCAGGTCCTATAGCATTAGTTTTAATTTCGGTAATTGATTTAATAAGAATATCAGGGGATATATCAGAAAAGAAAAATTTGGTATCCTCAAAAAGATTAGGTGTAGTGGGGGGAAACATTGAGGATGGATTGTTTAGAAGTGGTTTATGAGAAAAGTTATTAAGTAAGTCATTAGTTAGGAAATTAAGTTCAGCAGAATCATCCCTTTTTGATATAATATTAATCTTTTTTAAAATGTGCCAGATATTATCAGTTTTACTACAGTTCCGAATCATATTATAATTATATTTATTAATAGAGTCTCTGATCTTGGTTTGAATAAGATTACGAACTTTTCTAAATAGCGTGTAAATACTGTTATTTTTTGTTCTGTTAAACTGTCTTCGGAGCTTATTTCTCTCTTTAATAAGGAGTCTAATCTCAGTTGTCATCCAAGGAGACATGCGTTTACGAGAACAAGCTACGTGCAAAGGCGCGAAAATATCAAAAGCAGAATTGAGATAAGTAGTAAGTTCAATAACTTTATTGTTAATGTCCCTGTCAGAATAAATACTCGGCCAATCGTATGTCGACAAGTGCTGCAGAAATTCATTCTCAGAAATATTATTTATATAACGTATCGTATTGAAAGTGTGAGTATTTTGTAAATAATTTCTATTGAATTCAAATTCAATATTTATTAGGTCATGATTAGACAGAAAATCTACAGCATGTTGACCATACAAGACCACCTTACCTAAATCATCAATAAGTATAGCATCTATTCTGGTACTTAAATCATTGCCATGATGAGTAGAATCATGTGCTACTATGTAAAGTCCACAGGAATAAATTAAAGAAGTAAAATATTTGGTTTTTGTATCAGAGATATTTAAATTAGTATTCATGTCTCCCAAGATAACAATACTATTAAAATTAGGAATCAAAGAAAAAATTTTATTTTCAAAATCTACCCCAAATGAGGCGTTAGGAGGCTTGTAAACAACTCCTAATAAGGCACTGCCACATAATCCATGGATATCTAAGAAAAGAAATTCCGCTGTAGAATAATTTCCCTCAAAACTCTCAGACACAACCGTGCATTTAAGACTTTTGTGTATATATATATACAAACACCCCCACCTCTACGCAGGAGTCTGTCTCTGCGAAAGAGCATGTAATTTTGAAGTTCGACACAACTATTTATATAATTAGGTTTAAGCCAAGTCTCTGATACAGCTATAACATGATAAGATGAATTTTCAAAAAATAATTTAAACTCGACATAATGTGCAATTAAAGATTGGGCATTAACGTGGCAAATCTTTAAATTCTCCATTTCTAAAATAAAGAATAATAGTAATCAAATGAGTCAATAATAAGAGATATAGAATAGATTTCCATTTTGAAGTTGAGAAGTAAAAAATTAAGATAAAAATCTGTATGAGAATCGAATAACAGAAGGCTTTGAGATAAGATAGCATTTCAAGGATACAGTAGTTACAATTTAAGAAATGAGAGAAAATACAATTCCAATAGTTTACAAGTAGAGAGTAAGAAGAACAAAATATATTGATAATTAGTAACAATAAATGACAAATGTTAATACACTAATAAGAAATTTTAGTGCAGTATTTTTGTATTGAAATAATTAAAAGTAGAATTGCATGAATGGAATAATTAGAAAGAAATTTGTGTTGTTTAAAAAAAGAAGATGAATTAAAAGAAAAATAGCAAAATAAAAGAAAAAGAATTAAGAGTAGAATAAAATTGAAAGTAAATAACCAAGAATGTCTATTTCATGTCATCAATATTGGACAGGGATGAAAGCTGCATTCTCCGATCGCCGTCATTCTTGCGACAAAAATCCCTACCACCAGCTACCCAGAGATACTTCAATTTACCATTGCGTCTCATTTGAAGTGCAGTTGCGTAGATTTTTGGATTTAAAGGTGTAAGAGATTCATGGAGATAAATGGAAAATTTATCATTTTCAAGCCAACCTATATCCAATGTAGAGAAGCCCTTTATCTTCTTACGATGCTAAATTAGTTTATCTTTAATATTTTGACGAGTAAGCTTGACGACAACAATCGATGGAAGCTGCGTATTTCCCAAATTAGGAGCTTTACGTACACGGTAGATATTAATAACTTCCCTCTGTAATGTAACATCAAGCTCTATAGCTAAGTCGATAAAAGTTTTAAAAAGATCTTCGTTAGGAAGATAAGGAAGTCCATGAATTTCCAATGAAGATGCAAGCGTAAGTTGTTCTTGTGCATTTATTTTTTTCTCCATAAGATCAACCCTGGATCTGAGATCATTATTTTCAGTTTTTAAAACTTCGATAGATTCACTGTTAATATCGACACTGGAACGAATCGAAGCAATTTTATTAGAATTTTCTGTGATATCATTTATCATCGTTGACAAAGACTTATTAAGATCTTCATTAAATTTAGTTTGCTTAGATTCAAAGTTTTTAAACAAATTCTCTATTCTAGTTTAATGATTTGTAAATGCTGTACTTTGCCCCTGCTCAACGGCAATCCGAATTGCATCCAATAAGTTATTAGGTAATACGACCTCTGACAGGGGGGATGCAGTAGGTACAACACGATTAGTCAAATCGCTAGATGTTGGTATGTTAACTCTCGAGATGTCACTATGCTGAGACTTTTTACATTTTGAGCAAATAAAGTCACCAGGACTCAGTGTTTCTGTTAACAGGCAACTGACATTCTGTACAGACAGACATCACAGCTCAGTTTGATGTCGAAGGAAAAAACGAAAAAACTAACTTTATTCCTTACTGGAAGATGTAGAATAATAAATCCGAGCAAGTGTAATTATCCGGCACAGTCAACTACACAACACTCACTACTTAAAACTTAGTTAAACTGTTAAAATTTAACAAAAATAATATCAGTGTTCAAAAAAGCGTCTACTTAATCAGTCGGTAAGATAGATTTTCTAGTTTTCATCATCAATCACCTTTTCCCTATAACTTTCAATCTTCAATCTTCACCACCCTTTCCCTTTCTATTGCCTTCAATCTCTTTCAATCTCCACCTTAGTCACCATGACCAGCTTATCACCATTAATTACATTTTCCCTACAACTTCCAATCTCTAATCTTTACCATCCTATCCCTTTCTGTTGCCTCTATTTTTTTTAAATATCTACCTTAATGATAATGATCAGTTATCAGCATTAATCACCTTTTTCTTAAAACTTTTAATGTCTAATCTATAACTTTCTATCCCGCCCTATCCCTATTTCAATGGATATAGCAAATTATCGCTTTTAATCATATTTTTCTATCACTTTGAATTAATGTCTAATACTTTCACATCATTTCCAAACCCCACCTGAATGAACATGATGTGCTTTCCCTTTTACACTGAGAAAATAAGTTGACTAAATATAACCAATTTTTGATTCAATTTAGCACAGAGAGGTTGTTGATATAGCACCTGCAAAGCTCTTTTTTTATTATTAGCAGATTAAATGCTACTGTTAACATTGAAGATTGGTTGTGATTGCCGGTATCTTGTGTGTTTTGTTCAGAGACCCTTAACCTAGAAATTGGCTAGAGGCTTATTTTCTCAGTGTAATCACTTTTTATCTATAATTTTCAATAACCTATGTTATATACACATATTTTTTGCTATTCTTCTCTTAACCAGCATTATCAGTTATCGCTTTTAATCAATTTCCTTTAATAACTTTCTATCTTTCACCTATCACTTTCTATCCCTTTTTATACTTTTTTATCCAACCTGTATTAACATGATCAGTTTTCGCTTTTAATTACTTTTCTTTCATTACTTTCAGTTCTCTAGTGAGTGTTCATGTTCTTTCAGTTGGGGATGGGAAAGTATAAGTAGGGATAGAAAGGTATTTAAAGGGATAGAAAGGGATAGAAAGGGATTGGAAGGGATAGAAAGAGATAGAAAGGGATAGGAAGTGATAGAAAGGGATAGAAGGTAATAGGTGAAAGATTAAAAGTTATAAAAGGAAGGTGATTAAAAGCGATAACCAATGATGCTGGTTAGAGTGGAATAGCAAAAAATATGTGGATATCTCGTAGGTTATTGAAAAGTATAGATGAAAAGTGATTAAAAGAGAAAGCTCATCATGTTCATTCTGGTAGGGTTTGGTAATAGTATGAAAGTATTAGAAATTAATTGAAAGTTATAGAAAAAGATGATTAAAAGCGATAACTCGCTATGTCCATTAAGATAGAGATAGGAGTGAATAGAAAGATATAGATTAGAGATTGAAAGTTATAGGGAAAAGGTGATTAATGGTAATAACTGATCATTATGATCAAGGTAGATATTGAAAGAGATTGGAGGAAATAGAAAGGGATAGGATGGTAAAGATTAGAGATTGAAAGTTATAGGGAAAAGGCGATTAATGGCGATAAACTGTTTATCGTGATTAAGGTAGAGATTGAAAGAGATTGGGGTCCATAGTTGGAAATTGAACAAATGTTAAAAGTAAATTTCAGGTTAGTTACACTTTTTCGATTTTTGATAACAATTTTAATTTTTCATTTTTATAAAAAAACTTTCTTTTTATGAAAATAAATTATATTTCTAATTAATATCTAAATAACAAACATATAATTTTTACTGATAATAAATTATAATAAACAATAATATTCTAAAATACTACTACTATAAATTTGCATTTTTAACACTTTTTTCGAATTTTCGTTTTTATAATTGTATTACGCGATATTCGCCGAGAGCGTAGAACGAATTCGTGCAGCCATGCGGCTGGGAGTATCGCACGAATCGACGCGACCGCGCTCACAAAAAATTCATAGTTAATAAACTATTTCGATCTACCAACTTTTTATTTCGGATATCTAATCCTTGATATATATTTTTTGAGTTTCTAAAAATAAAATTTACAAAAGACATCTAGAACGCACTTAATTATTTATTTGTTTATTACAAACAATTATTTTTGACAATAAATAAGTTGGCCAACAATGAAAAAAAAATTTTTTAAACGTCTAACCTTCATTAATTGCGTGTATGAAATTCATCAAGATCGGATAATAATTTATTGCTGTGAAATAAAAGTTTAAAAAATATGGTGCATTTCGAATTCCGCTGGAATAGCGCGACCTCGCGCGAGTATTCATTGCGGTTTCTCTGGCGCGCGTGGGTAAATGAGATGTATTTTTGACAAAAGTATTTAGAGTTTCACTCCAATTTTTACATATCTTATAGGAAAAAAGTCAAGCTTTCCATTGAGATAGGTTAAAATTTTTTTAAAAAATCCGATTTCAAGATACAATCAAATTAACACTGACCTTCAATTTTAAGGTCAAATTTTCTTTTTACAAAAAAAACATTTATTATAATTAAATAGCCTGTAAAAAAGCTTTAAAAATCACTATACATATGTTAACTTTTATGCAATCTACTTAGAAATATAGTATATTTAAAAAACTGCATTTTAAAAAAATTCAAAATTTTAAAACTGTGTAACTCAAAAACTATTTCATGCAATTTTAAAATATTTTGTATTTACACTTCCACTAACAATGGAAACACTTTTGCAAAGTTTGAATAAATTTTATTTTGTGACCTTGACAGTTCAGGAATTTTGCCCCATATATGAGGCATTCTCTGAGCAAAAAGCCACCCTAAAAAAAAAGTTGCCTAATGTTTTGGTCAATGATATGTAGTCAAAAAACAAAAATTTTAAGTAGGTTCTTAGGTCTGTGTAATGCGTGGTTGCCATGTTATCAGGGGCCCAATTTTATTGCAGCGTAATTTTCAACTGCCAATAACTTTTAACCGGATAAATGGATTTGGAAATCTTATGGATGTTTTTTGTGCAGAGTTTCCTAAACTTTCAAATAAAATTACTCATTATTTTTAGAATTTTATTTTTGACAAGAAAAATGCAAAAAAATGTTTGTTTTTTAATTTTTGACCAACACTCCCCCCTAGGAACTTTTTCATAGCTACCTAGAAATGATCCTCATTTTATAAGCTTTTCAACCCCCTAAATGCCATTTTGGGAAAGCAAGATTCGTAAAAGCTATAGGTGAATGTGTGTTACAGTACACCTTACAAATTTGCATCCAGTTTTCTTTTATATAGTCTTAAATGATTTTAATGTTACCAACTTTCTATACTTGAACAAAAAAGTGAAAAAATAGTATACCTATATTGTTTTTTCTACAACAAAAAGAACGATTTGTAAGGTGTACTGTAGCACACATTCACCTATAGCTTCTACGAATCTTGCTCTCCCAAAATGGCATTTAGGGGGTTGAAAAGCTTATAAAATAAAGATCATTTCTAGGTAGCTATGAAAAAGTTCTTAGGGGGGAGTGTTGGTCAAAAATTAAAAAACAAACATTTTTTTGCATTTTTCTTGTCAAAAATAAAATTATAAAAATAATGAGTAATTTTATTTGAAAGTTTAGGAAACTCTGCACAAAAAACATCCATAAGATTTCCAAATCCATTTATCCGGTTAAAAGTTATTGGCAGTTGAAAATTACGCTGCAATAAAATTGGGCCCCTGATAACATGGCAACCACGCATTACACAGACCTAAGAACCCACTTAAAATTTTTGTTTTTTGACTACATATCATTGACCAAAACATTAGGCAACTTTTTTTTTAGGGTGGCTTTTTGCTCAGAGAATGCCTCATATGCCTTAACATATTTCTATAGAACTTACGTGTTAAAATGTTAAAGAATATCTGACGATAGCTGTACATATAGGTATACTCCAACCTCAAAACTTTGACACGCGAAATACCGTGTTGTCCTTGTTGCCAGAAGTTTCAAGTTGTCCTTTCTTCGTCACAAAAAGTGAAAAAAAATGTATAAATTAATTAATTCCAACTCTCACAGGTACCTAATGTCCTCCCAAATAGCACGATATCTTCCAGAATACTTCCCAGGAAGATTCCTGAGATTCGGAGAGAAGCTTCCACAAAGCTTCCAGGAACCCATCGAACCTTCAGGGAATCTTCATGGAAGCTTCCATCGAACCTTCAGGGAATCTTCAGGGAAGCTTCCACAGAACCTCCAGGGAAGCTTTAGGGAAGCTTCAAAAGAAAAAAACATACAAACAATAAAAATAGGACATAAAAAATCGTTTCTCTAAATCACGCAGCCACTCGTGTACATTTTAAAACTGCCGGTATAGAATAGAAGATTCAAGATGGCAGTTAGCAGTTTGATTGCTGGTAGCCTTTTTTTTATTTGCGCGTGGCCAGACCATGCTACTTTGATCATAAGTGATGGAAAAATCCGTTTATTATTGCCGTGCGTTCATAATTTAGGGTCTTCACTATTGCCGTCCACGCTCTGGACTTTGGTCAATCGTAGGAGGTCTCGCTTAAGGCCTAAGCAGATAGAAATACGGTTACGGGACCAGAGTCATAAGACAGAAACACAGAAACAGTCTCTGCCCTTTATTATCTCATGCCCTGCTCCTGTAACCGTAGTCATTGTGCTTTGGGCTTTAGTATTGTGCCACATAAGTACAGACCTCGCTGAGAAGCGAGAGACCCATGGCTTCACTGCTCGGCAGGA
The DNA here is from genome assembly GCA_037103525.1 of Ganaspis brasiliensis. Classification (NCBI taxonomy): domain Eukaryota; kingdom Metazoa; phylum Arthropoda; class Insecta; order Hymenoptera; family Figitidae; genus Ganaspis; species Ganaspis brasiliensis. Next base: position 730,746 of record JAZKLR010000053.1, on the reverse strand, counting down.
ACGACCATGGGCTAAGGGGTACTCTGACCTCGGCCTAAGTAAAGGCCTAAGCAGATAGAAATACGGATACGGGACCAGAGCATGAGACAGAAAAGGACAGAAACGGTCTCTGTCCTTTATCATCTCATGCCCTGCTCCTGTAACCGTATACTCGTGCTTTGGGCTTATACTGCAATGCAGTCCTGAACAACGAGCAACGTCCCAAGAGTCAATCGATCCCTAAAGTGCGAGGAGATTAACTGGCATAATGGTTAATGGATGCCAGCGGTGCATACCTTGCTCTAATTAGTCCTTAAATTTGTCCTTCGAACGGTTCTCGAACGTTGGTCACTTTGATGATGTGCCCAAGGGGGTATGTACTGCAAGTCAGTGTGTTTAAATTCTGGAAATCGAAAGTGGGTATCTAGATACCCGTATCTGGGTCTAAATGGTACCATGGGAGACCGAGTGTCCCGGAAAACGTAACCCAAATAGCACGTAATATTGCAGCAACGTTGTCCATGTCCACATTGCTGCAACGTTGCCCTGCAATGTTGCTGCAACGTTGCAATAATATAGTTGCGCAATACAACGCTTAAATACAACGTTGATTATACAACAAAATGAACAGTTAACGTAATTCCTTTGGTTGAACTTTCCTTTTATTCCGTTAATGTCATCTTTACTAAGCACTATTTTTAAAAGTTAATGAAGCCTTTATAAAATTTTGAACTCCTATATTTTGAAAGTTGCTGCAACGTTGCGGCAACATTTCAATGCAACGTTGCAGCAACATTACGCGGAAAAAATATATATATCGCTGGAATCGCCTGAAACCGTACATAAATAATATTTAGTTTAAATTTTGTTAGTTGTAATATTAAAAAATATTTAATTTTTTATTATACCTTTGAAACGTACTTTATTGGTACCCTTCTAAAGTTGGGTCAACAGAACGAAGTTCTGTCGGAATGGATATAAAAGTAGGAGTAGCGAAAGCAGGCAGAATTCTGATTGGTTCAAATAATTTATGGAAACAAGATGTGCAAATTTTTCCCGCCCTTCAAAAAAAAAAAAAGCTGCGCGGAAAAAGTTATTCTCTCGTGGAACAGAGTATAGTCTTCCAGTCTAGTCTTGATATATGTTAATTTGATATATGTGACGCTCCAGGGTGAAAGAGACCTTAGCTGCAAAACATTGGATTTTGAAGTTTTATTATGAATCGATAGAATTTGAGTTGCTCTTTCACATACAAAAATCTAAATTTATTAATGTCTATTAGTTTTTGTGTTATTAGCGATGAAACATAGGCATAACATAACAATAACAATAACAATTCATCTTCCAACGCCCATTCTGAAAAATTTAAAACATTCGATCTTGAATCTTTATTATGAATCAATAGAATTTGAGTTAATCTTTCGCATACAAAAATAAAAACTTTTTTACATTTATTAGTTTTTGAGTAATTGACGATGAAACATAGACGCAACCTAACAATAATTTAGGCAGGCTCAACTTTAATCGTCCGTTCTGTAAAATTCATTTCTTGCAGCTAAGGTCCCTTTCACCCTGGAGCGTCACATATATGAGTTAATAACTTTCGATGCACAATTAGGATTTAACTCAAAAGTAACACAAAATTAATTTAATATTTAAGGATCATATTACTCTTGAAAGACCAACAGATTTAACGTTTAGTTGTTAAGTATTATTTATCCGAAAATTTAAATATTGCAAAATTTTTTTTTATTTCATAAACACAAAACAAGCGGCCCAAAAAGTGAATAGCGCAAAAATTTAAATAAAACGACAAATTTTTAAACAAATTTTTTGCAGTAAATAGAAAAGTAACGTGGATAACTTCTTGCAAAATATAAATTTATTTACTTTAAGTTTTTATAACTGTCATTGAAAGAAATCTTTTCCAAGTAACAGTTATAAACTTAAAATCGAAAATTTTGTAGCTGTCACTGAAAAGATATGGTTAGTGTGTGACACATTTCTAAACATACTGCACTACGGCCTTCAAAAATTTATTAATTTTTCTTAAAATTTTTCAGGGACTGACACAAAAACCGAAATAAAATATATTTTATTTTTGTTTCGTTTCGGTTTTGAAAAACTGAAACAAAATACCAATTTCATTTTGTTTTGTGTTGAACCTGAAACGAAAAGGCTCTGAATTACGTTTTTGTCTCATGCCCGAAACGAAAATCAACACCGAATTTCGTTTCAGTCTCATGTCCGAAACGAAAAGACTCTGAATTTCGTTTTCATTTTTCTTAAAAACGGCTTTCGTTTCGGACATGAGACTGAAACGAAATTCGGTGTTGATTTTCGTTTCGGGCATGAGACAAAAACGTAATTCAGAGCCTTTTCGTTTCAGGCTCAATACAAAACAATATTGATTGTATATTTTTGTTTCGTCACAACAATTCAAAACAAAAACGGAATTCTGTTTTCGTGTCAGTTCCTGAAATTTTTATTGTTCACTGTTTTCAAGACCAGGTTCCTCCAAACAACTTTCAAAGAATAGAAATTTTTTTCCCCCGTAAATTGCTGGAAAATACTTTTAGAAATAATATAGAATGAGTCCCGAAGGTCCGCACGGCCGAGAAGTAGGTATGCAAGAGGGAATAGCGGAGCGCGCCAAGCGGTAATCGAGCCGAGCTTGAAGCCACTGAAGTGTCTAAGGAACAGAGGATTACAGCAAGAAATGCAAAAATTCTTGAAAATGACACCTATGAAGACCAGAAAGAAGTTGTGTATGCGGCCGGATTGGATATATGAGTAAAATTCACTTTTCTGCGATTTTTTTCACAAACAAATACGTTAATCGCCTTTTTCTCAAAACGACGTTTTTTCGACTGGGTGACACTCCTATTTAAAAACCATTCCACTTATCAACATGACCCAAACGGCAATTTACTCATCAAATGTCTCTCTATACCTTGAACTACAACCAAAAATATTCATCTATATTTACAAAAGTTATAAACAATTAAAAGTGAAAAAAAATGGTAAAAAATTTAAAAGTCCGCCATCTTTTTTTTTGTGAAAATGTTTCATTGTAGTTTACCGTACTGTAAAAACGTGCGTGTGATCTGTCGTAAGAAGGTAGGTATGTACTTACATGTGTACGCATATAAGATCTCAGGTGACACAGACGAGATCTCGCATAAGATCTTATGTAAGAACGTAGGTACGAAAGCATGTAAGTTCTTATATGAAGTTTCGTCATGCGCCGCGTATAACGTTACTCAATATGAAATTGAAACAGCGTTCTTATATGAGTTCTCATCTGCGTACGTATGTAAGAACACAGGTGCGAACACACTTACGAACTCATGTGCGAACACACCTAAGTATTAAATTAAATATTTTAAATTAAATATATTATTAAAAAAAAATTCTTGCCAACGGGATTCGAGCCCATCTAACCTGAGCCTAAGTACGCCTTAAACCCCTCGGCCATATTGGATCCGCCATATTAAATTTATAAATTCTGACCTTGTATTTGTATTCAAATACATTTTTCAGCTGAATTCAGTTGAATTTAGTGAATTTTAAAAAAATAATCCGACATTTTGGAACCGCCATTTTGTATTTTTCTTCTGACCATTGAATCGTATTCAGCGACCTTAAAAACATGAAAATTCCTCGTCTTAAATAATTTTAGTCACAAGATGTAAGAGTTTTTAAAGTTTCAAGAACGAAAATTTTTAAACTATGTCACATTTGGGACTGATTTCACGATAATTGGCTTAAACGATCAGCTAGGATTTCAAATCAAACGGATTTGTCATGTTCAAACATAGCTTAAAACATCCCCGTTTGCCGATTTTGTCGTCATTTTTGGTCGGAAATTTCCGGCTTCCTGCCCACCGTGCACCAAAGTCTAACCGCGTGACTAAAAAGGCACGTAATATTAAGTGAGTATTGCAGTAATATTACATTCAAAATTTGTTATATTACAGCTTGATGTTACAGTAATATTATCGTGACATTAAAATATCCGCGGCAAGGTAATATTACAAGGTAATTGATTGAGGTAATATGTGACGCGCTCTGATTTACATTAGAGGCAAATCGGTAATTTTACAGGAGAGCGAAAAGAAAAGACGAGCGCGCATGATGCTCCGTACAAATCGTTGATGTTTGAATTGTCATAACTTGAAAAATAATTAATAAAAACATTTTCTGACTTCAAATAATGAAAAAGGGACTTTTATTGAAGTTAAATCAACCATAAATCGAAAATCCATTTTTTGCCTCTAAGGTCCCTTTCTTCAGAGCGCGTCACATATTACAAAGTTATATTACAGTACCTAATGTTACAGAAATGATCCCATGTCGGAAACGATGTTGGAAATTGGGATAGGAAACTATTGGTTTCCCATATTTCACAAGACCGAACAAATGAATGCGTTTAGACCCTGCCTACCCTTATGAAAAATAAGTATTGGATTAAGTATTGGATTAAGTATTGGAATAAGTATTGAAGTATTGGACTAAGTATTGGTTTAAGTATTGGAAACTCGAATACTATTTTCGCGTAACATATTTTTAAACAAATCTTTTTTTAATTTTCTGTGGAACTGTGATTTTGCGTTCCATGTATTTCTACGTATTAAATTAACAAAAAAACTACTGCGCAGAGCTGAGAGCCATAGTAACTTAGTGCGCAACCAGTAAATTTTTTAAGAATGTTTGGCGAAAAAAGTATTGGAGTTTCCAATACTTAAACCAATGCTTATTCCAATACTTCAATACTTAATCCAATACTTAATCCAATATTTGCTTATAATACTTAATCCAATACTTAATCCAATACTTATTTTTTATAAGGGTACAGGCATCTTAAAGCGCCATTTTTGTGCCTGTGGGATAAAAAAAATTTTTAATTCACAATAGCTTCAAAATTTATTATTTTATTTACTCTGTAAAAGAAGTTTTATAAGAAATAATTTTTTTCTTCGAACATGAGTAATATATATATGTTTTTTTACAAAAATAAAATAAAAAAGTTCTTAGCCTCTTTTTAAACATCCATTTTTCTCAGTGTTGAAAAGGAACCAAACTTCCTCCCTTTCTTGCGCCAAAAAAGGGTGCCGAGTGGCGTTTATCAACTTTCATTGTGGCAACCTTTTGAATAGTCTTTTCTTTTCTTTTTTTTTTGCGACCGCAAACAGCTCGCGCTATTAACCCATTAATGCCGAGGCCTAAACTGTAAGTGCTGGATCAGAAATATCAATAAAAACGAAGGTATTTTGTCAAAAATTATTGAAAAATTTAAATAAAAAATTTTGTAAGGGTAAAAATATTAAAAAAAAAAAAATTTTTACAGTAACAATGAGGGTATTTTATGAAAACATAATTAAAAAAGCACCAAAAAAACATTCAAAAATTTTTGTTGTTGTAATTTATGAACATTGATCGTTTATACTCTTGGTCTATTTCCAACAAGCTGTTGCTGAACATTAATAAATGTTCAGTAATAACGTTTACTCGTTCCTTGTCAATTTTGTTTATTGAGTATACCTTGGGTGGTGATGCTTTAAAAAGAGTTTATAGGGTTCGAGACCTCGGGTTTATACTTCAATCTGATTTCGGTTTTAGCGAACACATATCTACTGTATCAAATAAGTCGCTTAGAACTCTCAGCTTTGTTACCAGAAATGCATCCATGTTTAATAATATTACTGCCATTAAAAGTCTCTTTCTGTCCATCGTTAGACCCTTGTTGCTTTTCGCTTCAGTTATTTGGCACCCTTATCATGACATTCACCTTATGAGACTTGAACGAATTCAAAATCGATTTTTACGTTTTGCAGCCTGGAGAATGGGCTTGGTACTAAATAGATTTAACCATGATTATGGTGGACTGAGATCTACCTTTAAAATTGATAAGCTGAAATCGAGGTTTTTATATGCTGATTTAGTTTTCCTATATAAAATTGTAAATGGCATAATAATTTCCCCCAATCTCCTAAATTTTATAAATTTTGCTGTTCCTATTTTGATTTTGAGACAAGATCCTAAAAAAAGATTTTCTTTGATTTTTCTTATCTAGCACTTACAGCTTTGGCCCCGTCATTAATGGGTTAAACACTCACATTAAGGAGTCGTCCTTAAACAACGTGATCAATTATTCAATTTTTTTAACTCCTTCGCCCCCCGGTCGTTAACAACCTTAACTTTCTTTCCCTCCACCTACATAGAACATAGTCTTAGGTAGAAAATTTCACTATTACTTTACCTAGAAATCTTCACATATGTATGTATCGTGACTTTGACAATTCTCCTTCTTCCCTTGAGTTGTCAATTGTAGTTTAAAGAACGACCAATCCCCTCATAACTTTGTAACGCAGTTTATGGAACACCCCTAACATTAATATGTCTTTGTCAAAAATAAAGTTTGAGACTTTATTTTAATTTTCTTGAGCGGAATATAAAATTTCAAATTAAATAATACTTATTTTATTAAGATTTTTTAAACAGGTGATTTATTGACAATTTTATACTCAAGAGGTATTTTCATCTTATGAAACAAGAAAAAAAGTGACAATAAATCACCTGCTTAAGTAATCTTAAGGGGTTATACCACTCTAGAATTTTCAAAAACTTAAATTTTTTTATTGGCTTATTAGGTACTTTAAACCTTCTAGAATTAGAGGTCCTTGCCAACGCTATGACCTAAAATATGCGTAAGATAAATTGTTTAAATAATTAAAATGTATTGAAAATTGCAGAAGGAAAAATATGTGATATTTCTTTAATGATGAAAGTAAAAATTTATGAAAAAGTTGTTTTTCACAATTTAAATTGTTTTAACAAATAAACAAAATATTATTAATAAAAACATTTTCTGTCAATTGAGTGTCCGAATCAAATAACTCGACCAACACCGACGCTTGGCTGGAAAGCCCCTCGTCCAGGCAGCGCACAGCTGCGCGGGGGACTCGTGGTGGGGTTATGTCTCGCTTATGTTTCCACAGATCGCCAGGGCAGCAGTAAAAAAAATTATTTAAATTCGAAAATATAAGAAAACTGAATTCTTTAAACCAGGGTCTTCCAACCTACTTCCTCTTCTTCCCCGCACAGGCTGTTTAGTGTTTCGCTATTTAAAAAGTTATAAGCTGGATAAACTTCCGAATACCCCATACCTCCGATTTTATTGAAACTACGTATACTTACGTATTTTGATGCGCTGATTAGGCAAATCGTAGTGAAAATAAGCGCAAATTTGAATTCCATTATAAAAACCATAAGAAACCCGATAAAAATTATGTTTTTTGCATTTAACTCAAGAAATAAGACAAACTTCAAAAAATAGTTTATCAAAAATCGTAGATCTCATCGAAATACACAACTTTCGTTCCATACATTTTTTTCATAGAAATGAAGCGTTTACGAGAAAATTGCAAAAAAACTGAAAATCACCATAACATCAACGATCAATACTTACAGTATGCCAACATAATAAGTACTTAACTTAGTACTAAAAATCCCTTACAAAAAAGTAGTACTGGATTCAGTACTGGGATAAGTACTGGGTTCAGTACTGGGTTAAGTACTGGTAAACCAGTACTTTTTTCGCGCAATATAATTTTTTAAGCACAATAACAATTTTTTTTAAAATTTCATTGAAACTGTGATTTTGCGTTCAATGTATTCCTCTCTATTTAATTTACAACAAAAAACTACTGCGCAGCCGTAGGACCCATAGAAACTTAGTGCGCAACGTGAATAAATTTTCAACAGTGCATGGCGAAAAAAGTACTGGTTTTCCAATAATGAACCCAGTACTAAACCCAGTACTGGACCCAGTACTTCTTCCCAGTACCGGGGGGTTGAAGTGCCCATTGTACAGAATACCGGGGGGTTGAGGTGCCCCATTGTACAAAATACCGGGGGGGTTGGTGTACCCAATTGTACAAAAAAAACCGGAGTTTTGGGGTGCCTCATTATACAAAATTGTACGTAAATAAGTAATTTTACGTTATTGTGTAATAGTATGTAATAAATGTAACATTACTTAATGAAAGTAATGTTACGTAATATAATAACTTAATTACGGCTGTAAGTAATTTAATATTGATATAAGGTGGGTATTTGGTCACATTTATGGTGATTTATTTTTTTTGCAATTATTTCGTAAACTAATTAGTTTTAATAAAAAATGCTTCAAACATAAAATATGTATTTTTGTAATAGCTACAACTTTTGTATAAATTTATTTTTTATATTTGCAATATTTAAATAGATAAATGCAAAAAACCTAAATTTTTATGACTTTATACAATTTCAATTGGACGTCAGGTAACAACTTTTTGCCAGTTTTGGGATTTTTCGCTATTCAGAAAAAATAGTTCATACAAATTTTGTAATAAATAAGTATCAGAATTTCGTCTTTTAAAGATTTACACTGAGGGAATGAGATGACTAAATATAACCAATTTTTAATTAAATGTAACTGAGACAGGTTGTTGATATAGCACTTGCAAAACACTTGGTTGATTATAGCCAAATAATTCTTCGAAAAGGCTACAATTAACCCTCAAGTTCAATTGTGAGAGCAGATATTTTGTTTCTTTTGATCCGAGTCCATTTAACCGAGCTATTATTACTACTTGCCTAGATGAGTCTTATTTTCTCAGTGTATGAAGAGAAATATCGTTTGTTCACTACTGTTAAATATTGATTTTTAACGATTTTCTAGAAAATTTACGAATAGCGATTTTTTTCATTGATTCATACATTGAAAAAATCAGTTGGCTAGACACACGTGTTAATATTGCTTGATTTGGCTAAAAATTATAGGAAAATTTGTTTTGTACATACCTTGATAAATTTTCCGGTTGAAGACAGTAGATTTAAAACCATCGTCCAAATAAGGGCCACCCTACTACATATATAGCTACAAAGAAGGAAAATTATGACAGGTCTTTTAACTTTATTGACTACAAAGGTTAGTAAACTCAAAAATTGTTTATTTACTTGATAATTATGAAAAATGATTTACATTCACTGACGCAATGTATTCACCTAGAACATTCCTCCTATATATTCTTTTCAGTACAATTTCGAATACGTAAGAAAAGTGAAATTTTCAATTTGCTTAAGAATTAGTAATTATAAAAAAGTATTTCAAAGTAAAGAAAAAATGTATTTAATTCTGCTTATTAGAAATTACTTTCCCCTATAAATTTCTATAATTCGATCTTGGTCGACATATTCGAAAATATGTGGAGCGTTCATTAAAATTCCAACTGTACCAGCGGTCGTTATAATGAAAAAAATATATAACTGTAAACGATCTATTACCATTGCTACGTATTTCCAATCCTCACGTGTCTGAAAAAAAAGAAAAATTCTTAGATTTTATAACAAATTTTTTGATAAAGTAAGATTTTCTTTGAAATTAACATATTTACGAAATATAAAATTCGATTAATAGAAGTGTAAAACGCGCTACTTCAAAACAGTCCATGTTTCAAGTTGCTCTCTAAATTTGAATTAGTAAAAATTTGGCTAATGGAATTGGTAGCGTCAGTTTTGACTGCTAAATTAGTTATTTCATCTCTTTCTACGAAAAAAATAGTCATATTCCTTTGCTAAATGAATTAGTAGTGATATTCTACTAATTTATTTTGTCGTCATGTATTACAAATTGAATTAGTCAAAATAATAAAACATAACCTTACATTATAATAGGGAAGAGGGCCCCAAGTTGGACACCCTTTCGTCTTATTGCTGTAGAATCCAAACCAAATAAAATATATTAAAATGTTTTATACCAAATGAAAGTACAATTGATAAGGTAACTTATGGCCACAGAGATAAAAGTTTATTTTGAACATAAACATTTTTAAAGCGTTTTTTCTAATTGTTAAAATTGTCGGTCTAAAAAAAAGTGGCCCCAAGATGGACACCTTCTTAAAAATCTCTGAAAATTGTAGTAAATAAAAAATTAACATCGTTTAACAATTCTTAAAATAATTTTTAATCATTTTAGGAAATTTATCAAAAATATCATTTCTAAAAACTTCAATTTAATAGCTTAACAGTAAAAAGTAATAAAATATCGAAATATCATTTTCTCTAACGATAACATCACATTTTATGGTAGAAAATAAAAAATTTTAATTCATTGGCTCCAAAAATTATTGAAAAAACTGTAAAATCCAAAATAAGCAAATAAATACATTGAGATTTGAATCCTGTCCATCTTAGGGTACATGACGCCATTTTTTAATCCACAGTAAAAAAATATATACGAACACTGAATTAGTAAAATCATTTTAGGATATTATTATACGATAAATAAAGAATATTATAACGTTAAGTACTCATTCTAAATCATAAATTTAAATAACTTTACCAACTTGAGAAAGAACTGTCACAAAACTTTTTTTAGACACAAAATTACGTGGTATGTGTAGAAGAAAAACCAACTGGTTTTTTTTCTTCAAGTCTGCATCAAAATCTTCGTCTATACAAACAACAAAAGTGACGAAAAGCATAAGGCGCTGTCACCTTAAACAAAAATTTTATACGAAATGTCCATCTTAGGGCCCTGTCCATCTTGGGGCCCACTCCCCTACATAATAGAGATTACTTTTTTCAAGTAATCTTGAAACACAATACTTTTCTTTATGTGATAATAAAGTATTTAATTATTATTTAAGATAAAATAATAATCTTTTACATGTAGAATAAATGAATTAAATTTAATTATTCAGTTATAAATTATAGTTTATTTTAACATTTTTTTTACTGTGACGCAAAATCTAGTAATGAAAGTATATTTTTCTGAAAATAAAACTCTATAATAAATTCAAGATAAAATTTTTAAATCAAATTTCTTTAAAATTTATCGAAATTAAATTTAAAATATTATATTTTTTTATTACGAAATTGAAATTTGTTACTTTACATAATTGCATCTGGTTGTACAGCTTATTATTTTTAGCTATATTTTATAAAAACTTGGTAAATAACAGAATATTGATTTGTATGTACACATAATTTAGTAGAAACATATCAGCTTACCTAATTTGTATCTTTTGTTGTTAACCTTATATTTGCATTAATTAGTAAATTAGCGATTTTAAAATTAAAAAATGAAAGACTGGAGTATTTTACTAATTGCAATTTATTAGTAAAACACATTGTAAACTAATTATCTATAATTGACTGTGTTACTTTATTTGTGGTCTGTAGTAAGAATGTGTTCAAATTTCTTATGAAACTCTACAGCCTGCGTTGCGTAGGTAGTTGATTAAGGAAGCGGACTGTTAGTGTTAGGGTCGTGCGTTCAATCCCCAATGAAAGGGGATTTTTCTGTTAGGTATAGGCGATTATTAGTTATAAGAAGTTAAGGAGTGTAATACTAGTACTGTTTGTAGGCTTCCAAATTTATTTTTTTACTTTTTTTATTTAATTACAGTTTGGAAATAGTTTATTAACATTAGTTTGTTGCAATTCCACGACGATGTCTTAAACGATTAATAGTTACAGTCTACAAATTCATTTAGTACTTAAAGATACACATTCATTTAGTTACACATTTGTTAGTGATTGAATTAGTACCTGCTGACTAATTCACAGTCAACGAATCCGCCCTATTTGAATTAGTCAATAATGACTGAGAATTAGTCATTTTTGACTAATTCAGATTTAGAGAGTGTATTGCATCGTTGCAATTAACTCCTCAAGACAAAGTGGTTTGACATACATATCAAAATTTTTAAAACATAATTCAGTAAAATTACTAAATTTGTTATAAGAAGTTGCCATGCAACTGAAAAGTGCATTTACACCGAAAGAAAATATTCTTGGTTTGAAAGGAATCCTCTCATTTTGATGCGAATTTGCCTCTACAATATGGCCTCTAGAGGATCCTTTCAGTTTGAGAGGATACTCTCATTTTGATGCGAATTTTCCTCTCAAAGTAGATACTCTAAATACAATGTAAAAACGTGAGAGGATTTCACGAAAGGAATGTTACTCTCTTTAGAAGAATTTTTTTTTCGGTGTATTACACACATTTAAGTGCATATTCCCTTAGTTACAGAAATAACTTGTGGATATTGTACAATTAGTTATTCTATGTATGCTGTAAAGATTGAACAATTATATCAATTAAAAAAAAATTAATTCAACAAAATCTATCACTTTCACTTTATATCATTTTTACTTGTGTTAATTTCAAGTTCAAAAACGCATGTATTATACAAATTTTATATAACATAATTTAATAACCAGAAAATTCGCATTTATCACAATTTTTATTCTTTGTAATGATCGTATTTTTTTGTATTGCCAAAGGATTTGCTCGCCGGATGGAGTCCGGGTACCAAATTATAAAACAAATCTTATTTTTACAAATATGGCGTGAAGCGCCATCTAAGCTTAACATTATCGCTAATACAAAACAAAATAATGAATGACTCGATATAATACTAAAATAAATAAAATAATAAATGACTCTATATAAATAAAAGAAGGATTGCAGCTACTATTGAATATAAAAATATAAACATATAAAAATATAAAAGAAAACTACGATGAAAAAATAGAAGAGACTCGTTTGTCTCACTCTCGGTCTCTTTCTCTCTCTCTCTCTATCACTCCAGCTTATTTGCCGAACGTCTGAAAAATAATAAAATAAAGATCGGCTGATTAATTTCCAGACACTAGAAATGAAAAAGAATACAAATAATTGTGAAATGACGCGATGTTTCCTATCCGGGTGGTTTCTAGAATACACCCCCTAGCTCCGCGACCGGGTGCGACTCTCGAGTTGTGTACACGAATTAATTTTCATTAATCTTAAACTACGTCGACGTACTTGTCGACGGTCTTACCCGACACGAAACTACGATAGGAATAGGGTACTAGGATGACATGAGAATAGTACGACCTGAGGAGCACCTTAAGGACGTCATCTCCTGTTGAACGAGGAGCACCTCTATTCAACAGGGTAGGTTGCAGTGGATGGTGGTCAGGATGGAAGTCGAAGGTGTACCTGGACTCGGGAGCACCCGCAGGCCATGGTACCTCTTCTTCTGGGAAATCATCGGAGCTGGTGAAGGAAGAGCACCTCTCTTCACTTACTCTTTTGATAGGAACATCTTCTTCTAGCCACGAGGAGCACCTCACTAGCTAGAGAAGATAAGGGTGGCTTTTGGAGAGTGAGCCGCCGTGGGTTGGTCTCGAGGCAAGCCCCGGGACCAGGCAGACTACTTGAAAATCCTGCAAGTCGACTCGTATATAGAAGTCGCTTGAACGACGAGCGGTGGTGGTGAGCGGAGAGGGAAGCGAATCGACGCGGCAAGAGTGCGCCTTCGTTACTCCCGACTCGCCGAGCAGACTGTGCACTAAATTGTATATCCTATATACTTTCCAGGCAAAATTAAATGAACTTGTTTCCTCGCGCTAAAATCAATTTTATTTTCAGCTATCGTTACACTTTCAATTTTTGAAAAACCTAACATTCATTTATTATAAATATTATTTACTGCTACTATAAATGTTCTTTAATATAATAATTTTTATAGAAACAATGTTTCATCTTTCAGCATAAAAAGTGTAAAAACTTAAAAATCCTATTTGTGTTAACCCATTAATGCCCAAGAGGACACAAATTTCACAAAAATTATAAGACTATTTCTTAGCCATGAAAAAAAATTTTTAAAATTTGAAACGAACCATTTTTTACGTAAAATTTATCGCTCTTTCAGATTCTGTTAACAAAATTTTGTTACAACATATATATAAAAAGTTATAAACAATTATTTGCAAAAAAAACACGATTTTTTCGCAAAAAAGATTTTAAAATAAATTTTTTCATGCAGAACAAGAAAAGAGATTGGGTTAAAGCCTCAAAATATCGTGTCTAAGTTGTCAGCTGTAAATATTCGCAAAAACATATACCAAAATCCAAGATGGAGGCTCCAATATGGGGACTGAAGTGACTTTTTTTGCAAAATATTAGCTTAGTGTACCAAACCTTAAAAAATTGTCCGAGTTTGATGAAACTTGGTGCCTTTAAGTTTTTGGGGTCCCTGAATACAAATCTGTAGACATTTTTCAAAAATTCAAAATGGCCGATCCAATATGGCGGAAAAATTTAAACAATTTAATTTAATTTCATGAAACTTGGTGTATGAGGGTTTTTGGGGTTTCTGATTACGAATCTGAAGTCATTTTTCCAAATTCAAAATGACGGATCCAATATGGAGGACGAAAATTTAGTTTTATTTTTTAATTTTCACGAAACTTTGTGTATTGGGGTTTTTGGGGTCTCTGATTACTAATCTGAAGTCATTATTCAAAACTTCAAAATGGCGGATCCATTACGGCGCATCCAATATTCATAGAATATTAACATCACAACCCAACACTAGGGGAAGCCTCTTTACTGTACAGTACTCAACCAGTTTTGTAACCTCTACTGGTGGATTGGTCCTGCCGTCGTAGGGGAAGTAAGCCGATCTAATGACGATCCTTCCAATTCCCTCAAAGTCAGTGATCACCGCCATTAAGTCTCCAGTGCACATGTCCAACAAAGGAGTAACTGATACACCTTTCACCAAGATGCACGCTCTTGGTCTTTTAGCCGTGGGGTCCCTGTAACAAATGAAACTTTTTTCCCCAAGCCCTCTATTGGTATGTCGCACAACCCAAGGTTCTTGGATCAACGAGATACCTGTGTGCATCCTTGCCATACCCATCATCAATACTGCTGAGGCGTCTTTGCAATGATGCAAGTTTATTTGAGTAAATTTAAGTGCATCAGTTGCCATTAAGGTAGCTGAGCACTTCTTTCACTCGTCCCGGCCTCATTCTCCACTCGGCCTGTGACTTTAAAACTCACTCTGTACAGGTGGTAGAATGGCCTGTAGTCGAGGACTGCTAGAGCCCTCGCTTGACTCTCAGGGACCTGCACAACTAAGAGGAATTTATTCCCCTCAGCTGCTCCAGCCACCTGAGTGTCTTCCGTCCTGACTATTCGCCAGGACAAAGTTTTCAGTGAAGGGTTGTACTCCTCCAGTGCCTCCTTCACTTCTTCCAGCTCGCCCGGAATCCATGAGGTGGCCTTCAGCATCCTTTGGAGTACCTCCACCCCACTGACACGAAGCGTCGCCCCTTCCCAAGGTTCCCGACCGTCCACCGCACTGGTGAGCCAGTCCTTAGCCGCTAGGTTGGAAGCGACGAAAATGAAGACTCCTTCCATGCAGAAGGAAGCCTCAAACCTCGGAAATCTTTCAACCGTTTCTCTTACAAGGAGCGGCATTATGGCCCTTCTAAAGAGCCCGAATTGCTTCGCAGTAAGAGCCACGTTGGGATGGCCGACGCCAGAGACCACCATCGTCAGGGGATTTGCCCTGATGGCCGCACTAATACCTCTCTGAGCCTCCTGAGAGGCAGCAGTTTGGTTTTGTTCTCATCTTTTAGAGACCGCTGGTTTCTCCGGGAGAGACGAGTCAGGTCCTTTTTTCCTCTTGGTAGACTCAGATCCGCCTGGTTTACCCAAGCCCAAATTGCCGTCTACCCCAGGAGCGGAACCGCCCAAATCACTGGAGGGACCTTTTTTGGCCTGTGCCAGCTTCAATCTCCTCCACCGTTTCTTTACAGAACCGGGAAGGTTTTTCCTCCCGAAAGGCCTTCCAGCCAAATTGGTAGGGTAAGTTACAAAGTAGATCCTGGAAATAAAATTTCGCTCAATGAAAAGCCAAGGAAGAAAACAATCGCTATATTTTCCAATATTTTCCAATATTTTCCATTAAAATTTGTGGTTTTGTTTGAATGTAACTAGTATTCCATATAATATTTCTGTATCATATAAGAGTGCTACAAAAAAAGATGAAAGTTACAAAGTAGATCCTGGAAATAAAATTTCGCTAAACAAAAAAGAAAAGAAGAAAACAATTTGGCTCTTGAGTAATTGCAACAACACTGTATTTACTGTTAGGCACTCTTGATGAAAATAATCATTCAATTTTCGTAGAAGTAAGTAGCAATGTATAATTATTTGTGAGTCGTAAATATTTTTCAGATAACAGAAAATTACGTAATAATATTTTACAATAATTCTTTTTATTCTTCTTCTAATTTGTGTCCAAGAGTGCAGCCAATTCCAAGTCGCAATAAATTCGAATCAAATAGTTTAAGATTCTGTATTTTGAATTTTTGTTCATTGTTTAATAATGTCAAAAGCAAAGCGACTAAAACGATCAAGGAACCACAAAAACCCCCGTACACCAAGTTTTATGAAATTAAATAGAAGTTTCTTAATTCTGTCCGTCATATTGGATCCGCTATTTTTAATTTTGGAAAAATGACTTCATATTCGTAATCAGAGACCCTAAAAACCCCTTTACACCAAGTTTCATGAAACTAAATTGAAATTTTTTAATTTCGTCCGCCATATTGGATACGCCATTTTCAATTATTGAATAATGACTTCAGATTCGTGATCAGGTACCCCAGAAACTACCATACCCCTACTATAAAAACGTGGGTGAGATCTGTCGTAAGAAGGTAGGTATGTACTTACATGTTCACCCATATAAGATCTCAGGTGACACAGACGAGATCTCGTATATGATCTTATGTAAGAACGTGGGTATGAACGCATGTAAGTTCTTATATTAAGTTCCGTCATGCGCCGCGTATAACGTTACTCAATATGAAATTGAAACAGCGTTCTCATATGAGTTCTCATCTGCGTGCATATGTACGAATACATGTGCGAACACACGTACGAACTCATGTGCGAACACACTTAAGTATTAAATTAAATATTTTAAATTAAATATATTATTAAAAAAAAATTCTCGCCAACAGGATTAGAGCCCATCTAACCTGAGCCTAAGTACGCCTTAAACTCCTCGGCGACCGTAGTTATAGAAACAACTTTAAAAAATCTTAGTCATGTCTTTCCGGAGAAATTTATGTATTAAACATGACTAAGATTTTGTAAAGTTGTTTCTATAACTACGGTGGCCGAGGGGTTTAAGACGTACTTAGGCTCAGGTTAGATGGGCTCGAATCCCGTTGGCGAGAATTTTTTTTTAATAATATATTTAATTTAATACTTAGGTGTGTTCGCACATGAGTTCTTACATACGTACGCAGATGAGAACTCATATGAGAACGCTGTTTCAATTTCATATTGAGTAACGTTATACGCGGCGCATGACGGAACTTAATATAAGGACTTACATGCGTTCGTATCTACGTTCTCAAATAAGACCTAGTAAGAGATCTCGTCTATGTCACCTGAGATCTTATATGCATACACATGTAAGTACATACTTTCTTACGACAGATCTCACGCACGTTTTTACAGTAGGGACACGAAGTTTCATAAAATTAAATTGGATTGTTTAAATTTTTCCGCCATTTTGAATTTTTGAAAAATGTCTACAGATTTGTATTCAGGGACCCCAAAAACCTAAGGGCACCAAGTTTCATCAAACTCGGACAATTTTTAAAGGTTTGGTACACTAAGCTAATATTTTGCAAAAAAAAGTCACTTCAGTCGCCATATTGGAGCGTCCATCTTGGATTTTGGTATATGTTTTTGCGAATATTTACAGCTGAGAACTTAGACACGATATTTTGAGGCTTTAACCCAATCTCTTTTCTTGTTCTGCATGAAAAAATTTATTGAAAAATCTGTTTTGCGAAAAAAATCGTGTGATTTTGCAAATAATTGTTTATAACTTTTTATATATGTTGTAACAAAATTTTGTTAACAGGATCTGAAAGAGCGATAAATTTTACGTAAAAAATGGTTCGTTTCAAATTTTAAAAATTTTTTTTCATTGCTAAGAAATAGTCTTAAAATTTTTGTGAAATTGGTGTCCTCTTGGGCGTTAATGGGTTAACACAAATAGGATTTTTAAGTTTTTAAACTTTTAATGCTGAAAAATGAAACATTGTTTCTATAAAAATTATTATACAGTAGAACCTCGATAACTCGAACCTCGTTAAGTCGAATTCCTCAGTAAGTCGAAAAAAATAGCATTCTCCTCCCGTTGAAGCCTTAAATACTCAATATCTCGAAATATTTTTAATTTTTAACTCGAAGAAAATATCATTCCCCTTGAGGTACTAATAGTGCATTTTTATACTCTATAACTCGAAGTTCGAAAAGCTGACTCTGTAAGTCGAATTTTCTTTACAAGAACGTGGAAATTTTAATTCTTCAAACTCAAATCAATAATTAGTATTAATTAGATGATCTATTTGTAAGCACTTCATACACAAATCTTATTTTTGTTTGAGTCGAAAAATGTATGTACATTATAATTATGCCTCTGTAAGTCGAAGTTGTGATTAATAAAACGTTTATATCTCGAAATCCTCGTTAAGTTGAAAACGCATTAACTCGAAGTTTTTAGCGTTCCCCTTGAAATTGGAGTTATCGAGGCTCTACTGTATTAAGGAACATTTATAGTAGCAGTAAATAATATTTTTAATAAATGAATGTTAGGTTTTTTAAAAATTGAAAGAATAAAAATTGTGATAAATGCGAATTTTCTGGTTATTAAATTAACACAAGTAAAAATTATATGAAGTGAAAGTGATAGATTTTGTTCAATTAATTTTTTTTAATTGATATAATTGTTTAATTTTTACAGCATACATAGAATAACTAATTGTACAATATCTACAAGTTATTTTTGTAATCAACCCTTTTAATAATTGAGCTTATGCTCTATATTACATGAATTAAATAAAAAATATAATTGTTTCCTTCAAACTAAAAAACTATTTTACACGAATATAATATTTGGTTGGCCTTTTTAAAATTTAGAACACAAAATAAGCTTTAAATTAACATTTTGAATTAGATTCACGGCTCTGTGAGTCCCTCCTAGAAGAGTTAAATTTATATAAGAGTGAGAGAGATAGCGGTATATCGTTATCTCTTTCTCTCTCATATATAACCTCCCCCAAAAACCTTGTCTGGACACGCGCCTGGTATTAATCATATAAATTTAATATAAAATGTGTACTTTATATAGACTAGTGAATTGGTTTTTCAATATAGAATATTTTTCCATATGACCTATGGTTAGAAAAGAAAAAATAGAGAAGCTACAGAAGGAAAACAATTTTAAAAGTAAAAAAAAACAAAGAAAATCATGAATTCTTATTGGAATTTTTGGTGAATTATATACTTTATGTACACGGAGAGAAAAAAAGGCCATCAGAACCGGGGACACAAGTAAAAACTGCTTGATTACTCCGGTAGTGGAACTCAAGTCAGTGTTTACTTGAGTTCCCGTTTCTGATGGCCTTTTTTTCTCTCCGTGTAGGTCAATCGAATTGTTTGAGTCGAGGAAAATGATTTTTCATTTATTAAGTTGTATTTTTATGAAAACGGAGAGTGTTTTAGTGATCTTGGGAAGGTAAATCCATTAATAAAAATTATAACAAATTTTTATTTTTGCATAAACGCAACGTTTCGTTGACCAGGGTTTGACAACCTCATCAGGCTAATTGGTTAAAATAAGATAATGTTTTAACTCTTCACATTATAAAACATAATGTAAAATTCTTTTTTTTTTATAATTTTTCTTTTATCATCACCGTATGTATTTTTAACTTGGAAAAAATTTGAACAAAAAACGATTTTTTTTCGATGAAAAAAGGTGCACAAAAAATTTGATTGGATATTTTCATAAATCCCTGTGTCCAAATCTAGATTTTTATAAGCTTAAGGGATCAGTATGCATTTATTTTTTAAAAAAATTTATTTTTCATAAACATAAATTTCGTATACTATATACCTATAGAAATAAGATAAAAACTAATATATAGGTAGTAGAGTTCAAAAACATGCTAAAAATGCGATACTGCAGAAGCATAAGACGCATATCATAGCAGTAAAAAATTGTTTAAACAAATGTCATTATAGCATTATTAGTCAAATTCATTATTTGATAATACACAGCAATGTTAGAGAAAAGTATTTATGTATTTAAGTCCTTTTTACCTTAAAATTAAAAGTACAATAGAATATTTATATTGCGTGACCAGCGCGAGCAGCCCTTGATTTCGCGAATGTTTAACGCCTTTTTCTCAAAACAACGTTTTTCGACCTGGCCGACACGATTTAAGAAAAACTATTGAACCGATTAAGCTCAAATTTTCAGGGGTTCTTCTATGCACGTGTCGCTTTGGCATGAACTAGGATAATAAAAATCCATTGATATTTAACCCTTTTTTTAAACAAATTAAGTTGTAAAAAAAGGGTTAAAAAATTTAAACTTCTGCCATTTTGTTTTCTTTTATCGGAATTAAAAGATCCTAATTCATGCGATAACTACAGATCCAAATTTAAAGAAAATACTTCATTTTTTGATTTTAGATAATCCAAACTCCAGATATCGTGTCGGCCAGTAAAATTTAAGGTTAACTTTAAGCAGCTATTTCGCAGAAATAAACAATCAAAAATAAAAATGAAAAATATTTTTTGTCACTTTTAAATGTCAGTTTTCATGTATAAAAAGACTGGGTTACAAAAATATATTCTAATATAAAAAATAAATCCTTGAAAATTTGTACAATAAACCCATACTGACCCCTTAAGTCTGATGAAACCAGTGAATAAAAATGCTCTCACCTGATTTCAATGTTGACATTTCTCAGTCTTAAAAAACAAAATAATTTAGTTAATGTTGATTTACTGGAAACATTAGAGTAGCACAGGTGGAGGAACTTCAAGTTTCTTGTTTTAAAGAAAGGCTAAATGTTATTTTTAAATAATTTTTTCAGACTTTAAAAATACTTAAATATTAAAAATAATATTCAACACTTTTTTATGACAACACAATTAAAGTTCCGCCACTTGTGCCACTCTATTATTTCTACTAAGTCAATATTAACTAATTTATTTTGCCTTTTAAGAGCGAGGAACATCAATATTAAAATCATGTGAAGGCATTTTTGGCACAGGCTTGATCACTCTTCTTAACGAGAAATGGTACAGACAGTCTGAAAAAAATTAGTCCAAATGAATTATTTTGATTCTTAGAGTAGAACACTTATATTTTAATGTAATACTAGCGATGTTAATTCGCTCGCTAACGCTCGCTCAATTATATTAATCGATAAAGTAATTGCTTATCTAAGTTGAAATATTAAAAATTATCATGAACTTATCATTTACTTTATTATTGTTATTTTTAAATCTTTTGAAATTTAAATATAAAGATTATAAATTTGTATTAAGATTTTTTTTCTGTATTAGTAATATTAATATTATTAATATTAAAATGAATTTTATATTAAATATTATAATATAAGTGCATTGTTAAAATTGTTAGAGGTACTAAGAGAATTTTTTACAATTTAAATTGTCTTTATATATAATAATATAAATCTTATGAGGTACGGGGGGATACTTTTTGATTTAACACAGGCGTTTTCATATATAAAAATATAATTTGTGCAAGGTACAGAGGGATTTTGTTAGATTTTAAGGCGTCTTCATTTATAGTAATATAATTGTTACGAAGTACGGGGAGATTCTTTTATATTTAAAGGAGTCTTTATATATAAGAGTATAATTCTAAAAGATTTTGAAATTTTTTTCTAAACAAACCCCCTTCCAAAGATAGTTATGCATGCGCAGTAGGTTTCTGTAAACTGTAAACATGCGCAGCAGGTTCCAACAACATTTTAAACATGCGCAGTTGATAAAATCTCAAAACACAATGACTGTCTAACTATTTCAATGTAAACGGACATCAAAAAACAGATAAACAGAAATGTTACATACTTTGTGTAGAACATATAATTTTGAAAAGTAAAATACACCCAATACATTTTAAACATGTAAATGATCCAAAAAAAAATAAAAAAAATTGTAGCAACTACTAAGCTTAGTTAGATCCCACACTGCATTATTGCGCATGTGTTATTGTCATAGAGCATTACTGCGCATGTGTATTTGCCATAAACATCTAGTGCGCATGCGTCATACACATAATGATCAAGTGCGAATAAGAATTAATGTCAGGTTGGTTTTTTCGGGTCGATTCGAGTCGGATTCGAGTTTCCGAGATTTCGAGAAAACCCAGAAAGTTTCGAGTTCTCGAAATTTCCGAGTTCTCGAACAACTTCGGGTTCTCGAAATTTTTGAGTTCTTGAATAGTTTCAAGTTGTTGAGCAGTTTCGGGTTCTCGAAATTTTCGAGTTCTCACATGTTTTCGGGTTCTAGCATGTTTTTAACATCACCCAGAGTCCATAAAAAATAGAGTCTATTTCAATCAATGATTTTAAGAAAACGGTAAAGTAAAATGATGTTGAGTTTTCTCCAACGTTAAACACATGTATTTAACTAAATTTTTTTTACAAAATGTCGCCTTTACAGCAATTTAAATCCTGTCACGTTTTTCAAAACAACCTCAAGGCCGGAAGGATTTCTCCTACAGTTTTTGACGGATTTAATTCAAATTTAAACTGTAGCTTTTAGATAACATTCTTTAGAAAAGTACGCAGGATTTTTCAAAAATATCAATTTTTCGCAAAATGACATGACTGATGACAAAAATGACTATAGAATGGAAAAGCATTAACTAATCTGAAAAATCCTATTTACTTCTCTAAAGAATGTTATCTTAAACCTACAGTTTAAATTTGAATTAAATCCGTCAAAAACTGTAGAAGAAATCCTTCTGGCCTCGAGGTTGTTCTAAAAAACGTGACATGAGTACATACTTTACCGTTTTCTTATTAAAATCATTGATTGAAATAGACTCTATTTTTTATGGGCTCTGGGTGATGTTACCCCTTAAAGTTCTGGTATAATTTTGGGTACTCAAATAGTTTTCTACTCGATTTTAACAGATTTCTGAAGATTTGAGTAAGGACATACAAGTTGTATAGTGTTTTTTTGATCAAAGACAAGATGACAATTAAAATAATAATTTTCTCTTATTGTATAGAAATATCGATCTTTCATCATGACTCTCGTCTCTCGCTTTTAATTATAGTTTAAATTTTTGAAAGGATTTATACATTTGAATACTATTAAAAATGTATGTAAGGTTTTAAATAAGTACAACCAGAATGCTAGTTATTTTAATTGGAAAATAATTTTAAACATGGCCTTATTACAGGAAGGTCAATTGGCAAGCAGTCAGCCCACGAGTGCGACAAGGACACTCTTATGCGTAAAGCTATTTGCGTCTCACTCGCACTCACGCTTTCCTATGACCGGTTGCCAATAGACCATACTGTATACATTTGGGTATTGATACATTTTATATTACGCCAAATTAAATTAAAATTTCCAGTAATTTCAATAGAAAAATACCTAATTATAAGAATATTTTAACCAGAAATTATAAACAGTTTCTTTAGTAAATTTAACTAAAAATTATTAACTAAATAGCTTTAGTATTATCAACAGGAACTTTTTTTTTAGTGTCTTTCACTTTTCATTAGTATAGTTCTGAAAAATTTGTTAAATTAAATATGCTTATCGTGCTTTTTTTAATAATTTTTAAATTATTTACTAATAAACTAACTAATAAAGAAAACATGCCCGTAGCCAGTAATAAATTTCGTGAAGGGTCCAACCCACCAAATTAACTTCAGTTTCAATTAATTTTCCACTAAATGTTCCTGATTGTATTATTTATATTATAAAACTGCTTATCAATTTGATTGTTAAATTAAATTAATATTAATTAATAAAGGACAGCTTATAGAATATGATGTAACGGGAATAGGGTTGTAATAATTATATCACTATTGTTCTGAATTCTATTTTATATTTTGTCTCGAAAATCCTTAGAATTACCTGAACTATCAATAGAAAGGTCTGTTTAACTTAAGCTTCTTTAAACGTTGACTAAATATTAATTTTTCACAGTTTCCTCTTTTTTGACAATTGTTAAAAATAAATTGTAAGCATATATCAGAAGAAAAAAAATAGCATTTGCAAAAAAAGTGAAAAAAATGTTATTGAAGATAGATCGATATAATATATGACAAATGCAAGTTTGGTAAATTGAAAGTTCGGATAAATGCAAGTTCGGTCATTTAAAAGTTCAGTCAAATGCAAATTCGGAGATTTTAAAACTCAACCAAACGTTAAGTGATTTCAAAGTTTGGACAAATGCAAATTCGGGTGTTTTAAAATTTTAACAAATGTAAGTTTGGTTATTTTAAAGTTTAGACAAATGGAAATTCAGGGATTTAGAAGTTCTTACAGTTCTAAATGTGGGTAGTTTAATATTTTGCTAAATACGAGTTCGGTGATTAAGCGTCTACAGAAATGTCTAGTGTCTCTCTCAATCTTTAACCTACCTAATGCATTTGTTTCTCTCGCTTGCACAGCGTCTACAGAAAACAGTTAAGTAATTTCTTATATAGGATTACCATGTACTATTTTGTGAATTCTTGGAGAACATTGGAACCCTTTATTCTAAATAAATAAGTAAATTTCTAAAGGGATTTTTTACACAATAATTAAATGGAAGATTTTCTGAGAGTATGTTAATTAAATTTAACCCCCCCTCCAGTACCCCCAGAGAATTGTTTATTAAAGTATTAAAGATTAAAAACTTACAGAACAAAATTTGTTATATTTTATAAATATTTTAAAGAAGAAAAGAATATATTTTATAAAATTAAATACATTTTAAACATTTTTATTAGTTCTTATCTTCAATAATATAAATTTTGTACGTAAATTTCTTAAATTTCTTAAATTTTAAAATTTTGATTAAACATAAATATTGTTTTCTATTATTGGTCATTAATTACAGTAATAATAAAAAAAACACTGCGCATGCGCAATTTTTAAATTTCACAAGAGCACATGTGTGACTGCTACAGTGCATCACTGCGCATGTGTAACAGCAATAATGAACTACTGCGCATGCGAAATGACAAGGTGTCGTAGTGCGCACATTTAGACAGTGGTAGTGCACTACTGCGCATGTGCAACAATATGTTCAGCATGCAAAAATGTTAAATGTAACATGCTCGACACGAATAGTGCCAGTGCGCATTGTTACACATAATAATAACATAAAAAGCTGTACAGTTTAAGTTGCCTATTAGGGAAAGCAGGTGAACTTTGTAGTGTACGACGACAATACATTTTATGGTGGAAAATACAAAATTCTAATTAATTGTCTCAAAAAATTATTGAAAAAAGTGTAAAATCAAAAATATGAAAATAAATACATTGAGATATGGCAGGTGTCCATCTTGGGGTACATGACATCATATTTTGAGCCCCAGAAAATTTTTGTACAAACACAATATTAGTAAAATCATATTAGAAAATTATAATACGATAAATAAATAATATTATAACCTTAAGTACTTATTCTAAATCACAAATTTAAATAACGATACCAACTTAAGGAAAAACTGCAACAAAACTTTTTTAGACGAAAAATCAGGTAGTATGTGTAGAACAATAAAAACTGTTTTTTTCTTCAAATGGTCATCAAAATCTTCGTCTATATAAACAACAAAAATGATAGAAAACACAAGGCTCTGTTACCTTGAACAAAAATTCTATACGAAATGTCCATTTTGGCGCCCTGTCCATCTTGGGGCCCTCTCCCCTACATTTACAAAATAAACAACCTAGAAGGTTATGTTTGACATGTAAACAAACCTACTTCATTTTATAAGATTAACACTTACCTTATAATTTTACTGAGAAATAAACTTCGGACATGACAATCACTTATGCATATGTGCATATATGTATATGCGTTGGTGCATCTAATTACTCAAAACGATATTCACATCACACATGCAGAGGTTTGCACATAGGCGCCTCATAATAACAATCTGCATTTCGTCTCTCTCAATTTCGGGGATACAGGAAATAGAACAAACCAATCAGAACTTGCTTTCCAATATAAGCAATTATCTGATTGGTCTATTCTGGTCGATTTTCCTAAACCCCCTGAACCTACGCCTTTGAGCGTCTACAGAAATGTCTAGTGTCTCTTTCCATCTTTAAGCTACTTAATGCATTTGTCTCTTTTCCTGTAGACGTAGTGTCTACACAAATGTCTAGTGTCTCTCTCAATCTTTAACCTACCTAATGCATTTGTCTCTCTCGCTTGCACAGCGTCTACAGAAAACAGCTAAGTAATTTCTTATATAGGATATTATGAATTAATTATAATAGGTAAACATTACACATAATTTAATTATATAGTTATCAAATAAGAAAATAAAAAAATTAAAAAGCATGAATTAGTTGTTTTATTAATCTTGTCGATTTTTGTTTTTCGTCCATAAAATATTATTAAATTTTAAAACTTGACAAAAATCTACTTTAAATTCATTAAACCTGAAAATTCTTTTGTTTCCAAGAAAGTTAATAAGCTTAAAATTTGGTTTGTGTTTACATGTTTGAAAAATGAAACATTAATCTACAATACAGTTTTCTTATACAAGTAGTGAACAAAAATCAAGTTTCTAGCTTTTTAAATAACAATAATTTTGTTCTCAAAATTTTTTAAAACAACACATTCATCGCTAATTAACAGAATTTCATTAAAATTTCATTTAAATTTAAAAAAATAAGATTGGTAAATCGTAGAATATTTGGAAAAAAATCATTATAACAGTTTTTTGTTCACCTAAAAACTCATTTAACATTGAAGAATTACCTACTATTCTAACTCTAGTGTTAAGTTATATGCAAAAATTGAAAAATCTCTTAATATATATATAAGCCATATTTTTTGGGATGTACAGAATGCGTATTTACAATAATTAATTAAGAATTCGAAAATATTCAATAATCCAAAAATCTTCGAGAACCCGAAAGTCTTCGTCAATCCGAACCTATTTGAAAACCGAAAATTTTGAGAATTCGAAAGTTTCGAGAATTTGAAAAATTTTCAAGATTTTTGTTGTACTCGTTTTTAACAACTCCGGCCTCAAAAACTTCAAAATTCGGCAGGGCGGCGGGTGGTCTGGCAATTGCCTACAATAAGAAATTGTATTCGCCGGTATTAATCAGAGCTTCAAATACATATTTAAGCTGTAAAATTTGTATATCTTCAGTATCGTTTATTCTGGTTGTTGTATATTTCTCACCACTGCTGG
The DNA here is from genome assembly GCA_037103525.1 of Ganaspis brasiliensis. NCBI lineage: Eukaryota > Metazoa > Arthropoda > Insecta > Hymenoptera > Figitidae > Ganaspis > Ganaspis brasiliensis. The sequence continues at coordinate 703,638 of JAZKLR010000053.1, read as the reverse complement.
ATTTTGATATCGCTTTAAAGGATTTTAATATAACTTTAGCTGACCTCAGAGAGAAGTTTTCTAACCTCCCGTTTATTGTCGGGGGTGACTTCAACTGCCACATTGGCTCTTTAAACAGTAATGATTTTGTTTTCCCACATATTAATTTTTTTTCAAACTGTATTTCTCGGAATCATAGCGTGGATGGAATGGGAAAGAGATTAAATGAAATTATGGGAGAGAATGAATTGATTGTTTTGAATGGTAGATCGGTGAGTGATTCGCCAGCAAATTTTACCTACGTTAGCTCGTATGGTCAGAGTGTTGTCGATTTGGCCTGGTGCTCCTTTGCAGATATATCTCTCTGTAGTGACTTTTTCGTTTGTAACGACATAACTGGCTCAGATAATTTTTAATTGCGGTTGTGATCATGTCCTGTGCGCACTATTCGGGAATTGATAAGGAAGAATCTATTAAGTTAGTTTGAGATAATTCAAAGGCACTTATGTTTAATCAAATGCTGGAGGAATTCCTCCCTTCATATGAAGGAGTTAACGTGGATGAACTTAATCGCGAAATAGTTAATTCAATTCTCAATGTGGCGGAGAAACAGGGTATGGTTAAATCTGCAAAAAATTTCGAAAAAAAAGTAATAAGCCATGGTTTGACGGTGAGTGCTCGAGATTGAGAAGGACTTCATCCGCTGACCTTGACCGCTGCAAGAGGAATGGATTTATTGAAAGAAATAAAGATTTTGTATTTGAAATCGAAACGGCTTTTCTTTAATACTTTGAATCAGAAAAAGGCCCTTTATTTTAATAACTTAATGAGTAAATTACAGTCTGTAAGGGATTCGAATACTTTTTGGGAAGTAATAAATAAATTTCGCCTAAGAAAACCACCTTCAAGCCATATAAGTCCTCATAGTTGGTATATTCACTTATCTGAGTTGTCTGCGGGGGAGCGCTTTGCTCTTAATCCAAGTATCCAGGGTATATGTAATCCATCGCTCGATGCTGATATTACTGTCAATGAAATAAGATCAGTACTTGTAAAATGTAAAATTAAATCAGCGGCTGGATCGGACCAAATCGGTTATGGTTTTTACAAGAATTTATCTGATTCTGGGCTGCAGTGTCTGGAGAGACTATTTAATTTGGTCATGTGTACGGAGGTCACCCCGGCAGCTTGGAGCAGGCTTACGCTTTTACCTCTATATAAAAATAAAGGTATCATTACAGATTTTTCCAGTTACCGATTAATTTCTCTTATTAACTGCATAGCAAAGATTTTTATGATGGTTTTGCATGCTAGACTCTTATCTTGGACTACGGAATGTAATTTAATACCTGAATTTCAATCAGGTTTCCGCAAAGGAAGAGGCTGCTTTGATAACCTCTTCACATTAATGTCCTTAATCCAAACTCATACTCGAATCTCAGGGCAGAGGGTTTATGCGGTATTTATTGACCTCAAAAGCGCATTCGACTCGGTAAACCATGCGTTACTCTGGAAGAAACTGCATGATAAGGGTCTGAGCTCTAAAGTAGTTAAGATTCTTAAAGGCTTTTACGAAAGAGCAGAGGCGGTTATTCGAGTTCGTGGAGATCATTCTCAACCAATAAATGTTTTTCAGGGGGTTCTTCAGGGAGAAGTGCTAAGTTCGCTACTGTTCTCTTTGTTCATAGCTGATTTGGAACGTTTTTTGAGAGAGGAAGGATGCAGAGGTCTTGCTCTAAGCTCGCTTATTGACATTTTAATTTTTGCTTACGCGGATGATTTAGTTCTGTAGGCCGATACACCAATTGAACTCCGCAGGAGACTCGATGCTTTCTCCAGGTACTGCGCTCAAAATAACCTTGCGGTCAATGTGTCAAAGATCAAGATTGTTGTGTTTCGAAGGCAGGGGTGCGTTAACGGATTTAAGTCCTTTGCGTTTGGGGATAGCAAAATCGAAGTAGTCAGCTAGTATACATATCTTGGAATAGTTTTCTCGGAGCTGGGTTCTTTTTTGCCGGCGGCAAAAAAGGCGATTAGCTCCTCAAAACTAGCATCAAGTGCAACTTATAGAATAATTCATCAGTCTAAGCTCAACTCATGGGACGCGATTAAGAAATTGTATAATAGCTTGGTAACGAGTACACTGATGTACGGAGCAGCGTTATGAAGCCTGGACTATTTAGATCTTGTAGAGACAATTCAAACAGGTTTTTTTAAGGAAATATTAAAACTTCCCCGTAACGCCCCGAACGATGCGGTGCGACTGGAGGCAGGTGTTGACTCCCAGTCCTGCCGCGTATTTCGTGATGTGTTATCATGGCCAGGGACTGACACGAAAACCGAATTCTGTTTCTGTTTTGAATTGTTGTAACGAAACAAAAATGTACAATCTATATTGTTTTGTATTGAGTCTGAAACGAAAAGGCTCTGAATTACGGTTTCGTCTCATACCCGAAACGAAAATCAACTCCGAATTTCGTTTCAGTCTCATGCCCGAAACGAAAAGACTGTGAATTTCGTTTTCGTCTCCTGCAAGATAAGAATTGTGTTTAAAATTGTTTTTGTGAAATTTAGAGCCTTTTTTATAAGAAACGAAAACGGAATTCGGAGCGGATTTTCGTTTCGGGCTTGAAACGAAAAAAAAATTCGAAGCTTTTTCGTTTCGGGCATGAGACGAAAACGTAATTCAAAGCCTTTTCGTTTCAGGTTAAACACAAAACAAAATTAAATTGATATTTTGTTTCAGTTTTTCAAAACCGAAACGAAACAAAAATAAAATATACTTTGTTTCGGTTTTCGTGTCAGTCCCTGATCATGGCTGAATAAAATGAGCTCCATGGGAGATGAAAGATACCCCAAACTGTGCCTGGCGAAATTGTGCGATTTGGCTACTTGGTTTCCGGAATATAATAATAATTGGGTTATTGGAATTAAGCGTTTTTTTATTACTTGTAATGAGGTGGAGCGGTGGCTGTCGGTGTTGGGTGGGCGTGGATCGCTGAACCACCTCACTATGCTGGGTTCGTACAAAGCAACTCTCTTCAGGCTTGATAATTCGGATTGTGCGGGCTCGGGTAGTCTCTTGGTTCTGCCATCTTTGGCCCCGAGGATTTCGGTTTCTGCCGCCCCTTATCTCTGCACAAGGCTTCCATTCTTATATAAACGCATATTCGCACAGTTTCGCCTATTAATCATTTTTTGTAATTGGATTACCGTCAACGGAAAAAGAATTGTATTCTCAAATGCGGACTACTGTGACAAATGTGACCTGTGTGAGATCGAGTCCTCCTTTCACGTTCTGGTTGCTTGTCCTGCCTACTCCGAAATAAGAAGCGAATTCGTCCCGGAGCTATGTAATTTGCAAAATCCTTTAGACGCTTGGCATGTATTTCTAGAAGCGCAAAGCGCTGAATCGCTCAGTAAATTTTGTAAGCTTATTTCTGCAATTATAGAGAGACAACACTAAAAATTTCACTGTTTTATGAACTATTAACGAAACTCTCCTTTGTAAGACCTAAGTGTCACATACAATTGTATTATGTAATAAATAAATAAATAATAAGCGATTACTAAGTAGAAATTCTAAAAAATTTTAAAACACTTTTTTCTAATTGAATAAGTGAATTAAAAAAAAAAATTTACACTACAACTAACATGAAATTTTCAAACAGTATGTTGATTAATTTTTAACCCACCCCCCCCCCCCCGCGTACCTAAAGAAAAAGGTTTTTAAAAGTATGAAAAGAACGGTGGGTTATCATAGATTTTATGGCAAGTATATAAAGAAAATACGCCTTGAAATGAAAACATTTTTTACTATTTAATTGACATGATAATATTCTGATAGTATTTTCATAAATTTTAACCCCTTTCCCCCTTTAACTATTAAAAAAACGCAAAGAATCAATATTTCAAATATTTGTGTTTAATTTTATTAGATTTTATAGGTGTTACGCGAAGAAAACATTTTTTATTTCACAAATTTCAAAATGTTTATAAAATTAATTAAAGTAATATAATAATAATATAATAATATAAAATTTCAGCAAAGTTTACAAATTTTACAAAATAAGTGGTGTGAAGGGGGGGTTTAAGATAATTATCTCACATTATTAAAAAAAAATTGTAGGAACTTCTAAGCTTAGATAGATCCCACACTGCATCATTGCGCATGTGTTATTGTCAAAGAGCATTACTGCGCATGTGTAATTGCCATAAACATCTAGTGCGCATGCGTCAGAAACATAATGATTAAGTGCGAATAAGAATTAATGATATTGATTTACTGCGCATACAATAGGACCATCTTGATCAACTGCGCATGCGTCACTATCATGACACACTACTACACTTAATTCTATAAGTGCTTAAGTTATATTAATGTTAATAGTTCAAAAAGATTATAGGTGAATTTATTTTAAAAGTTGCTTATAACGAAAAGTAGTGAATAGGGTGGTCCAAAAATGCATGGGAAAACAAAATTTTTTTATTTTTAATGCTCTTACCCCCTATGATTGTTCTACATCGAAAAAAATACCCTTATTTTTTATTCTTTAATATTTAGATAGGACTCAAAGCGTTCAAAGTTTCCCATGCAAAATGTATGGGAAAAAAAGACCTTTTCATAGAAATGGTATAGAACCCTTGGATATCAATATTTTTCAATCTCTCAACTCTGTTTCTCTTCAGGAGACTTTAAACAACAATGCCAAATTGCTTATTTAACAATTTTGTAATATTAACTATTTTTTATAGGACCCCCAAAAAACCCCATAAATTACAAAATTATGAAAAAATCGTTAAAAAATATTTTTTACTATTTTTATGCGAGTTTTTTCCTATATTTTTCGCAATTGTTTAAACAAATTACATTGTTTATTATCAACTTTTTATTAAATGGAGCTACAGAGATGCAACTTTTTTTCAATTTTGCAACTTTTATAGGTGTATAAAAGCAAGTATTAGCAACAAAATGAGAAAATAAATGAGAACAATTGTTTAAAAAAATTTTATAATTTATAATCAACTTTTTATGAAATAGGGCTAGAGAGTTGCACTTTCTCTAAGATTTGCATGTTTACTTATGTTGAGAGGTAGGAATGACTGTGAGACATAATTATAATTAAGTAAAAAACTTTAGAACATTTATTTTTTTAATATGATAAATACATGTGTTGGTTATCACTTCATTTTTTCGGATAACGTTTTTTTGTTAAAGTTCGTAAACTGTTTTCCGTATTTTGCTTTCGATCCTTATCTCTTGTTATTAGTTTGTTAAAATCAGATAATAATTTAACGTTTCGCTCTGCATTGTCATTAATTAATTTTAGACAATTTACAATTTTTATACAAGCGTAATAATCGACATTCTGATGACATAGTGAGGGATGTTCCTCAAGAAAAGAAGTTTACATTTTAAAACTTAAAATGAAGTTCATGAAATCCTCTTTTAGAAATTAATTGACACTTAATGGTCTTTCGAGCTTTATTCAATGAAAAGATGGAAATAAGCAATTAATTGTTTAAACATTTGTTAACAATTATTTTCTCATTTTGTTGCTAATACTTGCTTTTATAAGCCTATAAAAGTTGCAATTTTGAAAAAAAGTTGCATTTCTGTAGCTCTATTTAATAAAAAGTTGATAATAAACAATATAATTTGTTTAAACAATTGTAAAAATTATATTTAGTTTGTTGTTAGTTCATGGCTTCACTGAACTCAAAAAGTCGCAAAATTAAAAAAAAGTTGTATCTCTGTACTACTATTTTATAAAAAGTTGATAATACACAACATAATTTGTTCAAACAATCGTAAAGATTATTATTTTTCGTTTGTTGTTAGTACATAGCTTCACTGTCCTCGAAAAATGGCCAAATTAAGAAAAAATTGCAACTCTGTAAATGAATTTGTGCAAATCTTGAAAATAAACAATATAATTTGTTTAAATAATTGTTAAAATTATTATTTTAACTTTTTTGTTTGTGTTTGGCTCCAAAGGCTTTGATAAGTTGCAAAATTAAGAAAAAGTTGCAACTCCGTAGCTCAATTGGTACAAATCTTGGAAATAAACAATATAATTTGTTTAAACAATTGTTAAAATTATTATTTTTACTTTTTTGTTCGTTTTTGGTTCCAATAGTCTCGATAAGTTGCAAAATTAAAAAAAAGTCGCAACTCCGTAGCTCAATTTGTGCAAATCATGAAAATAAACAATATAATTTGTTTAAACAAATTAGCAATTACATTTAACAAAGATTAAAAGTCAATATTTATGTTATTTATTCAAAATATAGCAACAAACTTTCATAAAAATAGTAAAAATATAGTTTAACGATTTTTTAATAATTTTGTAATTTATGGGGTTTTTTGGGGCCCTATAAAAAATAGTTAATATTACAAAATTGTTAAATAAACAATTTGGCATTGTTGTTTGAAGTCTCCTGAAGAGAAACAGAGTTGGGCGATTGATAAATATTGTTTTTCAAGGGTTCTATACTATTTCTACGAAAAAGTCTTTTTTCCCATGCATTTTGCATGGGAAACTTTGAGCTCTTTGGGCCCCACCTAAGTATTAAAAAATAAAAAAATAGGGGTATTTTTTTTTGATAAAGAAGAATCCTATGGGGTGAGAGCATAAAAAATAAAATATTTTTGTTTTGGATCACACTAGTAGTGAACAAAGTGGAATTTACGTAGAAATTCTCAAAAATTTTAAAACCCTTTATTCTAATTTAATAGGTGAATTTTTTTAAAAAAATTTTTTACACTACAACTAACATGAAATTTTCTAATAGTATGTTAATACATTTTTAACCCCCCCCCCGCGTACCCCCAAAAAAAAGGTTTTTAAAAGTATGAAAAGACCGGTGGGTTATTATATATTTTATGTCAAGTATATATAGTATATTTCGTAACATGCGTGACAAGCAGTCGTTTCTGAAACAAGAGCAATGTTTTTGCAACGAGTGAAACGAGTTGCAAAAATTGCGCGAGTTTCAAACGACTGCTTTGTTCACGCAGTTACGAACGATACTTTTCTTAATAAAGTCATAAAAGGCGTGATTCGGTTCTCTGTATAGATAACCAGAATGTTGCAGAATGAAGAACGATTCACTATGTCACGTCAGAATGTACACAAATACAATCCAAATTGAATGTCTCACACTTTTTTACTTGTCAACACGCCGCGCTAGTGATATTGTCAGGTTAGATTTTGAAACTGTACTACTCACGCTTGTAACGATAGCTGAAAATTAAAATTGATTTTAGCGCGAGGAATCAAGTTCATTTAATTTAGCCTGGAAAGTATACAGAATATACAATCCAGTGCACAATCTGCTCAGCGAGTCGGGAGTAACGAAAGCGCACTCTTGCCGCGTCGATTCGCTTCCCTCTCCGCGCAACGTCACCGCTTGCCTCTCGAGCAATAATATATTCTCGTTCGCCAGAACTTTTAGTTAGTTCTGCCGTGGACTAGTTTCGGGCTTGCTCGAGCTGCTCTACGGTAGTTCTCACTGCCAATTTCCACCCTTATCTTCTCTAGCTGGTGAGGTGCTCCTCCTGGCTAGAAGAAGATGTCCCTATCAAAAGAGTAGGTGAAGAGAGGTGCTCTTCCTTCACCAGCTCCGATGATTTCCCAGAAGAAGAGGTACCATGGCCTGCGGGTGCTCCCGAGTCCAGGTTCACCTTCGACTTCCATCCTGATCACCATCCACTACAATCCACCCTGTTGAATAGAGGTGCTCCTCGTTCAACAGGAGATGACGTCCTTGAGGTGCTCCTCAGGTCGTACTATTCTCATGTCATCCTAGTACCCTTCTCCTATCTTAGTTTCGTGTCGGGTAAGGCCGTCGATTGGAATGTCGACGTAGTTTTAGATTAATGCAAATTAATTCGTGTACACACCCAGGAGTCGCACCTGGTCGCGGAACTAGGGGGTGTATTCTAGAAACCACCCAGATAGGAAACCATGCGTCATTTTACAATTATTTGTATGCTTTTTTGCATTTGTAGTGTCGGGAAATTAATCGGCCGAATATTATTTATTATTTTTCAGACGTTCGGCAAATGAGCTGGAGGGTTAGAGCGAGAGAGAGAGAGAAAGAGATCAAGAGTGAGACCAGCGAGTCTCTCTTCATCGTAGTTTTCTTTTATATTTTGTATTTTTATATTTTTATAGTTTTATATTTGTTTTATATTCTAGTAGCTGCCTTGTTTCTTTTCTTTTATATGGAGTCATTTATTATTTTATTTTATTTAGTATTATATCGAGTCTTTATTATTTTATTTTGTATTATATTCATTTTATCTTTTTGTTACAATATATTTACTTACGAAGGTTTAAATTATTTTTTTGTTACTGACTATTCCTGCTCTATCCAATTCACAGAAACTCTTTGATTTAGCGTTAAATTTAAGCGTAGATGGCGCTTCACGACATATTTGTTAAAATAAGAGGTATTTTATAACTTGGTACCCGGACTCCATCCGACGAGCAAATCCTTTGGCAATACAAAAAAAACACAAACATTACACGCTAAAGACATCGACTCTGTTCTGTTGGTCAAACAGTGCGTGCAAGAAAAGTAGAAAAGTGGGAGACATGCAATTTGGACTGTACTTGTTTGCACTCTGACGTCACATGGTGAATCGTTCTTAAATCTGCAACTTTCTGGTTATCTACAGAGAACCAAATCACGCCATTTTTAAGACTGCGTTATGAAATAGTATATTTCGTAACATGCGTGACAAGCAGTCGTTTCTAAAACGAGAGCAATGTTTTTGCAACGAGTGAAACGAGTTGCAAAAATTGCGCGAGTTTCAAAACGACTACTTTGTTCACGCAGTTACGAACGATACTTTTCATAACAAAGTCATAAAAGGCGTGATTCGCTTCTCTGTATAGATAACCAGAAAGTTGCAGAATTAAGAATGATTCACTATGTCACGTCAGAGTGTACACAAATACAATCCAAATTGAATGTCTCATACTTTTTTATTTGTCAACACGCCGCGCTAGTGATACGGTCAGGTTCGATTTTGAAGCGGTACTACTCACGCTAAAGATATCGACTCTGTTCTGTTGGTCAAACAGTGCGTGCAAGAAAAGTAGAAAAGTGGGGGACATGCAATTTGGACTGTACTTGTTTGCACTCTGACGTCACAGAGTGAATCGTTCTTAAATCTGCAACTTTCTGGTTATCTACAGAGAACCGATTCACGCCATTTTTAAGACTGCGTTATGAAAAAGAAAATACGCATTTAAGGGGAGGTTCCAGTGATTTTTTTTTAAAAAATCGAAATTATTTTTGTCCATTTTTGGTTAGTATAATTATCTAAAAAAGACGGAAAAAATAATCTAAAGTAAAAAAAAAACCTCGTAAATTTGTATTTTTTATTAATTTACTAACTGTGGTATGTTAATTTTTAAATTATCAGTTTTTCTGGTGCACCGCTTGAAAGAGCAGTTTTTAAACTATAAGAAATGTATATTGTTACATTTGAAGGGTTATATGTATAAAACTATTTATATAATTTTTTTTTATTGTGCTTTACTATTTAAAAATATTGCTGAACTTTAAGTTAAATTTTTGAACATTTGGTCCTTCAAACTTTAAACGCGATTTTTCTCAAAACTGCATATCTTCATCTTGTTTACACTCTTATTTTGACACTATTCATCGAAATAACTTGAAACTTGGACAGCATGTTCCTTGAACGTCTAGTTTTCGTGTAAACTAGGATTTTTAAGATACATTAATATTTAAAAAAGTTATTAACAATTTAAGTTACAAAATGATGGTTAAAAAATTCAAAAGTCTGTCATTCGGTTATTTTTCAATGAATATTTTTTATCCTAGTTTACACAATAGCCAAAATGGTACAGATTAAGAAAGTATGTAATTTTTTTATTTCACATTAACCGTTGCAGAGTAAAAGTGTAAACAACTTTTAGACAGGACGACTTTCGGTAGCCATTTTCTAAGGCTCCATTAAAAAAAAATGTTTTTAATTACTGTAAGAGTTGTATTTTATTGTAAAAAAAATTTATGTAATATATATTTTTTTTACTATAAAAAAAAATCTTTGAAAAGAAGTTTAAAATCACTGGAACCTTCCCTTAAATGGAAAATTTTTTTACTTTTTAATTAGCATGATAATATTCTGATAGTATGTTGATAAATTTTAACCCCTTTACCCCTTTAATTACACAGCCACACAAAAAAAAATAAAGTTCCCTGGCCTGGGTATAAGACCCATATTTTTCTATGTATTTTGATGCGCTGAATCCGAATCCGACATCAGAATTGGTCCAGCAGGTCTGACTTTCGACCTAACCTCAAAATTAATAAAATGACACTTTTTGTTCTTTAGAATCTGAACCAGATTTAATTTTATTACATGACGAGGCCCAATAGAAAGCATGATTTATGATCTTTAAAACGCTTTTTTAAAAATTGTTCTACCATGATTTTTCACGAAGATATGATGTTTTACTTAACATATGATTTTTTAAAATGTTAAAAATGCGTAAATATAGCATTTTATTAATTTTTAGGTTAGGTCAAAAATCAGACCTGTTGGACCAATTCTGATGGCAAATTCGGATTCCGCGCATTAAAATACATAGAAAAATATGGGTCTAATACCCAGGCCAGGGAACTTTATTTTTTTGTGTGGCTGTGTTATAGGAAAAACGCAAAGAATCAATATTTCAAATATTTCTGTTCAATTTTATTCGATTTTATAGGTGTTAGGCGAAAAAAAAATTTATTTTACAAATTTTAAAATGTTTATAAAATTAATTAAAATAATATAAAATTTAAGAAAACTTTACAAATTTTACAAAATAAGTGGGGTGCATTATTAAAAAAAAAATTGTAGCAACTACTAACCCTACTAAAAAATCCGGACTAATTCCGTACAAATTCTGGACGAATTCCAGACAAAACAGTCTGGTCTTACCAGGAATTAATCCGAACTGTGTCCGGAAATAATCCGAATTAGTCCGATATTTGTCTGACACAAAAAAATTGATCTGAAAATAATCCGGAAAAGTTCGAATCTTGTACGGCAATCGATTTCGAAATTATTTATAATTAAAGTGAAGTCCGATTTTTGTCCGGTCACGTCCGGTCACGTCTGAGTGAACTCCGATTCTAGACCGTTCACATCCGGCAGTTGTCCGTCATAAATTTTAAATCCGTTTTAAGTCTGGTTTTATCTGGAATTAGTCCGGCAGTCAATTCCGAAATTAATTATTGTCTAAGTGAAATCCGATTCTAGTCCGTTCACATCCGGCAGTTGTCCGTCATAAATTTTAAATCCGTTTTAAGTCTGGTTTTATCTGAAATTAGTCCGGCAGTCAATTCCGAAATTAATTATAGTCTAAGCGAACTCCGATTCTAGTCCGTTCACATCCGGCAGTTGTCCGCCATAAATTTTAAATCCGTTTTAAGTCTGGTTTTATCTGGAATTAGTCCGGCAGTCAATTCCGAAATTAATTATTGTCTAAGTGAAATCCGATTCTAGTCCGTTCACATCTAGTAGTTGTCCGGCATGAATTTGATATCCGTTTCAAGTCTGGTTTAGTCTGAAATTTGTCTGGCAGTCATATATAAAATTATTTATAGTCTAAGTGAACTCCGATTCTAGTCCGTTCACATCCGGCAGTTGTCCGTCATAAATTTTAAATCCGTTTTAAGTCTGGTTTTATCTGGAATTAGTTCGGCAGTCAATTCCGAAATTAATTATAGTCTAAGTGAAATCCGATTCTAGTCCGTTCACATCCGGCAGTTGTCCGTCATAAATTTTAAATCCGTTTTAAGTCTGGTTTTATCTAGAATTAGTCCGGCAGTCAATTCCGAAATTAATTATGGTCTAAGTGAAATACGATTCTAGTCCGTTCACATTCGGCAGTTGCCCGTCATAAATTTTAAATCCGTTTTAAGTCTGGTTTTATCTGGAATTAGTCCGGTAGTCAATTCCGAAATTAATTATAGTCTAAGTGAAATCCGATTCTAGTCCGTTCACATCTGGTAGTTGTCCGGCATGAATTTGATATCCGTTTCAAGTCTGGTTTAGTCTGAAATTTGTCTGGCTGTCATATATAAAATTATTTATAGTCTAAGTGAACTCCGATTCTAGTTCGTTCACATCCGGCAGTTGTCCGTCATAAATTTTAAATCCGTTTTAAGTCTGGTTTTATCTGGAATTAGTTCGGTAGTCAATTCCAAAATTATTTATAGTCTAAGTGAAATCCGATTCTAGTCCGTTCACATCCGGCAGTTGTCCGTCATAAATTTTAAATCAATTTTAAGTCTGGTTTTATCTGGAATTAGTCTGGCTGTCATATATAAAATTATTTATAGTCTAAGTGAACTCCGATTCTAGTTCGTTCACATCCGGCAGTTGTCCGTCATAAATTTTAAATCCGTTTTAAGTCTGGTTTTATCTGGAATTAGTCCGGTAGTCAATTCCGAAATTAATTATAGTCTAAGTGAAATCCGATTCTAGTCCGTTCACATCTGGTAGTTGTCCGGCATGAATTTGATATCCGTTTCAAGTCTGGTTTAGTCTGAAATTTGTCTGGCTGTCATATATAAAATTATTTATAGTCTAAGTGAACTCCGATTCTAGTTCGTTCACATCCGGCAGTTGTCCGTCATAAATTTTAAATCCGTTTTAAGTCTGGTTTTATCTGGAACTAGTTCGGTAGTCAATTCCAAAATTATTTATAGTCTAAGTGAAATCCGATTCTAGTCCGTTCACATCCGGCAGTTGTCCGTCATAAATTTTAAATCAATTTTAAGTCTGGTTTTATCTGGAATTAGTCCAGCAGTCAATTCCAAAATCATTTATAGTCTAAGCAAAATTCGATTCTAGTCTCTTTACATCTGGTAGTTGTCAGGCATGAATTTGAAATCCGTTTCAAGTCTAGTTTAGTCTGAAATTTGTCTGGCAGTCATATATAAAATTATTTAGAGTCTGAGCGAACTCCGATTCTAGTCCGTTCACATCCGGCAGTTGTCCGTCATAAATTTTAAATCCGTTTTAAGTCTGGTTTTATCTGGAATTAGTCCGGCAGTAAATTCCGAAATTATTTATAGTCTAAGTGAAATCCGATTCTAGTCCGTTCACATCCAGCAGTTGTCCGTCATAAACTTTAAATCCGTTTTAAGTCTGGTTTTATCTGGAATTAGTCCGGCAGTCAATTCCGAAATTAATAATAGTCTAAGAGAACTCCGATTCTAGTCCGTTCACATCCGGCAGTTGTCCGTCATAAATTTTAAATCCGTTTTTATCTGGAATTAGTTCGGCAGTCAATTCCGAAATTAATTATAGTCTAAGTCAAATCCGATTTTAGTCCGTTCACATCCGGCAGTTGTCCGTCATAAATTTTAAATCCGTTTTAAGTCTGGTTTTATCTGCAATTAGTTCGGCAGTCAATTCTGAAATTAATTATAGTCTAAGTGAAATCTGATTCTAGTCCGTTCACATCCGGCAGTTGTCCGTCATAAATTTTAAATCCATTTTAAGTCTGGTTTTATCTGGAATTAGTCCAGCAGTCAATTCCAAAATGATTTATAGTCTAAGCAAAATTTGATTCTAGTCTCTTTACATCTGGTAGTTGTCAGGCATGAATTTGAAATCCGTTTCAAGTCTGGTTTAGTCTGAAATTTGTCTGGCAGTCATATATAAAATTATTTATAGTCTGAGTGAACTCCGACTCTAGTCTGTTCACATCCGGCAGTTGTCCGTCATAGATTTTAAATCTGTTTTAAGTCTGGTTTTATCTGGAAATAGTTCGGCAGTCAATTCCGAAATTAATTATAGTCTAAGTGAAATCCGATTCTAGTCCGTTCACATCCGGCAGTTGTCCGTCATAAATTTTAAATCAATTTTAAGTCTGGTTTTATCTGAAATTAGTCCGGCAGTCAATTCCAAAATCATTTATAGTCTAAGCAAAATTCGATTCTAGTCTCTTTACATCTGGTAGTTGTCAGGAATGAATTTAAAATCCGCTTCAAGTCTGGTTTAGTCTAAAATTTGTCTGGCAGTCATATATAAAATTATTTATAGTCTGAGCGAACTCCGATTCTAGTCCGTTCACATCCGGCAGTTGTCCGTCATAAATTTTAAATCCGTTTTAAGTCTGGTTTTATCTGGAAATAGTTCGGCAGTCAATTCCGATATTAATTATAGTCTAAGTGAAATCCGATTCTAGTCCGTTCACATCCAGCAGTTGTCCGTCATAAACTTTAAATCCGTTTTAAGTCTGGTTTTATCTGGAATTAGTCCGGCAGTCAATTCCGAAATTATTAATAGTCTAAGAGAACTCCGATTCTAGTCCGTTCACATCCGGCAGTTGTCCGTCATAAATTTTAAATCCGTTTTTATCTGGAATTAGTTCGGCAGTCAATTCCGAAATTAATTATAGTCTAAGTCAAATCCGATTTTAGTCCGTTCACATCCGGCAGTTGTCCGTCATAAATTTTAAATCCGTTTTAAGTCTGGTTTTATCTGCAATTAGTTCGGCAGTCAATTCTGAAATTAATTATAGTCTAAGTGAAATCTGATTCTAGTCCGTTCACATCCGGCAGTTGTCCGTCATAAATTTTAAATCCATTTTAAGTCTGGTTTTATCTGGAATTAGTCCAGCAGTCAATTCCAAAATGATTTATAGTCTAAGCAAAATTTGATTCTAGTCTCTTTACATCTGGTAGTTGTCAGGCATGAATTTGAAATCCGTTTCAAGTCTGGTTTAGTCTGAAATTTGTCTGGCAGTCATATATAAAATTATTTATAGTCTGAGTGAACTCCGACTCTAGTCTGTTCACATCCGGCAGTTGTCCGTCATAGATTTTAAATCTGTTTTAAGTCTGGTTTTATCTGGAAATAGTTCGGCAGTCAATTCCGAAATTAATTATAGTCTAAGTGAAATCCGATTCTAGTCCGTTCACATCCGGCAGTTGTCCGTCATAAATTTTAAATCAATTTTAAGTCTGGTTTTATCTGAAATTAGTCCGGCAGTCAATTCCAAAATCATTTATAGTCTAAGCAAAATTCGATTCTAGTCTCTTTACATCTGGTAGTTGTCAGGAATGAATTTAAAATCCGCTTCAAGTCTGGTTTAGTCTAAAATTTGTCTGGCAGTCATATATAAAATTATTTATAGTCTGAGCGAACTCCGATTCTAGTCCGTTCACATCCGGCAGTTGTCCGTCATAAATTTTAAATCCGTTTTAAGTCTGGTTTTATCTGGAAATAGTTCGGCAGTCAATTCCGATATTAATTATAGTCTAAGTGAAATCCGATTCTAGTCCGTTCACATCCGGCAGTTCTCCGTCATAAATTTTAAATCCGTTGTAAGTCTGGTTTTATCTGGAATTAGTCCGGCAGTCAATTCCAAAATTATTACTAGTCTAAGTGAAATCCGATTCTAGTCCGTTCACATTCGGCAGTTGTCCGTCATAAATTTTTAATCCGTTTTAAGTCTGGTTTTATCTTGAATTAGTCCGGCAGTCAATTCCGAAATTATTACTAGTCTAAGTGAAATCCGATTCTAGTCCGTTCACATCCGGCAGTTGTCCGTCATAAATTTTAAATCCGTTTTAAGTCTGGTTTTATCTGAAATTAGTCCGGCAGTCAATTCCGAAATCATTTATAGTCTAAGGAATATCCGATTTTAGTCCGTTCACATCCAGCAGTTGTCCGTCATAAATTTTAAATCCGTTTTGTGTCTGGTTTTATCTGGAATTAGTCCGGCAGTCAATTCCGAAATTATTAATAGTCTAAGAGAACACCGATTCTAGTCCGTTCACATCCGGCAGTTGTCCGTCATAAATTTTAAATCAGTTTTAAGTCTGGTTTTATCTGGAATTAGTCCGGCAGTCAATTCCGAAATTATTAATAGTCTAAGTGAAATCCGATTCTAGTCCGTTCACATCCGGCAGTTCTCCGTCATAAAGTTTAAATCCGTTTTAAGTCTGGTTTTATCTGGAATTAGTCCGGCAGTAAATTCCGAAATTATTTATATTCTAAGTGAAATCCGATTCTAGTCCATTCACATCCAGCAGTTGTCCGTCATAAACTTTAAATCCGTTTTAAGTCTGGTTTTATCTGGAATTAGTCCGGCAGTCAATTCCAAAATTATTACTAGTCTAAGTGAATTCCGATTCTAGTCCGTTCACATCCGGCAGTTGTCCGTCATAAATTTTAAATCCGTTTTAAGTCTGGTTTTATCTGGAATTAGTTCGGCAGTCAATTCCGAAATTATTTATAGTCTAAGTGTAATCAGATTCTAGTCCGTTCACATCCGGCAGTTGTCCGTCATAAATTTTAAATCCGTTTTAAGTCTGGTTTTATCTGGAATTATTCCAGCAGTAAATTCCGAAATTATTTATATTCTAAGTGAAATCCGATTCTAGTCCATTCACATCCAGCAGTTGTCCGTCATAAACTTTAAATCCGTTTTAAGTCTGGTTTTATCTGGAATTAGTCCGGCAGTCAATTCCGAAATTATTAATAGTCTAAGTGAAATTCGATTCTAGTCCGTTCACATCCGGCAGTTCTCCGTCATTAATTTTAAATCCGTTTTAAGTCTGGTTTTATCTGGAATTAGTCCGGCAGTCAATTCCAAAATTATTACTAGTCTAAGTGAATTCCGATTCTAGTCCGTTCACATCCGGCAGTTGTCCGTCATAAATTTTAAATCCGTTTTAAGTCTGGTTTTATCTGGAATTAGTTCGGCAGTCAATTCCGAAATTATTTATAGTCTAAGTGTAATCAGATTCTAGTCCGTTCACATCCGGCAGTTGTCCGTCATAAATTTTAAATCCGTTTTAAGTCTGGTTTTATCTGGAATTATTCCAGCAGTAAATTCCGAAATTATTTATATTCTAAGTGAAATCCGATTCTAGTCCATTCACATCCAGCAGTTGTCCGTCATAAACTTTAAATCCGTTTTAAGTCTGGTTTTATCTGGAATTAGTCCGGCAGTCAATTCCGAAATTATTAATAGTCTAAGTGAAATCCGATTCTAGTCCGTTCACATCCGGCAGTTCTCCGTCATAAATTTTAAATCCGTTGTAAGTCTGGTTTTATCTGGAATTAGTCCGGCAGTCAATTCCAAAATTATTACTAGTCTAAGTGAAATCCGATTCTAGTCCGTTCACATCCGGCAGTTCTCCGTCATAAATTTTGAATCCGTTTTAAGTCTGGTTTTATCTGGAATTAGTCCGGCAGTCAATTCCAAAATTATTACTAGTCTAAGTGAAATCCGATTCTAGTCCGTTCACATCCGGCAGTTGTCCGTCATAAATTTCAAATCCGTTTTAAGTCTGGTTTTATCTGGAATTAGTCCGGCAGTCAATTCCGAAATTATTAATAGTCTAAGTGAAATTCGATTCTAGTCCGTTCACATCCGGCAGTTCTCCGTCATTAATTTTAAATCCGTTTTAAGTCTGGTTTTATCTGGAATTAGTCCGGCAGTCAATTCCAAAATTATTACAAGTCTAAGTGAATTCCGATTCTAGTCCGTTCACATCCGGCAGTTGTCCGTCATAAATTTTAAATCCGTTTTAAGTCTGGTTTTATCTGGAATTAGTTCGGCAGTCAATTCCGAAATTATTTATAGTCTAAGCAAAATTCGATTCTAGTCCGTTCACATCCGGCAGTTGTCCGTCATAAATTTTAAATCCGTTTTAAGTCTGGTTTTATCTGGAATTATTCCAGCAGTAAATTCCGAAATTATTTATATTCTAAGTGAAATCCGATTCTAGTCCATTCACATCCAGCAGTTGTCCGTCATAAACTTTAAATCCGTTTTAAGTCTGGTTTTATCTGGAATTAGTCCGGCAGTCAATTCCGCAATTATTAATAGTCTAAGAGAACAACGATTCTAGTCCGTTCATATCCGGCAGTTGTTCGTCATAAATTTTAAATCAGTTTTAAGTCTGGTTTTATCTGGAATTAGTCCGGCAGTCAATTCCGAAATTATTAATAGTGTAAGTGAAATCCGATTCTAGCCCGTTCACATCCGGCAGTTCTCCGTCATAAAGTTTAAATTTGTTTTAAGTCTGGTTTTATCTGGAATTAGTCCGGCAGTCAATTCCGAAATCATTTATAGTCTAAGGAAAATCCGATTCTAGTCCGTTCACATCCAGCAGTTGTCCGTCATAAATTTTAATCCGCTTTAAGTCTGGTTTTATCTGGAATTAGTCCGGCAGTCAATGCCGAAATTATTAATAGTCTAAGAGAACACCGATTCTAGTCCGTTCACATCCGGCAGTTGTCCGTCATAAATTTTAAATCAGTTTTAAGTCTGGTTTTATCTGGAATTAGTCCGGCAGTCAATTCCGAAATTAATAATAGTCTAAGTAAAATCCGATTCTAGTCCGTTCACATCCGGCAGTTCTCCGTCATAAATTTTAAATCCGTTGTAAGTCTGGTTTTATCTGGAATTAGTCCGGCAGTCAATTCCAAAATTATTACTAGTCTAAGTGAAATCCGATTCTAGTCCGTTCACATTCGGCAGTTGTCCGTCATAAATTTTTAATCCGTTTTAAGTCTGGTTTTATCTTGAATTAGTCCGGCAGTCAATTCCGAAATTATTACTAGTCTAAGTGAAATCCGATTCTAGTCCGTTCACATCCGGCAGTTGTCCGTCATAAATTTTAAATCCGTTTTAAGTCTGGTTTTATCTGAAATTAGTCCGGCAGTCAATTCCGAAATCATTTATAGTCTAAGGAATATCCGATTTTAGTCCGTTCACATCCAGCAGTTGTCCGTCATAAATTTTAAATCCGTTTTGTGTCTGGTTTTATCTGGAATTAGTCCGGCAGTCAATTCCAAAATTATTACTAGTCTAAGTGAATTCCGATTCTAGTCCGTTCACATCCGGCAGTTCTCCGTCATAAAGTTTAAATCCGTTTTAAGTCTGGTTTTATCTGGAATTAGTCCGGCAGTAAATTCCGAAATTATTTATATTCTAAGTGAAATCCGATTCTAGTCCATTCACATCCAGCAGTTGTCCGTCATAAACTTTAAATCCGTTTTAAGTCCGGTTTTATCTGGAATTAGTCCGGCAGTCAATTCCAAAATTATTACTAGTCTAAGTGAATTCCGATTCTAGTCCGTTCACATCCGGCAGTTGTCCGTCATAAATTTTAAATCCGTTTTAAGTCTGGTTTTATCTGGAATTAGTTCGGCAGTCAATTCCGAAATTATTTATAGTCTAAGTGTAATCAGATTCTAGTCCGTTCACATCCGGCAGTTGTCCGTCATAAATTTTAAATCCGTTTTAAGTCTGGTTTTATCTGGAATTATTCCAGCAGTAAATTCCGAAATTATTTATATTCTAAGTGAAATCCGATTCTAGTCCATTCACATCCAGCAGTTGTCCGTCATAAACTTTAAATCCGTTTTAAGTCTGGTTTTATCTGGAATTAGTCCGGCAGTCAATTCCGAAATTATTAATAGTCTAAGTGAAATCCGATTCTAGTCCGTTCACATCCGGCAGTTCTCCGTCATAAATTTTAAATCCGTTGTAAGTCTGGTTTTATCTGGAATTAGTCCGGCAGTCAATTCCAAAATTATTACTAGTCTAAGTGAAATCCGATTCTAGTCCGTTCACAATTCGGCAGTTGTCCGTCATAAATTTTTAATCCGTTTTAAGTCTGGTTTTATCTGGAATTAGTCCGGCAGTCAATTCCGAAATTATTAATAGTCTAAGTAAAATCCGATTCTAGTCCGTTCACATCCGGCAGTTCTCCGTCATAAATTTTAAATCCGTTGTAAGTCTGGTTTTATCTGGAATTAGTCCGGCAGTCAATTCCAAAATTATTACTAGTCTAAGTGAAATCCGATTCTAGTCCGTTCACATTCGGCAGTTGTCCGTCATAAATTTTTAATCCGTTTTAAGTCTGGTTTTATCTGGAATTAGTCCGGCAGTCAATTCCGAAATTATTACTAGTCTAAGTGAAATCCGATTCTAGTCCGTTCACATCCAGCAGTTGTCCGTCATAAATTTTAAATCCGTTTTGTGTCTGGTTTTATCTGGAATTAGTCCGGCAGTCAATTCCGAAATAATTAATGGTCTAAGAGAACACCGATTCTAGTCCGTTCACATTCGGCAGTTGTCCGTCATAAATTTTTAATCCGTTTTAAGTCTGGTTTTATCTGGAATTAGTCCGGCAGTCAATTCCGAAATTATTACTAGTCTAAGTGAAATCCGATTCTAGTCCGTTTACATCCAGCAGTTGTCCGTCATAAATTTTAAATCCGTTTTAAGTCTGGTTTTATCTGGAATTAGTCCGGCAGTCAATTCCAAAATTATTACTAGTCTAAGTTAAATCCGATTCTAGTCCGTTCACATCCGGCAGTTCTCCGTCATAAATTTTAAATCCGTTTTAAGTCTGGTTTTATCTGGAATTAGTCCGGCAGTCAATTCCAAAATTATTACTAGTCTAAGTGAAATCCGATTCTAGTCCGTTGACATCCGGCAGTTGTCCGTCATAAATTTCAAATCCGTTTTAAGTCTGGTTTTATCTGGAATTAGTCCGGCAGTCAATTCCGAAATTATTTATAGTCTAAGTGAAATCCGATTCTAGTCCGTTCACATTCGGCAGTTGTCCGTCATAAATTTTAAATCCGTTTTAAGTCTGGTTTTATCTGGAATTAGTCCGGCAGTCAATTCCGAAATTATTAATAGTCTAAGAGAACACCGATTCTAGTCCGTTCACATCCGGCAGTTGTCCGTCATAAATTTTAAATCCGTTTTAAGTCTTGTTTTATCTGCAATTAGTTCGGTAGTCAATTCCGAAATTATTTATAGTCTAAGTGAAATCAGATTCTAGTCCGTTCACATCCGGCAGTTGTCCGTCATAAATTTTAAATCCGTTTTAAGTCTGGTTTTATCTGGAATTAGTCCAGCAGTAAATTCCGAAATTATTTATATTCTAAGTGAAATCCGATTCTAGTCCGTTCACATCCGGCAGTTGTCCGTCATAAATTTTAAATCAGTTTTAAGTCTGGTTTTATCTGGAATTAGTCCGGCAATCAATTCCGAAATTATTTATAGTCTAAGTGAAATCAGATTCTAGTCCGTTCACATCCGGCAGTTGTCCGTCATAAATTTTAAATCCGTTTTAAGTCTGGTTTTATCTGGAATTAGTCCGGCAGTCAATTCCGAAATTATTTATAGTCTAAGCGAAATCCGATTCTAGTCCGTTCACATCCGGCAGTTGTCCGTCATAAATTTTAAATCCGTTTTAAGTATGGTTTTATCTGATATTAGTCCAGCAGTCAATTCCGAAATCATTTATAGTCTAAGGAAAATCCGATTTTAGTCCGTTCACATCCAGCAGTTGTCCGTCATAAATTTTAAATCCGTTTTAAGTCTGGTTTTATCTGGAATTAGACCGGCAGTCAATTCCGAAATTATTAATAGGCTAAGAGAACACCGATTCTAGTCTGTTCACATCCGGCAGTTGTCCGTCATAAATTTTAAATCAGTTTTAAGTCTGGTTTTATCTGGAATTAGTCCGGCAGTCAATTCCGAAATTATTACTAGTCTAAGTGAAATCCGATTCTAGTCCGTTGACATCCGGCAGTTGTCCGTCATAAATTTTAAATCCGTTTTAAGTCTGGTTTTATCTGGAATTAGTTCGGCAGTCAATTCCGAAATTATTTATAGTCTAAGTGAAATCAGATTCTAGTCCGTTCACATCCAGCAGTTGTCCGTCATAAATTTTAAATCCGTTTTAAGTCTGGTTTTATCTGGAATTAGTCCGGCAGTAAATTCCGAAATTATTTATATTCTAAGTGAAATCCGATTCTAGTCCGTTCACATCCAGCAGTTGTCCGTCATAAACTTTAAATCCGTTTTAAGTCTGGTTTTATCTGGAATTAGTCCGGCAGTCAATTCCGAAATTATTAATAGGCTAAGAGAACACCGATTCTAGTCCGTTCACATCCGGCAGTTGTCCGTCATAAATTTTAAATCCGTTTTAAGTCTGGTTTTATCTGGAATTAGTCCGGCAGTAAATTCCGAAATTATTTATATTCTAAGTGAAATCCGATTCTAGTCCGTTCACATCCAGCAGTTGTCCGTCATAAACTTTAAATCCGTTTTAAGTCTGGTTTTATCTGGAATTAGTCCGGCAGTCAATTCCGAAATTATTAAAAGTCTAAGAGAACAACGATTCTAGTCCGTTCACATCCGGCAGTTGTCCGTCATAAATTTTAAATCCGTTTTAAGTCTGGTTTTATCTGGAATTAGTTCGGCAGTCAATTCCGAAATTATTTATAGTCTAAGTGAAATCAGATTCTAGTCCGTTCACATCCGGCAGTTGTCCGTCATAAATTTTAAATCTGTTTTAAGTCTGGTTTTATCTGGAATTAGTCCGGCAGTCAATTCCGAAATTATTTATAGTCTAAGTGAAATCCGATTCTAGTCCGTTCACATCCGGCAGTTGTCCGTCATAAATTTTAAACCCGTTTTAAGTCTGGTTTTATCTGATATTAGTCCAGCAGTCAATTCCGAAATCATTTATAGTCTAAGGAAAATCCGATTTTAGTCCGTTCACATCCAGCAGTTGTCCGTCATAAATTTTAAATCCGTTTTAAGTCTGGTTTTATCAGGAATTAGACCGGCAGTCAATTCCGAAATTATTAATAGGCTAAGAGAACACCGATTCTAGTCCGTCATAAATTTTAAATCAGTTTTAAGTCTGGTTTTATCTGGAATTAGTCCGGCAGTCAATTCCGAAATTATTACTAGTCTAAGTGAAATCCGATTCTAGTCCGTTCACATTCGGCAGTTGTCCGTCATAAATTTTAAATCCGTTTTAAGTCTGGTTTTATCAGGAATTAGACCGGCAGTCAATTCCGAAATTATTAATAGGCTAAGAGAACACCGATTCTAGTCCGTCATAAATTTTAAATCAGTTTTAAGTCTGGTTTTATCTGGAATTAGTCCGGCAGTCAATTCCGAAATTATTACTAGTCTAAGTGAAATCCGATTCTAGTCCGTTCACATCCGGCAGTTGTCCGTCATAAATTTTAAATCCGTTTTAAGTCTGGTTTTATCTGAAATTAGTCCGGCAGTCAATTCCGAAATCATTTATAGTCTAAGGAATATCCGATTTTAGTCCGTTCACATCCAGCAGTTGTCCGTCATAAATTTTAAATCCGTTTTGTGTCTGGTTTTATCTGGAATTAGTCCGGCAGTCAATTCCGAAATAATTAATGGTCTAAGAGAACACCGATTCTAGTCCGTTCACATTCGGCAGTTGTCCGTCATAAATTTTTAATCCGTTTTAAGTCTGGTTTTATCTGGAATTAGTCCGGCAGTCAATTCCGAAATTATTACTAGTCTAAGTGAAATCCGATTCTAGTCCGTTCACATCCAGCAGTTGTCCGTCATAAATTTTAAATCCGTTTTAAGTCTGGTTTTATCTGGAATTAGTCCGGCAGTCAATTCCAAAATTATTACTAGTCTAAGTTAAATCCGATTCTAGTCCGTTCACATCCGGCAGTTCTCCGTCATAAATTTTAAATCCGTTTTAAGTCTGGTTTTATCTGGAATTAGTCCGGCAGTCAATTCCAAAATTATTACTAGTCTAAGTGAAATCCGATTCTAGTCCGTTGACATCCGGCAGTTGTCCGTCATAAATTTCAAATCCGTTTTAAGTCTGGTTTTATCTGGAATTAGTCCGGCAGTCAATTCCGAAATTATTTATAGTCTAAGTGAAATCCGATTCTAGTCCGTTCACATTCGGCAGTTGTCCGTCATAAATTTTAAATCCGTTTTAAGTCTGGTTTTATCTGGAATTAGTCCGGCAGTCAATTCCGAAATTATTAATAGTCTAAGAGAACACCGATTCTAGTCCGTTCACATCCGGCAGTTGTCCGTCATAAATTTTAAATCCGTTTTAAGTCTTGTTTTATCTGCAATTAGTTCGGTAGTCAATTCCGAAATTATTTATAGTCTAAGTGAAATCAGATTCTAGTCCGTTCACATCCGGCAGTTGTCCGTCATAAATTTTAAATCCGTTTTAAGTCTGGTTTTATCTGGAATTAGTCCAGCAGTAAATTCCGAAATTATTTATATTCTAAGTGAAATCCGATTCTAGTCCGTTCACATCCGGCAGTTGTCCGTCATAAATTTTAAATCAGTTTTAAGTCTGGTTTTATCTGGAATTAGTCCGGCAATCAATTCCGAAATTATTTATAGTCTAAGTGAAATCAGATTCTAGTCCGTTCACATCCGGCAGTTGTCCGTCATAAATTTTAAATCCGTTTTAAGTCTGGTTTTATCTGGAATTAGTCCGGCAGTCAATTCCGAAATTATTTATAGTCTAAGCGAAATCCGATTCTAGTCCGTTCACATCCGGCAGTTGTCCGTCATAAATTTTAAATCCGTTTTAAGTATGGTTTTATCTGATATTAGTCCAGCAGTCAATTCCGAAATCATTTATAGTCTAAGGAAAATCCGATTTTAGTCCGTTCACATCCAGCAGTTGTCCGTCATAAATTTTAAATCCGTTTTAAGTCTGGTTTTATCTGGAATTAGACCGGCAGTCAATTCCGAAATTATTAATAGGCTAAGAGAACACCGATTCTAGTCCGTTCACATCCGGCAGTTGTCCGTCATAAATTTTAAATCCGTTTTAAGTCTGGTTTTATCTGGAATTAGTCCGGCAGTCAATTCCGAAATTATTACTAGTCTAAGTGAAATCCGATTTTAGTCCGTTCACATCCGGCAGTTGTCCGTCATAAATTTTAAATCCGTTTTAAGTCTGGTTTTATCTGGAATTAGTTCGGCAGTCAATTCCGAAATTATTTATAGTCTAAGTGAAATCAGATTCTAGTCCGTTCACATCCAGCAGTTGTCCGTCATAAATTTTAAATCCGTTTTAAGTCTGGTTTTATCTGGAATTAGTCCGGCAGTAAATTCCGAAATTATTTATATTCTAAGTGAAATCCGATTCTAGTCCGTTCACATCCAGCAGTTGTCCGTCATAAACTTTAAATCCGTTTTAAGTCTGGTTTTATCTGGAATTAGTCCGGCAGTCAATTCCGAAATTATTAATAGGCTAAGAGAACACCGATTCTAGTCCGTTCACATCCGGCAGTTGTGCGTCATAAATTTTAAATCCGTTTTAAGTCTGGTTTTATCTGGAATTAGTCCGGCAGTAAATTCCGAAATTATTTATATTCTAAGTGAAATCCGATTCTAGTCCGTTCACATCCAGCAGTTGTCCGTCATAAACTTTAAATCCGTTTTAAGTCTGGTTTTATCTGGAATTAGTCCGGCAGTCAATTCCGAAATTATTAAAAGTCTAAGAGAACAACGATTCTAGTCCGTTCACATCCGGCAGTTGTCCGTCATAAATTTTAAATCCGTTTTAAGTCTGGTTTTATCTGGAATTAGTTCGGCAGTCAATTCCGAAATTATTTATAGTCTAAGTGAAATCAGATTCTAGTCCGTTCACATCCGGCAGTTGTCCGTCATAAATTTTAAATCTGTTTTAAGTCTGGTTTTATCTGGAATTAGTCCGGCAGTCAATTCCGAAATTATTTATAGTCTAAGTGAAATCCGATTCTAGTCCGTTCACATCCGGCAGTTGTCCGTCATAAATTTTAAACCCGTTTTAAGTCTGGTTTTATCTGATATTAGTCCAGCAGTCAATTCCGAAATCATTTATAGTCTAAGGAAAATCCGATTTTAGTCCGTTCACATCCAGCAGTTGTCCGTCATAAATTTTAAATCCGTTTTAAGTCTGGTTTTATCAGGAATTAGACCGGCAGTCAATTCCGAAATTATTAATAGGCTAAGAGAACACCGATTCTAGTCCGTCATAAATTTTAAATCAGTTTTAAGTCTGGTTTTATCTGGAATTAGTCCGGCAGTCAATTCCGAAATTATTACTAGTCTAAGTGAAATCCGATTCTAGTCCGTTGACATCCGGCAGTTGTCCGTCATAAATTTTAAATCCGTTTTAAGTCTGGTTTTATCTGGAATTAGTTCGGCAGTCAATTCCGAAATTATTTATAGTCTAAGTGAAATCAGATTCTAGTCCGTTCACATCCGGCAGTTGTCCGTCATAAATTTTAAATCCGTTTTAAGTCTGGTTTTATCTGGAATTAGTCCGGCAGTAAATTCCGAAATTATTTATATTCTAAGTGAAATCCGATTCTAGTCCGTTCACATCCAGCAGTTGTCCGTCATAAACTTTAAATCCGTTTTAAGTCTGGTTTTATCTGGAATTAGTCCGGCAGTCAATTTCGAAATTATTACTAGTCTAAGTGAAATCCGATTTTAGTCCGTTCACATGCGGCAGTTGTCCGTCAAAAATTTTAAATCCGTTTTAAGTCTGGTTTTATCTGGAATTAGTTCGGCAGTCAATTCCGAAATTATTTATAGTCTAAGTGAAATCAGATTCTAGTCCGTTCACATCCGGCAGTTGTCCGTCATAAATTTTAAATCCGTTTTAAGTCTGGTTTTATCTGCAATTAGTCCGGCAGTAAATTCCGAAATTATTTATATTCTAAGTGAAATCCGATTCTAGTCCGTTCACATCCAGCAGTTGTCCGTCATAAACTTTAAATCCGTTTTAAGTCTGGTTTTATCTGGAATTAGTCCGGCAGTCAATTCCGAAATTATTAAAAGTCTAAGAGAACAACGATTCTAGTCCGTTCACATCCGGCAGTTGTCCGTCATAAATTTTAAATCAGTTTTAAGTCTGGTTTTATCTGGAATTAGTCCGGCAGTCAATTCCGAAATTATTAATAGTCTAAGTGAAATCCGATTCTAGCCCGTTCACATCCGGCAGTTCTCCGTCATAATGTTTAAATACGTTTTAAGTCTGGTTTTATCTGGAATTAGTCCGGCAGTCAATTCCGAAATCATTTATAGTCTAAGGAAAATCCGATTCTAGTCCGTTCACATCCAGCAGTTGTCCGTCATAAATTTTAAATCCGCTTTAAGTCTGGTTTTATCTGGAATTAGTCCGGCAGTCAATGCCGAAATTATTAATAGTCTAAGAGAACACCGATTCTAGTCCGTTCACATCCGGCAGTTGTCCGTCATAAATTTTAAACCAGTTTTAAGTCTGGTTTTATCTGGAATTAGTCCGGCAGTCAATTCCGAAATTATTAATAGTCTACGTGAAATCCGATTCTAGTCCGTTCACATCCAGCAGTTGTCCGTCATAAATTTTAAATCCGCTTTAAGTCTGGTTTTATCTGGAATTAGTCCGGCAGTCAATGCCGAAATTATTAATAGTCTAAGAGAACACCGATTCTAGTCCGTTCACATCCGGCAGTTGTCCGTCATAAATTTTAAACCAGTTTTAAGTCTGGTTTTATCTGGAATTAGTCCGGCAGTCAATTCCGAAATTATTACTAGTCTAAGTGAAATCCGATTCTAGTCCGTTGACATCCGGCAGTTGTCCGTCATAAATTTTAAATCCGTTTTAAGTCTGGTTTTATCTGGAATTAGTTCGGCAGTCAATTCCGAAATTATTTATAGTCTAAGTGAAATCAGATTCTAGTCCGTTCACATCCGGCAGTTGTCCGTCATAAATTTTAAATCCGTTTTAAGTCTGGTTTTATCTGGAATTAGTCCGGCAGTAAATTCCGAAATTATTTATATTCTAAGTGAAATCCGATTCTAGTCCGTTCACATCCAGCAGTTGTCCGTCATAAACTTTAAATCCGTTTTAAGTCTGGTTTTATCTGGAATTAGTCCGGCAGTCAATTCCGAAATTATTACTAGTCTAAGTGAAATCCGATTTTAGTCCGTTCACATGCGGCAGTTGTCCGTCAAAAATTTTAAATCCGTTTTAAGTCTGGTTTTATCTGGAATTAGTTCGGCAGTCAATTCCGAAATTATTTATAGTCTAAGTGAAATCAGATTCTAGTCCGTTCACATCCGGCAGTTGTCCGTCATAAATTTTAAATCCGTTTTAAGTCTGGTTTTATCTGCAATTAGTCCGGCAGTAAATTCCGAAATTATTTATATTCTAAGTGAAATCCGATTCTAGTCCGTTCACATCCAGCAGTTGTCCGTCATAAACTTTAAATCCGTTTTAAGTCTGGTTTTATCTGGAATTAGTCCGGCAGTCAATTCCGAAATTATTAAAAGTCTAAGAGAACAACGATTCTAGTCCGTTCACATCCGGCAGTTGTCCGTCATAAATTTTAAATCAGTTTTAAGTCTGGTTTTATCTGGAATTAGTCCGGCAGTCAATTCCGAAATTATTAATAGTCTAAGTAAAATCCGATTCTAGCCCGTTCACATCCGGCAGTTCTCCGTCATAATGTTTAAATACGTTTTAAGTCTGGTTTTATCTGGAATTAGTCCGGCAGTCAATTCCGAAATCATTTATAGTCTAAGGAAAATCCGATTCTAGTCCGTTCACATCCAGCAGTTGTCCGTCATAAATTTTAAATCCGCTTTAAGTCTGGTTTTATCTGGAATTAGTCCGGCAGTCAATGCCGAAATTATTAATAGTCTAAGAGAACACCGATTCTAGTCCGTTCACATCCGGCAGTTGTCCGTCATAAATTTTAAACCAGTTTTAAGTCTGGTTTTATCTGGAATTAGTCCGGCAGTCAATTCCGAAATTATTAATAGTCTACGTGAAATCCGATTCTAGTCCGTTCACATCCAGCAGTTGTCCGTCATAAATTTTAAATCCGCTTTAAGTCTGGTTTTATCTGGAATTAGTCCGGCAGTCAATGCCGAAATTATTAATAGTCTAAGAGAACACCGATTCTAGTCCGTTCACATCCGGCAGTTGTCCGTCATAAATTTTAAACCAGTTTTAAGTCTGGTTTTATCTGGAATTAGTCCGGCAGTCAATTCCGAAATTATTTATAGTCTAAGTGAAATCCGATTCTAGTCCGTTCACATCCGGCAGTTGTCCGTCATAAATTTTAAATCCGTTTTAAGTCTGGTTTTACCTGGAATTAGTCCGGCATTCAATTCCGAAATTATTTATAGTCTAAGTGAAATCCGATTCTAGTCCGTTCACATCCGGCAGTTGTCCGTCATAAATTTTAAACCAGTTTTAAGTCTGGTTTTATCTGGAATTAGTCTGGCAGTCAATTCCGAAATTATTACTAGTCTAATCGAAATCCGGTTCTAGTCCGTTCACATCTGGTAGTTGTCCGGCATGAATTTGATATCCGTTTCAAGTCAAGTTTAGTCTGAAATTTGTCTGGCAGTCATATATAAAAATATTTATAGTCTAAGTGAACTCCGATTATAGTCCGTTCACATCCGGCAGTTGTCCGTCATAAATTTTAAATCCGTTTTAAGTCTGGTTTTATCTGGAATTAGTTCGGCAGTCAATTCCGAAATTATTTATAGTCTAAGTGAAATCCGATTCTAGTCCGTTCACATCCGGCAGTTGTCCGTCATAAATTTTAAATCCGTTTTAAGTCTGGTTTTATCTGAAATTAGTCCGGCAGTCAATTCCGAAATCATTTATAGTCTAAGAGAACACCGCTTCTAGTCCGTTCACATCCGGCAGTTGTCCGTCATAAATTTTAAATTAGTTTTAAGTCTGGTTTTATCTGGAATTAGTCCGGCAGTCAATTCGAAATTATTAATAGTTTAAGTGAAATCCGATTCTAGTCCGTTCACATCCAGCAGTTCTCCGTCATAAATTTTAAATCCGTTTTAAGTCTGGTTTTATCTGGAATTAGACCGGCAGTCAATTCCGAAATTATTAATAGTCTAAGACAACACCGATTCTAGTGCGTTCACATCCGGCAGTTGTCCGTCATAAATTTTAAATCAGTTTTAAGTCTGGTTTTATCTGGAATTAGTCCGGCAGTCAATTCCAAAATTATTACTAGTCTAAGTGAAATCCGATTCTAGTCCGTTCACATCCGGCAGTTATCCGTCATAAATTTTAAATCCGTTTTAAGTCTGGTTTTATCTAGAATTAGTTCGGCAGTCAATTCCGAAATTATTTATAGTCTAAGTGAAATCAGATTCTAGTCCGTTCACATCCGGCAGTTGTCCGTCATAAATTTTAAATCCGTTTTAAGTCTGGTTTTATCTGGACTTAGTCCAGCAGTAAATTCCGAAATTATTTATATTCTAAGTGAAATCCGATTCTAGTCCGTTCACATCCAGCAGTTGTCCGTCATAAACTTTAAATCCGTTTTAAGTCTGGTTTTATCTGGAATTAGTCCGGCAGTCAATTCCGCAATTATTAATAGTCTAAGAGAACATCGATTCTAGTCCGTTCACATCCGGCAGTTGTCCGTCATAAATTTTAAATCAGTTTTAAGTCTGGTTTTATCTGGAATTAGTCCGGCAGTCAATTCCGAAATTATTAATAGTCTAAGAGAACACCGATTCTAGTCCGTTCACATCCGGCAGTTGTCCGTCATAAATTTTAAATCAGTTTTAAGTCTGGTTTTATCTGGAATTAGTCCGGCAGTCAATTCCGAAATTATTAATAGTCTAAGTGAAATCCGATTCTAGTCCGTTCACATCCGGCAGTTCTCCGTCATAAAGTTTAAATACGTTTTAAGTCTGGTTTTATCTGGAATTAGTCCGGCAGTCAATTCCGAAATCATTTATAGTCTAAGGAAAATCCGATTCTAGTCCGTTCACATCCAGCAGTTGTCCGTCATAAATTTTAAATCCGCTTTAAGTCTGGTTTTATCTGGAATTAGTCCGGCAGTCAATTCCGAAATTATTAATAGTCTAAGAGAACACCGATTCTAGTCCGTTCACATCCGGCAGTTGTCCGTCATAAATTTTAAATCAGTTTTAAGTCTGGTTTTATCTGGAATTAGTCCGGCAGTCAATTCCGAAATTATTAATAGTCTAAGTGAAATCCGATTCTAGTCCGTTCACATCCGGCAGTTCTCCGTCATAAATTTTAAATCCGTTTTAAGTCTGGTTTTATCTGGAATTAGTCCGGCAGTCAATTTCAAAATTATTACTAGTCTAAGTGAAATCCGATTCTAGTCCGTTCACATTCGGCAGTTGTCCGTCATAAATTTTTAATCCGTTTTAAGTCTGGTTTTATCTGGAATTAGTCCGGCAGTCAATTCCGAAATTATTACTAGTCTAAGTGAAATCCGATTCTAGTCCGTTCACATCCGGCAGTTGTCCGTCATAAATTTTAAATCCGTTTTAAGTCTGGTTTTATCTGAAATTAGTCAGGCAGTCAATTCCGAAATCATTTATAGCCTAAGGAAAATCCGATTTTAGTCCGTTCACATCCAGCAGTTGTCCGTCATAAATTTTAAATCCGTTTTGTGTCTGGTTTTATCTGGAATTAGTCCGGCAGTGAATTCCGAAATTATTAATAGTCTAAGAGAACACCGATTCTAGTCCGTTCACATCCGGCAGTTGTCCGTCATAAATTTTAAATCAGTTTTAAGGCTGGTTTTATCGGGAATTAGTCCGGCAGTCAATTCCGAAATTATTAATAGTCTAAGTGAAATCCGATTCTAGTCCGTTCACATCCAGCAGTTGTCCGTCATAAACTTTAAATCCGTTTTAAGTCTGGTTTTATCTGGAATTAGTCCGGCAGTCAATTCCGCAATTATTAATAGTCTAAGAGAACATCGATTCTTGTCCGTTCACATCCGGCAGTTGTCCGTCATAAATTTTAAATCAGTTTTAAGTCTGGTTTTATCTGGAATTAGTCCGGCAGTCAATGCCGAAATTATTAATAGTCTAAGAGAACACCGATTCTAGTCCGTTCACATCCGGCAGTTGTCCGTCATAAAGTTTAAATACGTTTTAAGTCTGGTTTTATCTGGAATTAGTCCGGCAGTCAATTCCGAAATCATTTATAGTCTAAGGAAAATCCGATTCTAGTCCGTTCACATCCAGCAGTTGTCCGTCATAAATTTTAAATCCGCTTTAAGTCTGGTTTTATCTGGAATTAGTCCGGCAGTCAATGCCGAAATTATTAATAGTCTAAGAGAACACCGATTCTAGTCCGTTCAAATCCGGCAGTTGTCCGTCATAAATTTTAAATCAGTTTTAAGTCTGGTTTTATCTGGAATTAGTCCGGCAGTCAATTCCGAAATTATTAATAGTCTAAGTGAAATCCGATTCTAGTCCGTTCACATCCGGCAGTTCTCCGTCATAAATTTTAAATCCGTTTTAAGTCTGGTTTTATCTGGAATTAGTCCGGCAGTCAATTCCAAAATTATTACTAGTCTAAGTGAAATCCGATTCTAGCCCGTTCACATCCAGCAGTTGTCCGTCATAAATTTTAAATCCGTTTTGTGTCTGGTTTTATCTGAAATTAGTCCGGCAGTCAATTCCGAAATTATTAATAGTCTAAGAGAACACCGATTCTAGTTCGTTCACATCCGGCAGTTGTCCGTCATAAAGTTTAAATCAGTTTTAAGTCTGGTTTTATCGGGAATTAGTCCGGCAGTCAATTCCGAAATTATTAATAGTCTAAGTGAAATCCGATTCTAGTCCGTTCACATCCGGCAGTTCTCCGTCATAAAGTTTAAATCCGTTTTAAGTCTGGTTTTATCTGGAATTAGTCCGGCAGTCAATTCCGAAATTATTTATAGTCTAAGTGAAATCCGATTCTAGTCCGTTCACATCCGGCAGTTGTCCGTCATAAATTTTAAATCCGTTTTAAGTCTGATTTTATCTGAAATTAGTCCGGCAGTCAATTCCGAAATCATTTATAGTCTAAGAGAACACCGCTTCTAGTCCGTTCACATCCGGCAGTTGTCCGTCATAAATTTTTAATCCGTTTTAAGTCTGGTTTTATCTGGAATTAGTCCGGCAGTCAATTCCGAAATTATTACTAGTCTAAGTGAAATCCGATTCTAGTCCGTTCACATCCGGCAGTTGTCCGTCATAAATTTTAAATCCGTTTTAAGTCTGATTTTATCTGAAATTAGTCCGGCAGTCAATTCCGAAATCATTTATAGTCTAAGAGAACACCGATTCTAGTCCGTTCACATCCGGCAGTTGTCCGTCATAAATTTTAAATCAGTTTTAAGTCTGGTTTTATCTGGAATTAGTCCGGCAGTCAATTCCGAAATTATTAATAGTCTAAGTGAAATCCGATTCTAGTCCGTTCACATCCGGCAGTTCTCCGTCATAAATTTTAAATCCTTTTTAAGTCTGGTTTTATCTGGAATTAGTCCGGCAGTCAATTCCAAAATTATTACTAGTCTAAGTGAAATCCGATTCTAGCCCGTTCACATTCGGCAGTTGTCCGTCATAAATTTTTAATCCGTTTTAAGTCTGGTTTTATCTGGAATTAGTCCGGCAGTCAATTCCGAAATTATTACTAGTCTAAGTGAAATCCGATTCTAGTCCGTTCACATCCGGCAGTTGTCCGTCATAAATTTTAAATCCGTTTTAAGTCTGGTTTTATCTGAAATTAGTCCGGCAGTCAATTCCGAAATCATTTATAGTCTAAGGAAAATCCGATTTTAGTTCGTTCACATCCAGCAGTTGTCCGTCATAAATTTTAAATCCGTTTTGTGTCTGGTTTTATCTGAAATTAGTCCGGCAGTCAATTCCGAAATTATTAATAGTCTAAGAGAACACCGATTCTAGTTCGTTCACATCCGGCAGTTGTCCGTCATAAAGTTTAAATCAGTTTTAAGTCTGGTTTTATCGGGAATTAGTCCGGCAGTCAATTCCGAAATTATTAATAGTCTAAGTGAAATCCGATTCTAGTCCGTTCACATCCGGCAGTTCTCCGTCATAAAGTTTAAATCCGTTTTAAGTCTGGTTTTATCTGGAATTAGTCCGGCAGTCAATTCCGAAATTATTTATAGTCTAAGTGAAATCCGATTCTAGTCCGTTCACATCCGGCAGTTGTCCGTCATAAATTTTAAATCCGTTTTAAGTCTGATTTTATCTGAAATTAGTCCGGCAGTCAATTCCGAAATCATTTATAGTCTAAGAGAACACCGCTTCTAGTCCGTTCACATCCGGCAGTTGTCCGTCATAAATTTTTAATCCGTTTTAAGTCTGGTTTTATCTGGAATTAGTCCGGCAGTCAATTCCGAAATTATTACTAGTCTAAGTGAAATCCGATTCTAGTCCGTTCACATCCGGCAGTTGTCCGTCATAAATTTTAAATCAGTTTTAAGTCTGGTTTTATCTGGAATTAGTCCGGCAGTCAATTCCGAAATTATTAATAGTCTAAGTGAAATCCGATTCTAGTCCGTTCACATCCGGCAGTTGTCCGTCATAAATTTTTAAATCAATTTTAAGTCTGGTTTTATCTGGAATTAGTCCGGCAGTCAATTCCAAAATTATTACCAGTCTAAGTGAAATCCGATTCTAGTCCGTTCACATTCGGCAGTTGTCCGTCATAAATTTTAAATCCGTTTTAAGTCTGGTTTTATCTGAAATTAGTCCGGCAGTCAATTCCGAAATCATTTATAGTCTAAGGAAAATCCGATTCTAGTCCGTTCACATCCAGCAGTTGTCCGTCATAAATTTTAAATCCGTTTTGTGTCTGGTTTTATCTGGAATTAGTCCGGCAGTCAATTCCGAAATTATTAATAGTCTAAGAGAACACCGATTCTAGTCCGTTCACATCCGGCAGTTGTCCGTCATAAATTTTAAATCAGTTTTAAGTCTGGTTTTATCGGGAATTAGTCCGGCAGTCAATTCCGAAATTATTAATAGTCTAAGTGAATTCCGATTCTAGTCCGTTCA
This sequence comes from Ganaspis brasiliensis, assembly GCA_037103525.1. Classification (NCBI taxonomy): domain Eukaryota; kingdom Metazoa; phylum Arthropoda; class Insecta; order Hymenoptera; family Figitidae; genus Ganaspis; species Ganaspis brasiliensis. Next base: position 668,956 of record JAZKLR010000053.1, on the reverse strand, counting down.
CATCCAGCAGTTGTCCGTCATAAACTTTAAATCCGTTTTAAGTCTGGTTTTATCTGGAATTAATCCGGCAGTCAATTCCGCAATTATTAATAGTCTAAGAGAACATCGATTCTAGTCCGTTCACATCCGGCAGTTGTCCGTCATAAATTTTAAATCAGTTTTAAGTCTGGTTTTATCTGGAATTAGTCCGGCAGTCAATGCCGAAATTATTAATAGTCTAAGAGAACACCGATTCTAGTCCGTTCACATCCGGCAGTTGTCCGTCATAAAGTTTAAATACGTTTTAAGTCTGGTTTTATCTGGAATTAGTCCGGCAGTCAATTCCGAAATTATTAATAGTCTAAGTGAAATCCGATTCTAGTCCGTTCACATCCGGCAGTTCTCCGTCATAAATTTTAAATCCGTTTTAAGTCTGGTTTTATCTGGAATTAGTCCGGCAGTCAATTCCGAAATTATTAATAGTCTAAGTGAAATCCGATTCTAGTCCGTTCACATCCGGCAGTTCTCCGTCATAAATTTTAAATCCGTTTTAAGTCTGGTTTTATCTGAAATTAGTCCGGCAGTCAATTCCGAAATCATTTATAGTCTAAGGAAAATCCGATTTTAGTCCGTTCACATCCAGCAGTTGTCCGTCATAAATTTTAAATCCGTTTTGTGTCTGGTTTTATCTGAAATTAGTCCGGCAGTCAATTCCGAAATTATTAATAGTCTAAGAGAACACCGATTCTAGTTCGTTCACATCCGGCAGTTGTCCGTCATAAAGTTTAAATCAGTTTTAAGTCTGGTTTTATCGGGAATTAGTCCGGCAGTCAATTCCGAAATTATTAATAGTCTAAGTGAAATCCGATTCTAGTCCGTTCACATCCGGCAGTTCTCCGTCATAAAGTTTAAATCCGTTTTAAGTCTGGTTTTATCTGGAATTAGTCCGGCAGTCAATTCCGAAATTATTTATAGTCTAAGTGAAATCCGATTCTAGTCCGTTCACATCCGGCAGTTGTCCGTCATAAATTTTAAATCCGTTTTAAGTCTGATTTTATCTGAAATTAGTCCGGCAGTCAATTCCGAAATCATTTATAGTCTAAGAGAACACCGCTTCTAGTCCGTTCACATCCGGCAGTTGTCCGTCATAAATTTTTAATCCGTTTTGTGTCTGGTTTTATCTGAAATTAGTCCGGCAGTCAATTCCGAAATTATTAATAGTCTAAGAGAACACCGATTCTAGTTCGTTCACATCCGGCAGTTGTCCGTCATAAAGTTTAAATCAGTTTTAAGTCTGGTTTTATCGGGAATTAGTCCGGCAGTCAATTCCGAAATTATTAATAGTCTAAGTGAAATCCGATTCTAGTCCGTTCACATCCGGCAGTTCTCCGTCATAAATTTTAAATCCGTTTTAAGTCTGGTTTTATCTGGAATTAGTCCGGCAGTCAATTCCGAAATTATTAATAGTCTAAGTGAAATCCGATTCTAGTCCGTTCACATCCGGCAGTTCTCCGTCATAAAGTTTAAATCCGTTTTAAGTCTGGTTTTATCTGGAATTAGTCCGGCAGTCAATTCCGAAATCATTTATAGTCTAAGGAAAATCCGATTTTAGTCCGTTCACATCCAGCAGTTGTCCGTCATAAATTTTAAATCCGTTTTGTGTCTGGTTTTATCTGAAATTAGTCCGGCAGTCAATTCCGAAATTATTAATAGTCTAAGAGAACACCGATTCTAGTTCGTTCACATCCGGCAGTTGTCCGTCATAAAGTTTAAATCAGTTTTAAGTCTGGTTTTATCGGGAATTAGTCCGGCAGTCAATTCCGAAATTATTAATAGTCTAAGTGAAATCCGATTCTAGTCCGTTCACATCCGGCAGTTCTCCGTCATAAAGTTTAAATCCGTTTTAAGTCTGGTTTTATCTGGAATTAGTCCGGCAGTCAATTCCGAAATTATTTATAGTCTAAGTGAAATCCGATTCTAGTCCGTTCACATCCGGCAGTTGTCCGTCATAAATTTTAAATCAGTTTTAAGTCTGGTTTTATCTGGAATTAGTTCGGCAGTCAATTCCGAAATTATTTATAGTCTAAGTGAAATCCGATTCTAGTCCGTTCACATCCGGCAGTTGTCCGTCATAAATTTTTAAATCAATTTTAAGTCTGGTTTTATCTGGAATTAGTCCGGCAGTCAATTCCAAAATTATTACCAGTCTAAGTGAAATCCGATTCTAGTCCGTTCACATCCGGCAGTTGTCCGTCATAAATTTTAAATCAGTTTTAAGTCTGGTTTTATCGGGAATTAGTCCGGCAGTCAATTCCGAAATTATTAATAGTCTAAGTGAATTCCGATTCTAGTCCGTTCACATCCAGCAGTTGTCCGTCATAAACTTTAAATCCGTTTTAAGTCTGGTTTTATCTGGAATTAGTCCGGCAGTCAATTCCGCAATTATTAATAGTCTAAGAGAACATCGATTCTAGTCCGTTCACATCCGGCAGTTGTCCGTCATAAATTTTAAATCAGTTTTAAGTCTGGTTTTATCTGGAATTAGTCCGGCAGTCAATGCTGAAATTATTAATAGTCTAAGAGAACACCGATTCTAGTCCGTTCACATCCGGCAGTTGTCCGTCATAAAGTTTAAATACGTTTTAAGTCTGGTTTTATCTGGAATTAGTCCGCCAGTCAATTCCGAAATTATTAATAGTCTAAGTGAAATCCGATTCTAGTCCGTTCACATCCGGCAGTTCTCCGTCATAAATTTTAAATCCGTTTTAAGTCTGGTTTTATCTGGAATTAGTCCGGCAGTCAATTCCGAAATTATTTATAGTCTAAGGAAAATCCGATTTTAGTCCGTTCACATCCAGCTGTTGTCCGTCATAAATTTTAAATCCGTTTTGTGTCTGGTTTTATCTGGAATTAGTCCGGCAGTCAATTCCGAAATTATTAATAGTCTAAGAGAACACCGATTCTAGTCCGTTCACATCCGGCAGTTGTCCGTCATAAAGTTTAAATACGTTTTAAGTCTGGTTTTATCTGGAATTAGTCCGGCAGTCAATTCCGAAATCATTTATAGTCTAAGGAAAATCCGATTCTAGTCCGTTCACATCCAGCAGTTGTCCGTCATAAATTTTAAATCCGCTTTAAGTCTGGTTTTATCTGGAATTAGTCCGGCAGTCAATTCCGAAATTATTAATAGTCTAAGTGAAATCCGATTCTAGTCCGTTCACATCCGGCAGTTCTCCGTCATAAATTTTAAATCCGTTTTAAGTCTGGTTTTATCTGGAATTAGTCCGGCAGTCAATTCCAAAATTATTACTAGTCTAAGTGAAATCCGATTCTAGTCCGTTCACATTCGGCAGTTGTCCGTCATAAATTTTTAATCCGTTTTAAGTCTGGTTTTATCTGGAATTAGTCCGGCAGTCAATTTCGAAATTATTACTAGTCTAAGTAAAATCCGATTCTAGTCCGTTCACATCCGGCAGTTGTCCGTCATAAATTTTTAAATCAATTTTAAGTCTGGTTTTATCTGGAATTAGTCCGGCAGTCAATTCCAAAATTATTACTAGTCTAAGTGAAATCCGATTCTAGTCCGTTCACATTCGGCAGTTGTCCGTCATAAATTTTTAATCCGTTTTAAGTCTGGTTTTATCTGGAATTAGTCCGGCAGTCAATTCCGAAATTATTACTAGTCTAAGTGAAATCCGATTCTAGTCCGTTCACATTCGGCAGTTGTCCGTCATAAACTTTAAATCCGTTTTAAGTCTGGTTTTATCTGGAATTAGTCCGGCAGTCAATTCCGCAATTATTAATAGTCTAAGAGAACATCGATTCTAGTCCGTTCACATCCGGCAGTTGTCCGTCATAAATTTTAAATCAGTTTTAAGTCTGGTTTTATCTGGAATTAGTCCGGCAGTCAATGCCGAAATTATTATTAGTCAAAGTGAAATCCGATTCTAGTCCGTTCACATCCGGCAGTTGTCCGTCATAAATTTGAAATCAGTTTTAAGTCTGGTTTTATCGGGAATTAGTCCGGCAGTCAATTCCGCAATTATTAATAGTCTAAGAGAACATCGATTCTAGTCCGTTCACATCCAGCAGTTGTCCGTCATAAATTTTAAATCCGTTTTGTGTCTGGTTTTATCTGGAATTAGTCCGGCAGTCAATTCCGAAATTATTAATAGTCTAAGAGAACACCGATTCTAGTCCGTTCACATCCGGCAGTTGTCCGTCATAAATTTGAAATCAGTTTTAAGTCTGGTTTTATCGGGAATTAGTCCGGCAGTCAATTCCGAAATTATTAATAGTCTAAGTGAAATCCGATTCTAGTCCGTTCACATCCAGCAGTTGTCCGTCATAAACTTTAAATCCGTTTTAAGTCTGGTTTTATCTGGAATTAGTCCGGCAGTCAATTCCGCAATTATTAATAGTCTAAGAGAACATCGATTCTAGTCCGTTCACATCCGGCAGTTGTCCGTCATAAATTTTAAATCAGTTTTAAGTCTGGTTTTATCTGGAATTAGTCCGGCAGTCAATGCCGAAATTATTAATAGTCTAAGTGAAATCCGATTCTAGTCCGTTCACATCCGGCAGTTGTCCGTCATAAATTTGAAATCAGTTTTAAGTCTGGTTTTATCGGGAATTAGTCCGGCAGTCAATTCCGTAATTATTAATAGTCTAAGAGAACATCGATTCTATTCCGTTCACATCCGGCAGTTGTCCGTCATAAATTTTAAATCAGTTTTAAGTCTGGTTTTATCTGAAATTAGTCCGGCAGTCAATTCCGAAATCATTTATAGTCTAAGGAAAATCCGATTTTAGTCCGTTCACTACCAGCAGTTATCCGTCATAAATTTTAAATCCGTTTTGTGTCTGGTTTTATCTGGAATTAGTCCGGCAGTCAATTCCGAAATTATTAATAGTCTAAGAGAACACCGATTCTAGTCCGTTCACATCCGGCAGTTCTCCGTCATAAAGTTTAAATACGTTTTAAGTCTGGTTTTATCTGGAATTAGTCCGGCAGTCAATTCCGAAATCATTTATAGTCTAAGGAAAATCCGATTCTAGTCCGTTCACATCCAGCAGTTGTCCGTCATAAATTTTAAATCCGCTTTAAGTCTGGTTTTATCTGGAATTAGTCCGGCAGGCAATGCCGAAATTATTAATAGTCTAAGAGAACACCGATTCTAGTCCGTTCACATCCGGCAGTTGTCCGTCATAAAGTTTAAATACGTTTTAAGTCTGGTTTTATCTGGAATTAGTCCGGCAGTCAATTCCGAAATCATTTATAGTCTAAGGAAAATCCGATTCTAGTCCGTTCACATCCAGCAGTTGTCCGTCATAAATTTTAAATCCGCTTTAAGTCTGGTTTTATCTGGAATTAGTCCGGCAGTCAATGCCGAAATTATTAATAGTCTAAGAGAACACCGATTCTAGTCCGTTCACATCCAGCAGTTGTCCGTCATAAATTTTAAATCAGTTTTAATTCTGGTTTTATCTGGAATTAGTCCGGCAGTCAATTCCGAAATTATTAATAGTCTAAGTGAAATCCGATTCTAGTCCGTTCACATCCGGCAGTTCTCCGTCATAAATTTTAAATCCGTTTTAAGTCTGGTTTTATCTGGAATTAGTCCGGCAGTCAATTCCAAAATTATTACTAGTCTAAGTGAAATCCGATTCTAGTCCGTTCACATTCGGCAGTTGTCCGTCATAAATTTTTAATCCGTTTTAAGTCTGGTTTTATCTGGAATTAGTCCGGCAGTCAATTCCGAAATTATTACTAGTCTAAGTGAAATCCGATTCTAGTCCGTTCACATCCGGCAGTTGTCCGTCATAAATTTTAAATCCGTTTTAAGTCTGGTTTTATCTGAAATTAGTCCGGCAGTCAATTCCGAAATCATTTATAGTCTAAGGAAAATCCGATTTTAGTCCGTTCACATCCAGCAGTTGTCCGTCATAAATTTTAAATCCGTTTTGTGTCTGGTTTTATCTGGAATTAGTCCGGCAGTCAATTCCGAAATTATTAATAGTCTAAGAGAACACCGATTCTAGTCCGTTCACATCCGGCAGTTGTCCCTCATAAATTTTAAATCAGTTTTAAGTCTGGTTTTATCGGGAATTAGTCCGGCAGTCAATTCCGAAATTATTAATAGTCTAAGAGAACACCGCTTCTAGTCCGTTCACATCCGGCAGTTCTCCGTCATAAAGTTTAAATCCGTTTTAAGTCATGTTTTATCTGGAATTAGTCCGGCAGTCAATTCCGAAATTATTTATAGTCTAAGTGAAATCCGATTCTAGTCCGTTCACATCCGGCAGTTGTCCGTCATAAATTTTAAATCCGTTTTAAGTCTGATTTTATCTGAAATTAGTCCGGCAGTCAATTCCGAAATCATTTATAGTCTAAGAGAACACCGCTTCTAGTCCGTTCACATCCGGCAGTTGTCCGTCATAAATTTTAAATTAGTTTTAAGTCTGGTTTTATCTGGAATTAGTCCGGCAGTCAATTCCGAAATTATTAATAGTTTAAGTGAAATCCGATTCTAGTCCACTCACATCCAGCAGTTCTCCGTCATAAATTTTAAATCCGTTTTAAATCTGGTTTTATCTGGAATTAGTCCGGCAGTCAATTCCGAAATTATTACTAGTCTAAGTGAAATCCGATTCTAGTCCGTTCACATCCGGCAGTTGTCCGTCATAAATTTTAAATCAGTTTTAAGTCTGGTTTTATCTGGAATAAGTTCGGCAGTCAATTCCGAAATTATTTATAGTCTAAGTGAAATCCGATTCTAGTCCGTTCACATCCGGCAGTTGTCCGTCATAAATTTTTAAATCAATTTTAAGTCTGGTTTTATCTGGAATTAGTCCGGCAGTCAATTCCAAAATTATTACCAGTCTAAGTGAAATCCGATTCTAGTCCGTTCACATTCGGCAGTTGTCCGTCATAAATTTTTAATCCGTTTTAAGTCTGGTTTTATCTGGAATTAGTCCGGCAGTCAATTCCGAAATTATTACTAGTCTAAGTGAAATCCGATTCTAGTCCGTTCACATCCGGCAGTTGTCCGTCATAAATTTTAAATCAGTTTTAAGTCTGGTTTTATCTGGAATTAGTTCGGCAGTCAATTCCGAAATTATTTATAGTCTAAGTGAAATCCGATTCTAGTCCGTTCACATCCGGCAGTTGTCCGTCATAAATTTTTAAATCAATTTTAAGTCTGGTTTTATCTGGAATTAGTCCGGCAGTTAATTCCAAAATTATTACCAGTCTAAGTGAAATCCGATTCTAGTCCGTTCACATTCGGCAGTTGTCCGTCATAAATTTTAAATCCGTTTTAAGTCTGGTTTTATCTGAAATTCGTCCGGCAGTCAATTCCGAAATCATTTATAGTCTAAGGAAAATCCGATTTTAGTCCGTTCACATCCAGCAGTTGTCCGTCATAAATTTTAAATCCGTTTTGTGTCTGGTTTTATCTGGAATTAGTCCGGCAGTCAATTCCGAAATTATTAATAGTCTAAGAGAACACCGATTCTAGTCCGTTCACATCCGGCAGTTGTCCGTCATAAAGTTTAAATACGTTTTAAGTCTGGTTTTATCTGGAATTAGTCCGGCAGTCAATTCCGAAATCATTTATAGTCTAAGGAAAATCCGATTCTAGTCCGTTCACATTCAGCAGTTGTCCGTCATAAATTTTAAATCCGCTTTAAGTCTGGTTTTATCTGGAATTAGTCCGGCAGTCAATGCCGAAATTATTAATAGTCTAAGAGAACACCGATTCTAGTCCTTTCACATCCGGCAGTTGTCCGTCATAAATTTTAAATCAGTTTTAAGTCTGGTTTTATCTGGAATTAGTACGGCAGTCAATTCCGAAATTATTAATAGTCTAAGTGAAATCCGATTCTAGTCCGTTCACATCCGGCAGTTCTCCGTCATAAATTTTAAATCCGTTTTAAGTCTGGTATTATCTGGAATTAGTCCGGCAGTCAATTCCAAAATTATTACTAGTCTAAGTGAAATCCGATTCTAGTCCGTTCACATTCGGCAGTTGTCCGTCATAAATTTTTAATCCGTTTTAAGTCTGGTTTTATCTGGAATTAGTCCGGCAGTCAATTCCGAAATTATTACTAGTCTAAGTAAAATCCGATTCTAGTCCGTTCACATCCGGCAGTAGTCCGTCATAAATTTTAAATCCGTTTTAAGTCTGGTTTTATCTGAAATTAGTCCGGCAGTCAATTCCGAAATTATTAATAGTCTAAGAGAATACCGATTCTAGTCCGTTCACATCCGGCAGTTGTCCGTCATAAATTTTAAATCAGTTTTAAGTCTGGTTTTATCGGGAATTAGTCCGGCAGTCAATTCCGAAATTATTAATAGTCTAAGTAAAATCCGATTCTAGTCCGTTCACATCCGGCAGTTCTCCGTCATAAACTTTAAATCCGTTTTAAGTCTGGTTTTATCTGGAATTCGTCCGGCAGTCAATTCCGAAATTATTTATAGTCTAAGTGAAATCCGATTCTAGTCCGTTCACATCCGGCAGTTGTCCGTCATAAATTTTAAATCCGTTTTAAGTCTGATTTTATCTGAAATTAGTCCGGCAGTCAATTCCGAAATCATTTATAGTCTAAGAGAACACCGCTTCTAGTCCGTTCACATCCGGCAGTTGTCCGTCATAAATTTTAAATTAGTTTTAAGTCTGGTTTTATCTGGAATTAGTCCGGCAGTCAATTCCGAAATTATTAATAGTTTAAGTGAAATCCGATTCTAGTCCGTTCACATCCAGCAGTTCTCCGTCATAAATTTTAAATCCGTTCTAAATCTGGTTTTATCTGGAATTAGTCCGGCAGTCAATTCCAAAATTATTACTAGTCTAAGTGAAATCCGATTCTAGTCCGTTTACATCCGGCAGTTGTCCGTCATAAATTTTAAATCAGTTTTAAGTCTGGTTTTATCTGGAATTAGTTCGGCAGTCAATTCCGAAATTATTTATAGTCTAAGTGAAATCCGATTCTAGTCCGTTCACATCCGGCAGTTGTCCGTCATAAATTTTAAATCCGTTTTAAGTCTGATTTTATCTGAAATTAGTCCGGCAGTCAATTCCGAAATCATTTATAGTCTAAGAGAACACCGCTTCTAGTCCGTTCACATCCGGCAGTTGTCCGTCATAAATTTTAAATTAGTTTTAAGTCTGGTTTTATCTGGAATTAGTCCGGCAGTCAATTCCGAAATTATTAATAGTCTAAGTGAAATCCGATTCTAGTCCGTTCACATCCGGCAGTTGTCCGTCATAAATTTTTAAATCAATTTTAAGTCTGGTTTTATCTGGAATTAGTCCGGCAGTTAATTCCAAAATTATTACCAGTCTAAGTGAAATCCGATTCTAGTCCGTTCACATTCGGCAGTTGTCCGTCATAAATTTTAAATCCGTTTTAAGTCTGGTTTTATCTGAAATTCGTCCGGCAGTCAATTCCGAAATCATTTATAGTCTAAGGAAAATCCGATTTTAGTCCGTTCACATCCAGCAGTTGTCCGTCATAAATTTTAAATCCGTTTTGTGTCTGGTTTTATCTGGAATTAGTCCGGCAGTCAATTCCGAAATTATTAATAGTCTAAGAGAACACCGATTCTAGTCCGTTCACATCCGGCAGTTGTCCGTCATAAATTTTAAATCAGTTTTAAGTCTGGTTTTATCGGGAATTAGTCCGGCAGTCAATTCCGAAATTATTAATAGTCTAAGTGAAATCCGATGCTAGTCCGTTCACATCCAGCAGTTGTCCGTCATAAACTTTAAATCCGTTTTAAGTCTGGTTTTATCTGGAATTAGTCCGGCAGTCAATTCCGCAATTATTAATAGTCTAAGAGAACATCGATTCTAGTCCGTTCACATCCGGCAGTTGTCCGTCATAAATTTTAAATCAGTTTTAAGTCTGGTTTTATCTGGAATTAGTCCGGCAGTCAATGCCGAAATTATTAATAGTCTAAGAGAACACCGATTCTAGTCCGTTCACATCCGGCAGTTGTCCGTCATAAAGTTTAAATACGTTTTAAGTCTGGTTTTATCTGGAATTAGTCCGGCAGTCAATTCCGAAATTATTTATAGTCTAAGGAAAATCCGATTCTAGTCCGTTCACATTCAGCAGTTGTCCGTCATAAATTTTAAATCCGCTTTAAGTCTGGTTTTATCTGGAATTAGTCCGGCAGTCAATGCCGAAATTATTAATAGTCTAAGAGAACACCGATTCTAGTCCGTTCACATCCGGCAGTTGTCCGTCATAAATTTTAAATCAGTTTTAAGTCTGGTTTTATCTGGAATTAGTCCGGCAGTCAATTCCGAAATTATTAATAGTCTAAGTGAAATCCGATTCTAGTCCGTTCACATCCGGCAGTTCTCCGTCATAAATTTTAAATCCGTTTTAAGTCTGGTATTATCTGGAATTAGTCCGGCAGTCAATTCCAAAATTATTACTAGTCTAAGTGAAATCCGATTCTAGTCCGTTCACATTCGGCAGTTGTCCGTCATAAATTTTTAATCCGTTTTAAGTCTGGTTTTATCTGGAATTAGTCCGGCAGTCAATTCCGAAATTATTACTAGTCTAAGTAAAATCCGATTCTAGTCCGTTCACATCCGGCAGTTGTCCGTCATAAATTTTAAATCCGTTTTAAGTCTGGTTTTATCTGAAATTAGTCCGGCAGTCAATTCCGAAATTATTAATAGTCTAAGAGAATACCGATTCTAGTCCGTTCACATCCGGCAGTTGTCCGTCATAAATTTTAAATCAGTTTTAAGTCTGGTTTTATCGGGAATTAGTCCGGCAGTCAATTCCGAAATTATTAATAGTCTAAGTGAAATCCGATTCTAGTCCGTTCACATCCGGCAGTTCTCCGTCATAAACTTTAAATCCGTTTTAAGTCTGGTTTTATCTGGAATTAGTCCGGCAGTCAATTCCGAAATTATTTATAGTCTAAGTGAAATTCGATTCTAGTCCGTTCACATCCGGCAGTTGTCCGTCATAAATTTTAAATCCGTTTTAAGTCTGATTTTATCTGAAATTAGTCCGGCAGTCAATTCCGAAATCATTTATAGTCTAAGAGAACACCGCTTCTAGTCCGTTCACATCCGGCAGTTGTCCGTCATAAATTTTAAATTAGTTTTAAGTCTGGTTTTATCTGGAATTAGTCCGGCAGTCAATTCCGAAATTATTAATAGTTTAAGTGAAATCCGATTCTAGTCCACTCACATCCAGCAGTTCTCCGTCATAAATTTTAAATCCGTTTTAAATCTGGTTTTATCTGGAATTAGTCCGGCAGTCAATTCCGAAATTATTACTAGTCTAAGTGAAATCCGATTCTAGTCCGTTCACATCCGGCAGTTGTCCGTCATAAATTTTAAATCAGTTTTAAGTCTGGTTTTATCTGGAATAAGTTCGGCAGTCAATTCCGAAATTATTTATAGTCTAAGTGAAATCCGATTCTAGTCCGTTCACATCCGGCAGTTGTCCGTCATAAATTTTTAAATCAATTTTAAGTCTGGTTTTATCTGGAATTAGTCCGGCAGTCAATTCCAAAATTATTACCAGTCTAAGTGAAATCCGATTCTAGTCCGTTCACATTCGGCAGTTGTCCGTCATAAATTTTTAATCCGTTTTAAGTCTGGTTTTATCTGGAATTAGTCCGGCAGTCAATTCCGAAATTATTACTAGTCTAAGTGAAATCCGATTCTAGTCCGTTCACATCCGGCAGTTGTCCGTCATAAATTTTAAATCAGTTTTAAGTCTGGTTTTATCTGGAATTAGTTCGGCAGTCAATTCCGAAATTATTTATAGTCTAAGTGAAATCCGATTCTAGTCCGTTCACATCCGGCAGTTGTCCGTCATAAATTTTTAAATCAATTTTAAGTCTGGTTTTATCTGGAATTAGTCCGGCAGTTAATTCCAAAATTATTACCAGTCTAAGTGAAATCCGATTCTAGTCCGTTCACATTCGGCAGTTGTCCGTCATAAATTTTAAATCCGTTTTAAGTCTGGTTTTATCTGAAATTCGTCCGGCAGTCAATTCCGAAATCATTTATAGTCTAAGGAAAATCCGATTTTAGTCCGTTCACATCCAGCAGTTGTCCGTCATAAATTTTAAATCCGTTTTGTGTCTGGTTTTATCTGGAATTAGTCCGGCAGTCAATTCCGAAATTATTAATAGTCTAAGAGAACACCGATTCTAGTCCGTTCACATCCGGCAGTTGTCCGTCATAAAGTTTAAATACGTTTTAAGTCTGGTTTTATCTGGAATTAGTCCGGCAGTCAATTCCGAAATCATTTATAGTCTAAGAGAACACCGCTTCTAGTCCGTTCACATCCGGCAGTTGTCCGTCATAAATTTTAAATTAGTTTTAAGTCTGGTTTTATCTGGAATTAGTCCGGCAGTCAATTCCGAAATTATTAATAGTTTAAGTGAAATCCGATTCTAGTCCACTCACATCCAGCAGTTCTCCGTCATAAATTTTAAATCCGTTTTAAATCTGGTTTTATCTGGAATTAGTCCGGCAGTCAATTCCGAAATTATTACTAGTCTAAGTGAAATCCGATTCTAGTCCGTTCACATCCGGCAGTTGTCCGTCATAAATTTTAAATCAGTTTTAAGTCTGGTTTTATCTGGAATAAGTTCGGCAGTCAATTCCGAAATTATTTATAGTCTAAGTGAAATCCGATTCTAGTCCGTTCACATCCGGCAGTTGTCCGTCATAAATTTTTAAATCAATTTTAAGTCTGGTTTTATCTGGAATTAGTCCGGCAGTCAATTCCAAAATTATTACCAGTCTAAGTGAAATCCGATTCTAGTCCGTTCACATTCGGCAGTTGTCCGTCATAAATTTTTAATCCGTTTTAAGTCTGGTTTTATCTGGAATTAGTCCGGCAGTCAATTCCGAAATTATTACTAGTCTAAGTGAAATCCGATTCTAGTCCGTTCACATCCGGCAGTTGTCCGTCATAAATTTTAAATCAGTTTTAAGTCTGGTTTTATCTGGAATTAGTTCGGCAGTCAATTCCGAAATTATTTATAGTCTAAGTGAAATCCGATTCTAGTCCGTTCACATCCGGCAGTTGTCCGTCATAAATTTTTAAATCAATTTTAAGTCTGGTTTTATCTGGAATTAGTCCGGCAGTTAATTCCAAAATTATTACCAGTCTAAGTGAAATCCGATTCTAGTCCGTTCACATTCGGCAGTTGTCCGTCATAAATTTTAAATCCGTTTTAAGTCTGGTTTTATCTGAAATTCGTCCGGCAGTCAATTCCGAAATCATTTATAGTCTAAGGAAAATCCGATTTTAGTCCGTTCACATCCAGCAGTTGTCCGTCATAAATTTTAAATCCGTTTTGTGTCTGGTTTTATCTGGAATTAGTCCGGCAGTCAATTCCGAAATTATTAATAGTCTAAGAGAACACCGATTCTAGTCCGTTCACATCCGGCAGTTGTCCGTCATAAAGTTTAAATACGTTTTAAGTCTGGTTTTATCTGGAATTAGTCCGGCAGTCAATTCCGAAATCATTTATAGTCTAAGGAAAATCCGATTCTAGTCCGTTCACATTCAGCAGTTGTCCGTCATAAATTTTAAATCCGCTTTAAGTCTGGTTTTATCTGGAATTAGTCCGGCAGTCAATGCCGAAATTATTAATAGTCTAAGAGAACACCGATTCTAGTCCTTTCACATCCGGCAGTTGTCCGTCATAAATTTTAAATCAGTTTTAAGTCTGGTTTTATCTGGAATTAGTACGGCAGTCAATTCCGAAATTATTAATAGTCTAAGTGAAATCCGATTCTAGTCCGTTCACATCCGGCAGTTCTCCGTCATAAATTTTAAATCCGTTTTAAGTCTGGTATTATCTGGAATTAGTCCGGCAGTCAATTCCAAAATTATTACTAGTCTAAGTGAAATCCGATTCTAGTCCGTTCACATTCGGCAGTTGTCCGTCATAAATTTTTAATCCGTTTTAAGTCTGGTTTTATCTGGAATTAGTCCGGCAGTCAATTCCGAAATTATTACTAGTCTAAGTAAAATCCGATTCTAGTCCGTTCACATCCGGCAGTTGTCCGTCATAAATTTTAAATCCGTTTTAAGTCTGGTTTTATCTGAAATTAGTCCGGCAGTCAATTCCGAAATTATTAATAGTCTAAGAGAATACCGATTCTAGTCCGTTCACATCCGGCAGTTGTCCGTCATAAATTTTAAATCAGTTTTAAGTCTGGTTTTATCGGGAATTAGTCCGGCAGTCAATTCCGAAATTATTAATAGTCTAAGTAAAATCCGATTCTAGTCCGTTCACATCCGGCAGTTCTCCGTCATAAACTTTAAATCCGTTTTAAGTCTGGTTTTATCTGGAATTCGTCCGGCAGTCAATTCCGAAATTATTTATAGTCTAAGTGAAATCCGATTCTAGTCCGTTCACATCCGGCAGTTGTCCGTCATAAATTTTAAATCCGTTTTAAGTCTGATTTTATCTGAAATTAGTCCGGCAGTCAATTCCGAAATCATTTATAGTCTAAGAGAACACCGCTTCTAGTCCGTTCACATCCGGCAGTTGTCCGTCATAAATTTTAAATTAGTTTTAAGTCTGGTTTTATCTGGAATTAGTCCGGCAGTCAATTCCGAAATTATTAATAGTTTAAGTGAAATCCGATTCTAGTCCGTTCACATCCAGCAGTTCTCCGTCATAAATTTTAAATCCGTTCTAAATCTGGTTTTATCTGGAATTAGTCCGGCAGTCAATTCCAAAATTATTACTAGTCTAAGTGAAATCCGATTCTAGTCCGTTTACATCCGGCAGTTGTCCGTCATAAATTTTAAATCAGTTTTAAGTCTGGTTTTATCTGGAATTAGTTCGGCAGTCAATTCCGAAATTATTTATAGTCTAAGTGAAATCCGATTCTAGTCCGTTCACATCCGGCAGTTGTCCGTCATAAATTTTAAATCCGTTTTAAGTCTGATTTTATCTGAAATTAGTCCGGCAGTCAATTCCGAAATCATTTATAGTCTAAGAGAACACCGCTTCTAGTCCGTTCACATCCGGCAGTTGTCCGTCATAAATTTTAAATTAGTTTTAAGTCTGGTTTTATCTGGAATTAGTCCGGCAGTCAATTCCGAAATTATTAATAGTCTAAGTGAAATCCGATTCTAGTCCGTTCACATCCGGCAGTTGTCCGTCATAAATTTTTAAATCAATTTTAAGTCTGGTTTTATCTGGAATTAGTCCGGCAGTTAATTCCAAAATTATTACCAGTCTAAGTGAAATCCGATTCTAGTCCGTTCACATTCGGCAGTTGTCCGTCATAAATTTTAAATCCGTTTTAAGTCTGGTTTTATCTGAAATTCGTCCGGCAGTCAATTCCGAAATCATTTATAGTCTAAGGAAAATCCGATTTTAGTCCGTTCACATCCAGCAGTTGTCCGTCATAAATTTTAAATCCGTTTTGTGTCTGGTTTTATCTGGAATTAGTCCGGCAGTCAATTCCGAAATTATTAATAGTCTAAGAGAACACCGATTCTAGTCCGTTTACATCCGGCAGTTGTCCGTCATAAATTTTAAATCAGTTTTAAGTCTGGTTTTATCGGGAATTAGTCCGGCAGTCAATTCCGAAATTATTAATAGTCTAAGTGAAATCCGATGCTAGTCCGTTCACATCCAGCAGTTGTCCGTCATAAACTTTAAATCCGTTTTAAGTCTGGTTTTATCTGGAATTAGTCCGGCAGTCAATTCCGCAATTATTAATAGTCTAAGAGAACATCGATTCTAGTCCGTTCACATCCGGCAGTTGTCCGTCATAAATTTTAAATCAGTTTTAAGTCTGGTTTTATCTGGAATTAGTCCGGCAGTCAATGCCGAAATTATTAATAGTCTAAGAGAACACCGATTCTAGTCCGTTCACATCCGGCAGTTGTCCGTCATAAAGTTTAAATACGTTTTAAGTCTGGTTTTATCTGGAATTAGTCCGGCAGTCAATTCCGAAATTATTTATAGTCTAAGGAAAATCCGATTCTAGTCCGTTCACATTCAGCAGTTGTCCGTCATAAATTTTAAATCCGCTTTAAGTCTGGTTTTATCTGGAATTAGTCCGGCAGTCAATGCCGAAATTATTAATAGTCTAAGAGAACACCGATTCTAGTCCGTTCACATCCGGCAGTTGTCCGTCATAAATTTTAAATCAGTTTTAAGTCTGGTTTTATCTGGAATTAGTCCGGCAGTCAATTCCGAAATTATTAATAGTCTAAGTGAAATCCGATTCTAGTCCGTTCACATCCGGCAGTTCTCCGTCATAAATTTTAAATCCGTTTTAAGTCTGGTATTATCTGGAATTAGTCCGGCAGTCAATTCCAAAATTATTACTAGTCTAAGTGAAATCCGATTCTAGTCCGTTCACATTCGGCAGTTGTCCGTCATAAATTTTTAATCCGTTTTAAGTCTGGTTTTATCTGGAATTAGTCCGGCAGTCAATTCCGAAATTATTACTAGTCTAAGTAAAATCCGATTCTAGTCCGTTCACATCCGGCAGTTGTCCGTCATAAATTTTAAATCCGTTTTAAGTCTGGTTTTATCTGAAATTAGTCCGGCAGTCAATTCCGAAATTATTAATAGTCTAAGAGAATACCGATTCTAGTCCGTTCACATCCGGCAGTTGTCCGTCATAAATTTTAAATCAGTTTTAAGTCTGGTTTTATCGGGAATTAGTCCGGCAGTCAATTCCGAAATTATTAATAGTCTAAGTGAAATCCGATTCTAGTCCGTTCACATCCGGCAGTTCTCCGTCATAAACTTTAAATCCGTTTTAAGTCTGGTTTTATCTGGAATTAGTCCGGCAGTCAATTCCAAAATTATTTATAGTCTAAGTGAAATCCGATTCTAGTCCGTTCACATCCGGCAGTTGTCCGTCATAAATTTTAAATCCGTTTTAAGTCTGATTTTATCTGAAATTAGTCCGGCAGTCAATTCCGAAATCATTTATAGTCTAAGAGAACACCGCTTCTAGTCCGTTCACATCCGGCAGTTGTCCGTCATAAATTTTAAATTAGTTTTAAGTCTGGTTTTATCTGGAATTAGTCCGGCAGTCAATTCCGAAATTATTAATAGTTTAAGTGAAATCCGATTCTAGTCCGTTCACATCTAGCAGTTCTCCGTCATAAATTTTAAATCCGTTCTAAATCTGGTTTTATCTGGAATTAGTCCGGCAGTCAATTCCGAAATTATTACTAGTCTAAGTGAAATCCGATTCTAGTCCGTTTACATCCGGCAGTTGTCCGTCATAAATTTTAAATCAGTTTTAAGTCTGGTTTTATCTGGAATTAGTTCGGCAGTCAATTCCGAAATTATTTATAGTCTAAGTGAAATCCGATTCTAGTCCGTTCACATCCGGCAGTTGTCCGTCATAAATTTTTAAATCAATTTTAAGTCTGGTTTTATCTGGAATTAGTCCGGCAGTCAATTCCAAAATTATTACCAGTCTAAGTGAAATCCGATTCTAGTCCGTTCACATTCGGCAGTTGTCCGTCATAAATTTTTAATCCGTTTTAAGTCTGGTTTTATCTGGAATTAGTCCGGCAGTCAATTCCGAAATTATTACTAGTCTAAGTGAAATCCGATTCTAGTCCGTTCACATCCGGCAGTTGTCCGTCATAAATTTTAAATCCGTTTTGTGTCTGGTTTTATCTGGAATTAGTCCGGCAGTCAATTCCGAAATTATTAATAGTCTAAGAGAACACCGATTCTAGTCCGTTCACATCCGGCAGTTGTCCGTCATAAATTTTAAATCAGTTTTAAGTCTGGTTTTATCTGGAATTAGTTCGGCAGTCAATTCCGAAATTATTAATAGTCTAAGTGAAATCCGATTCTAGTCCGTTCACATCCGGCAGTTGTCCGTCATAAATTTTAAATCCGTTTTAAGTCTGGTTTTATCTGGAATTAGTCCGGCAGTCAATTCCGAAATTATTTATAGTCTAAGTGAAATCCGATTCTAGTCCGTTCACATCCGGCAGTTGTCCGTTATAAATTTTAAATCCGTTTTAAGTCTGGTTTTATCTAAAATTAGTCCGGCAGTCAATTCCGAAATTATTACTAGTCTAAGTGAAATCCGATTCTAGTCCGTTCACATCCGGCAGTTGTCCGTCATAAATTTTAAATCCGTTTTAAGTCTGGTTTTATCTGAAATTAGTCCGGCAGTCAATTCCGAAATCATTTATAGTCTAAGGAAAATCCGATTTTAGTCCGTTCACATCCAGCAGTTGTCCGTCATAAATTTTAAATCCGTTTTGTGTCTGGTTTTATCTGGAATTAGTCCGGCATTCAATTCCGAAATTATTAATAGTCTAAGAGAACACCGATTCTAGTCCGTTCACATCCGGCAGTTGTCCGTCATAAATTTTAAATCAGTTTTAAGTCTGGTTTTATCTGAAATTAGTCCGGCAGTCAATTCCGAAATTATTAATAGTCTAAGTGAAATCCGATTCTAGTCCGTTCACATCCGGCAGTTGTCCGTCATAAATTTTAAATCCGTTTTAAGTCTGGTTTTATCTGGAATTAGTCCGGCAGTCAATTGCGAAATTATTTATACTTTAAGTGAAATCCGATTCTAGTCCGTTCACATCCGGCAGTTGTCCGTCATAAATTTTAAATCCCTTTTAAGTCTGGTTTTATCTGAAATTAGTCCGGCAGTCAATTCCGAAATCATTTATAGTCTAAGAGAACACCGCTTCTAGTCCGTTCACATCCGGCAGTTGTCCGTCATAAATTTTAAATTAGTTTTAAGTCTGGTTTTATCTGGAATTAGTCCGGCAGTCAATTCCGAAATTATTAATAGTTTAAGTGAAATCCGATTCTAGTCCGTTCACATCCAGCAGTTCTCCGTCATAAATTTTAAATCCGTTTTAAGTCTGGTTTTATCTGGAATTAGACCGGCAGTCAATTCCGAAATTATTAATAGTCTAAGTGAAATCCGATTCTAGTCCGTTCACATCCGGCAGTTGTCCGACATAAATTTTGAATCCGTTTTAAGTTTGGTTTTATCTGGAATTAGTCCGGCAGTCAATTCCGAAATTATTTATAGTCTAAGTGAAATCCGATTCTAGTCCGTTCACATCCGGCAGTTGTCCGTCATAAATTTTAAATCCCTTTTAAGTCTGGTTTTATCTGAAATTAGTCCGGCAGTCAATTCCGAAATCATTTATAGTCTAAGAGAACACCGCTTCTAGTCCGTTCACATCCGGCAGTTGTCCGTCATAAATTTTAAATTAGTTTTAAGTCTGGTTTTATCTGGAATTAGTCCGGCAGTCAATTCCGAAATTATTAATAGTTTAAGTGAAATCCGATTCTAGTCCGTTCACATCCAGCAGTTCTCCGTCATAAATTTTAAATCCGTTTTAAGTCTGGTTTTATCTGGAATTAGTTCGGCAGTCAATTCCGAAATTATTAATAGTCTAAGTGAAATCCGATTCTAGTCCGTTCACATCCGGCAGTTGTCCGTCATAAATTTTAAATCCGTTTTAAGTCTGGTTTTATCTGGAATTAGTCCGGCAGTCAATTCCGAAATTATTTATAGTCTAAGTGAAATCCGATTCTAGTCCGTTCACATCCGGCAGTTGTCCGTTATAAATTTTAAATCCGTTTTAAGTCTGGTTTTATCTAAAATTAGTCCGGCAGTCAATTCCGAAATTATTACTAGTCTAAGTGAAATCCGATTCTAGTCCGTTCACATCCGGCAGTTGTCCGTCATAAATTTTAAATCCGTTTTAAGTCTGGTTTTATCTGAAATTAGTCCGGCAGTCAATTCCGAAATCATTTATAGTCTAAGGAAAATCCGATTTTAGTCCGTTCACATCCAGCAGTTGTCCGTCATAAATTTTAAATCCGTTTTGTGTCTGGTTTTATCTGGAATTAGTCCGGCAGTCAATTCCGAAATTATTAATAGTCTAAGAGAACACCGATTCTAGTCCGTTCACATCCGGCAGTTGTCCGTCATAAATTTTAAATCAGTTTTAAGTCTGGTTTTATCTGAAATTAGTCCGGCAGTCAATTCCGAAATTATTAATAGTCTAAGTGAAATCCGATTCTAGTCCGTTCACATCCGGCAGTTGTCCGTCATAAATTTTTAAATCAATTTTAAGTCTGGTTTTATCTGGAATTAGTCCGGCAGTTAATTCCAAAATTATTACCAGTCTAAGTGAAATCCGATTCTAGTCCGTTCACATTCGGCAGTTGTCCGTCATAAATTTTAAATCCGTTTTAAGTCTGGTTTTATCTGAAATTCGTCCGGCAGTCAATTCCGAAATCATTTATAGTCTAAGGAAAATCCGATTTTAGTCCGTTCACATCCAGCAGTTGTCCGTCATAAATTTTAAATCCGTTTTGTGTCTGGTTTTATCTGGAATTAGTCCGGCAGTCAATTCCGAAATTATTAATAGTCTAAGAGAACACCGATTCTAGTCCGTTCACATCCGGCAGTTGTCCGTCATAAATTTTAAATCAGTTTTAAGTCTGGTTTTATCGGGAATTAGTCCGGCAGTCAATTCCGAAATTATTAATAGTCTAAGTGAAATCCGATGCTAGTCCGTTCACATCCAGCAGTTGTCCGTCATAAACTTTAAATCCGTTTTAAGTCTGGTTTTATCTGGAATTAGTCCGGCAGTCAATTCCGCAATTATTAATAGTCTAAGAGAACATCGATTCTAGTCCGTTCACATCCGGCAGTTGTCCGTCATAAATTTTAAATCAGTTTTAAGTCTGGTTTTATCTGGAATTAGTCCGGCAGTCAATGCCGAAATTATTAATAGTCTAAGAGAACACCGATTCTAGTCCGTTCACATCCGGCAGTTGTCCGTCATAAATTTTAAATCCGCTTTAAGTCTGGTTTTATCTGGAATTAGTCCGGCAGTCAATGCCGAAATTATTAATAGTCTAAGAGAACACCGATTCTAGTCCGTTCACATCCGGCAGTTGTCCGTCATAAATTTTAAATCAGTTTTAAGTCTGGTTTTATCTGGAATTAGTCCGGCAGTCAATTCCGAAATTATTAATAGTCTAAGTGAAATCCGATTCTAGTCCGTTCACATCCGGCAGTTCTCCGTCATAAATTTTAAATCCGTTTTAAGTCTGGTATTATCTGGAATTAGTCCGGCAGTCAATTCCAAAATTATTACTAGTCTAAGTGAAATCCGATTCTAGTCCGTTCACATTCGGCAGTTGTCCGTCATAAATTTTTAATCCGTTTTAAGTCTGGTTTTATCTGGAATTAGTCCGGCAGTCAATTCCGAAATTATTACTAGTCTAAGTAAAATCCGATTCTAGTCCGTTCACATCCGGCAGTTGTCCGTCATAAATTTTAAATCCGTTTTAAGTCTGGTTTTATCTGAAATTAGTCCGGCAGTCAATTCCGAAATTATTAATAGTCTAAGAGAATACCGATTCTAGTCCGTTCACATCCGGCAGTTGTCCGTCATAAATTTTAAATCAGTTTTAAGTCTGGTTTTATCGGGAATTAGTCCGGCAGTCAATTCCGAAATTATTAATAGTCTAAGTGAAATCCGATTCTAGTCCGTTCACATCCGGCAGTTCTCCGTCATAAACTTTAAATCCGTTTTAAGTCTGGTTTTATCTGGAATTAGTCCGGCAGTCAATTCCAAAATTATTTATAGTCTAAGTGAAATCCGATTCTAGTCCGTTCACATCCGGCAGTTGTCCGTCATAAATTTTAAATCCGTTTTAAGTCTGATTTTATCTGAAATTAGTCCGGCAGTCAATTCCGAAATCATTTATAGTCTAAGAGAACACCGCTTCTAGTCCGTTCACATCCGGCAGTTGTCCGTCATAAATTTTAAATTAGTTTTAAGTCTGGTTTTATCTGGAATTAGTCCGGCAGTCAATTCCGAAATTATTAATAGTTTAAGTGAAATCCGATTCTAGTCCGTTCACATCTAGCAGTTCTCCGTCATAAATTTTAAATCCGTTCTAAATCTGGTTTTATCTGGAATTAGTCCGGCAGTCAATTCCGAAATTATTACTAGTCTAAGTGAAATCCGATTCTAGTCCGTTTACATCCGGCAGTTGTCCGTCATAAATTTTAAATCAGTTTTAAGTCTGGTTTTATCTGGAATTAGTTCGGCAGTCAATTCCGAAATTATTTATAGTCTAAGTGAAATCCGATTCTAGTCCGTTCACATCCGGCAGTTGTCCGTCATAAATTTTTAAATCAATTTTAAGTCTGGTTTTATCTGGAATTAGTCCGGCAGTCAATTCCAAAATTATTACCAGTCTAAGTGAAATCCGATTCTAGTCCGTTCACATTCGGCAGTTGTCCGTCATAAATTTTTAATCCGTTTTAAGTCTGGTTTTATCTGGAATTAGTCCGGCAGTCAATTCCGAAATTATTACTAGTCTAAGTGAAATCCGATTCTAGTCCGTTCACATCCGGCAGTTGTCCGTCATAAATTTTAAATCCGTTTTGTGTCTGGTTTTATCTGGAATTAGTCCGGCAGTCAATTCCGAAATTATTAATAGTCTAAGAGAACACCGATTCTAGTCCGTTCACATCCGGCAGTTGTCCGTCATAAATTTTAAATCAGTTTTAAGTCTGGTTTTATCTGGAATTAGTTCGGCAGTCAATTCCGAAATTATTAATAGTCTAAGTGAAATCCGATTCTAGTCCGTTCACATCCGGCAGTTGTCCGTCATAAATTTTAAATCCGTTTTAAGTCTGGTTTTATCTGGAATTAGTCCGGCAGTCAATTCCGAAATTATTTATAGTCTAAGTGAAATCCGATTCTAGTCCGTTCACATCCGGCAGTTGTCCGTTATAAATTTTAAATCCGTTTTAAGTCTGGTTTTATCTAAAATTAGTCCGGCAGTCAATTCCGAAATTATTACTAGTCTAAGTGAAATCCGATTCTAGTCCGTTCACATCCGGCAGTTGTCCGTCATAAATTTTAAATCCGTTTTAAGTCTGGTTTTATCTGAAATTAGTCCGGCAGTCAATTCCGAAATCATTTATAGTCTAAGGAAAATCCGATTTTAGTCCGTTCACATCCAGCAGTTGTCCGTCATAAATTTTAAATCCGTTTTGTGTCTGGTTTTATCTGGAATTAGTCCGGCAGTCAATTCCGAAATTATTAATAGTCTAAGAGAACACCGATTCTAGTCCGTTCACATCCGGCAGTTGTCCGTCATAAATTTTAAATCAGTTTTAAGTCTGGTTTTATCTGAAATTAGTCCGGCAGTCAATTCCGAAATTATTAATAGTCTAAGTGAAATCCGATTCTAGTCCGTTCACATCCGGCAGTTGTCCGACATAAATTTTGAATCCGTTTTAAGTTTGGTTTTATCTGGAATTAGTCCGGCAGTCAATTCCGAAATTATTTATAGTCTAAGTGAAATCCGATTCTAGTCCGTTCACATCCGGCAGTTGTCCGTCATAAATTTTAAATCCCTTTTAAGTCTGGTTTTATCTGAAATTAGTCCGGCAGTCAATTCCGAAATCATTTATAGTCTAAGAGAACACCGCTTCTAGTCCGTTCACATCCGGCAGTTGTCCGTCATAAATTTTAAATTAGTTTTAAGTCTGGTTTTATCTGGAATTAGTCCGGCAGTCAATTCCGAAATTATTAATAGTTTAAGTGAAATCCGATTCTAGTCCGTTCACATCCAGCAGTTCTCCGTCATAAATTTTAAATCCGTTTTAAGTCTGGTTTTATCTGGAATTAGACCGGCAGTCAATTCCGAAATTATTAATAGTCTAAGACAACACCGATTCTAGTCCGTTCACATCCGGCAGTTGTCCGTCATAAATTTTAAATCAGTTTTAAGTCTGGTTTTATCTGGAATTAGTCCGGCAGTCAATTCCAAAATTATTACTAGTCTAAGTGAAATCCGATTCTAGTCCGTTCACATCCGGCAGTTATCCGTCATAAATTTTAAATCCGTTTTAAGTCTGGTTTTATCTGGAAGTAGTTCGGCAGTCAATTCCGAAATTATTTATAGTC
Organism: Ganaspis brasiliensis; assembly: GCA_037103525.1. Classification (NCBI taxonomy): domain Eukaryota; kingdom Metazoa; phylum Arthropoda; class Insecta; order Hymenoptera; family Figitidae; genus Ganaspis; species Ganaspis brasiliensis. Next base: position 644,986 of record JAZKLR010000053.1, on the reverse strand, counting down.
TAAGTGAAATCAGATTCTAGTCCGTTCACATCCGGCAGTTGTCCGTCATAAATTTTAAATCCGTTTTAAGTCTGGTTTTTTCTGGAATTAGTCCAGCAGTAAATTCCGAAATTATTTATATTCTAAGTGAAATCCGATTCTAGTCCGTTCACATCCAGCAGCTGTCCGTCATAAACTTTAAATCCGTTTTAAGTCTGGTTTTATCTGGAATTAGTCCGGCAGTCAATTCCGCAATTATTAATAGTCTAAGAGAACAACGATTCTAGTCCGTTCACATCCAGCAGTTGTCCGTCATAAATTTTAAATCAGTTTCAAGTCTGGTTTTATCTGGAATTAGTCCGGCAGTCAATTCCGAAATTATTAATAGTCTAAGTGAAATCCGATTCTAGTCCGTTCACATCCGGCAGTTGTCCGACATAAATTTTAAATCCGTTTTAAGTTTGGTTTTATCTGGAATTAGTCCGGCAGTCAATTCCGAAATTATTTATAGTCTAAGTGAAATCCGATTCTAGTCCGTTCACATCCGGCAGTTGTCCGTCATAAATTTTAAATCCCTTTTAAGTCTGGTTTTATCTGAAATTAGTCCGGCAGTCAATTCCGAAATCATTTATAGTCGAAGAGAACACCGCTTCTAGTCCGTTCACATCCGGCAGTTGTCCGTCATAAATTTTAAATTAGTTTTAAGTCTGGTTTTATCTGAGATTAGTCCGGCAGTCAATTCCGAAATTATTAATAGTTTAAGTGAAATCCGATTCTAGTCCGTTCACATCCAGCAGTTCTCCGTCATAAATTTTAAATCCGTTTTAAGTCTGGTTTTATCTGGAATTAGTCCGGCAGTCAATTCCGCAATTATTAATAGTCTAAGAGAACAACGATTCTAGTCCGTTCACATCCAGCAGTTGTCCGTCATAAATTTTAAATCAGTTTCAAGTCTGGTTTTATCTGGAATTAGTCCAGCAGTCAATTCCGAAATTATTAATAGTCTAAGTGAAATCCGATTCTAGCCTGTTCACATCCGGCAGTTCTCCGTCATAAAGTTTAAATACGTTTTAAGTCTGGTTTTATCTGGAATTAGTCCGGCAGTCAATTCCGAAATCATTTATAGTCTAAGGAAAATCCGATTCTAGTCCGTTCACATCCAGCAGTTGTCCGTCATAAATTTTAAATCCGCTTTAAGTCTGGTTTTATCTGGAATTAGTCCGGCAGTCAATTCCGAAATTATTACTAGTCTAAGTGAAATCCGATTTTAGTCCGTTCACATCCATTAGTTGTCCGTTATAAATTTTAAATCCGTTTTGTGTCTGGTTTTATCTGGAATTAGTCCAGCAGTCAATTCCGAAATTATTAATAGTCTAAGTGAAATCCGATTCTAGCCTGTTCACATCCGGCAGTTCTCCGTCATAAAGTTTAAATACGTTTTAAGTCTGGTTTTATCTGGAATTAGTCCGGCAGTCAATTCCGAAATCATTTATAGTCTAAGGAAAATCCGATTCTAGTCCGTTCACATCCAGCAGTTGTCCGTCATAAATTTTAAATCCGCTTTAAGTCTGGTTTTATCTGGAATTAGTCCGGCAGTCAATTCCGAAATTATTACTAGTCTAAGTGAAATCCGATTTTAGTCCGTTCACATCCATTAGTTGTCCGTTATAAATTTTAAATCCGTTTTGTGTCTGGTTTTATCTGGAATTAGTCCGGCAGTCAATTCCGAAATTATTTATAGTCTAAGTGAAATCCGATTCTAGTCCGTTCACATCCGGCAGTTGTCCGCCATAAATTTTAAATTAGTTTTAAGTCTGGTTTTATCTGGAATTAGTTCGGCAGTCAATTTTGAAATTATTTATAGTCTAAGTGAAATCCGATTCTAGTCCGTTCACATCCGGCAGTTCTCCGTCATAAAGTTTAAATCCGTTTTAAGTCTGGTTTTATCTGGAATTAGTCCGTCAGTCAATTCCGAAATTATTTATAGTCTAAGTGAAATCCGATTCTAGTCCGTTCACATCCGGCAGTTGTCCGTCATAAATTTTAAATCCGTTTAAAGTCTGGTTTTATCTGAAATTAGTCCGGCAGTAAATTCCGAAATCATTTATAGTCTAAGAGAACACCGATTCTAGTCCGTTCACATCCGGCAGTTGTCCGTCATAAATTTTAAATTAGTTTTAAGTCTGGTTTTATCTGGAATTAGTCCGGCAGTCAATTCCGAAATTATTAATAGTTTAAGTGACATCCGATTCGAGTCCGTTAACATCCAGCAGTTCTCCGTCATAAATTTTAAATCCGTTTTAAATCTGGTTTTATCTGGAATTAGTCCGGCTGTCAATTCCGAAATTATTACTAGTCTAAGTGAAATCCGATTCTAGTCCGTTCACATCCGACAGTTGTCCGTCATAAATTTTAAATCAGTTTTAAGTCTGGTTTTATCTGGAATTAGTTCGGCAGTCAATTCCGAAATTATTTATAGTCTAAGTGAAATCCGATTCTAGTCCCTTCACATCCGGCAGTTGTCCGTCATAAATTTTAAATCCCTTTTAAGTCTGGTTTTATCTGAAATTAGTCCGGCAGTCAATTCCGAAATCATTTATAGTCTAAGAGAACACCGATTCTAGTCCGTTCACATCCGGCAGTTGTCCGTCATAAATTTTAAATCAGTTTTAAGTCTGGTTTTATCTGGAATTAGTCCGGCAGTCAATTCCGAAATTATTACTAGTCTAAGTGAAATCCGATTCTAGTCCGTTCACATCCGGCAGTTATCCGTCATAAATTTTAAATCCGCTTTAAGTCTGGTTTTATCTGGAATTAGTCCGGCAGTCAATTCCGAAATTATTACTAGTCTAAGTGAAATCCGATTTTAGTCCGTTCACATCCATTAGTTGTCCGTTATAAATTTTAAATCCGTTTTGTGTCTGGTTTTATCTGGAATTAGTCCGGCAGTCAATTCCGAAATTATTTATAGTCTAAGTGAAATCCGATTCTAGTCCGTTCACATCCTGCAGTTGTCCGTCATAAATTTTAAATCCGTTTTAAGTCTGGTTTTATCTGGAATTAGTCCGGCAGTCAATTCCGCAATTATTAATAGTCTAAGAGAACAACGATTCTAGTCCGTTCACATCCAGCAGTTGTCCGTCATAAATTTTAAATCAGTTTCAAGTCTGGTTTTATCTGGAATTAGTCCAGCAGTCAATTCCGAAATTATTAATAGTCTAAGTGAAATCCGATTCTAGCCTGTTCACATCCGGCAGTTCTCCGTCATAAAGTTTAAATACGTTTTAAGTCTGGTTTTATCTGGAATTAGTCCGGCAGTCAATTCCGAAATCATTTATAGTCTAAGGAAAATCCGATTCTAGTCCGTTCACATCCAGCAGTTGTCCGTCATAAATTTTAAATCCGCTTTAAGTCTGGTTTTATCTGGAATTAGTCCGGCAGTCAATTCCGAAATTATTACTAGTCTAAGTGAAATCCGATTTTAGTCCGTTCACATCCATTAGTTGTCCGTTATAAATTTTAAATCCGTTTTGTGTCTGGTTTTATCTGGAATTAGTCCGGCAGTCAATTCCGAAATTATTTATAGTCTAAGTGAAATCCGATTCTAGTCCGTTCACATCCGGCAGTTGTCCGCCATAAATTTTAAATTAGTTTTAAGTCTGGTTTTATCTGGAATTAGTTCGGCAGTCAATTTTGAAATTATTTATAGTCTAAGTGAAATCCGATTCTAGTCCGTTCACATCCGGCAGTTCTCCGTCATAAAGTTTAAATCCGTTTTAAGTCTGGTTTTATCTGGAATTAGTCCGTCAGTCAATTCCGAAATTATTTATAGTCTAAGTGAAATCCGATTCTAGTCCGTTCACATCCGGCAGTTGTCCGTCATAAATTTTAAATCCGTTTAAAGTCTGGTTTTATCTGAAATTAGTCCGGCAGTAAATTCCGAAATCATTTATAGTCTAAGAGAACACCGATTCTAGTCCGTTCACATCCGGCAGTTGTCCGTCATAAATTTTAAATTAGTTTTAAGTCTGGTTTTATCTGGAATTAGTCCGGCAGTCAATTCCGAAATTATTAATAGTTTAAGTGACATCCGATTCGAGTCCGTTAACATCCAGCAGTTCTCCGTCATAAATTTTAAATCCGTTTTAAATCTGGTTTTATCTGGAATTAGTCCGGCTGTCAATTCCGAAATTATTACTAGTCTAAGTGAAATCCGATTCTAGTCCGTTCACATCCGACAGTTGTCCGTCATAAATTTTAAATCAGTTTTAAGTCTGGTTTTATCTGGAATTAGTTCGGCAGTCAATTCCGAAATTATTTATAGTCTAAGTGAAATCCGATTCTAGTCCCTTCACATCCGGCAGTTGTCCGTCATAAATTTTAAATCCCTTTTAAGTCTGGTTTTATCTGAAATTAGTCCGGCAGTCAATTCCGAAATCATTTATAGTCTAAGAGAACACCGATTCTAGTCCGTTCACATCCGGCAGTTGTCCGTCATAAATTTTAAATCAGTTTTAAGTCTGGTTTTATCTGGAATTAGTCCGGCAGTCAATTCCGAAATTATTACTAGTCTAAGTGAAATCCGATTCTAGTCCGTTCACATCCGGCAGTTATCCGTCATAAATTTTAAATCCGTTTTAAGTCTGGTTTTATCTGGAATTAGTTCGGCAGTCAATTCCGAAATTATTTATAGTCTAAGTGAAATCAGATTCTAGTCCGTTCACATCCGGCAGTTGTCCGTCATAAATTTTAAATCCGTTTTAAGTCTGGTTTTTTCTGGAATTAGTCCAGCAGTAAATTCCGAAATTATTTATATTCTAAGTGAAATCCGATTCTAGTCCGTTCACATCCAGCAGCTGTCCGTCATAAACTTTAAATCCGTTTTAAGTCTGGTTTTATCTGGAACTAGTCCGGCAGTCAATTCTGCAATTATTAATAGTCTAAGAGAACAACGATTCTAGTCCGTTCACATCCAGCAGTTGTCCGTCATAAATTTTAAATCAGTTTCAAGTCTGGTTTTATCTAGAATTAGTCCAGCAGTCAATTCAGAAATTATTAATAGTCTAAGTGAAATCCGATTCTAGCCTGTTCACATCCGGCAGTTCTCCGTCATAAAGTTTAAATACGTTTTAAGTCTGGTTTTATCTGGAATTAGTCCGGCAGTCAATTCCGAAATCATTTATAGTCTAAGGAAAATCCGATTCTAGTCCGTTCACATCCAGCAGTTGTCCGTCATAAATTTTAAATCCGCTTTAAGTCTGGTTTTATCTGGAATTAGTCCGGCAGTCAATTCCGAAATTATTACTAGTCTAAGTGAAATCCGATTTTAGTCCGTTCACATCCGGCAGTTCTCCGTCATAAAGTTTAAGTCCGTTTTAAGTCTGGTTTTATCTGGAATTAGTCCGTCAGTCAATTCCGAAATTATTTATAGTCTAAGTGAAATCCGATTCTAGTCCGTTCACATCCGGCAGTTGTCCGTCATAAATTTTAAATCCGTTTAAAGTCTGGTTTTATCTGAAATTAGTCCGGCAGTAAATTCCGAAATCATTTATAGTCTAAGAGAACACCGATTCTAGTCCGTTCACATCCGGCAGTTGTCCGTCATAAATTTTAAATCCGTTTTAAATCTGGTTTTATCTGGAATTAGTCCGGCAGTCAATTCCGAAATTATTTATAGTCTGAGCGAACTCCGATTCTAGTCCGTTCACATCCGGCAGTTGTCCGTCATAAATTTCAAATCCGTTTTAAGTCTGGTTTTATCTAGAATTAGTCCGGCAGTTAATTCTGAAATTATTACTAGTCTAAGTGAAATCCGATTCTTGTCCGTTCACATCCGGCAGTTGTCCGTCATAAATTTTAAATCAGTTTTAAGTCTGGTCTTATCTGGAATTAGTCCGGCAATCAATTCCGAAATTATTTATAGTCTAAGTGAAATCAGATTCTAGTCCGTTCACATCCGGCAGTTGTCCGTCATAAATTTTAAATCCGTTTTAAGTCTGGTTTTATCTGGAATTAGTCCGGCAGTCAATTCCGAAATTATTTATAGTCTAAGTGAAATCCGATTCTAGTCCGTTCACATCCGGCAGTTGTCCGTCATAAATTTTAAATCCGTTTTAAGTCTGGTTTTATCTGGAATTAGTTCGGCCGTCAATTCCGAAATTATTTATAGTCTAAGTGAAATCAGATTCTAGTCCGTTCACATCCGGCAGTTGTCTGTCATAAATTTTAAATCCGTTTTAAGTCTGGTTTTATCTGGAATTAGTCCGGCAGTAAATTCCGAAATTATTTATATTCTATGTGAAATCCGATTCTAGTCCGTTCACATCCAGCAGTTATCCGTCATAAACTTTAAATCAGTTTTAAGTCTGGTTTTATCTGGAATTAGTCCGGCAGTCAATTCCAAAATTATTACTAGTCTAAGTGAAATCCGATTCTAGTCCGTTCACATCCGGCAGTTATCCGACATAAATTTTAAATCCGTTTTAAGTCTGGTTTTATCTGGAATTAGTTCGGCAGTCAATTCCGAAATTATTTATAGTCTAAGTGAAATCAGATTCTAGTCCTTTCACATCCGGCAGTTGTCCGTCATAAATTTTAAATCCGTTTTAAGTCTGGTTTTATCTGGAATTAGTCCAGCAGTAAATTCCGAAATTATTTATATTCTAAGTGAAATCCGATTCTAGTCCGTTCACATCCAGCAGTTGTCCGTCATAAACTTTAAATCCGTTTTAAGTCTGGTTTTATCTGGAATTAGTTCGGCAGTCAATTCCGAAATTAATTATAGTCTAAGTGAAATCCGATTCTAGTCCGTTCACATGCGGCAGTTCTCTGTCATAAAGTTTAAATCCGTTTTAAGTCCGGTTTTATCTAGAATTAGTCCGGCAGTCAATTCCGAAATTATTAATAGTCTAATTGAAATCCGATTCTAGTCCGTTCACATCCGGCAGTTCTCCGTCATAAAGTTTAAATCCGTTTTAAGTCTGGTTTTATCTGGAATTAGTCCGGCAGTCAATTCCGAAATTAATTATTGTCTAAGTGAAATCCGATTCTAGTCCGTTCACATCCGGCAGTTGTCCGCCATAAATTTTAAATCCGTTTTAAGTCTGGTTTTATCTGGAATTAGTCAGGCAGTCAATTCCGAAATTATTAATAGTCTAAGTGAAATCCGATTCTAGTCCGTTCACAGCCGGCAGTTCTCCGTCATAAAGTTTAAATCCGTTTTAAGTCTGGTTTTATCTGGAATTAGTCCGGCAGTCAATTCCGAAATTAATTATTGTCTAAGTGAAATCCGATTCTAGTCCGTTCACATCCGGCAGTTGTCCGTCATAAATTTTAAATCCGTTTTAAGCCTGGTTTTATCTGGAATTAGTCCGGCAGTCAATTCCGAAATTATTAATAGTCTAAGTGAAATCCGATTCTAGTCCGTTCACAGCTGGCAGTTCTCCGTCATAAAGTTTAAATCCGTTTTAAGTCTGGTTTTATCTGGAATTAGTCCGGCAGTCAATTCCGAAATTAATTATTGTCTAAGTGAAATCCGATTCTAGTCCGTTCACATCCGGCAGTTGTCCGTCATAAATTTTAAATCCGTTTTAAGTCTGGTTTTATCTGGAATTAGTCCGGCAGTCAATTCCGAAATTATTAATAGTCTAAGTGAAATTCGATTCTAGTCCGTTCACATCCGGCAGTTGTCCGTCATAAATTTTAAATCCGTTTTAAGTCTGGTTTTATCTGGAATTAGTCCGGCAGTCAATTCCGAAATTATTAATAGTCTAAGTGAAATCCGATTCTAGTCCGTTCACATCCGGCAGTTCTCCGTCATAAATTTTAAATCCGTTTTAAGTCTGGTTTTATCTGGAATTAGTCCGGCAGTCAATTCTGGAATTATTACTAGTCTAAGTGAAATCCGATTCTAGTCCGTTCACATGCGGCAGTTCTCCGTCATAAAGTTTAAATCCGTTTTAAGTCTGGTTTTATCTGGAATTAGTCCGGCAGTCAATTGCGAAATTATTTATACTCTAAGTGAAATCCGATTCTAGTCCGTTCACATCCGGCAGTTGTCCGTCATAAATTTTAAATCCGTTTTAAGTCTGGTTTTATCTGGAATTAGTCCGGCAGTCAATTCCGAAATTATTAATAGTCTAAGTGAAATCCGATTCTAGTCCGTTCACATCCGGCAGTTCTCCGTCATAAATTTTAAATCCGTTTTAAGTCTGGTTTTATCTGGAATTAGTCCGGCAGTCAATTCTGGAATTATTACTAGTCTAAGTGAAATCCGATTCTAGTCCGTTCACATGCGGCAGTTTTCCGTCATAAAGTTTTAATCCGTTTTAAGTCTGGTTTTATCTGAAATTAGTCCAGCAGTCAATTCCGAAATCATTTATAGTCTAAGGAAAATCCGATTCTAGTCCGTTCACATCCAGCAGTTGTCCGTCATAAATTTTAAAACCGTTTTAAGTCTGATTTTATCTGGAATTAGTCCGGCAGTCAATTCCGAAATTATTAATAGTCTAAGAGAACACCGATTCTAGTCCGTTCACATCCGGCAGTTGTCCGTCATAAATTTTAAATCAGTTTTAAGTCTAGTTTTATCTGGAATTAGCCCGGCAGTCAATTCCGAAATTAATTATTGTCTAAGTGAAATCCGATTCTAGTCCGTTCACATCCGGCAGTTGTCCGTCATAAATTTTAAATCCGTTTTAAGACTAGTTTTATCTGGAATTAGTCCGGCAGTCAATTCCGAAATTAATTATTGTCTAAGTGAAATCCGATTCTAGTCCGTTCACATCTGGTAGTTGTCCGGCATGAATTTGATATCCGTTTCAAGTCTGGTTTAGTCTTAAATTTGTCTGGCAGTCATATATAAAATTATTTATAGTCTAAGTGAACTCCGATTCTAGTCCGTTAACATCCGGCCGTTGTCCGTCATAAATTTTAAATCCGTTTTAAGTCTGGTTTTATCTGGAATTAGTTCGGCAGTCAATTCCGAAATTAATTATAGTCTAAGTGAAATCCGATTCTAGTCCGTTCACATGCGGCAGTTCTCTGTCATAAAGTTTAAATCCGTTTTAAGTCCGGTTTTATCTAGAATTAGTCCGGCAGTCAATTCCGAAATTATTAATAGTCTAATTGAAATCCGATTCTAGTCCGTTCACATCCGGCAGTTCTCCGTCATAAAGTTTAAATCCGTTTTAAGTCTGGTTTTATCTGGAATTAGTCCGGCAGTCAATTCCGAAATTAATTATTGTCTAAGTGAAATCCGATTCTAGTCCGTTCACATCCGGCAGTTGTCCGCCATAAATTTTAAATCCGTTTTAAGTCTGGTTTTATCTGGAATTAGTCCGGCAGTCAATTCCGAAATTATTAATAGTCTAAGTGAAATCCGATTCTAGTCCGTTCACAGCCGGCAGTTCTCCGTCATAAAGTTTAAATCCGTTTTAAGTCTGGTTTTATCTGGAATTAGTCCGGCAGTCAATTCCGAAATTAATTATTGTCTAAGTGAAATCCGATTCTAGTCCGTTCACATCCGGCAGTTGTCCGTCATAAATTTTAAATCCGTTTTAAGCCTGGTTTTATCTGGAATTAGTCCGGCAGTCAATTCCGAAATTATTAATAGTCTAAGTGAAATCCGATTCTAGTCCGTTCACAGCTGGCAGTTCTCCGTCATAAAGTTTAAATCCGTTTTAAGTCTGGTTTTATCTGGAATTAGTCCGGCAGTCAATTCCGAAATTAATTATTGTCTAAGTGAAATCCGATTCTAGTCCGTTCACATCCGGCAGTTGTCCGTCATAAATTTTAAATCCGTTTTAAGTCTGGTTTTATCTGGAATTAGTCCGGCAGTCAATTCCGAAATTATTAATAGTCTAAGTGAAATTCGATTCTAGTCCGTTCACATCCGGCAGTTGTCCGTCATAAATTTTAAATCCGTTTTAAGTCTGGTTTTATCTGGAATTAGTCCGGCAGTCAATTCCGAAATTATTAATAGTCTAAGTGAAATCCGATTCTAGTCCGTTCACATCCGGCAGTTCTCCGTCATAAATTTTAAATCCGTTTTAAGTCTGGTTTTATCTGGAATTAGTCCGGCAGTCAATTCTGGAATTATTACTAGTCTAAGTGAAATCCGATTCTAGTCCGTTCACATGCGGCAGTTCTCCGTCATAAAGTTTAAATCCGTTTTAAGTCTGGTTTTATCTGGAATTAGTCCGGCAGTCAATTGCGAAATTATTTATACTCTAAGTGAAATCCGATTCTAGTCCGTTCACATCCGGCAGTTGTCCGTCATAAATTTTAAATCCGTTTTAAGTCTGGTTTTATCTGGAATTAGTCCGGCAGTCAATTCCGAAATTATTAATAGTCTAAGTGAAATCCGATTCTAGTCCGTTCACATCCGGCAGTTCTCCGTCATAAATTTTAAATCCGTTTTAAGTCTGGTTTTATCTGGAATTAGTCCGGCAGTCAATTCTGGAATTATTACTAGTCTAAGTGAAATCCGATTCTAGTCCGTTCACATGCGGCAGTTTTCCGTCATAAAGTTTTAATCCGTTTTAAGTCTGGTTTTATCTGAAATTAGTCCAGCAGTCAATTCCGAAATCATTTATAGTCTAAGGAAAATCCGATTCTAGTCCGTTCACATCCAGCAGTTGTCCGTCATAAATTTTAAAACCGTTTTAAGTCTGATTTTATCTGGAATTAGTCCGGCAGTCAATTCCGAAATTATTAATAGTCTAAGAGAACACCGATTCTAGTCCGTTCACATCCGGCAGTTGTCCGTCATAAATTTTAAATCAGTTTTAAGTCTGGTTTTATCTGGAATTAGTCCGGCAGTCAATTCCGAAATTATTACTAGTCTAAGTGAAATCCGATTCTAGTCAGTTCACATCCGGCAGTTGTCCGTCATAAATTTTAAATCCGTTTAAAGTCTGGTTTTATCTGGAATTAGTCCGGTAGTCAATTCCGAAATTATTAATAGTCTAAGAGAACACCGATTCTAGTCCGTTCACATCCGGCAGTTGTCCGTCATAAATTTTAAATCAGTTTTAAGTCTGGTTTTATCTGGAATTAGTCCGGCAGTCAATTCCGAAATTATTACTAGTCTAAGTGAAATCCGATTCTAGTCCGTTCACATCCGGCAGTTGTCCGTCATAAATTTTAAATCCGTTTAAAGTCTGGTTTTATCTGGAATTAGTCCGGTAGTCAATTCCGAAATTATTAATAGTCTAAGAGAACACCGATTCTAGTCCGTTCACATCCGGCAGTTGTCCGTCATAAATTTTAAATCAGTTTTAAGTCTGGTTTTATCTGGAATTAGTCCGGCAGTCAATTCTGAAATTATTAATAGTCTAACTGAAATCCGATTCTAGTCCGTTCACATCCGGCAGTTCTTCGTCATAAATTTTAAATCCGTTTTAAGTCTGGTTTTATCTGGAATTAGTTCGGCAGTCAATTCCGAAATTAATTATAGTATAAGTGAAATCCGATTCTAGTCCGTTCACATCCGGCAGTTGTCCGTCATAAATTTTAAATCCGTTTTAAGTCTGGTTTTATCTGGAATTAGTCCGGCAGTCAATTCCGAAATTAATTATTGTCTAAGTGAAATCCGATTCTAGTCCGTTCACATTCGGCAGTTGTCCGTCATAAATTTTAAATCCGTTTTAAGTCTGGTTTTATCTGGAATTAGTCCGGCAGTCAATTCCGAAATTATTAATAATCTAAGTGAAATCCGATTCTAGTCCGTTCACATCCGGCAGTTGTCCGTCATAAAGTTTAAATCCGTTTTAAGTCTGGTTTTATCTGAAATTAGTCCAGCAGTCAATTCCGAAATCATTTATAGTCTAAGGAAAATCCGATTCTAGTCCGTTCACATCCAGCAGTTGTCCGTCATAAATTTTAAAACCGTTTTAAGTCTGATTTTATCTGGAATTAGTCCGGCAGTCAATTCCGAAATTATTAATAGTCTAAGAGAACACCGATTCTAGTCCGTTCACATCTGGCAGTTGTCCGTCATAAATTTTAAATCAGTTTTAAGTCTGGTTTTATCTGGAATTAGTCCGGCAGTCAATTCCGAAATTATTACTAGTCTAAGTGAAATCCGATTCTAGTCCGTTTACATCCGGCAGTTGTCCGTCATAAATTTTAAATCCGTTTAAAGTCTGGTTTTATCTGGAATTAGTCCGGTAGTCAATTCCGAAATTATTAATAGTCTAAGAGAACACCGATTCTAGTCCGTTCACATCCGGCAGTTGTCCGTCATAAATTTTAAATCAGTTTTAAGTCTGGTTTTATCTGGAATTAGTCCGGCAGTCAATTCCGAAATTATTACTAGTCTAAGTGAAATCCGATTCTAGTCCGTTCACATCCGGCAGTTGTCCGTCATAAATTTTAAATCCGTTTAAAGTCTGGTTTTATCTGGAATTAGTCCGGCAGTCAATTCCGAAATTATTACTAGTCTAAGTGAAATCCGATTCTAGTCCGTTCACATCCGGCAGTTGTCCGTCATAAATTTTAAATCCGTTTAAAGTCTGGTTTTATCTGGAATTAGTCCGGTAGTCAATTCCGAAATTATTAATAGTCTAAGAGAACACCGATTCTAGTCCGTTCACATCCGGCAGTTGTCCGTCATAAATTTTAAATCAGTTTTAAGTCTGGTTTTATCTGGAATTAGTCCGGCAGTCAATTCTGAAATTATTAATAGTCTAACTGAAATCCGATTCTAGTCCGTTCACATCCGGCAGTTCTTCGTCATAAATTTTAAATCCGTTTTAAGTCTGGTTTTATCTGGAATTAGTTCGGCAGTCAATTCCGAAATTAATTATAGTATAAGTGAAATCCGATTCTAGTCCGTTCACATCCGGCAGTTGTCCGTCATAAAGTTTAAATCCGTTTTAAGTCTGGTTTTATCTGAAATTAGTCCAGCAGTCAATTCCGAAATCATTTATAGTCTAAGGAAAATCCGATTCTAGTCCGTTCACATCCAGCAGTTGTCCGTCATAAATTTTAAAACCGTTTTAAGTCTGATTTTATCTGGAATTAGTTCGGCAGTCAATTCCGAAATTAATTATAGTATAAGTGAAATCCGATACTAGTCCGTTCACATCCGGCAGTTGTCCGTCATAAATTTTAAATCCGTTTTAAGTCTGGTTTTATCTGGAATTAGTCCGGCAGTCAATTCCGAAATTAATTATTGTCTAAGTGAAATCCGATTCTAGTCCGTTCACATTCGGCAGTTGTCCGTCATAAATTTTAAATCCGTTTTAAGTCTAGTTTTATCTGGAATTAGTCCGGCAGTCAATTCCGAAATTAATTATAGTCTAAGTGAAATCCGATTCTAGTCCGTTCACATCTGGTAGTTGTCCGGCATGAATTTGATATCCGTTTCAAGTCTGGTTTAGTCTGAAATTTGTCTGGCAGTCATATATAAAATTATTTATAGTCTAAGTGGACTCCGATTATAGTCCGTTCACATCCGGCAGTTGTCCGTCATAAATTTTAAATCCGTTTAAAGTCTGGTTTTATCTGGAATTAGTCCGGCAGTCAATTCCGAAATTAATTATTGTCTAAGTGAAATCCGATTCTAGTCCGTTCACATCCGGCAGTTGTCCGTCATAAATTTTAAATCCGTTTTAAGTCTGGTTTTATCTGGAATTAGTCCGGCAGTCAATTCCGAAATTAATTATAGTCTAAGTGAAATCCGATTCTAGTCCGTTCACATGCGGCAGTTCTCTGTCATAAAGTTTAAATCCGTTTTAAGTCCGGTTTTATCTAGAATTAGTCCGGCAGTCAATTCCGAAATTAATTATAGTCTAAGTGAAATCCGATTCTAGTCCGTTCACATCTGGTAGTTGTCCGGCATGAATTTGATATCCGTTTCAAGTCTGGTTTAGTCTGAAATTTGTCTGGCAGTCATATATAAAATTATTTATAGTCTAAGTGGACTCCGATTATAGTCCGTTCACATCCGGCAGTTGTCCGTCATAAATTTTAAATCCGTTTTAAGTCTGGTTTTATCTGGAATTAGTTCGGCAGTCAATTCCGAAATTAATTATAGTCTAAGTGAAATCCGATTCTAGTCCGTTCACATGCGGCAGTTCTCTGTCATAAAGTTTAAATCCGTTTTAAGTCCGGTTTTATCTAGAATTAGTCCGGCAGTCAATTCCGAAATTATTAATAGTCTAAGTGAAATCCGATTCTAGTCCGTTCACATCCGGCAGTTCTCCGTCATAAAGTTTAAATCCGTTTTAAGTCTGGTTTTATCTAGAATTAGTCCGGCAGTCAATTCCGAAATTAATTATTGTCTAAGTGAAATCCGATTCTAGTCCGTTCACATCCGGCAGTTGTCCGCCATAAATTTTAAATCCGTTTTAAGTCTGGTTTTATCTGGAATTAGTCCGGCAGTCAATTCCGAAATTAATTATAGTCTAAGTGAAATCCGATTCTAGTCCGTTCACATCTGGTAGTTGTCCGGCATGAATTTGATATCCGTTTCAAGTCTGGTTTAGTCTTAAATTTGTCTGGCAATCATATATAAAATTATTTATAGTCTAAGTGAACTCCGATTCTAGTCCGTTCACATCCGGCAGTTGTCCGTCAGAAATTTTAAATCCGTTTAAAGTCTGGTTTTATCTGGAATTAGTTCGGCAGTCAATTCCGAAATTAATTATAGTCTAAGTGAAATCCGATTCTAGTCCGTTCACATCCGGCAGTTGTCCGTCATAAATTTTAAATCCGTTTTAAGTCTGGTTTTATCTGGAATTAGTCCGGCAGTCAATTCCGAAATTAATTATTGTCTAAGTGAAATCCGATTCTAGTCCGTTCACATCCGGCAGTTGTCCGTCATAAATTTTAAATCCGTTTTAAGTCTGGTTTTATCTGGAATTAGTCCGGCAGTCAATTCCGAAATTATTAATAGTCTAAGTGAAATCCGATTCTAGTCCGTTCACATCCGGCAGTTCTCCGTCATAAATTTTAAATCCGTTTTAAGTCTGGTTTTATCTGGAATTAGTCCGGCAGTCAATTCTGGAATTATTACTAGTCTAAGTGAAATCCGATTCTAGTCCGTCCACATGCGGCAGTTCTCCGTCATAAAGTTTAAATCCGTTTTAAGTCTGGTTTTATCTGGAATTAGTCCGGCAGTCAATTGCGAAATTATTTATACTCTAAGTGAAATCCGATTCTAGTCCGTTCACATCCGGCAGTTGTCCGTCATAAATTTTAAATCCGTTTTAAGTCTGGTTTTATCTGGAATTAGTCCGGCAGTCAATTCCGAAATTATTAATAGTCTAAGTGAAATCCGATTCTAGTCCGTTCACATCCGGCAGTTCTCCGTCATAAATTTTAAATCCGTTTTAAGTCTGGTTTTATCTGGAATTAGTCCGGCAGTCAATTCTGGAATTATTACTAGTCTAAGTGAAATCCGATTCTAGTCCGTTCACATGCGGCAGTTCTCCGTCATAAAGTTTAAATCCGTTTTAAGTCTGGTTATATCTGAAATTAGTCCAGCAGTCAATTCCGAAATCATTTATAGTCTAAGGAAAATCCGATTCTAGTCCGTTCACATCCAGCAGTTGTCCGTCATAAATTTTAAAACCGTTTTAAGTCTGATTTTATCTGGAATTAGTCCGGCAGTCAATACCGAAATTATTAATAGTCTAAGAGAACACCGATTCTAGTCCGTTCACATCCGGCAGTTGTCCGTCATAAATTTTAAATCAGTTTTAAGTCTGGTTTTATCTGGAATTAGTCCGGCAGTCAATTCCGAAATTATTACTAGTCTAAGTGAAATCCGATTCTAGTCCGTTCACATCCGGCAGTTGTCCGTCATAAATTTTAAATCCGTTTAAAGTCTGGTTTTATCTGGAATTAGTCCGGTAGTCAATTCCGAAATTATTAATAGTCTAAGAGAACACCGATTCTAGTCCGTTCACATCCGGCAGTTGTCCGTCATAAATTTTAAATCAGTTTTAAGTCTGGTTTTATCTGGAATTAGTCCGGCAGTCAATTCTGAAATTATTAATAGTCTAACTGAAATCTGATTCTAGTCCGTTCACATCCGGCAGTTCTCCGTCATAAATTTTAAATCCGTTTTAAGTCTGGTTTTATCTGGAATTAGTCCGGCAGTCAATTGCGAAATTATTTATACTCTAAGTGAAATCCGATTCTAGTCCGTTCACATCCGGCAGTTGTCCGTCATAAATTTTAAATCCGTTTTAAGTCTGGTTTTATCTGGAATTAGTCCGGCAGTCAATTCCGAAATTAATTATAGTCTAAGTGAAATCCGATTCTAGTCCGTTCACATGCGGCAGTTCTCTGTCATAAAGTTTAAATCCGTTTTAAGTCCGGTTTTATCTGGAATTAGTCCGGCAGTCAATTCCGAAATTAATTATTGTCTAAGTGAAATTTGATTCTAGTCCGTTCACATCTGGTAGTTGTCCGGCATGAATTTGATATCCGTTTCAAGTCTGGTTTAGTCTTAAATTTGTCTGGCAATCATATATAAAATTATTTATAGTCTAAGTGAACTCCGATTCTAGTCCGTTCACATCCGGCAGTTGTCCGTCAGAAATTTTAAATCCGTTTTAAGTCTGGTTTTATCTGGAATTAGTTCGGCAGTCAATTCCGAAATTAATTATAGTCTAAGTGAAATCCGATTCTAGTCCGTTCACATCCGGCAGTTGTCCGTCATAAATTTTAAATCCGTTTTAAGTCTGGTTTTATCTGGAATTAGTCCGGCAGTCAATTGCGAAATTATTTATACTTTAAGTGAAATCCGATTCTAGTCCGTTCACATCCGGCAGTTGTCCGTCATAAATTTTAAATCCGTTTTAAGTCTGGTTTTATCTGGAATTAGTCCGGCAGTCAATTCCGAAATTATTAATAGTCTAAGTGAAATCCGATTCTAGTCCGTTCACATCCGGCAGTTCTCCGTCATAAATTTTAAATCCGTTTTAAGTCTGGTTTTATCTGGAATTAGTCCGGCAGTCAATTCTGGAATTATTACTAGTCTAAGTGAAATCCGATTCTAGTCCGTTCACATGCGGCAGTTCTCCGTCATAAAGTTTAAATCCGTTTTAAGTCTGGTTTTATCTGAAATTAGTCCAGCAGTCAATTCCGAAATCATTTATAGTCTAAGGAAAATCCGATTCTAGTCCGTTCAAATCCAGCAGTTGTCCGTCATAAATTTTAAAACCGTTTTAAGTCTGATTTTATCTGAAATTAGTCCGGCAGTCAATTCCGAAATTATTAATACTCTAAGAGAACACCGATTCTAGTCCGTTCACATCCGGCAGTTGTCCGTCATAAATTTTAAATCCGTTTTAAGTCTGGTTTTATCTGGAATTAGTTCGGCAGTCAATTCCGAAATTAATTATAGTATAAGTGAAATCCGATTCTAGTCCGTTCACATCCGGCAGTTGTCCGTCATAAATTTTAAATCCGTTTTAAGTCTGGTTTTATCTGGAATTAGTTCGGCAGTCAATTCCGAAATTAATTATAGTCTAAGTGAAATCCGATTCTAGTCCGTTCACATGCGGCAGTTCTCTGTCATAAAGTTTAAATCCGTTTTAAGTCCGGTTTTATCTAGAATTAGTCCGGCAGTCAATTCCGAAATTATTAATAGTCTAAGTGAAATCCGATTCTAGTCCGTTCACATCCGGCAGTTCTCCGTCATAAAGTTTAAATCCGTTTTAAGTCTGGTTTTATCTGGAATTAGTCCGGCAGTCAATTCCGAAATTAATTATTGTCTAAGTGAAATCCGATTCTAGTCCGTTCACATCCGGCAGTTGTCCGCCATAAATTTTAAATCCGTTTTAAGTCTGGTTTTATCTGGAATTAGTTCGGCAGTCAATTCCGAAATTAATTATAGTATAAGTGAAATCCGATTCTAGTCCGTTCACATCCGGCAGTTGTCCGTCATAAATTTTAAATCCGTTTTAAGTCTGGTTTTATCTGGAATTAGTCCGGCAGTCAATTCCGAAATTAATTATAGTCTAAGTGAAATCCGATTCTAGTCCGTTCACATGCGGCAGTTCTCTGTCATAAAGTTTAAATCCGTTTTAAGTCCGGTTTTATCTGGAATTAGTCCGGCAGTCAATTCCGAAATTAATTATTGTCTAAGTGAAATTTGATTCTAGTCCGTTCACATCTGGTAGTTGTCCGGCATGAATTTGATATCCGTTTCAAGTCTGGTTTAGTCTTAAATTTGTCTGGCAATCATATATAAAATTATTTATAGTCTAAGTGAAATCCGATTCTAGTCCGTTCACATCCGGCAGTTCTCCGTCATAAATTTTAAATCCGTTTTAAGTCTGGTTTTATCTGGAATTAGTCCGGCAGTCAATTCTGGAATTATTACTAGTCTAAGTGAAATCCGATTCTAGTCCGTCCACATGCGGCAGTTCTCCGTCATAAAGTTTAAATCCGTTTTAAGTCTGGTTTTATCTGGAATTAGTCCGGCAGTCAATTGCGAAATTATTTATACTCTAAGTGAAATCCGATTCTAGTCCGTTCACATCCGGCAGTTGTCCGTCATAAATTTTAAATCCGTTTTAAGTCTGGTTTTATCTGGAATTAGTCCGGCAGTCAATTCCGAAATTATTAATAGTCTAAGTGAAATCCGATTCTAGTCCGTTCACATCCGGCAGTTCTCCGTCATAAATTTTAAATCCGTTTTAAGTCTGGTTTTATCTGGAATTAGTCCGGCAGTCAATTCTGGAATTATTACTAGTCTAAGTGAAATCCGATTCTAGTCCGTTCACATGCGGCAGTTCTCCGTCATAAAGTTTAAATCCGTTTTAAGTCTGGTTTTATCTGAAATTAGTCCAGCAGTCAATTCCGAAATCATTTATAGTCTAAGGAAAATCCGATTCTAGTCCGTTCACATCCAGCAGTTGTCCGTCATAAATTTTAAAACCGTTTTAAGTCTGATTTTATCTGGAATTAGTCCGGCAGTCAATTCCGAAATTATTAATAGTCTAAGAGAACACCGATTCTAGTCCGTTCACATCCGGCAGTTGTCCGTCATAAATTTTAAATCCGTTTTAAGTCTGGTTTTATCTGGAATTAGTTCGGCAGTCAATTCCGAAATTAATTATAGTCTAAGTGAAATCCGATTCTAGTCCGTTCACATGCGGCAGTTCTCTGTCATAAAGTTTAAATCCGTTTTAAGTCCGGTTTTATCTAGAATTAGTCCGGCAGTCAATTCCGAAATTATTAATAGTCTAAGTGAAATCCGATTCTAGTCCGTTCACATCCGGCAGTTCTCCGTCATAAAGTTTAAATCCGTTTTAAGTCTGGTTTTATCTGGAATTAGTTCGGCAGTCAATTCCGAAATTAATTATAGTATAAGTGAAATCCGATTCTAGTCCGTTCACATCCGGCAGTTGTCCGTCATAAATTTTAAATCCGTTTTAAGTCCGGTTTTATCTAGAATTAGTCCGGCAGTCAATTCCGAAATTATTAATAGTCTAAGTGAAATCCGATTCTAGTCCGTTCACATCCGGCAGTTCTCCGTCATAAAGTTTAAATCCGTTTTAAGTCTGGTTTTATCTGGAATTAGTCCGGCAGTCAATTCCGAAATTAATTATTGTCTAAGTGAAATCCGATTCTAGTCCGTTCACATCCGGCAGTTGTCCGCCATAAATTTTAAATCCGTTTTAAGTCTGGTTTTATCTGGAATTAGTTCGGCAGTCAATTCCGAAATTAATTATAGTATAAGTGAAATCCGATTCTAGTCCGTTCACATCCGGCAGTTGTCCGTCATAAATTTTAAATCCGTTTTAAGTCTGGTTTTATCTGGAATTAGTCCGGCAGTCAATTCCGAAATTAATTATAGTCTAAGTGAAATCCGATTCTAGTCCGTTCACATGCGGCAGTTCTCTGTCATAAAGTTTAAATCCGTTTTAAGTCCGGTTTTATCTGGAATTAGTCCGGCAGTCAATTCCGAAATTAATTATTGTCTAAGTGAAATTTGATTCTAGTCCGTTCACATCTGGTAGTTGTCCGGCATGAATTTGATATCCGTTTCAAGTCTGGTTTAGTCTTAAATTTGTCTGGCAATCATATATAAAATTATTTATAGTCTAAGTGAAATCCGATTCTAGTCCGTTCACATCCGGCAGTTCTCCGTCATAAATTTTAAATCCGTTTTAAGTCTGGTTTTATCTGGAATTAGTCCGGCAGTCAATTCTGGAATTATTACTAGTCTAAGTGAAATCCGATTCTAGTCCGTCCACATGCGGCAGTTCTCCGTCATAAAGTTTAAATCCGTTTTAAGTCTGGTTTTATCTGGAATTAGTCCGGCAGTCAATTGCGAAATTATTTATACTCTAAGTGAAATCCGATTCTAGTCCGTTCACATCCGGCAGTTGTCCGTCATAAATTTTAAATCCGTTTTAAGTCTGGTTTTATCTGGAATTAGTCCGGCAGTCAATTCCGAAATTATTAATAGTCTAAGTGAAATCCGATTCTAGTCCGTTCACATCCGGCAGTTCTCCGTCATAAATTTTAAATCCGTTTTAAGTCTGGTTTTATCTGGAATTAGTCCGGCAGTCAATTCTGGAATTATTACTAGTCTAAGTGAAATCCGATTCTAGTCCGTTCACATGCGGCAGTTCTCCGTCATAAAGTTTAAATCCGTTTTAAGTCTGGTTTTATCTGAAATTAGTCCGGCAGTCAATTCCGAAATTAATTATAGTCTAAGTGAAACCCGATTCTAGTCCGTTCACATGCGGCAGTTCTCTGTCATAAAGTTTAAATCCGTTTTAAGTCCGGTTTTATCTAGAATTAGTCCGGCAGTCAATTCCGAAATTAATTATAGTATAAGTGAAATCCGATTCTAGTCCGTTCACATCCGGCAGTTGTCCGTCATAAATTTTAAATCAGTTTTAAGTCTGGTTTTATCTGGAATTAGTCCGGCAGTCAATTCCGAAATTATTACTAGTCTAAGTGAAATCCGATTCTAGTCCGTTCACATCCGGCAGTTGTCCGTCATAAATTTTAAATCCGTTTAAAGTCTGGTTTTATCTGGAATTAGTCCGGTAGTCAATTCCGAAATTATTAATAGTCTAAGAGAACACCGATTCTAGTCAGTTCACATCCGGCAGTTGTCCGTCATAAATTTTAAATCAGTTTTAAGTCTGGTTTTATCTGGAATTAGTCCGGCAGTCAATTCTGAAATTATTAATAGTCTAACTGAAATCCGATTCTAGTCCGTTCACATCCGGCAGTTCTCCGTCATAAATTTTAAATCCGTTTTAAGTCTGGTTTTATCTGGAATTAGTTCGGCAGTCAATTCCGAAATTAATTATAGTATAAGTGAAATCCGATTCTAGTCCGTTCACATCCGGCAGTTGTCCGTCATAAATTTTAAATCCGTTTTAAGTCTGGTTTTATCTGGAATTAGTCCGGCAGTCAATTCCGAAATTAATTATAGTCTAAGTGAAACCCGATTCTAGTCCGTTCACATGCGGCAGTTCTCTGTCATAAAGTTTAAATCCGTTTTAAGTCCGGTTTTATCTAGAATTAGTCCGGCAGTCAATTCCGAAATTAATTATAGTATAAGTGAAATCCGATTCTAGTCCGTTCACATCCGGCAGTTGTCCGTCATAAATTTTAAATCCGTTTTAAGTCTGGTTTTATCTGGAATTAGTTCGGCAGTCAATTCCGAAATTAATTATAGTCTAAGTGAAATCCGATTCTAGTCCGTTCACATGCGGCAGTTCTCTGTCATAAAGTTTAAATCCGTTTTAAGTCCGGTTTTATCTAGAATTAGTCCGGCAGTCAATTCCGAAATTATTAATAGTCTAAGTGAAATCCGATTCTAGTCCGTTCACATCCGGCAGTTCTCCGTCATAAAGTTTAAATCCGTTTTAAGTCTGGTTTTATCTGGAATTAGTCCGGCAGTCAATTCCGAAATTAATTATTGTCTAAGTGAAATCCGATTCTAGTCCGTTCACATCCGGCAGTTGTCCGCCATAAATTTTAAAACCGTTTTAAGTCTGATTTTATCTGGAATTAGTCCGGCAGTCAATTCCGAAATTATTAATAGTCTAAGAGAACACCGATTCTAGTCCGTTCACATCCGGCAGTTGTCCGTCATAAATTTTAAATCAGTTTTAAGTCTGGTTTTATCTGGAATTAGTCCGGCAGTCAATTCCGAAATTATTACTAGTCTAAGTGAAATCCGATTCTAGTCCGTTCACATCCGGCAGTTGTCCGTCACAAAAATTTAAATCCGTTTAAAGTCTGGTTTTATCTGGAATTAGTCCGGTAGTCAATTCCGAAATTATTAATAGTCTAAGAGAACACCGATTCTAGTCCGTTCACATCCGGCAGTTGTCCGTCATAAATTTTAAATCAGGTTCAAGTCTGGTTTTATCTGGAATTAGTCCGGCAGTCAATTCTGAAATTATTAATAGTCTAACTGAAATCCGATTCTAGTCCGTTCACATCCGGCAGTTCTCCGTCATAAATTTTAAATCCGTTTTAAGTCTGGTTTTATCTGGAATTAGTTCGGCAGTCAATTCCGAAATTAATTATAGTATAAGTGAAATCCGATTCTAGTCCGTTCACATCCGGCAGTTGTCCGTCATAAATTTTAAATCCGTTTTAAGTCTGGTTTTATCTGGAATTAGTCCGGCAGTCAATTCCGAAATTAATTATAGTCTAAGTGAAATCCGATTCTAGTCCGTTCACATGCGGCAGTTCTCTGTCATAAAGTTTAAATCCGTTTTAAGTCCGGTTTTATCTAGAATTAGTCCGGCAGTCAATTCCGAAATTAATTATAGTCTAAGTGAAATCCGATTCTAGTCCGTTCACATCTGGTAGTTGTCCGGCATGAATTTGATATCCGTTTCAAGTCTGGTTTAGTCTGAAATTTGTCTGGCAGTCATATATAAAATTATTTATAGTCTAAGTGGACTCCGATTATAGTCCGTTCACATCCGGCAGTTGTCCGTCATAAATTTTAAATCCGTTTTAAGTCTGGTTTTATCTGGAATTAGTTCGGCAGTCAATTCCGAAATTAATTATAGTATAAGTGAAATCCGATTCTAGTCCGTTCACATCCGGCAGTTGTCCGTCATAAATTTTAAATCCGTTTTAAGTCTGGTTTTATCTGGAATTAGTTCGGCAGTCAATTCCGAAATTAATTATAGTCTAAGTGAAATCCGATTCTAGTCCGTTCACATGCGGCAGTTCTCTGTCATAAAGTTTAAATCCGTTTTAAGTCCGGTTTTATCTAGAATTAGTCCGGCAGTCAATTCCGAAATTATTAATAGTCTAAGTGAAATCCGATTCTAGTCCGTTCACATCCGGCAGTTCTCCGTCATAAAGTTTAAATCCGTTTTAAGTCTGGTTTTATCTGGAATTAGTCCGGCAGTCAATTCCGAAATTAATTATTGTCTAAGTGAAATCCGATTCTAGTCCGTTCACATCCGGCAGTTGTCCGCCATAAATTTTAAATCCGTTTTAAGTCTGGTTTTATCTGGAATTAGTCCGGCAGTCAATTCCGAAATTATTAATAGTCTAAGTGAAATCCGATTCTAGTCTGTTCACAGCCGGCAGTTCTCCGTCATAAAGTTTAAATCCGTTTTAAGTCTGGTTTTATCTGGAATTAGTCCGGCAGTCAATTCCGAAATTAATTATTGTCTAAGTGAAATCCGATTCTAGTCCGTTCACATCCGGCAGTTGTCCGTCATAAATTTTAAATCCGTTTTAAGTCTGGTTTTATCTGGAATTAGTTCGGCAGTCAATTCCGAAATTAATTATTGTCTAAGTGAAATTTGATTCTAGTCCGTTCACATCTGGTAGTTGTCCGGCATGAATTTGATATCCGTTTCAAGTCTGGTTTAGTCTTAAATTTGTCTGGCAATCATATATAAAATTATTTATAGTCTAAGTGAACTCCGATTCTAGTCCGTTCACATCCGGCAGTTGTCCGTCAGAAATTTTAAATCCGTTTTAAGTCTGGTTTTATCTGGAATTAGTTTGGCAGTCAATTCCGAAATTAATTATAGTCTAAGTGAAATCCGATTCTAGTCCGTTCACATCCGGCAGTTGTCCGTCATAAATTTTAAATCCGTTTTAAGTCTGGTTTTATCTGGAATTAGTCCGGCAGTCAATTCCGAAATTAATTATTGTCTAAGTGAAATCCGATTCTAGTCCGTTCACATCCGGCAGTTGTCCGTCATAAATTTTAAATCCGTTTTAAGTCTGGTTTTATCTGGAATTAGTCCGGCAGTCAATTCCGAAATTATTAATAGTCTAAGTGAAATCCGATTCTAGTCCGTTCACATCCGGCAGTTCTCCGTCATAAATTTTAAATCCGTTTTAAGTCTGGTTTTATCTGGAATTAGTCCGGCAGTCAATTCTGGAATTATTACTAGTCTAAGTGAAATCCGATTCTAGTCCGTCCACATGCGGCTGTTCTCCGTCATAAAGTTTAAATCCGTTTTAAGTCTGGTTTTATCTGGAATTAGTCCGGCAGTCAATTGCGAAATTATTTATACTCTAAGTGAAATCCGATTCTAGTCCGTTCACATCCGGCAGTTGTCCGTCATAAATTTTAAATCCGTTTTAAGTCTGGTTTTATCTGGAATTAGTCCGGCAGTCAATTCCGAAATTATTAATAGTCTAAGTGAAATCCGATTCTAGTCCGTTCACATCCGGCAGTTCTCCGTCATAAATTTTAAATCCGTTTTAAGTCTGGTTTTATCTGGAATTAGTCCGGCAGTCAATTCTGGAATTATTACTAGTCTAAGTGAAATCCGATTCTAGTCCGTTCACATGCGGCAGTTCTCCGTCATAAAGTTTAAATCCGTTTTTAGTCTGGTTTTATCTGGAATTAGTCCGGCAGTCAATTGCGAAATTATTTATACTCTAAGTGAAATCCGATTCTAGTCCATTCATATCCGGCGGTTCTCCGTCATAAATTTTAAATCCGTTTTAAGTCTGGTTTTATCTGGAATTAGTCCGGCAGTCAATTCTGGAATTATTACTAGTCTAAGTGAAATCCGATTCTAGTCCGTTCACATGCGGCAGTTCTCCGTCATAAAGTTTAAATCCGTTTTAAGTCTGGTTTTATCTGGAATTAGTCCGGCAGTCAATTGCGAAATTATTTATACTCTAAGTGAAATCCGATTCTAGTCCGTTCACATCCGGCAGTTGTCCGTCATAAATTTTAAATCCGTTTTAAGTCTGGTTTTATCTGAAATTAGTCCAGCAGTCAATTCCGAAATCATTTATAGTCTAAGGAAAATCCGATTCTAGTCCGTTCACATCCAGCAGTTGTCCGTCATAAATTTTAAATCCGTTTTAAGTCTGATTTTATCTGGAATTAGTCCGGCAGTCAATTCCGAAATTAATTATTGTCTAAGTGAAATCCGATTCTAGTCCGTTCACATCTGGTAGTTGTCCGGCATGAATTTGATATCCGTTTCAAGTCTGGTTTAGTCTGAAATTTATCTGGCAGTCATATATAAAATTATTTATAGTCTAAGTGGACTCCGATTATAGTCCGTTCACATCCGGCAGTTGTCCGTCATAAATTTTAAATCCGTTTTAAGTCTGGTTTTATCTGGAATTAGTCCGGCAGTCAATTCCGAAATTAATTATTGTCTAAGTGAAATCCGATTCTAGTCCGTTCACATTCGGCAGTTGTCCGTCATAAATTTTAAATCCGTTTTAAGTCTAGTTTTATCTGGAATTAGTCCGGCAGTCAATTCCGAAATTAATTATAGTCTAAGTGAAATCCGATTCTAGTCCGTTCACATCTGGTAGTTGTCCGGCATGAATTTGATATCCGTTTCAAGTCTGGTTTAGTCTGAAATTTGTCTGGCAGTCATATATAAAATTATTTATAGTCTAAGTGGACTCCGATTATAGTCCGTTCACATCCGGCAGTTGTCCGTCATAAATTTTAAATCCGTTTTAAGTCTGGTTTTATCTGGAATTAGTCCGGCAGTCAATTCCGAAATTATTAATAGTCTAAGAGAACACCGATTCTAGTCCGTTCACATCCGGCAGTTGTCCGTCATAAATTTTAAATCAGTTTTAAGTCTGGTTTTATCTGGAATTAGTCCGGCAGTCAATTCCGAAATTATTACTAGTCTAAGTGAAATCCGATTCTAGTCCGTTCACATCCGGCAGTTGTCCGTCATAAATTTTAAATCCGTTTTAAGTCTGGTTTTATCTGGAATTAGTTCGGCAGTCAATTCCGAAATTAATTATAGTCTAAGTGAAATCCGATTCTAGTCCGTTCACATCCGGCAGTTGTCCGTCATAAATTTTAAATCCGTTTTAAGTCTGGTTTTATCTGGAATTAGTCCGGCAGTCAATTCCGAAATTATTACTAGTCTAAGTGAAATCCGATTCTAGTCCGTTCACATCCGGCAGTTGTCCGTCATAAATTTTAAATCCGTTTTAAGTCTGGTTTTATCTGGAATTAGTTCGGCAGTCAATTCCGAAATTAATTATAGTCTAAGTGAAATCCGATTCTAGTCCGTTCACATCCGGCAGTTGTCCGTCATAAATTTTAAATCCGTTTTAAGTCTGGTTTTATCTGGAATTAGTCCGGCAGTCAATTCTGAAATTAATTATTGTCTAAGTGAAATCCGATTCTAGTCCGTTCACATTCGGCAGTTGTCCGTCATAAATTTTAAATCAATTTTAAGTCTGGTTTTATGTAGAATTAGTCTGGCAGTCAATTCCAAAATCATTTATAGTCTAAGCAAAATTCGATTCTAGTCTTTTTACATCTGGTAGTTGTCAGGCATGAATTTGAAATCCGTTTCAAGTCTGGTTTAGTCTGAAATTTGTCTTGCAGTCATATATAAAATTATTTATAGTCTGAGCGAACTCCGATTCTAGTCCGTTCACATCCGGCAGTTGTCCGTCATAAATTTTAAATCCGTTTTAAGTCTGGTTTTATCTGGAATTAGTCCGGCAGTCAATTCCGAAATTATTAATAGTCTAAGAGAACACCGATTCTAGTCCGTTCACATCCGGCAGTTGTCCGTCATAAATTTTAAATCCGTTTTAAGTCTGGTTTTATCTGAAATTAGTTCGGCAGTCAATTCTGGAATTATTACTAGTCTAAGTGAAATCCGATTCTAGTCCGTTCACATGCGGCAGTTCTCCGTCATAAAGTTTAAATCCGTTTTAAGTCTGGTTTTATCTGGAATTAGTCCGGCAGTCAATTGCGAAATTATTTATACTCTAAGTGAAATCCGATTCTAGTCCGTTCACATCCGGCAGTTGTCCGTCATAAATTTTAAATCCGTTTTAAGGCTGGTTTTATCTGGAATTAGTCCGGCAGTCAATTCCGAAATTATTAATAGTCTAAGTGAAATCCGATTCTAGTCCATTCACATCCGGCAGTTCTCCGTCATAAATTTTAAATCCGTTTTTAGTCTGGTTTTATCTGGAATTAGTCCGGCAGTCAATTCTGGAATTATTACTAGTCTAAGTGAAATCCGATTCTAGTCCGTTCACATGCGGCAGTTCTCCGTCATAAAGTTTAAATCCGTTTTAAGTCTGGTTTTATCTGGAATTAGTCCGGCAGTCAATTGCGAAATTATTTATACTCTAAGTGAAATCCGATTCTAGTCCGTTCACATCCGGCAGTTGTCCGTCATAAATTTTAAATCCGTTTTAAGACTGGTTTTATCTGAAATTAGTCCAGCAGTCAATTCCGAAATCATTTATAGTCTAAGGAAAATCCGATTCTAGTCCGTTTACATCCAGCAGTTGTCCGTCATAAATTTTAAATCCGTTTTAAGTCTGATTTTATCTGGAATTAGTCCGGCAGTCAATTCCGAAATTATTAATAGTCTAAGAGAACACCGATTCTAGTCCGTTCACATCCGGCAGTTGTCCGTCATAAATTTTAAATCAGTTTTAAGTCTGGTTTTATCTGGAATTAGTCCGGCAGTCAATTCCGAAATTATTACTAGTCTAAGTGAAATCCGATTCTAGTCCGTTCGCATCCGGCAGTTGTCCGTCATAAATTTTAAATCCGTTTAAAGTCTGGTTTTATCTGGAATTAGTCCGGTAGTCAATTCCGAAATTATTAATAGTCTAAGAGAACACCGATTCTAGTCCGTTCACATACGGCAGTTGTCCGTCAAAAATTTTAAATCAGTTTTAAGTCTGGTTTTATCTGGAATTAGTCCGGCAGTCAATTCTGAAATTATTAATAGTCTAAGTGAAATCCGATTCTAGTCCGTTCACATCCGGCAGTTGTCCGTCATAAATTTTAAATCCGTTTTAAGTCTGGTTTTATCTGGAATTAGTCCGGCAGTCAATTCCGAAATTATTACTAGTCTAAGTGAAATCCGATTCTAGTCCGTTCACATCCGGCAGTTGTCCGTCATAAATTTTAAATCCGTTTTAAGTCTGGTTTTATCTGGAATTAGTTCGGCAGTCAATTCCGAAATTAATTATAGTCTAAGTGAAATCCGATTCTAGTCCGTTCACATCCGGCAGTTGTCCGTCATAAATTTTAAATCCGTTTTAAGTCTGGTTTTATCTGGAATTAGCCCGGCAGTCAATTCCGAAATTAATTATTGTCTAAGTGAAATCCGATTCTAGTCCGTTCACATCCGGCAGTTGTCCGTCATAAATTTTAAATCCGTTTTAAGTCTGGTTTTATCTGGAATTAGTCCGGCAGTCAATTCCGAAATTATTAATAGTCTAAGTGAAATCCGATTCTAGTCCGTTCACATCCGGCAGTTCTCCGTCATAAATTTTAAATCCGTTTTAAGTCTGGTTTTATCTGGAATTAGTCCGGCAGTCAATTCCGAAATTATTACTAGTCTAAGTGAAATCCGATTCTAGTCCGTTCACATCCGGCAGTTGTCCGTCATAAATTTTAAATCCGTTTTAAGTCTGGTTTTATCTGGAATTAGTTCGGCAGTCAATTCCGAAATTAATTATAGTCTAAGTGAAATCCGATTCTAGTCCGTTCACATCCGGCAGTTGTCCGTCATAAATTTTAAATCCGTTTTAAGTCTGGTTTTATCTGGAATTAGTCCGGCAGTCAATTCTGAAATTAATTATTGTCTAAGTGAAATCCGATTCTAGTCCGTTCACATTCGGCAGTTGTCCGTCATAAATTTTAAATCCGTTTTAAGTCTAGTTTTATCTGGAATTAGCCCGGCAGTCAATTCCGAAATTAATTATTGTCTAAGTGAAATCCGATTCTAGTCCGTTCACATCCGGCAGTTGTCCGTCATAAATTTTAAATCCGTTTTAAGTCTGGTTTTATCTGGAATTAATCCGGCAGTCAATTCTGAAATTAATTATTGTCTAAGTGAAATCCGATTCTAGTCCGTTCACATCCGGCAGTTGTCCGTCATAAATTTTAAATCCGTTTTAAGTCTGGTTTTATCTGGAATTAGTCCGGCAGTCAATTCCGAAATTAATTATTGTCTAAGTGAAATCCGATTCTAGTCCGTTCACATCCGGCAGTTGTCCGTCATAAATTTTAAATCCGTTTTAAGTCTGGTTTTATCTGGAATTAGTCCGGCAGTCAATTCCGAAATTAATTATTGTCTAAGTGAAATCCGATTCTAGTCCGTTCACATCCGGCAGTTGTCCGTCATAAATTTTAAATCCGTTTTAAGTCTGGTTTTATCTGGAATTAGTCCGGCAGTCAATTCCGAAATTATTAATAGTCTAAGTGAAATCCGATTCTAGTCCGTTCACATCCGGCAGTTCTCCGTCATAAATTTTAAATCCGTTTTTAATCTGGTTTTATCTGGAATTAGTCCGGCAGTCAATTCTGGAATTATTACTAGTCTAAGTGAAATCCGATTCTAGTCCGTCCACATGCGGCAGTTCTCCGTCATAAAGTTTAAATCCGTTTTAAGTCTGGTTTTATCTGGAATTAGTCCGGCAGTCAATTGCGAAATTATTTATACTCTAAGTGAAATCCGATTCTAGTCCGTTCACATCCGGCAGTTGTCCGTCATAAATTTTAAATCCGTTTTAAGTCTGGTTTTATCTGGAATTAGTCCGGCAGTCAATTCCGAAATTATTAATAGTCTAAGTGAAATCCGATTCTAGTCCGTTCACATCCGGCAGTTCTCCGTCATAAATTTTAAATCCGTTTTAAGTCTGGTTTTATCTGGAATTAGTCCGGCAGTCAATTCTGGAATTATTACTAGTCTAAGTGAAATCCGATTCTAGTCCGTTCACATACGGCAGTTCTCCGTCATAAAGTTTAAATCCGTTTTAAGTCTGGTTTTATCTGGAATTAGTCCGGCAGTCAATTGCGAAATTATTTATACTCTAAGTGAAATCCGATTCTAGTCCATTCATATCCGGCAGTTCTCCGTCATAAATTTTAAATCCGTTTTAAGTCTGGTTTTATCTGGAATTAGTCCGGCAGTCAATTCTAGAATTATTACTAGTCTAAGTGAAATCCGATTCTAGTCCGTTCACATGCGGCAGTTCTCCGTCATAAAGTTTAAATCCGTTTTAAGTCTGGTTTTATCTGGAATTAGTCCGGCAGTCAATTGCGAAATTATTTATACTCTAAGTGAAATCCGATTCTAGTCCGTTCACATCCGGCAGTTGTCCGTCATAAATTTTAAATCCGTTTTAAGTCTGGTTTTATCTGAAATTAGTCCAGCAGTCAATTCCGAAATCATTTATAGTCTAAGGAAAATCCGATTCTAGTCCGTTCACATCCAGCAGTTGTCCGTCATAAATTTTAAATCCGTTTTAAGTCTGATTTTATCTGGAATTAGTCCGGCAGTCAATTCCGAAATTAATTATTGTCTAAGTGAAATCCGATTCTAGTCCGTTCACATCTGGTAGTTGTCCGGCATGAATTTGATATCCGTTTCAAGTCTGGTTTAGTCTGAAATTTGTCTGGCAGTCATATATAAAATTATTTACAGTCTAAGTGGACTCCGATTATAGTCCGTTCACATCCGGCAGTTGTCCGTCATAAATTTTAAATCCGTTTTAAGTCTGGTTTTATCTGGAATTAGTCCGGCAGTCAATTCCGAAATTAATTATTGTCTAAGTGAAATCCGATTCTAGTCCGTTCACATCCGGCAGTTGTCCGTCATAAATTTTAAATCCGTTTTAAGTCTGGTTTTATCTGGAATTAGTCCGGCAGTCAATTCCGAAATTATTAATAGTCTAAGTGAAATCCGATTCTAGTCCGTTCACATCCGGCAGTTCTCCGTCATAAATTTTAAATCCGTTTTTAATCTGGTTTTATCTGGAATTAGTCCGGCAGTCAATTCTGGAATTATTACTAGTCTAAGTGAAATCCGATTCTAGTCCGTCCACATGCGGCAGTTCTCCGTCATAAAGTTTAAATCCGTTTTAAGTCTGGTTTTATCTGGAATTAGTCCGGCAGTCAATTGCGAAATTATTTATACTCTAAGTGAAATCCGATTCTAGTCCGTTCACATCCGGCAGTTGTCCGTCATAAATTTTAAATCCGTTTTAAGTCTGGTTTTATCTGGAATTAGTCCGGCAGTCAATTCCGAAATTATTAATAGTCTAAGTGAAATCCGATTCTAGTCCGTTCACATCCGGCAGTTCTCCGTCATAAATTTTAAATCCGTTTTAAGTCTGGTTTTATCTGGAATTAGTCCGGCAGTCAATTCTGGAATTATTACTAGTCTAAGTGAAATCCGATTCTAGTCCGTTCACATACGGCAGTTCTCCGTCATAAAGTTTAAATCCGTTTTAAGTCTGGTTTTATCTGGAATTAGTCCGGCAGTCAATTGCGAAATTATTTATACTCTAAGTGAAATCCGATTCTAGTCCATTCATATCCGGCAGTTCTCCGTCATAAATTTTAAATCCGTTTTAAGTCTGGTTTTATCTGGAATTAGTCCGGCAGTCAATTCTAGAATTATTACTAGTCTAAGTGAAATCCGATTCTAGTCCGTTCACATGCGGCAGTTCTCCGTCATAAAGTTTAAATCCGTTTTAAGTCTGGTTTTATCTGGAATTAGTCCGGCAGTCAATTGCGAAATTATTTATACTCTAAGTGAAATCCGATTCTAGTCCGTTCACATCCGGCAGTTGTCCGTCATAAATTTTAAATCCGTTTTAAGTCTGGTTTTATCTGAAATTAGTCCAGCAGTCAATTCCGAAATCATTTATAGTCTAAGGAAAATCCGATTCTAGTCCGTTCACATCCAGCAGTTGTCCGTCATAAATTTTAAATCCGTTTTAAGTCTGATTTTATCTGGAATTAGTCCGGCAGTCAATTCCGAAATTAATTATTGTCTAAGTGAAATCCGATTCTAGTCCGTTCACATCTGGTAGTTGTCCGGCATGAATTTGATATCCGTTTCAAGTCTGGTTTAGTCTGAAATTTGTCTGGCAGTCATATATAAAATTATTTATAGTCTAAGTGGACTCCGATTATAGTCCGTTCACATCCGGCAGTTGTCCGTCATAAATTTTAAATCCGTTTTAAGTCTGGTTTTATCTGGAATTAGTCCGGCAGTCAATTCCGAAATTAATTATTGTCTAAGTGAAATCCGATTCTAGTCCGTTCACAATCGGCAGTTGTCCGTCATAAATTTTAAATCCGTTTTAAGTCTAGTTTTATCTGGAATTAGTCCGGCAGTCAATTCCGAAATTAATTATAGTCTAAGTGAAATCCGATTCTAGTCCGTTCACATCTGGTAGTTGTCCGGCATGAATTTGATATCCGTTTCAAGTCTGGTTTAGTCTGAAATTTGTCTGGCAGTCATATATAAAATTATTTATAGTCTAAGTGGACTCCGATTATAGTCCGTTCACATCCGGCAGTTGTCCGTCATAAATTTTAAATCCGTTTTAAGTCTGGTTTTATCTGGAATTAGTCCGGCAGTCAATTCCGAAATTATTAATAGTCTAAGAGAACACCGATTCTAGTCCGTTCACATCCGGCAGTTGTCCGTCATAAATTTTAAATCAGTTTTAAGTCTGGTTTTATCTGGAATTAGTCCGGCAGTCAATTCCGAAATTATTACTAGTCTAAGTGAAATCCGATTCTAGTCCGTTCACATCCGGCAATTGTCCGTCATAAATTTTAAATCCGTTTAAAGTCTGGTTTTATCTGGAATTAGTCCGGCAGTCAATTCCGAAATTATTAATAGTCTAAGAGAACACCGATTCTAGTCCGTTCACATCCGGCAGTTGTCCGTCATAAATTTTTAATCAGTTTTAAGTCTGGTTTTATCTGGAATTAGTCCGGCAGTCAATTCCGAAATTATTACTAGTCTAAGTGAAATCCGATTCTAGTCCGTTCACATCCGGCAGTTGTCCGTCATAAATTTTAAATCAATTTTAAGTCTGGTTTTATCTAGAATTAGTCCGGCAGTCAATTCCAAAATCATTTATAGTCTAAGCAAAATTCGATTCTAGTCTTTTTACATCTGGTAGTTGTCAGGCATGAATTTGAAATCCGTTTCAAGTCTAGTTTAGTCTGAAATTTGTCTTGCAGTCATATATAAAATTATTTATAGTCTGAGCGAACTCCGATTCTAGTCCGTTCACATCCGGCAGTTGTCCGTCATAAATTTTAAATCCGTTTTAAGTCTGGTTTTATCTGGAATTAGTCCGGCAGTCAATTCTGAAATTATTAATAGTCTAAGAGAACACCGATTCTAGTCTGTTCACATCCGGCAGTTGTCCGTCATAAATTTTAAATCAGTTTTAAGTCTGGTTTTATCTGGAATTAGTCCGGCAGTCAATTCTGAAATTAATTATTGTCTAAGTGAAATCCGATTCTAGTCCGTTCACATTCGGCAGTTGTCCGTCATAAATTTTAAATCCGTTTTAAGTCTAGTTTTATCTGGAATTAGCCCGGCAGTCAATTCCGAAATTAATTATTGTCTAAGTGAAATCCGATTCTAGTCCGTTCACATCCGGCAGTTGTCCGTCATAAATTTTAAATCCGTTTTAAGTCTGGTTTTATCTGGAATTAGTCCGGTAGTCAATTCCGAAATTATTAATAGTCTAAGAGAACACCGATTCTAGTCCGTTCACATCCGGCAGTTGTCCGTCATAAATTTTAAATCCGTTTTAAGTCTAGTTTTATCTGGAATTAGCCCGGCAGTCAATTCCGAAATTAATTATTGTCTAAGTGAAATCCGATTCTAGTCCGTTCACATCCGGCAGTTGTCCGTCATAAATTTTAAATCAGTTTTAAGTCTGGTTTTATCGGGAATTAGTCCGGCAGTCAATTCTGAAATTATTATAAGTCTAAGTGAAATCCGATTCTAGTCCGTTCACATCCGGCAGTTGTCCGTCATAAATTTTAAATCAGTTTTAAGTCTGGTTTTATCTGGAATTAGTCCGGCAGTCAATTCTGAAATTATTAATAGTCTAAGTGAAATCCGATTCTAGTCCGTTCACATCCGGCAGTTGTCCGTCATAAATTTTAAATCCGTTTTAAGTCTGGTTTTATCTGGAATTAGTCCGGCAGTCAATTCCGAAATTATTACTAGTCTAAGTGAAATCCGATTCTAGTCCGTTCACATCCGGCAGTTGTCCGTCATAAATTTTAAATCCGTTTTAAGTCTGGTTTTATCTGGAATTAGTTCGGCAGTCAATTCCGAAATTAATTATAGTCTAAGTGAAATCCGATTCTAGTCCGTTCACATCCGGCAGTTGTCCGTCATAAATTTTAAATCCGTTTTAAGTCTGGTTTTATCTGGAATTAGTCCGGCAGTCAATTCTGAAATTAATTATTGTCTAAGTGAAATCCGATTCTAGTCCGTTCACATTCGGCAGTTGTCCGTCATAAATTTTAAATCCGTTTTAAGTCTAGTTTTATCTGGAATTAGCCCGGCAGTCAATTCCGAAATTAATTATTGTCTAAGTGAAATCCGATTCTAGTCCGTTCACATCCGGCAGTTGTCCGTCATAAATTTTAAATCCGTTTTAAGTCTAGTTTTATCTGGAATTAGCCCGGCAGTCAATTCCGAAATTAATTATTGTCTAAGTGAAATCCGATTCTAGTCCGTTCACATCCGGCAGTTGTCCGTCATAAATTTTAAATCCGTTTTAAGTCTGGTTTTATCTGGAATTAGTCCGGTAGTCAATTCCGAAATTATTAATAGTCTAAGAGAACACCGATTCTAGTCCGTTCACATCCGGCAGTTGTCCGTCATAAATTTTAAATCAGTTTTAAGTCTGGTTTTATCTGGAATTAGTCCGGCAGTCAATTCTGAAATTATTAATAGTCTAAGTGAAATCCGATTCTAGTCCGTTCACATCCGGCAGTTGTCCGTCATAAATTTTAAATCCGTTTTAAGTCTGGTTTTATCTGGAATTAGTCCGGCAGTCAATTCCGAAATTATTACTAGTCTAAGTGAAATCCGATTCTAGTCCGTTCACATCCATCAGTTGTCCGTCATAAATTTTAAATCCGTTTTAAGTCTGGTTTTATCTGGAATTAGTTCGGCAGTCAATTCCGAAATTAATTATAGTCTAAGTGAAATCCGATTCTAGTCCGTTCACATCCGGCAGTTGTCCGTCATAAATTTTAAATCCGTTTTAAGTCTGGTTTTATCTGGAATTAGTCCGGCAGTCAATTCTGAAATTAATTATTGTCTAAGTGAAATCCGATTCTAGTCCGTTCACATTCGGCAGTTGTCCGTCATAAATTTTAAATCCGTTTTAAGTCTAGTTTTATCTGGAATTAGCCCGGCAGTCAATTCCGAAATTAATTATTGTCTAAGTGAAATCCGATTCTAGTCCGTTCACATCCGGCAGTTGTCCGTCATAAATTTTAAATCCGTTTTAAGTCTGGTTTTATCTGGAATTAGTCCGGCAGTCAATTCTGAAATTAATTATTGTCTAAGTGAAATCCGATTCTAGTCCGTTCACATTCGGCAGTTGTCCGTCATAAATTTTAAATCCGTTTTAAGTCTAGTTTTATCTGGAATTAGCCTGGCAGTCAATTCCGAAATTAATTATTGTCTAAGTGAAATCCGATTCTAGTCCGTTCACATCCGGCAGTTGTCCGTCATAAATTTTAAATCCGTTTTAAGTCTGGTTTTATCTGGAATTAGTCCGATAGTCAATTCCGAAATTATTAATAGTCTAAGAGAACACCGATTCTAGTCCGTTCACATCCGGCAGTTGTCCGTCATAAATTTTAAATCCGTTTTAAGTCTGGTTTTATCTGAAATTAGTTCGGCAGTCAATTCTGGAATTATTACTAGTCTAAGTGAAATCCGATTCTAGTCCGTTCACATGCGGCAGTTGTCCGTCATAAATTTTAAATCCGTTTTAAGTCTAGTTTTATCTGGAATTAGCCCGGCAGTCAATTCCGAAATTAATTATTGTCTAAGTGAAATCCGATTCTAGTCCGTTCACATCCGGCAGTTGTCCGTCATAAATTTTAAATCCGTTTTAAGTCTGGTTTTATCTGGAATTAGTCCGGCAGTCAATTCCGAAATTATTAATAGTCTAAGAGAACACCGATTCTAGTCCGTTCACATCCGGCAGTTGTCCGTCATAAATTTTAAATCAGTTTTAAGTCTGGTTTTATCTGGAATTAGTCCGGCAGTCAATTCTGAAATTAATTATTGTCTAAGTGAAATCCGATTCTAGTCCGTTCACATTCGGCAGTTGTCCGTCATAAATTTTAAATCCGTTTTAAGTCTAGTTTTATCTGGAATTAGCCCGGCAGTCAATTCCGAAATTAATTATTGTCTAAGTGAAATCCGATTCTAGTCCGTTCACATCCGGCAGTTGTCCGTCATAAATTTTAAATCCGTTTTAAGTCTGGTTTTATCTGGAATTAGTCCGGCAGTCAATTCCGAAATTATTAATAGTCTAAGAGAACACCGATTCTAGTCCGTTCACATCCGGCAGTTGTCCGTCATAAATTTTAAATCAGTTTTAAGTCTGGTTTTATCTGGAATTAGTCCGGCAGTCAATTCCGAAATTATTACTAGTCTAAGTGAAATCCGATTCTAGTCCGTTCACATCCGGCAATTGTCCGTCATAAATTTTAAATCCGTTTAAAGTCTGGTTTTATCTGGAATTAGTCCGGCAGTCAATTCCGAAATTATTAATAGTCTAAGAGAACACCGATTCTAGTCCGTTCACATCCGGCAGTTGTCCGTCATAAATTTTTAATTAGTTTTAAGTCTGGTTTTATCTGGAATTAGTCCGGCAGTCAATTCCGAAATTATTACTAGTCTAAGTGAAATCCGATTCTAGTCCGTTCACATCCGGCAGTTGTCCGTCATAAATTTTAAATCAATTTTAAGTCTGGTTTTATCTAGAATTAGTCCGGCAGTCAATTCCAAAATCATTTATAGTCTAAGCAAAATTCGATTCTAGTCTTTTTACATCTGGTAGTTGTCAGGCATGAATTTGAAATCCGTTTCAAGTCTGGTTTAGTCTGAAATTTGTCTTGCAGTCATATATAAAATTATTTATAGTCTGAGCGAACTCCGATTCTAGTCCGTTCACATGCGGCAGTTGTCCGTCATAAATTTTAAATCCGTTTTAAGTCTGGTTTTATCTGGAATTAGTCCGGCAGTCAATTCCGAAATTATTACTAGTCTAAGTGAAATCCGATTCTAGTCCGTTCACATCCGGCAGTTGTCCGTCATAAATTTTAAATCCGTTTTAAGTCTGGTTTTATCTGGAATTAGTTCGGCAGTCAATTCCGAAATTAATTATAGTCTAAGTGAAATACGATTCTAGTCCGTTCACATCCGGCAGTTGTCCGTCATAAATTTTAAATCCGTTTTAAGTCTGGTTTTATCTGGAATTAGTCCGATAGTCAATTCCGAAATTATTAATAGTCTAAGAGAACACCGATTCTAGTCCGTTCACATCCGGCAGTTGTCCGTCATAAATTTTAAATCCGTTTTAAGTCTGGTTTTATCTGAAATTAGTTCGGCAGTCAATTCTGGAATTATTACTAGTCTAAGTGAAATCCGATTCTAGTCCGTTCACATTCGGCAGTTGTCCGTCATAAATTTTAAATCCGTTTTAAGTCTAGTTTTATCTGGAATTAGCCCGGCAGTCAATTCCGAAATTAATTATTGTCTAAGTGAAATCCGATTCTAGTCCGTTCACATCCGGCAGTTGTCCGTCATAAATTTTAAATCCGTTTTAAGTCTGGTTTTATCTGGAATTAGTCCGATAGTCAATTCCGAAATTATTAATAGTCTAAGAGAACACCGATTCTAGTCCGTTCACATCCGGCAGTTGTCCGTCATAAATTTTAAATCCGTTTTAAGTCTGGTTTTATCTGAAATTAGTTCGGCAGTCAATTCTGGAATTATTACTAGTCTAAGTGAAATCCAATTCTAGTCCGTTCACATGCGGCAGTTGTCCGTCATAAATTTTAAATCCGTTTTAAGTCTAGTTTTATCTGGAATTAGCCCGGCAGTCAATTCCGAAATTAATTATTGTCTAAGTGAAATCCGATTCTAGTCCGTTCACATCCGGCAGTTGTCCGTCATAAATTTTAAATCCGTTTTAAGTCTGGTTTTATCTGGAATTAGTCCGGCAGTCAATTCCGAAATTATTAATAGTCTAAGAGAACACCGATTCTAGTCCGTTCACATCCGGCAGTTGTCCGTCATAAATTTTAAATCAGTTTTAAGTCTGGTTTTATCTGGAATTAGTCCGGCAGTCAATTCTGAAATTAATTATTGTCTAAGTGAAATCCGATTCTAGTCCGTTCACATTCGGCAGTTGTCCGTCATAAATTTTAAATCCGTTTTAAGTCTAGTTTTATCTGGAATTAGCCCGGCAGTCAATTCCGAAATTAATTATTGTCTAAGTGAAATCCGATTCTAGTCCGTTCACATCCGGCAGTTGTCCGTCATAAATTTTAAATCCGTTTTAAGTCTGGTTTTATCTGGAATTAGTCCGGCAGTCAATTCCGAAATTATTAATAGTCTAAGAGAACACCGATTCTAGTCCGTTCACATCCGGCAGTTGTCCGTCATAAATTTTAAATCAGTTTTAAGTCTGGTTTTATCTGGAATTAGTCCGGCAGTCAATTCCGAAATTATTACTAGTCTAAGTGAAATCCGATTCTAGTCCGTTCACATCCGGCAATTGTCCGTCATAAATTTTAAATCCGTTTAAAGTCTGGTTTTATCTGGAATTAGTCCGGCAGTCAATTCCGAAATTATTAATAGTCTAAGAGAACACCGATTCTAGTCCGTTCACATCCGGCAGTTGTCCGTCATAAATTTTTAATCAGTTTTAAGTCTGGTTTTATCTGGAATTAGTCCGGCAGTCAATTCCGAAATTATTACTAGTCTAAGTGAAATCCGATTCTAGTCCGTTCACATCCGGCAGTTGTCCGTCATAAATTTTAAATCAATTTTAAGTCTGGTTTTATCTAGAATTAGTCCGGCAGTCAATTCCAAAATCATTTATAGTCTAAGCAAAATTCGATTCTAGTCTTTTTACATCTGGTAGTTGTCAGGCATGAATTTGAAATCCGTTTCAAGTCTGGTTTAGTCTGAAATTTGTCTTGCAGTCATATATAAAATTATTTATAGTCTGAGCGAACTCCGATTCTAGTCCGTTCACATCCGGCAGTTGTCCGTCATAAATTTTAAATCCGTTTTAAGTCTGGTTTTATCTGGAATTAGTCCGGCAGTCAATTCCGAAATTATTACTAGTCTAAGTGAAATCCGATTCTAGTCCGTTCACATCCGGCAGTTGTCCGTCATAAATTTTAAATCCGTTTTAAGTCTGGTTTTATCTGGAATTAGTTCGGCAGTCAATTCCGAAATTAATTATAGTCTAAGTGAAATACGATTCTAGTCCGTTCACATCCGGCAGTTGTCCGTCATAAATTTTAAATCCGTTTTAAGTCTGGTTTTATCTGGAATTAGTCCGGCAGTCAATTCTGAAATTAATTATTGTCTAAGTGAAATCCGATTCTAGTCCGTTCACATTCGGCAGTTGTCCGTCATAAATTTTAAATCCGTTTTAAGTCTAGTTTTATCTGGAATTAGCCCGGCAGTCAATTCCGAAATTAATTATTGTCTAAGTGAAATCCGATTCTAGTCCGTTCACATCCGGCAGTTGTCCGTCATAAATTTTAAATCCGTTTTAAGTCTGGTTTTATCTGGAATTAGTCCGGCAGTCAATTCTGAAATTAATTATTGTCTAAGTGAAATCCGATTCTAGTCCGTTCACA
This sequence comes from Ganaspis brasiliensis, assembly GCA_037103525.1. Classification (NCBI taxonomy): domain Eukaryota; kingdom Metazoa; phylum Arthropoda; class Insecta; order Hymenoptera; family Figitidae; genus Ganaspis; species Ganaspis brasiliensis. Next base: position 604,857 of record JAZKLR010000053.1, on the reverse strand, counting down.
TTCGGCAGTTGTCTGTCATAAATTTTAAATCCGTTTTAAGTCTAGTTTTATCTGGAATTAGCCCGGCAGTCAATTCCGAAATTAATTATTGTCTAAGTGAAATCCGATTCTAGTCCGTTCACATCCGGCAGTTGTCCGTCATAAATTTTAAATCCGTTTTAAGTCTGGTTTTATCTGGAATTAGTCCGGTAGTCAATTGCGAAATTATTAATAGTCTAAGAGAACACCGATTCTAGTCCGTTCACATCCGGCAGTTGTCCGTCATAAAGTTTAAATCCGTTTTAAGTCTGGTTTTATCTGGAATTAGTCCGGCAGTCAATTGCGAAATTATTTATACTCTAAGTGAAATCCGATTCTAGTCCGTTCACATCCGGCAGTTGTCCGTCATAAATTTTAAATCCGTTTTAAGGCTGGTTTTATCTGGAATTAGTCCGGCAGTCAATTCCGAAATTATTAATAGTCTAAGTGAAATCCGATTCTAGTCCATTCACATCCGGCAGTTCTCCGTCATAAATTTTAAATCCGTTTTAAGTCTGGTTTTATCTGGAATTAGTCCGGCAGTCAATTCTGGAATTATTACTAGTCTAAGTGAAATCCGATTCTAGTCCGTTCACATGCGGCAGTTCTCCGTCATAAAGTTTAAATCCGTTTTAAGTCTGGTTTTATCTGGAATTAGTCCGGCAGTCAATTGCGAAATTATTTATACTCTAAGTGAAATCCGATTCTAGTCCGTTCACATCCGGCAGTTGTCCGTCATAAATTTTAAATCCGTTTTAAGTCTGGTTTTATCTGAAATTAGTCCAGCAGTCAATTCCGAAATCATTTATAGTCTAAGGAAAATCCGATTCTAGTCCGTTTACATCCAGCAGTTGTCCGTCATAAATTTTAAATCCGTTTTAAGTCTGATTTTATCTGGAATTAGTCCGGCAGTCAATTCCGAAATTATTAATAGTCTAAGAGAACACCGATTCTAGTCCGTTCACATCCGGCAGTTGTCCGTCATAAATTTAAAATCAGTTTTAAGTCTGGTTTTATCTGGAATTAGTCCGGCAGTCAATTCCGAAATTATTACTAGTCTAAGTGAAATCCGATTCTAGTCCGTTCACATCCGGCAGTTGTCCGTCATAAATTTTAAATCCGTTTAAAGTCTGGTTTTATCTGGAATTAGTCCGGTAGTCAATTCCGAAATTATTAATAGTCTAAGAGAACACCGATTCTAGTCCGTTCACATCCGGCAGTTGTCCGTCATAAATTTTAAATCAGTTTTAAGTCTGGTTTTATCTGGAATTAGTCCGGCAGTCAATTCTGAAATTATTAATAGTCTAAGTGAAATCCGATTCTAGTCCGTTCACATTCGGCAGTTGTCCGTCATAAATTTTAAATCCGTTTTAAGTCTGGTTTTATCTGGAATTAGTCCGGCAGTCAATTCCGAAATTATTACTAGTCTAAGTGAAATCCGATTCTAGTCCGTTCACATCCGGCAGTTGTCCGTCATAAATTTTAAATCCGTTTTAAGTTTGGTTTTATCTGGAATTAGTTCGGCAGTCAATTCCGAAATTAATTATAGTCTAAGTGAAATCCGATTCTAGTCCGTTCACATCCGGCAGTTGTCCGTCATAAATTTTAAATCCGTTTTAAGTCTGGTTTTATCTGGAATTAGTCCGGCAGTCAATTCTGAAATTAATTATTGTCTAAGTGAAATCCGATTCTAGTCCGTTCACATTCGGCAGTTGTCCGTCATAAATTTTAAATCCGTTTTAAGTCTAGTTTTATCTGGAATTAGCCCGGCAGTCAATTCCGAAATTAATTATTGTCTAAGTGAAATCCGATTCTAGTCCGTTCACATCCGGCAGTTGTCCGTCATAAATTTTAAATCCGTTTTAAGTCTGGTTTTATCTGGAATTAGTCCGGCAGTCAATTCTGAAATTAATTATTGTCTAAGTGAAATCCGATTCTAGTCCGTTCACATTCGGCAGTTGTCCGTCATAAATTTTAAATCCGTTTTAAGTCTAGTTTTATCTGGAATTAGCCCGGCAGTCAATTCCGAAATTAATTATTGTCTAAGTGAAATCCGATTCTAGTCCGTTCACATCCGGCAGTTGTCCGTCATAAATTTTAAATCCGTTTTAAGTCTGGTTTTATCTGGAATTAGTCCGATAGTCAATTCCGAAATTATTAATAGTCTAAGAGAACACCGATTCTAGTCCGTTCACATCCGGCAGTTGTCCGTCATAAATTTTAAATCCGTTTTAAGTCTGGTTTTATCTGAAATTAGTTCGGCAGTCAATTCTGGAATTATTACTAGTCTAAGTGAAATCCGATTCTAGTCCGTTCACATGCGGCAGTTCTCCGTCATAAAGTTTAAATCCGTTTTAAGTCTGGTTTTATCTGGAATTAGTCCGGCAGTCAATTGCGAAATTATTTATACTCTAAGTGAAATCCGATTCTAGTCCGTTCACATCCGGCAGTTGTCCGTCATAAATTTTAAATCCGTTTTAAGGCTGGTTTTATCTGGAATTAGTCCGGCAGTCAATTCCGAAATTATTAATAGTCTAAGTAAAATCCGATTCTAGTCCATTCTCATCCGGCAGTTCTCCGTCATAAATTTTAAATCCGTTTTAAGTCTGGTTTTATCTGGAATTAGTCCGGCAGTCAATTCTGGAATTATTACTAGTCTAAGTGAAATCCGATTCTAGTCCGTTCACATGCGGCAGTTCTCCGTCATAAAGTTTAAATCCGTTTTAAGTCTGGTTTTATCTGGAATTAGTCCGGCAGTCAATTGCGAAATTATTTATACTCTAAGTGAAATCCGATTCTAGTCCGTTCACATCCGGCAGTTGTCCGTCATAAATTTTAAATCCGTTTTAAGTCTGGTTTTATCTGAAATTAGTCCAGCAGTCAATTCCGAAATCATTTATAGTCTAAGGAAAATCCGATTCTAGTCCGTTTACATCCAGCAGTTGTCCGTCATAAATTTTAAATCCGTTTTAAGTCTGATTTTATCTGGAATTAGTCCGGCAGTCAATTCCGAAATTATTAATAGTCTAAGAGAACACCGATTCTAGTCCGTTCACATCCGGCAGTTGTCCGTCATAAATTTTAAATCAGTTTTAAGTCTGGTTTTATCTGGAATTAGTCCGGCAGTCAATTCCGAAATTATTACTAGTCTAAGTGAAATCCGATTCTAGTCCGTTCACATCCGGCAGTTGTCCGTCATAAATTTTAAATCCGTTTAAAGTCTGGTTTTATCTGGAATTAGTCCGGTAGTCAATTCCGAAATTATTAATAGTCTAAGAGAACACCGATTCTAGTCCGTTCACATCCGGCAGTTGTCCGTCATAAATTTTAAATCAGTTTTAAGTCTGGTTTTATCTGGAATTAGTCCGGCAGTCAATTCCGAAATTATTAATAGTCTAAGAGAACACCGATTCTAGTCCGTTCACATCCGGCAGTTGTCCGTCATAAATTTTAAATCAGTTTTAAGTCTGGTTTTATCTGGAATTAGTCCGGCAGTCAATTCCGAAATTAATTATAGTCTAAGTGAAATCCGATTCTAGTCCGTTCACATCCGGCAGTTGTCCGTCATAAATTTTAAATCCGTTTTAAGTCTGGTTTTATCTGGAATTAGTCCGGCAGTCAATTCTGAAATTAATTATTGTCTAAGTGAAATCCGATTCTAGTCCGTTCACATTCGGCAGTTGTCCGTCATAAATTTTAAATCCGTTTTAAGTCTAGTTTTATCTGGAATTAGCCCGGCAGTCAATTCCGAAATTAATTATTGTCTAAGTGAAATCCGATTCTAGTCCGTTCACATCCGGCAGTTGTCCGTCATAAATTTTAAATCCGTTTTAAGTCTGGTTTTATCTGGAATTAGTCCGGCAGTCAATTCTGAAATTAATTATTGTCTAAGTGAAATCCGATTCTAGTCCGTTCACATTCGGCAGTTGTCCGTCATAAATTTTAAATCCGTTTTAAGTCTAGTTTTATCTGGAATTAGCCCGGCAGTCAATTCCGAAATTAATTATTGTCTAAGTGAAATCCGATTCTAGTCCGTTCACATCCGGCAGTTGTCCGTCATAAATTTTAAATCCGTTTTAAGTCTGGTTTTATCTGGAATTAGTCCGATAGTCAATTCCGAAATTATTAATAGTCTAAGAGAACACCGATTCTAGTCCGTTCACATCCGGCAGTTGTCCGTCATAAATTTTAAATCCGTTTTAAGTCTGGTTTTATCTGAAATTAGTTCGGCAGTCAATTCTGGAATTATTACTAGTCTAAGTGAAATCCGATTCTAGTCCGTTCACATGCGGCAGTTCTCCGTCATAAAGTTTAAATCCGTTTTAAGTCTGGTTTTATCTGGAATTAGTCCGGCAGTCAATTGCGAAATTATTTATACTCTAAGTGAAATCCGATTCTAGTCCGTTCACATCCGGCAGTTGTCCGTCATAAATTTTAAATCCGTTTTAAGGCTGGTTTTATCTGGAATTAGTCCGGCAGTCAATTCCGAAATTATTAATAGTCTAAGTAAAATCCGATTCTAGTCCATTCTCATCCGGCAGTTCTCCGTCATAAATTTTAAATCCGTTTTAAGTCTGGTTTTATCTGGAATTAGTCCGGCAGTCAATTCTGGAATTATTACTAGTCTAAGTGAAATCCGATTCTAGTCCGTTCACATGCGGCAGTTCTCCGTCATAAAGTTTAAATCCGTTTTAAGTCTGGTTTTATCTGGAATTAGTCCGGCAGTCAATTGCGAAATTATTTATACTCTAAGTGAAATCCGATTCTAGTCCGTTCACATCCGGCAGTTGTCCGTCATAAATTTTAAATCCGTTTTAAGTCTGGTTTTATCTGAAATTAGTCCAGCAGTCAATTCCGAAATCATTTATAGTCTAAGGAAAATCCGATTCTAGTCCGTTCACATCCAGCAGTTGTCCGTCATAAATTTTAAATCCGTTTTAAGTCTGATTTTATCTGGAATTAGTCCGGCAGTCAATTCCAAAATTATTAATAGTCTAAGAGAACACCGATTCTAGTCCGTTCACATCCGGCAGTTGTCCGTCATAAATTTTAAATCAGTTTTAAGTCTGGTTTTATCTGGAATTAGTCCGGCAGTCAATTCCGAAATTATTACTAGTCTAAGTGAAATCCGATTCTAGTCCGTTCACATCCGGCAGTTGTCCGTCATCAATTTTAAATCCGTTTAAAGTCTGGTTTTATCTGGAATTAGTCCGGTAGTCAATTCCGAAATTATTAATAGTCTAAGAGAACACCGATTCTAGTCCGTTCACATCCGGCAGTTGTCCGTCATAAATTTTAAATCAGTTTTAAGTCTGGTTTTATCTGGAATTAGTCCGGCAGTCAATTCTGAAATTATTAATAGTCTAAGTGAAATCCGATTCTAGTCCGTTCACATCCGGCAGTTCTCCGTCATAAATTTTAAATCCGTTTTAAGTCTGGTTTTATCTGGAATTAGTTCGGCAGTCAATTCCGAAATTAATTATAGTATAAGTGAAATCCGATTCTAGTCCGTTCACATCCGGCAGTTGTCCGTCATAAATTTTAAATCCGTTTTAAGTCTGGTTTTATCTGGAATTAGTCCGGCAGTCAATTCCGAAATTAATTATTGTCTAAGTGAAATCCGATTCTAGTCCGTTCACATTCGGCAGTTGTCCGTCATAAATTTTAAATCCGTTTTAAGTCTAGTTTTATCTGGAATTAGTCCGGCAGTCAATTCCGAAATTAATTATAGTCTAAGTGAAATCCGATTCTAGTCCGTTCACATCTGGTAGTTGTCCGGCATGAATTTGATATCCGTTTCAAGTCTGGTTTAGTCTGAAATTTGTCTAGCAGTCATATATAAAATTATTTATAGTCTAAGTGGACTCCGATTCTAGTCCGTTCACATCCGGCAGTTGTCCGTCATAAATTTTAAATCCGTTTTAAGTCTGGTTTTATCTGGAATTAGTCCGGCAGTCAATTCCGAAATTATTACTAGTCTAAGTGAAATCCGATTCTAGTCCGTTCACATCCGGCAGTTGTCCGTCATAAATTTTAAATCCGTTTAAAGTCTGGTTTTATCTGGAATTAGTTCGGCAGTCAATTCCGAAATTATTTATAGTCTAAGTGAAATCCGATTCTAGTCCGTTCACATCCGGCAGTTGTCCGTCATAAATTTTAAATCAATTTTAAGTCTGGTTTTATCTGGAATTAGTCCGGCAGTCAATTCCAAAATCATTTATAGTCTAAGTAAAATTCGATTCTAGTCTTTTTACATCTGGTAGTTGTCAGGCATGAATTTGAAATCCGTTTCAAGTCTGGTTTAGTCTGAAATTTGTCTTGCAGTCATATATAAGATTATTTATAGTCTGAGCGAACTCCGATTCTAGTCCGTTCACATCCGGCAGTTGTCCGTCATAAATTTTAAATCCGTTTTAAGTCTGGTTTTATCTGGAATTAGTCCGGCAGTCAATTCCGAAATTATTACTAGTCTAAGTGAAATCCGATTCTAGTCCGTTCACATCCGGCAGTTGTCCGTCATAAATTTTAAATCCGTTTTAAGTCTAGTTTTATCTGGAATTAGTTCGGCAGTCAATTCCGAAATTAATTATAGTCTAAGTGAAATCCGATTCTAGTCCGTTCACATCCGGCAGTTGTCCGTCATAAATTTTAAATCCGTTTTAAGTCTGGTTTTATCTTGAATTAGTCCGGCAGTCAATTCTGAAATTAATTATTGTCTAAGTGAAATCCGATTCTAGTCCGTTCACATTCGGCAGTTGTCCGTCATAAATTTTAAATCCGTTTTAAGTCTAGTTTTATCTGGAATAAGCCCGGCAGTCAATTCCGAAATTAATTATTGTCTAAGTGAAATCCGATTCTAGTCCGTTCACATCCGGCAGTTGTCCGTCATAAATTTTAAATCCGTTTTAAGTCTGGTTTTATCTGGAATTAGTCCGGTAGTCAATTCCGAAATTATTAATAGTCTAAGAGAACACCGATTCTAGTCCGTTCACATCCGGCAGTTGTCCGTCATAAATTTTAAATCAGTTTTAAGTCTGGTTTTATCTGGAATTAGTCCGGCAGTCAATTCCGAAATTATTAATAGTATAAGTGAAATCCGATTCTAGTCCGTTCACATCCGGCAGTTGTCCGTCATAAATTTTAAATCCGTTTTAAGTCTGGTTTTATCTGGAATTAGTCCGGCAGTCAATTCCGAAATCATTTATAGTCTAAGGAAAATCCGATTCTAGTCTCTTTACATCTGGTAGTTGTCCGGCATGAATTTGATATCCGTTTCAAGTCTGGTTTAGTCTGAAATTTGTCTGGCAGTCATATATAAAATTGTTTATAGTCTGAGTGAACTCCGATTCTAGTCCGTTCACATCCGGCAGTTGTCCGTCATAAATTGTAAATTCATTTTAAGTCTGGGTTTATCTGTAATTAGTCCGGCTGTCAATTCCGAAATTAATTATAGTCTAAGTGAAATCCGATTCTAGTCCGTTCACATCCGGCAGTTGTCCGTCATAAATTTTAAATCCGTTTTAAGTCTGGTTTTATCTGAAATTAGTCCGGCAGTCAATTCCGAAATTATTTATAGTCTAAGTGAAATCCGATTCTAGTCCGTTCACATTCGGCAGTTGTCCGTCATAAATTTTAAATCCGTTTTAAGTCTAGTTTTATCTGGAATTAGCCCGGCAGTCAATTCCGAAATTAATTATTGTCTAAGTGAAATCCGATTCTAGTCCGTTCACATCCGGCAGTTGTCCGTCATAAATTTTAAATCCGTTTTAAGTCTGGTTTTATCTGGAATTAGTCCGGCAGTCAATTCTGAAATTAATTATTGTCTAAGTGAAATCCGATTCTAGTCCGTTCACATTCGGCAGTTGTCCGTCATAAATTTTAAATCCGTTTTAAGTCTAGTTTTATCTGGAATTAGCCCGGCAGTCAATTCCGAAATTAATTATTGTCTAAGTGAAATCCGATTCTAGTCCGTTCACATCCGGCAGTTGTCCGTCATAAATTTTAAATCCGTTTTAAGTCTGGTTTTATCTGGAATTAGTCCGATAGTCAATTCCGAAATTATTAATAGTCTAAGAGAACACCGATTCTAGTCCGTTCACATCCGGCAGTTGTCCGTCATAAATTTTAAATCCGTTTTAAGTCTGGTTTTATCTGAAATTAGTTCGGCAGTCAATTCTGGAATTATTACTAGTCTAAGTGAAATCCGATTCTAGTCCGTTCACATGCGGCAGTTCTCCGTCATAAAGTTTAAATCCGTTTTAAGTCTGGTTTTATCTGGAATTAGTCCGGCAGTCAATTGCGAAATTATTTATACTCTAAGTGAAATCCGATTCTAGTCCGTTCACATCCGGCAGTTGTCCGTCATAAATTTTAAATCCGTTTTAAGGCTGGTTTTATCTGGAATTAGTCCGGCAGTCAATTCCGAAATTATTAATAGTCTAAGTGAAATCCGATTCTAGTCCATTCACATCCGGCAGTTCTCCGTCATAAATTTTAAATCCGTTTTAAGTCTGGTTTTATCTGGAATTAGTCCGGCAGTCAATTCTGGAATTATTACTAGTCTAAGTGAAATCCGATTCTAGTCCGTTCACATGCGGCAGTTCTCCGTCATAAAGTTTAAATCCGTTTTAAGTCTGGTTTTATCTGGAATTAGTCCGGCAGTCAATTCCGAAATTATTAATAGTATAAGTGAAATCCGATTCTAGTCCGTTCACATCCGGCAGTTGTCCGTCATAAATTTTAAATCCGTTTTAAGTCTGGTTTTATCTGGAATTAGTCCGGCAGTCAATTCCGAAATTATTAATAGTCTAAGAGAACACCGATTCTAGTCCGTTCACATCCGGCAGTTGTCCGTCATAAATTTTAAATCAGTTTTAAGTCTGGTTTTATCTGGAATTAGTCCGGCAGTCAATTCCGAAATTATTACTAGTCTAAGTGAAATCCGATTCTAGTCCGTTCACATCCGGCAGTTGTCCGTCATCAATTTTAAATCCGTTTAAAGTCTGGTTTTATCTGGAATTAGTCCGGTAGTCAATTCCGAAATTATTAATAGTCTAAGAGAACACCGATTCTAGTCCGTTCACATCCGGCAGTTGTCCGTCATAAATTTTAAATCAGTTTTAAGTCTGGTTTTATCGGGAATTAGTCCGGCAGTCAATTCTGAAATTATTATAAGTCTTAGTGAAATCCGATTCTAGTCCGTTCACATCCGGCAGTTCTCCGTCATAAATTTTAAATCCGTTTTAAGTCTGGTTTTATCTGGAATTAGTTCGGCAGTCAATTCCGAAATTAATTATAGTATAAGTGAAATCCGATTCTAGTCCGTTCACATCCGGCAGTTGTCCGTCATAAATTTTAAATCCGTTTTAAGTCTGGTTTTATCTGGAATTAGTCCGGCAGTCAATTCCGAAATTAATTATTGTCTAAGTGAAATCCGATTCTAGTCCGTTCACATTCGGCAGTTGTCCGTCATAAATTTTAAATCCGTTTTAAGTCTAGTTTTATCTGGAATTAGTCCGGCAGTCAATTCCGAAATTAATTATAGTCTAAGTGAAATCCGATTCTAGTCCGTTCACATCCGGCAGTTGTCCGTCATAAATTTTAAATCCGTTTTAAGTCTGGTTTTATCTGGAATTAGTCCGGCAGTCAATTCCGAAATTAATTATTGTCTAAGTGAAATCCGATTCTAGTCCGTTCACATTCGGCAGTTGTCCGTCATAAATTTTAAATCCGTTTTAAGTCTAGTTTTATCTGGAATTAGTCCAAGAGTCAATTCCGAAATTAATTATAGTCTAAGTGAAATCCGATTCTAGTCCGTTCACATCTGGTAGTTGTCCGGCATGAATTTGATATCCGTTTCAAGTCTGGTTTAGTCTGAAATTTGTCTAGCAGTCATATATAAAATTATTTATAGTCTAAGTGGACTCCGATTCTAGTCCGTTCACATCCGGCAGTTGTCCGTCATAAATTTTAAATCCGTTTTAAGTCTGGTTTTATCTGGAATTAGTCCGGCAGTCAATTCCGAAATTATTACTAGTCTAAGTGAAATCCGATTCTAGTCCGTTCACATCCGGCAGTTGTCCGTCATAAATTTTAAATCCGTTTAAAGTCTGGTTTTATCTGGAATTAGTTCGGCAGTCAATTCCGAAATTATTTATAGTCTAAGTGAAATCCGATTCTAGTCCGTTCACATCCGGCAGTTGTCCGTCATAAATTTTAAATCAATTTTAAGTCTGGTTTTATCTGGAATTAGTCCGGCAGTCAATTCCAAAATCATTTATAGTCTAAGTAAAATTCGATTCTAGTCTTTTTACATCTGGTAGTTGTCAGGCATGAATTTGAAATCCGTTTCAAGTCTGGTTTAGTCTGAAATTTGTCTTGCAGTCATATATAAGATTATTTATAGTCTGAGCGAACTCCGATTCTAGTCCGTTCACATCCGGCAGTTGTCCGTCATAAATTTTAAATCCGTTTTAAGTCTGGTTTTATCTGGAATTAGTCCGGCAGTCAATTCCGAAATTATTACTAGTCTAAGTGAAATCCGATTCTAGTCCGTTCACATCCGGCAGTTGTCCGTCATAAATTTTAAATCCGTTTTAAGTCTGGTTTTATCTGGAATTAGTTCGGCAGTCAATTCCGAAATTAATTATAGTCTAAGTGAAATCCGATTCTAGTCCGTTCACATCCGGCAGTTGTCCGTCATAAATTTTAAATCCGTTTTAAGTCTGGTTTTATCTTGAATTAGTCCGGCAGTCAATTCTGAAATTAATTATTGTCTAAGTGAAATCCGATTCTAGTCCGTTCACATTCGGCAGTTGTCCGTCATAAATTTTAAATCCGTTTTAAGTCTAGTTTTATCTGGAATTAGCCCGGCAGTCAATTCCGAAATTAATTATTGTCTAAGTGAAATCCGATTCTAGTCCGTTCACATCCGGCAGTTGTCCGTCATAAATTTTAAATCCGTTTTAAGTCTGGTTTTATCTGGAATTAGTCCGGTAGTCAATTCCGAAATTATTAATAGTCTAAGAGAACACCGATTCTAGTCCGTTCACATCCGGCAGTTGTCCGTCATAAATTTTAAATCAGTTTTAAGTCTGGTTTTATCTGGAATTAGTCCGGCAGTCAATTCCGAAATTATTAATAGTATAAGTGAAATCCGATTCTAGTCCGTTCACATCCGGCAGTTGTCCGTCATAAATTTTAAATCCGTTTTAAGTCTGGTTTTATCTGGAATTAGTCCGGCAGTCAATTCCGAAATCATTTATAGTCTAAGGAAAATCCGATTCTAGTCTCTTTACATCTGGTAGTTGTCCGGCATGAATTTGATATCCGTTTCAAGTCTGGTTTAGTCTGAAATTTGTCTGGCAGTCATATATAAAATTGTTTATAGTCTGAGTGAACTCCGATTCTAGTCCGTTCACATCCGGCAGTTGTCCGTCATAAATTGTAAATTCATTTTAAGTCTGGGTTTATCTGTAATTAGTCCGGCTGTCAATTCCGAAATTAATTATAGTCTAAGTGAAATCCGATTCTAGTCCGTTCACATCCGGCAGTTGTCCGTCATAAATTTTAAATCCGTTTTAAGTCTGGTTTTATCTGAAATTAGTCCGGCAGTCAATTCCGAAATCATTTATAGTCTAAGGAAAATCCGATTCTAGTCTCTTTACATCTGGTAGTTGTCCGGCATGAATTTGATATCCGTTTCAAGTCTGGTTTAGTCTGAAATTTGTCTGGCAGTCATATATAAAATTGTTTATAGTCTGAGTGAACTCCGATTCTAGTCCGTTCACATCCGGCAGTTGTCCGTCATAAATTGTAAATTCATTTTAAGTCTGGGTTTATCTGTAATTAGTCCGGCTGTCAATTCCGAAATTATTTATAGTCATCCTATTTTCCCCTCCCCTTTCGCTCACCTCCGGATTCCGGTGATTTTGGAGATTCATTGATTTTGTATTTTTCTTAGAACATGCGGAACATTTAATTGTATTTTATATGCTAGTTTTCTGTTATTTAATTCTGACTGAAAGCCGTAAAATTTCTGCAAAAGCATTTATTTTCTATTAGTAGCGAGTTGATCTAATTAAGGAAATTAGGAATCTGAATTGTTTTTATAATTCGCTAATGTTTATTGAATGGTGACATCTAAAAAGATTTGCAATGGAGCTTAGAAAAATAGAAAATTTTATTGCTTTTAATTATAGAGAGTCGGAAAATAGTTGCATTAAAAATAATTTAATTTCTGAATGATTTTCTATTACTTTCTCTTTAAAAGAACAATTTAATGAGGTAACCGTTGAAAATAAAATAATAGAAACTAATTCAAAATCTGAATTATTTTTAATGCACTATTATTCGACCTCCTATTTGAAAGCAATAGAATTTACAATTTATCTGAAATCCATTGCTAACCGTTTTAGTTGTCTTCATCGAAGAAATATTTTTGCATTAAAATCAATTAAGATTCTGAATTTTCGTCACTTGAATTTGCTTGCTGCATTTTCTAAGAACATCTCCATCTTTTTATCTATTTTCCATTTCTCCCTTTTTACCGGAATACGGAAAAAGTCTGGCATATCTTTTACAATCCAGAAAGAGTCAAGTGAATAGCAAGGAGTCCGGTGAAGTTTGGGTATAATCCAGTACTAGTTTTTAGATCCAGAAAGAGTCCTATTTAGTGAAAAAATATTCCTGCATTCTTTTTTCGATCCGGAAAGAAGCCAGACAAATATTCTTGAGGACGTTTAGCCATGTCGTGATGTGTCGTTTTGTTACGGTCCGGTGTAAAATCTAGACGTAACGGAGACAGGGATCTAATTGAACTGGCGTAGTACTGGTGCAGTACTGGCGTAGTACTCGCAGCACTGGTGCAGTACTGGCGTAGTACTCACAGCACTGGTGCGGTACTGGCGCAGTACTCGCAGCACTGGTGCGGCACTGGCGCAGTACTCACAGCACTGGGGCGGCACTGGCGTAGTACTCGTAGCACTGGTGCGGTACTGGCGTAGTACTCGCAGCACTTGGGCGGCACTGCTTTAGTACTGGGGTAGCCCGAGTGCAGTACTGGCGTGATACAGGGCAGTACGAGTGGTTTCTATTTTTGTATTTTTGTTTTTTTTGTTTTTGGTTGGAGAGGCAAGGAAGGACTTGAGGATGATAAGAGAAAAAGTTTTATTTATTAAAAGAAAAACGATTTTATACAAGTCGGTAGGAAGAACAAAGTTAATGTCGTCGAGACCGGATTCGGTTGACCACTCGTCGATACTTCAACTGGTTGAAGTCGAGAAGCGGTTTCGGTGCAATGATAGGGCGCGCAGGCCCCTGAATGAAGGCCGGGTTGTCGTGACAAGGTTTCCCGTGAGGACGTAAGGGTTGCGTCCGTTGGCGTCCGTAACCGGGTACGACCGGGACCGATTGATCTCGTCGTGGTATGAAGGCTGGCGGGTGCTGTTGCAGTGGTTGCCCCCTACCGGCAGGTGTAGGGGGGGGCAATACGAGTAGAGCTGCAGGGGGGAAAACCGGGTGGTTTTCCTTGTCGGCCGGAGGCTCCTCGATTTCGTGGCTGAACGTCTCGTCGGGGTGAAGTTCCAGACTGTCGTCTGACATATGCAGGTCCTCTTCCAGGGAGTGAGGCCCACTTGTGTCGGTGTGATTGTCGGGTACGGCGGTTGAGGAGCCGTTGGTCCCAGTGAAATAACCAGGGAAATTCTGGTCCACTGGTTGCCGGATGGGGGTTAACTTCAGGCGTGGTGACGGTGCCTCGTACCCCAGAGCATCTAATTGGGCGACTAACTCCTGCGTGGAATTTGCCCCGTCGTGGAAACTGGGACACGGAAGCAGAGGTCTCAGGACAGAGTTGGCGGGGGTGCTGGGAGCCGAGTCTCGTACAGGACTCTGTCTGGGGGTCGACGTGCAGATAGGTCCGCTTGTCAGCGGGACCGAAACCGGCACAATGGGTGGCTCCGGAAGCGGGAACTGAAGCGCCAATTGTACCGCCGGAGAGCCCGATTGACGTAGGTACTCCCGGGCTGCTCGGATCCAAGCTCGATTTTCAGCAGTCCTTTTTTGGGCGCGTTTTCGGTCTCGGTTCCTCTGGCCCTCAGTTTTGGGCTTCTTGGTGGCGACTGGGGTCATCTGTAACAGGAGACATGTTAAGTGAAAAGACCCACTCAATGGTTTGCTTAAAGACGGCGCTGTGCACTCCGTGAGAGGGAAAGAGAAAGAATTCCCAGCGGTGCGTCTACAGGCAAGGCCTTACGCTCCGTGGGAGAGAGAGAGAGAGAAAAAAAACAGTGAGAGAGAGAGAGAGGCCCTCTCAGTGGTGTGCATTCGGGCAAAGCCCGCACTCCGTGAGAGAGAGAGAGAGAGAAAGAAAACAGCGAGATAGAGAGAGAGGCCCTCTCAGTGGTGTGCATTCGGGCGAAGCCCGCACTCCGTGAGAGAGAGAGAGAAAGAAAACAGCGAGACTGAGAGAGAGGTCCTCTCAGTGGTGTGCATTCAGGCAAAGCCCACACTCCGTGAGAGGGAGAGAGAAAGAAAACGGCGAGATAGAGAGAGAGGTCCTCTCAGTGGTGTGCATTCGGACAAAGCCCGCACTCCGTGAGAGGGAGAGAGAAGGAAAACAGCAAGGCAGAGAGAGAGATCCTCTCAGTGGTGTGCATCCAGGCGAGGCCCGCACTCTGTGAGAGGGAGAGAGAAAGAAAACAACGGGAAAGAGAGAGAAAGAGTTCCCCCCAGCGGTGCGCCTGTAGGCAGGGCCTTACGCTCCGTGAGAGAGAGAGAGAGAGAAGGAGGGGGCATGCAAATTCGAGCAACGGAGAGAACAGAAGAGAGAGATAGGTGGTTGATGGGTACTTACGGTGGGAGTAAAAACAAGCAGATATTGGTTAAGAGACACTTTATTTGACAGACGACTTGTCGAGTTGACGAGCCGGAACAGAGTGTATCTGACAACCCTGAAGGGCCGGTTTATATAGGAAAATTCTCTATGCAAAAAAAATTTGCCTTGAGAATTTCCCTTTCCCGAGCCCCAAGCGTCTGGAAGCTTCTAGAAGGTTCTAGTAGATTCTAGAAACTTCCAGCTTCTTTCCAAGGCGTCAGTCCAAATTCATTGTTAATACAAATAATAATAACAATAATAACATTAATACTAATAATAATAATACTAATAATAATAACACTAATAATAACAATAGTAATAACATTAATACTAATAAAAAAAAAGAACAAAAAAACACAAAAAAAAAAAAAGAAAATAAATTAATAAAGCGAATATACAAACGAAGATTGTCGTATATGTCTCTTATAACAATGTTGATTGCGAAATATTGCTATTATATTATATAATAATGATTATTGTAATTATACATCTATAATAAATTATTATTATTACTATATAATAAAGGCGGCGTCGAATTATAAATAGAAGATTAATCGGTAAATGAAAGTTGAGTCGTAATGAGAAAATATACGATGAAGATGCAACTTTATATTATATTGTAACCTAATATCTAACTATTATTACCAAATCACGTGTTTTTATCGAGACGGTGGAAAAAAATGTTAAGAACTCTAAAAAAATTGTAATACCGCTTCTTGACGTTTTCATTATTGTATCTGCATTCGCACGATTTATTTATAAATAAATGATATTAAGAACAAAAAAAAAAAAAAAAAAAAAACGGAATCTCTGTGATATTTGGTGCTATCCGCTACCAGATATCACAGAAACGCTTGATCGATTTGGTCAAGTCCTTAGTTGCCCTTTCCCAAACATCGTGGAAATACTTGGTTTGTTAGGCCGAGTGTTTATAGGGCATCTAAGGTGGGGTTGCTGGACCTCAACCGGGCGCGTCCCCAGGTGGCGGATAAGGGGATCCTTCTAGATATGGGTGGTATCGGGGAAATGAAATACCCGACGCGGACCATAACCAGATAGGGCTTGACACCTGAAATAATTGTCAACCCTGTGATGGGTTAACCACCCCCACAGGGTAACTTGCGGTTACGACAACTGTAACGCGCAGTGCCACCCACAATAGGTCTCTTTCGGATGGAGACCTGGGTTCAGTTGGGAGTGGCAATAGGATAGAACCCAGGCGACGACCAGGCTACGCCCGTGGACAAGCTCGTGAGCGTCTACGATGGACTGAGGAGATGAAGAGAGATGCCATCTTATGTTGGCGAAACTCTTCTCCTGACCGTAGAGGAATAATGAAGAGATGTTATGAGCGATGGATCACTATGTATCCCCAATACGCTCAAATAACATCTCAGAATCTAAGAGATCAGATATCCTCTCGGTTGGGTAGGGGATATGAAGCTCTCCTTCAAGAAGATCGAGACCCCGTAGAGAACAGACGATCAGTTCTCACAACACAACAAATGGTCGAGCATAGTAATGTGGGCGCAAGAGAAACCAAAATTCATCACAAGGTTTCCATTAAAATGGACAAATTGACAGCGGCGAACAGAGAACTTTCGGACCTTTCAGAAGATGTAGACCTCTGGACATTGAACTGTGCAGTTTATGAAAAGGCGGTTTCTTTGCTTCGCGAAAGCAACAGAAAATCTGTTTCTGAGCGCATTGCAAGAACAAAACAACGAATTAAACAGGTACAGTTCAAGATTGAGGTGGCCAGACGGATGGCTTCTCAATTGCAGAGTGTGATTGCATATCTAGCAAAAAATAGAGCATTTACTCCTAGAGTTTTGGGCATAGCCCAATCTCTAAAAAGATTGCATCATACTCTCAAGAAGTCTAAGCTGCAGAATATCAAGCAGCATTGGATTGAGAAGATACGTACTCTTGTAATTATAAGAGAACAATTAGAACGGCGTGTAAAATGGATAGAGCAAAATAACACTTTTGCTATCAATCCGTCCCGCCTGTTCCCAGTACCTTCTCCAACCGTTGAAAAGCCACCTAGTCGTGAAGAGGTTGAAAACTTCTGGAAGAACATCTACGAAACCACATGTTCTCTAAACGATCAAGATGCATCTATACCACTCTTTCGTAGCTTCTGTCATCGGCAGGGGCTTGAACACCCTATGGAAGAGTGCTCACGAATCACTGAGGAGGAAGTGAGAAATGTAGTTGCTAAAACTAAGAACTATTCAGCACCCGGTCCAGACAAGATTAATAATCTATGGTGGAAGAAGTTCACTTTTACCCACCAACATTTGGCCCGTATATTTTCTAGCTTTCTTAACGGAGAAGATCACGTACCTCAGTGGTTGGTTGAAGGAAGAACGGTACTTCTACCAAAATCAGGAAATTTGTCTAATCCAATGAATTATAGACCAATAGCTTGTCTTAACACCTGTTACAAGCTATTCACTGGTATCCTCAAAGAGAGGATATTAACATCCATAGAGCCAGTGTGAAGTGCAATAGGTGAACAGCGAGGGTGTAAGAGAGGCCTAGCAGGTTGTAGGGATAACCTACTGATAGATAGGTGCGTGACCCAAGATTCGATATTTTATCGGCGCAACCTGTCAATGGCTTGGATTGATTACCGTAAAGCATTCGACTCTACGAGTCACGAATTGATTATCAAGCTTCTTGAATGCTTACAGGTACATCCAAACATTGTGAGATGCTTGAAAGATCTAATGCTCAAGTGGAGGACAAGGTTTGTTATAACATCGAACAAACAACAGGTGAATACTAACATCGTCACCAATAAAAGAGGAGTTTTTCAAGGAGACTCACTCAGTCCTCTACTTTTTTGCATCTCCCTCTTGCCTCTGTCTATTGTTCTTCGAGAAAAGCACTCTGGATACATGTGTGGCAAACCAAAAAATAGAGTATATAAGATCAACCACCTTTTTTATATGGATGATCTTAAGCTCTATACCTCCAGTAAGGAGGCACTTAATATCTTAGTGTTTGCAGTAGCTGTGTCTTCCAGAGCTATAGGTATGTCTTTTGGATTGGACAAATGTGCCGTGATTCATCTAAATAGAGGAAGACGAGAAACATCGGATTTACAAAGTAACTCTGAGGACCTTCAGCTCATCGGTGGCAACACCATACAACATCTTGGTGTAGGGGATGCTTACACATATCTTGGGATTCCACAATCGGAGACTCAGGATGTTTGTAAGCTTAAAGATCATCTCCAAAAGAAATATCGAGGTCTTCTTAGAAAAATTTGGTCATCTGAATTATCTGGGAAGAATAAGATACAAGCCACAAATACATTAGCCATTCCTTTACTTCTCTATACATTTGGAGCTGTTCAGTGGAATGTGGATGACCTGAAGTTACTAGATAGAGAGACACGTAGGATGATGTCAATACATCGATGTCATCACCCAAGGTCTTCTGTACCTCGAATTTACCTTCCACGCGATCAGGGAGGGAGAGGTCTACTTATTGTAGAGTGTCTTCATCGCCGTATTGTATTGGCTGCGGCGTGTTCGGTGATGAACAGTAATGATCCTCTTATGCAATTTGTCCACCATCATGAAATTGCAGATAATGGGGCATTTTTATACAAAGCGGCAAACAGAGCGGCAGATGAACTTAGTCTTCCGTTTGATACCAGCGATACAGAACAGGGATTGGCATCATTAACACCTTTGATGCTTAAAAGACAAGTGAAGCAGGCTGAACATGTACTTCTATTGGAGCAACATGTTAGGAAGCCTCTTCATGGGCAATTCTATAAGATTCTTAGGGAGATGGAGTTGTCTAAGGATCTGTCTTTTAGACTTCTGAAATCTGCTGGTTTAAGATCGGAGACTGAGGGATTTTTATTTGCTTGCCAAGATGGTGTTATCAATACCTTATATTATCACAGTAAGGTCATGCAGATACCTGTCGACAATTACAACTGTCGAGCATGTAAACAATATCCGGAAACACTTACTCACATTCTTAGTGCGTGTCCGACGTATGCATGTTCCAGGTATATTGAAAGACACAATGCTGGACTTAGGGTATTGTATTACCATCTTCGACACCAATATGGTGTAGATAAGGAACCTGTCTTGCCATACGCCCAAGAGGATCAGGAGGCTGTTGTGGAGAATGAGAATTGCAGAATCTACTGGAATTTTTCGTTTTCTACCACTCATCGTATCAGTGCTACTAAGCCTGATATAGTACTCCAGGATCATAAAGGTAAGATCATCTGCGTGATTGAGTTTTCGGCTCCTGCCGAGGGCAATATCGCTCAGAAGGAGGATGAGAAACGGCAAAAGTATCAAGACCTGCTGTTCGAATTGAGGAGAATACACAGAGGCTATAAAGTCCATTTAGTTGTCCTTATTCTCGGCTGTCTAGGGGGGATGAGAGCTTCATTTGTTAGCCAGCTTCAAAGAGTTCCAACCTGCGAGCGTCAAGCTGACGCATTGGCAGGTCGAATGCAGAAGGCAGTTCTGCTGAGCTCTCTTCATCTGGTCAGGCAGCACTGTTCTTCATAATATAACATCACGAAGGTAGCTCTAAAAAAACATCCAATAGCGTTCCTGGCCACCGCGTAAGAACAACAGCGGCAACGGACAGGAACACCTACAGAACAGTGAACTGAAAACACCTCGAGCAAAGGAATCGCGCTATTGCCTACCTTTCAGGACGGAAGGAGCAAAAGCGGATTAAAATACGTAAGGCAAGAATGGGAGAGGTTGTTTTAGTGAGGTATTACCACAGCATGTGGCCGAGTCCCACACGAACAAGTGCGTAAATGCATTTTTTCCTCTCCTAAACTTGTTTTGTAAAAAAAAAAAAAAAAAAAGAATAATAGTAATAATATTAATAATAATAATAATAATAATAATAGAAGTTGCAAATAATGGGGCATTTTTATATCAAGCGGCAAATAGAGCGGCAAAGGAACTTAATCTTCGATTTGATACAAATAATACCGAACATGGAATAGCGTCATTACCACCTTTGATGCTCAAAAAACATGTAAAGAATGCAGAACATGTACTTCTTTTAGAAAAACATGTTAGTAAGCCTGTTCACGGACAATTTTATAATATCGTCAGAGAAATGGGATTGTCTGTAGGTTTGTCTTTTGCATTCCTTAAATCGGCTGGATTAAAATCGGAGACAGAGAGATTTTTGTTCGCTTGTCAGGATGGAGTGATTAATTCTTTGGTGTACCGCAGCCGTGTGATGCATATACCTGTTGACGATTCCAACTGTCGTGCATGCAAACAATACCCGGAGACACTTAGTCATATATTAAGTGCCTGTCCGATTTATGCATGTAACAGATATATAGAAAGACACAATGCTGCACTGAAGGTTTTGTATTACCACCTTCGTCACCAGTACGGTGTAGATAAGGAGCCCATTCTGCCGTATGCCCAAATGGATCAAGAATCCGTTGTGGAAAATGACCAGTGCAAGATCTCCTGGAATTTTTCTTTCCCCACCACTCATCATATCAGTGCCACCAAGCCTGATATGGTCCTCCAAGATCATAAAAGTAAGATCATTTATGTAGTTGGGTTTTCGGCTCCTGCCGACAGAAACATCATTAAAAAGGAGGATGAGAAACGGATAAAATATCAAGAGCTCTTATTCGAATTGAGTAAAATGCATCCAGGATATAGAGTCCATTTGATTGTTTTAATTCTCGGCTGTTTAGGAGGGATGAAGGCTTCATTCGTGAGCCAACTGAAGAAGATCCCAACCTGCGAACGTCAAGCCAATTTGTTAGCAGGTAGAATGCAAAAAGCAGTTCTTTTGAATTCTCTTTTTGTGGTCCGACAGCACTGTTCCTTGTAAAAAAAACATCTTTAAAGGTAGCTCTAAAAAAGCATCCAACAATTTCATGTCGGCCGCATAAGAACATCGGCGGCAATGGACAGGAACACCTACAGAACAGTGAACTGAAAACACCTCGAGCAAAGGAATCGCGATATTGCTTACCTTTCAGGACGGAGGGAGCAGAGGTTGATAGGAATATGTAAAGCAAGAATTGGGAGAGGTTGTTTTAGTGCGGTATTGCCACAGGATGTGGTCGAGTCCCACACGAACAAGTGCGTAAATGCATTTTTTCCTCTCCTAAACTTGTTTTGTAAAAAAAAAAAAAAAAAAAAAAAAAAAAAAAAAAAATCCTACTGGTTATTATTTGCAAAAACTTAACTTCCTAGGAAATAATAAGGTGGATAGGAAACAGGAAAAGGTAGCCGTGGAAATGGATGCGAACATATCGTTATTTGCTGTGTCACAACGCCAGAAAACAAAAGGTGACGTAGCTTCTATGCAGAGCAGGTGCCAGCCTGTCTATGCTCGGTGGCGTTTGCGGGAGAGAATACTTTGCGGGGAGCCGGCGTCGGCCAGTCTAAGCTTGGTGGGGCCCCAGCGGGGAAAAAACTTTGCGGGGAGCACCGGCGCTAGACGCTCCGTGACATCTCCGGGGAAGAAAACTTGCGGGGAGTTCCGTCAGTGCCAAAACGCTTGGCTGAAAAATTTGACGCGAGTTAAAGGTTCTCAAACGGAGGATCCGTGTAGAGGTTCTCGTTCCAGCCTTCGTGTTTGTTTATGTGTTTTACATGTAACAGTTTTAATGAAAATGATAATAAATAAAAGTTACATTTGGACATAAAAAACAGATTACAAAAAACGGATTTCAGTTTGACTATTAATAATTTCGGAATTGACTGCCGTACAATTTTCGGATGTGAACGTACGAAAAACGAATTTTCGTTAGACTATAAGTAAATTCGGAATTAAGTACCAGATAAATTTCAGACTAAACCAGACTTAAAGCGGATTGTGAAATTTGTACCTGACAGTTTCCGGACGTGACCGGACTAAAAACGGACTTCACTTTAACTAAAAATAATATCTAAATGGATTGTCTGACTAATTCCAGATAAAATCAGACTTAAAATGGATTGTAATGTTTGTGCCGGATAGTTGCCGAACTTGACCGGTCTAAAAACGGATTTCACTTAGACTACAAATAGATTCCGAATCAATTTTTTAATTGCAATAAAACCCTTATAAATCGGATTCCAAGGGTCTGAGAATTTTTTTCGATATAAGCAGGAATTCGATTTATTCGGGTAAAAATTCATTATATTTAAATTCAAAGGACCAGCAAAAATATCTGATATAAGCGGGAATTCGTTATATAGGGTCCGATATACATGGGTCCTATTGTATTTTCTATATCTCCATTGTTAACGTGTAATAAAGTGAACTCTATCCGGATTTAAAAACGAGTGTCCGATTATGTCCGTACTTTGCCGTATTCTTTTAGAATTATAAGAAGAATGCTGAATTATTTTCATACTAAACCAGACTCTTTCCGGATTTGAAACGTGCGTCGGATTATATCCGTACTGTGCCGGACTCTTTCCGGATTGTAAAACGAATGTCGGATTATTTTCGTACATACTCCGGGTTCTATTTGGAACTAAGAATTAGTGACGGATTATATCCGTACTTTACTGGACTCTTTCCAGATTTAATCCACAGATTGCATGTATGTTTGATTTAACAAGTTGAACCTCAGAGGTCGTATAGCTCAGTCGGTTTAGTTTCTGCGTTGCGTGCGTAACATCCCGTGTTTGATTCCCCTCATGCGCGCGATTTTTCTTGTTTAATATAAATGTTGTATATAATCGTTGTAGTAAATGTATGAATATTTGTGTAATGTTAAGTTCCAAACATTGTTTAACTAGGTGTGAATTCTGTCCATTTCATGGACACTTCGCTTCCAAGGAAGCAAAACAATTTGCTTCCTCATAGAGGAAGCAATATTTAATAATATTTTAAATATTTTAAGTTAATAAAAACAAAAATTAAAAAAACATGAATCATTTTTATTAAAAAGATACTAAAACAATTTGATTAGTTAATTTCAAAAATCCCTAAGTTCAAATTTAGATATTTATGATTTTAATAACCAATTTATGTATACATAAATACACATACACATAAATAAATTAAAATTAAATTAAAATTTAATTTTGATAATATGGCATTCTTTTACATCCAAAATAGTCCAAAAAAAAAATTGGCACCGATAAGTAACATATATTTCGATGGGTTGAAATTTCTCAGGTGACTCCACTTAATGAACCAAATTTCATGATTTTCATTTCTCCCAAAAAATATGTTTTTTTCAGCCAATCAAAAATGGCTTAAACAGACTTAAGGTACATGTTTAAAGCTTTAAAAATCCACTTAGAAATTTTATTTATGTCTATTTTTGGTGTTACTATAGCTATTTGAAAAAAACGACTTTTTAAAAAAGTATCTTTACATTTCTTGAAATATTTAAAAAAATATTAAAGACACATTAATTTAAGCTAAATATTCTTTTTCTACAGGTTCTGGCAATAAGTTTTAAAAAAAAGACGTCCCGATATGTTCATTAGGCTCTGAGCAATCAGCGTTTGAAAATCGCTCTGGTCCCGTAGACCCAATCTAGCAGTTACGTTAAATCCCGATAGTCTAGCAGTTGAGGGTTAATATTATTAGTAATATTATTATTATTATTATTATCATTATTTTACTAGGTGAAAATTATGTCCATTTCGTGGATATTTCGTTTCAAAGTTAGCAAACAAATTTGCTTTCTCATAGAAAAAGCAATATATTAATAATATAAAATTTAATTCGAGAAATTCTTTAAAAAAAGGAATTTTAAGTGCAAGAAAATGAAAAAACATCAATTAATTTACGAATTTTTGATTAATTATAAAAGTTATATAGGTCAATCGATTCGTTTTAAGATAAGAAATATGGTTTTTTTATTCATTAAGTTGTATTTTTAGCTTGGAAAAAATTTTTGGCAAAAAACGATTTTTTTCGATGAAAAAAGGTGCTCAACAAAATTTGATTGGGTATTTTCAAAAATCCCTGTGTCCAAATTTAGATACTCACGAGCTTAAAAAGTCATCCAAATTTTATTGAAATCCGTTGAAGCGTTCTCGAGATATCCTGGCGACAAAGAACGCTATACATACACAC
The DNA here is from genome assembly GCA_037103525.1 of Ganaspis brasiliensis. NCBI lineage: Eukaryota > Metazoa > Arthropoda > Insecta > Hymenoptera > Figitidae > Ganaspis > Ganaspis brasiliensis. The sequence goes on along the minus strand of JAZKLR010000053.1, from coordinate 580,895 downwards.
GTACTCACATACACACACACACACATACATCTGGACATTTGCTTAGGAATGAAAATTTACGCTTTTTAGATGAAAATGAGTCGATTTAGACTATTTTTGGAAAATCGAAAATCTTAACCATCACAAAGCTTCCTCTATGAGGAAGCAAAAATTACTTAAACAATTAAAAAATTTTTTTTTGCTTTTCCGAATAATTCCGGATGAAGCCGAACTAAATCCGGATTACAAAAAAGTTTAACCAGATTAGTTCCGGACTCTACCGGACTACATCCGGATTTAACCAACGATTAGGACCGTATTTGTTCCGGACTGTACCGGGCTACATCCGGATTTAACCAACACTTAGGACCGAAATTGTTGCGGACTGTACCAGACTTCATTCGGATTTAAACAGCGTTTCGGACCAGATTTGTTCCGGACTGTACCGGACTAAATTCGGATTTAAACAACGCTCCGGACCAGATTTGTTCCGGACTGTACCGGACTACTTTCGGATTTAACCAACGATTAGGACCGTATTTGTTCCGGACTGTACCGGGCTACATCCGGATTTAACCAACACTTAGGACCGGATTTGTTCCGGACTGTACCAGACTTCATTCGGATTTAAACAGCGTTTCGGACCAGATTTGTTCCGGACTGTACCGGACTAAATTCGGATTTAAACAACGCTCCGGACCAGATTTGTTCCGGACTGTACCGGACTACTTTCGGATTTAAACAACACTTCGGACCAGATTTGTTCCAGACTGTAGCGGACTATATCCGGATTGTATACGGCCGGATTTATTTCGGATAAGACCGGACTAAATTCCGTGCCAAAAACCTACCTTAAATCGGACACTTTCGGACTAATTCCAGATCTGGAATTAATCCGGACTTGTCCGGAATTTTGTCTGGAATTCGTCCGCAATTCATCCGGATTTCGTTCAGATTTTTTAGTAGGGAAGCTTAGTTAGATCCGACACTGTATTACTGCGCATGTGTTATTGTCATAGAGCATTACTGCGCATGTGTAATTGCCATAGAGAATTACTGCGCATGTGTAATTGCCATAGAGCATTACTGCGCATGTGTAATTGCCATAGAGCATTGCTGCGCATGTGTAATTGCCATAAACATCTGGTGCGCATGCGTCATAAACATAATGATCAAGTGCGCATAAGAATTAATGATATTGATTTACTGGGCATACAATTGGACCATTTTGATCAACTGCGCATGCGTCACTATCCTGACACACTACTACACTTCATTGTATAAGTGCCTAAGTTATATTAATGTTAATTATTCAAAAAGATTGTAGGTGAATTTATTTTTAAAGTTGCTTATAAGGAAAAGTAGTGAACCAAGTGGGAGCGGAAGAACGACTAAACGACGAATTTCTGTAGACGACAAAGGTTTCGTTTGAATATAGTAAGAGATTACTACGTTGAAAATTTCAAAAATTTTGAAACCCTTTTTTCTAATTGAATAAGTGAATTTTTTAAAAAAAATTTTTACACTACAACTAACATGAAATTTTATAATAGTATGGTAATTAATTTTTAACCCACCCCCCGCGTACCCCAAGAAAAAGGTTTTTAAAAGTTTTAAAACCCGGTGGGTTATCATAGATTTTATGTCAAGTATATAAAGAAAATACGCCTTTAAATGTAAAAATTTTTTACTTTTTAATTGACATGATAATATTCTGATAGTATGTTGATAAATTTTAACCCCTTTCCCCCCTTAATTATAAGAAAAACGCAAAGAATCAATATTCCAAATATTTGTTTTTAATTTTATTAGATTTTATAGGTGTTAGCCGAAAAAAAATTTTTTTTTGCAAATTTTAATATGTTTATAAAATTAATTAAAATAATATAAATTTTCAACAAAGTTTACAAATTTTACAAAATAAGTGGGGTGAAGGGAAGGGGGGTCGAGATAATTATCTCACATTAAAAAAAAAAATTGTAGCAACTACTAAGCTTAGTTAGTTCCCACACTGCATTATTGCGCATGTGTTATTGTCATAGAGCATTACTGCGCATGTGTAATTAGTAGTAGTAGTAGTTTATTTTACGTTGGCACTATACTGGCTTTGTGCCTATATATCTGGCCATGACCTGGTGGATGAGTGGAGCTTAATATCTGTGAACAAAGTGCGAAAGCGGCGCGAACGCCGTTCCAGGTGCGCGGCGGTACAACCAGGCAGCCAATGAAGGCTCACCGATTGGACCACCGCACACCGCCATCGTGAGTGTTATTGAGAGAGCGCAAAGTTTGAAAATAGTGAAAAATAATATGAAAGTTAAATACGGATATTGGCGCGTTTTAAAAATCTTTAGACATGAGAGACAATTCTAGTGGTAGGATTAGTTAGAAATTGAACGCTACTAAAAGGAGGAGGGCATTTTAAAGCTTTTTTAAGTGATTTTAACAGATCCGGTCGGAATGCATCGTATCTAGGACAAGACCAGAGTATGTGATCAAAGTCCTCCTCGGAGTCAGGGCAATGTGGACAGTCACCACATTGAATGTAATTCTTTCTAGCTAAACTAGCGTTTAAGTTGTAGTGATTAGATCTCGCTCGACAAATTGTGGAGATCCATAGTTTACGGGCTACGAAACTCGCGAACCATGGTTTTTTCCTTGGTTTGTAAAAGTATTGCATGTATTTAGTGCCCTTGTTTTTACCCACATCCACAAAATGCGAGTCGCAGCTATCAACCAATTGCTTGCGTGCCACACAGTAAAAGTCAGAAAATGAGAGTGGTATGTTAACCTGGGTAGGATCATTGGATGCTTCTTTAGCCGCTTTGTCTGCCTGCTCGTTACCGTCAATTCCCGAATGACCAGGAATCCAAACAAGAGTTACAGAGCGGTTTAAATTAGAGAGTATTTTTAATCTGTTTTTAATTATAAAAATTATGTAAGATTTGGTTTTGTAAGCGTTTTTAGAAGCTAATTTATTGAGTACACTGAGGGAGTCTGAGAATATAATTGCATTAGAAATATTAGAGTTGATAATGTAATCTAGGGTAAATAAAATTGCAAATGCTTCGAGTGAAAAAATTGAGGCGTAAGTTGAAATTTTAAATTTAGAAGTTATGTTCATTGAGGGGCAGACAAAAGCGCATCCAGCCACTCTATCAGTTTCCGACTTTGAGCCATCAGTAAAGAAGAAAGTATGATTTGGAAAGTTAGAGTGACTTAAGTCTTGAAATAAGACTGAAGGGTTAGTTGATTGTTGTAGTGATTTTCCCCAATCAAAAATAATTTGAGGGGTAAATAAGTGATCCTCAAAGAGGAATTCGAAGTAAGGATCGAGATCTTTACTTCTGATTAATTCGCCGTAATTTTTCGATTTTTCGAAAGCAATTAAGAGGGGGTAATTAAATTTTTTGTTAGAGTTATTGGTGAGGCGAGAGAGTTCTGAAAGTTTGACCGACAGGGGGTGTGTGGTATTTGAAAAAACTTTAAAGAGATATTTTTTAGCAAGGAAATTAAATCTTGTTCTTAAAGGGGGTTCACAACATTCTGCTAACATTACATTAATAGGGGTGCTCTGTCTATAGCCTACGGCTAGTCTCAGCGCTTTGTTACGGATTTTTTCTAATCGGGCAAAGTTTTTATGAGATTTAAAGTTTGCAGCTTGAGAACCATAATCAACAGTACTTCTTAGGAGAGAATCATAGATTCGGAGAAGCAGATAGGGGTCTGCTCCCCACCATGTACCTCCAAGTACTTTTAAGACATTAAGAATTTTTGTACCTTTATCACATAAATAGTTGAAGTGAGTATCAGAGGAAGCTGTTTCATGGAAGTGTACACCAAGATATTTTACTGAAGGGGATGGTTTAATAATTATATCATTTAAAGTTAAGAAAAGTGTAGCATCATTGGTGTTAAGTTTTTTATTATTAAACATAATAAGTTTAGTTTTTTCCGGACATACCTCCAGACCTCTCTCTGAAAGAAAATCAGAAATTATATGTAGACAATTTTGAAGAGACGTGATTATTTGATTTATGTTGGGGGAGCGACATGTAACGCACAAATCGTCCGCAAATTCGTTGAGTTCGCAATCCGCAGGAATTTTGGTATTAAGTTCTCTTGTATAAATTGCGTAATTAATTGGGCTGAGAATACTGCCTTGTGGAAGGCCAACGGTGCTGGTTCTTGGGCCAATAATTTCCCCATTGATCTTGACAAACATGTTTTTACATTTAATTGAGTTATAAATAAAGCGAGCTATAGTTTCAGGGATGCCTATTGTCTTAAGATCTTCGACCAGGATGTTAGGAATTACACTTGGGAATGCCCCTTTTATGTCGAGAAAGAGGCCGCCAGTGTAATCACCCTGGGCTAGACCTGTCCAAATTTCCGCGGATAATAAAGAAAGGTTATCTGTGCAGGATTTACTTTTCCGGAAACCGTATTGATACGGACTAAGAATTTTTTCTCGTTCAACAATCCACATTAATCTATTATAAACTAGTTTTTCAGCAATTTTAAAAAGGCAAGAGGCCAAAGAGATAGGGCGGAATTTACCAGGAGAAGATTTTGGGAGGAAAAAAATAAGGAAATTGTTCCAAGAAGAAGGGAAAGTGCCGGTGAGGATAATTCTGTTATAAATTGATAAAAGAGATGATACAGCTACATCGCGGAAGTGTTGAATGACGTTGAAATCTATTTTATCTAGACCCGGTGATGATTTAGTTTTACAAGAATTGATAACAATTGAAAGTTCTGAGAGAGTAAAGGGGGCTTCTAAGAAGGGATTGTTGTCAAAATCATTGGGGAAGTTGTCATGAAACACAGTAGGGGGATAGAGTTCATCCACTAAAGAGTGTAATCTGTCTATTGTTTCTGTATCTGCTGAACATGAAGCCGTCGGAGGTTGAGTAAAGCAATTTTTAAAAGATTTTACTACAGACCAAACCTTTGTGAGAGGAGTGTGTCTGTCTAAGGAATCGCAAAAATCCCTAAAAGATTGGCGTCTAACCTCGTTAAGCGTACGCTTAACTATGGCTTCAGCCTTCTTATAAATAAGGAAGTTTGGATAAATAATTGGAATTTTTCCTGTAGTTTTTAAAGGCTTCTTTTCTATTTTTAATCACTTCGTCGCATTTACTGTTCCACCAAGGCGCGGGGACAAAAGGTTTACGGGGGGAATTTCGACTAGAACGCGCAGGGTTGGTAGGTTTATGTTGAGGACAAACTAAATTGATTGTTGAATCTACAATTTGCACAAATTTATTGTAGTCAGAAATTGGGTCATTAGTGTTTAAAAGATCTGAGCTAGATTCTAAAGACAACTTAAGTTCAGAAGAAAACAGGGACCAGTCCATTGTTTTCAGCTTGTACTTATGTGAAGTGAATTTTGATGTAGGTATTGTAACACCTAGTGAAGTGAAAATAGGAAAGTGGTCACTTCCCAATGGGTTCGAGTGAACTTTCCAGGCAGAAGACGTGTATAAGTCTGGAGAAACAAAAGTAAGGTCCAGGGAGGAGCCAGGGTTTGGTGGTCGACCCACTAGAGTGGGTGAGCCATTATTTAAAAGAATGAGGTCTGTGTCAACCAGCTCCTGACATAGGTTGCGCGCATCGGGACAGACATGAGATCCGCCCCAAAGCGTGCTGTGACAATTAAAGTGACCTCCTATGAAAACTGTATCAAAACGCGTATTTTTTATAGAGTTGAAAAAAGACTTCCAGTAAGCTGGAGGAGTCTGTCTTCCCGGAATTCTATAAACTGAAACTAGTAGAATTACTCCTATGGAGGAACTAATTGACACAGCAAGTGTCTCTAGTTCATTTTCGCGATTGAATATATTTTGAATTTTAGAGTAAGTTATATTTTTCCGGATGGCGATAGCCAGACCACCACCCTTGTTCACGGTTCTATCGGCTCTAATAATATTGAATTGATTAAGAGTATTAAGGTTAACGCGATTATTAGGTTTTAAAAAGGTCTCGCAAAGCAAAAGTATGTCAAATTTATTGGAAAGTTTATGGATGTCGTGGATCTTTTGAGAGATACCACGACAATTCCATTGCAATATATTTAATTTAGGGAGATTGGCCATTATTGTGAGTTTTAGGATCCAGTAGAAGGCGGAGGCTGTCTGTAATAGAAGTGAGGAGTTCTTGATTTTGTTTTACAATAGCAGGAGATGAGTTGGAGGAAATTTCGGTAACGCAGTTGTTTAACCACGTAAGAAAAGAAGAGAGAGATGTGTTGTCTGGTGACGGATGTGCAGCTGGTAAAGGTGATTGTAATGAAGAGTCTTGTGTTGTCTTAGTTAGTGCGAACCCATTGGGTAAGACGTTAGGTGATCTGCCATTGTTCCAATTGGCGGCGAAGAAGGTTGACGTTGTGTTTTTAGTGTTTTTTGGAAATCTACTTTCCTTGGATGTGGAAGAGGAAGGTGGTTATGAAAGGTTTTTCTTAGAGGATGTTTGTGCGAATGTACGTCTTTGAGTGTTAAGGTTGCCAGTTTGTGGTGTAGAAGGATCTAGACAATCTACCAATTCAGGGTAGTCAGAGAAGTTAAAAGTGCTTGATAAGTTACCGTTTTCCCTTGGACGAAGGACTGCTTTTGCCTCATCAAAAGAAATTTATGCATTGTTGCGTAGTAACGAATTTCTTTTTGAAAGGTGAATTCCGGACATAACTTTAATGACGACTTGTGTGGGCCGTTACAGTTCACACATTTTGGAGGTCCTGACATGCGAGTGCACAAGTTCGATTCATCATGGGGAGTTGAGCTACCGCATTGATGACATCTAGCCTTGGACTTGCAGTGTTTGGCAATGTGTCCGAAACGCAAACAGTTCATGCACATACGAGGGTCAGGAACGTACGGACGAACCTGACTTGAAGCTTTAAAGATAGCTACGCGTTCCGGAACGGTAGTGCCCTGAAACGTAAGGAGAACAGTTGTAGAGGGAACGTAAGAAACAGATTTGTCTTCTTCTACTTTTCTGCGGTTGAATCTCATCGCGTTAATGACTTTGCAATCTTTGTTGCAGTGACCTACAATTTCCGCGTTCTCTAAAATTTCTTCGTTAGAAATATCTAGCCCGATGTTGTTTATTATTCCTTGACACGTGACGAAACTAGAAGGAATTATCGCAATTAAGCCTTTTGTTTTTAGAGTTGAATCACACACGATTTGATTCGCTGTTCTACCGCAATTCGTTACTACGCGAACTTTACCGCGACCGCTTGCATGAACACCAACGATTTTACCGGGGTAAAGAGCATGGAGTATCTTACCGACCGATATGTGATTAAGGTCTTTTGACGCGTCTACTGAATTGGGGTCACGCTGTAAGAAAACCGGACAGTTGTTTCTGTTCGAGTTCTCATACTTTGCAGGCTTTGGTTTAGTGTTTTTCGAGGACACATTACCGAGATTATTCGTCTGCTGTGTTTTGGGAGGGAGCACGCCACCGTCCACACCCTGCCCATTATCACGCAAGCGCTTTGATACCTGGTCTAAATCCGTTGAAGATACCGAATTATGGCACGATCTTGTAGATTTACAATTCTGCTTGTAAAATAGCAAACCTTCCGCTGCAGCTCTCTCAATTTCCCTCTCCGAATCAGAAGGGCCCGGATCGTTGAGATTCGTTTTAGAGGACATGCCTCGGCCACGCACGCACAGCCCTGTGGCTGGCGCTAACCTAAAAGCAACCTCAGTAAAAAATAAACAAAACCTGTGAAGCAGGTAAAACAAATAAGATTTGAGACCAAATTTAAGATCTCAGCACTGGTTGAGATCAACAAAAAAAACACCGCCGAGCACTCTCAGCTCAAAAAAACGTATTAAAAAACTCGTAAGCAATAGCACACGTGCGTCCAATATCGCTGTTCGCGCGGAACTCCGCATGTGTAATTGTCATAAACATCTAGTGCGCATGCGTCATAAACATAATTGTCAAGCTCGCATAAGAATTAATGATATTAATTTACTGCGCATACAATTGGGGCATTTTGATCAACTGCGCATTAGGGTGTCCGTTAAAAAGTCGACTTTCGAATTATGTTTACGATACCCTCTAGTTTGGTTCCAATATAAGAAAAAAAATTTTCTGTAAAATTGCAGCATGATTGATTAATATTAACCCGTGCCAGTAATCGATTGAAATTTCCCATTGAAAATGCATGGAAAAAATGAACTTTTTTTAAAAAATTTCATAACTTTTTAATTTTTTTGCAAATAAATTTCCAGGTCACAAAATTTCTTCATTTTCAGCTATATTTTAAGGCAGAGTTTTTAGAAAAATTTAATTTTCAAAATTTTAAAAATGGCAGATGTTAAAAAATGGGTCAAAAAATACATTGCAATATTTGCAGCCATTTATCACATAAATATACAAGGAAACTCAATAGATATTCTTATTCAGGGGTTTTTTAGGTCGCTAATGAAGATTATGATGTCAAAAAAGTTAATAATTTTAATATTTTTTAGTAGAAAATTACTACTAATTTAACAGTTGCATAACTACTAATTGAGAAAGTGTACTTTTACAATTTTAATTAATAGATATTTCACTTTTAAATTTTTAAATATAACTGAAAATGAAAAAATTTGTGACCTGGAAATTTATTTGCAAAAAAATTAAAAAAGTTATGAAATTTTTAAAAAAAAGTTCATTTTTTCCATGCATTTGAATGGGAAATTTCAATCGATTGCTGGCACGGGTTAATATTAATCAATCAGGCTGCAATTTTACAGAAATTTTTTTTTTTTATATTGGAACCAAACGACTAAACGACTAAACGACGAATTTCTGTAGACGACATAGGTTTCGTTTTAATATAATAAGAGATTTTTCAGTGAAAGTGTGAACAGTTTTCTTTTACACTAAATGAGGAAATAAAAATTTCGATTTAATGAAAATTAAATAAATATAACCTTTAGAAACTTTGTTTAATTTGAGGTTGGATCATCCCAATTTTCTAAACATCCATTTTTTTAATTTTTATTAAATTGGAATTTTTCTTTACTCATGTTATGGAAAATAATATTGTTCCCACTTTCACATGAAAATAGTACATTAACAAGGGGAGATAACGGGGTGTCGATTTTTCCCAAAGAAGACAGTTTGCCTAATCAAAAATTATTAGATAAGGTTTTTTTGGTGAAGCAGTAAAATGCATCTAGCAATAATTTTTAAGAAGGAATTTGAAAAAATTTGTTGAAAACTGGTGCCTGACTTACATAGCTTGTTCGAGTAAACGTTAACCAAGGTAGCGTCGCCGAGGGGTTAAAGCGCAAGTTTCCTTCCGTTACTGTATATATAGCTATTGTTATGTATATAATATTTTTGTATGTCAATACAATCGGGTTGGTAAGGGACTTGTGGTTCCCATTACGGGATATCACAGGATTTCCGAGCTGACTCGGTCGGGTACTTGAATGGCATTTGAGGTGGGGTTTTTGGACCCCCATCGGGCGCGTCCCCAGGTGGCGTATAGGGGAATGCCTCCTAGATATAGGTGGTACCGGGGAAATGAAATACCCGGCGCGGACCAAATCCAGAAATCCAGAACACTAGTCCGATCGGCACCTTACAGGCAGTACACTGGGAGTGATAAGTCCTGTCACGGCGGTTCCAACCGTGACAGGTACGAGTCTGCTGTGAGCGTAGCTCTGCCGAGGTGGATCTGCGGTAGGGTGTCAGGAGCCAGCCCCTTCGGGATTGATCGGCAAGTGCGTAATGGATGTAAGGGGTCGGAACCTTCATTGCTACTGTCGAGTCCGTTCCGTCCGTGTATTCCGGGAACGGCTAAGCGTGTTGATTGGGCCTCAGGGATCTGGGGTAGGATCGCAGTGTCCGAGGGTACACCCGCTTCCAATCAAGGCGGCCCGCCACTTTACGCACCAGGCGCTGGTAAAATTACAAAGTATGGAAAAAACTATTGGACAATTTTTTAAAGATTTAGCAATGAAAGTAGAGCTCTGCCCTATCGAGTCAGAGTCGTCTACTACGGAAACCGAAACGGCAGAAAAGGCCCCTCCTGAAAAGGCTTTTGGGCCGGATGATAGAGTTGAGTAAGTCTTCTCTAACTTGACCAGACCTCTTGGTAAAAATACCATGGAGGCAATTAGGGAAACTCTTTCGGCCCAGAAAGGGGATTTCAGGTATCAATTCGTGGTAAACGTTGCTTTGCAAGTTGCCTTGGTTCCGAAAGTGCTAACAGTCATGCGCAATGCTTGCTCAAGGCAGAAAAACATAAGCGCAGACGTGCAGGACGGTCTCTGTGTGTTGGAGGCGGCCTTTGAGGTCATCCGCACAAATGTGCGGTTTTTAGAACCAAAAGGGTCGAAAAACCAAAACACTAAGAAAGGAAACAAGGTAGGTCGCAAAGAGACGACCCAAGAAAAAGCTGCTTCTGAAAAACCGACGGGAAAAAGGCGAGCTGCCGAAACGCCCCCCGAAAAAGTGTTGAAAAAAGGGAAAAACTCGGAGTCGCCTGGGCAGCAACAAAGGCAAACTCCGAGACAAGTAAAGCCCGAAAGTTAGCAGTCCTCAAGGACAATGGCAGAGGTTGTCACCAGCCAGGTTAATGAGGCTGGCCCTTCGAACAACCTCACAGGGGAAAGCAGTAAGGACGCGAAATTCGAGCTTTTCCGAAATAGAAGGAAAGAAGCTCGGATGCGTCGAAAATCTGCAAAGAAGGAAGCGGCGAAGGAGGCGGAGAAGGCAAAAAAGGAAAAAGCGCCTATCCGGAAACTCCGAAACACCGAGGCCGTCAGGATTTTAGCAACGGACCCGAATTCGTACAGTAAAATTCTGAAGGGCCTACAAAAATCCCTGAAGCCTGAGGACATGGGCACGAAGGTTATCAGGACTAGGAGAACTTTGAACAACGAAGTTCTCCTAATCGTGAAAAAAGGAGGTGACACCTCCAAGTTTGCGGGAGCTCTAACAGTTGCCTTGAAAGACAAGGCAACTGTTGCAGCCCTCCTAAACAAACGAGTTCTAGAAATCAGAGACCTCGACGAAACCGCTTCGAAAGAAGACGTCACCGAGGCTCTGAACGAAAAGCTTGGATCATCCAATCCGGAGAGATCAGTCAGCATCGTTTCACGTTTTCGAGGAACGAAATTAGCGCTGGTACGCCTGCCAGAAGCAGAGTACATTACTCTCATGAAGGCAGAGAAGATCCGGATTGGTTGGATAAACGCGGCCATTCGGGAACACGTGGAGGTACCCAGATGCCAAAGGTGCTTCGGGTTCGGGCATGCGACTCGGCTTTGCAAGGGCCCCGACAGAATGAAAAAATGTCGGAGATGCGGCAATGCGGGTCACATTGCCAAGAGTTGCGAGGTCAGAGAACCCAGCTGTATAACTTGCAGCGATCTGGGGAAGCAGGACCTCACACACTGGGCGGGCAGTATAGCCTGTCCAATATACAAGGAGCAACTGCAGAAGCTTAAACAGGCAAAAGCCTAAAGTTTCTGCAGGTTAACCTGCACACAGCAAAAAAGGCCCAAGACCTGATGCTGGTGACAGCCAGTCAGGAGCAGATCGACGCGACGTTCTGTTCCTTAGTGAACAGAACAAAAGAAACGACCTCGCTCCCTGGTACCAGGATTCATCGGGTAGGGCAGCCATTCAGGTCTTTAATCCCGACTTGAGGGTAGACAAGTTCCTGGAGACGAGCAGTGGGTTCGTGTGGGTGGAAATTTCAGGTATACGCATGTATAGCTGCTACTTTTCACCAAACGACCCACTGACAACCTTCGAAGCGGAGATAGATGAACTCGAGTCGAGCCTGCGAGAATCCAGGCTGGATGTTCTTGTCACAGGCGACTTCAACGCGAAGTCGCCAGACTGGGGCGAGACAAGGCTCGACAATAGAGGAATCCTAATCGCAGAAATGGTCTCCAGGAACAATCTGATGGTTGTCAACCAGGGCCATAAATGCACGTTTAGGAGAGACCATAATATCGGATCAATTATCGATCTAACGATAACAACATCTCTCCTAAACAAGCGCATTAAAGACTAGCACGTCTCTGAGGATCATACCGAAAGTGACTCGGGGTAGTCTCGGAGGGAGACACACCTGGAGCAAACAAGCAGGTTGCTTCCTGTAAGAAAGGCCCTAGGTGAAACATTGAGAAGCTAGACGTCAAAAAGTTCGGTCGGTCCCTTGAAGAATCCCGCCTCATTGAGGAACTTGGATGGGTGAAGAGACCGAACAATCTGGATGGGGAGGTGCGGCCGGTGATGAACATGATAATCACCGCATGCGACGCGTCAATGCCGCGTCGTAGAAGTACCACTCCCAGAAGACGTAATGTATACTGGTGGTCAGAGGAGCTGGCCTCTTTGCGAAAAGCATGCGTCAGAGCAAGAAGGATATATATCCGCTCTAAGGGAGATCCTATGCTAAAGAACGCATATACAGAGGCCAAGAGGATCCTCAGAAAGGAGATTCGAGCTTCACAGCGAAGGTCTTGGAAGACCCTGATCGAGGATGTCGAGAAGGACCCATGGGGTCTGGGCTATAAAATCGTCACCAAGAAACTGGTTACGAAGCAAAAGACCCCCGGCCTGGACAATCCCGATTGGGTGCGTCAAATAATTAGGGCCTTGTTTCCACCAGCAGAACCATGGCCTAGGATGGACTGGAGTGACTGTCAAGTCCGTGAGGAGGAACTCTTCACTCTTGCAGAGATTCACGAGGCCGGCAAAAGATTGAAGCCAGGCAAGGCGCCTGGAATCGATGGGATAAGTAACGAGATACTCAAACAAGTGATCGTTGTTTCACCCCAGATTCTCTTAGATTGCTTCAACAACTGCCTAAGAAGAGGAGAGTTCTTCCAGGACTGGAAACGACAGAGGCTGGTCCTCCTAAGGAAAGGTAACAAACCTCTAGATAAGGTCTCATCTTACAGGCCAATATGCCTGTTAGATACGATGGGCAAACTTCTAGAGGACATGGTTCTGCAGAGAATGCAGCTCCACTTGACTGGAGAGAATAGTCTATCCGACAACCAATTTGGTTTCCGTAAAGGCCTGTTCACAGTAGATGCCATACAAAAGGCAGTGGACCTAGCCAAGGAAGGAAAGGACAAGTTGGGTCCGGAGAAGAAGAAGAGCTTCTGCGCTTTAGTAGCTATAGATATACGCAAGGCGTTTAATACCGCTAAATGGGAAGATCTCATCAAGTCGATGAGAAACAAAAGAATACCGCCCTACCTGTTGCGGATAATGAATAATTATCTTAGCGACAGGTGGGTAATATACGAGGGAGACACCTGCACTCTGAAGGAAGAGATGCAAAGAGGTGCCCCTCAAGGTTCGAAAATAGGACCTTTCGTATGGAACGTCTCCTATGATGACTTCTTGCGAATGGGTCTACCCGAAGGTGCGGTGATCATCGGCTTTGCGGACGACGCGTTGATCGTATGCTCTGCCGAAACTGCAGAAGAGCTCGGAATCTTTGTGAACGAATGTCTGCGACGAACAAAGAGCTGACTGGATGCCAGAGGCCTTCAAATGGCCCTGGACAAAACCGAAGCGCTCATGGTCATAGACAGACGTGGTTACGAACTTCCCCGGATCGAAGTAGACGGACTCGAGGTCAAGTGGAGCACGCATATAAAGTATCTTGTTGTACAACTCGACAAGTTTCTGAATTTTAAGCATCACATAGCTGTGGCTTCCGATAAAGCTGCAAAATGTGCGATATGCTTAGCCCGCATAATGCCGAACGTCGGTAGGCCTTCTGAAAAGAAAAGGAGATTGGTGGCGAGTGTGTTCCACTCAAAGCTGCTTTATGCAGCACCAGTGTGGGCTCCCTCCCTGCGAACAGATAGAAGCAAGACCATCTTGGAGAAGATGCTGTCCTCGCAAAGGATTATCACTAAGCGTATAATCTCTGCCTACACGACAGTATCTGCGAGTGCTGCTCAGGTCCTTGCCAGCGTCCCGCCGGCAGATCTTTTGGCGCAAGAAAGGGAGGAAATTTTCCACCTTTTCAAAGATAGGATGTCCACCCGTTACACGGATGACAATAGACCCAGCAAGGGCCAAATTCGCCGAGATGCGAGAAGCAGACTCGTCGAAAGATGGCAAGCAAGATGGAGCGGGGATGAGAAGGGTAGTTAGACATATCGGCTCATACATACACTCGCCTCCTGGATAGATCGAAAACATGGAGTAGTCTCATACTACCTCACCCAAGCGCTCTCAGGTCACGGGTGTTTTAACTCGTACCTAGAGCGCTTCAAAAGACAACAAAGTTCAGAGTGTGCGTACTGCAAATCCCCAAAGGATGACGCAGAGCACACACTCTTTACATGCACACAATGGAACGACGAAAGGCGGGTCATGTTCGCCGGTGTAAACTGCGAAGTTACACCGGAGAACATGGTCCTGTTAATGACTCGATCCAAAGAGAACTGGCGACACATCGAGACCTTCATCCAACATGTTATGAAGGTTAAAGATCTCGATGGCCGCCAACAAAGGCAGTTCCCGTAGGTCGAGGAATGATATCGTTTAGGCGATAGAGGCGGGATATAAGACCACTCCTGAAGGCGATACGTCAGTAAACTGGCTCTACCTGGGAGTGGTCTTAAGGTCCCAAATAAGGGTGTGTTTTTAGCGGGTCGGCAGAACATCGCCACTCCCGCATAACCTTGTAGTACGGGCTACAGGGTACCTGAAGGCAGGTTTTCACATCCTACGCAAAAAAAGAAATAAAATAAAATAAAATAAAGAAAAGGGTTAGAGCGCAAGAGCTACTATCCTCAATGTTGCGAGTTCGATTTTAGGGACATCAAATTTTTTTTTATAATTTTATCGATTATTCATGTCTCTGTATTTTTCAACAAAAATAACAATTTTTTACAATACATATTTTTAACAAATAATCAATTAAAAAAATTATACTTTTTTTAAAATAATTTCTCAAATCTTCGTAATTAAAAAGGATGTAACATTATATAATTATTAATAATACGCTTATATATTATTTTACTTTTATATTGTAATTACAAAGATTTGAGAAACTATTTAAAGAAAGGTATAATTTTTTTTAGTTATTATTATTTTATTATTATTATTAGTATATTATTATTATAATATTATATTATTTATTAATAATTATGAATTGAAAAAAATGGTTAGTTTTGTTAAAAAATAAAGAGACATAAATAATACATAAAAATAAAAAAAATAAAAATTGCTGTCCCAAAAATCGAACTTGCAACATTGGGGACAATAACTCTTGCCCTCTAACCTCCTGGCCACGCTATCTTGGTTACAGTGCAGTCCTTCCAAACAATCTGGACCATATCGTAGACTGTTACGTTACATTTGTAGGGGAGACCGAGGAGGAAAGTAACAGAGATGGAAAGTAACAATGCATGTAACTTCTAAACCAATGAGCGGACAGACATAGTCCTTAAATAATTTTTAGTCAGGAACCTTCCATAAACCACGTAGCTCCGATTTTTGAACTTTTCGACCCCTCCCCTCCCCCACGTAGCTTAACGTAGCATATTACCGAACCCCCTCCCCCCCCCTACCTAATGGAACGTAGCTTTTTTCTTTTTTTCGATATTAAAATCTCTTTTCTAAAAATAATCAATAAAATCGTATTTTGAATTAGGTTAAACTAAAATTAAAGTACTCAAAATCGACCGATTATTTGCAGAAGGGCTCTCTGCCATTGAAACATAGTAAACAATATTAAATGTTTTTAAATCACAGTTTATATTTTTCTTTGACAAGTAAGAGTTTGTTACAAGACTAATTCTTAATTTTAATCAATAGATTATATATATATATATATATATATATATATATATATATTAGGGGGGCTTCGCCCCCCTGCGCGCTTCGCCCACCAACCCCCCTGCTTTTAACTTTAAACTTCTTTAACTTGAGTTTCAATTCAAGTTTTACTTTTGAGTTTTAAAATAAAGATTCATATATATTAATGTATTAAAATACATAAATAACTATATTCATTAAAATTTAGATTCTCTAATTAAAGTAGCCCATATAGTTAATTATTTCAATTAATTTTTATCTAAGGTATGTTTTTATATAAAAATAAATGCAAATATTTTGGACTTATATCTAAAAGTTAAAATTGTAAATAGATTTACCTTTATTTTAATTTAATAATACTCTTTATAGATTGGTTTTTAGCCAAAATCTTTAAAAAAAATTCATATAAACTTTAAACAAATTTTTAGGTTACTTAATTTTCATAAAATTTCTTTCCAAGATGCACCGCGAGGAGGTGTAATAAGCTTTAAAGTTTATCACAAACCAATCTTATATCTCACCTAACCTAAAAATTTATTAAAATATTTTAAATACACTGAAACAATCTTTTGAAATTGTCTTTCTTATAGACAAGAAAAAAATAGATAAATACAACTCAATTACAATTATTACATCTTGATCCAAAAGTTAGATAGAAGCTTGACGCTTGAAAATAAGCTTTCTAAATTTTCCAACTTGAAGTTTCTATCTTAAATTGAATCACGATGTAACAATTTAAATTTATTTGTATTTTTTCGAAATTTTTTTCTGTCGATCCGTCCTTTAATTTTTAACAGTAGTTTATTATAATTAATTAAAAATAAGTTAAGTTATTACAAATTAAGTTAATACAAATTTTAACTTCTCAAATAATATTGAATACAAAAAAAAGAAAATTATTATTATTATTATTATTATACTCAACACTATAAATTTCACATAAATATAATTTATATAATTTAGATTTAAATATAAGTTATTTAAATATATAATTAAATATTTAATTTAAATATAATTTAGAATTTCTCTTTTGCGCCAAATGTGGAACTGTCAAACATAAAACATGAAAATATCTATTTGTAAATGTAAACAAATAATTTAAGATTTACAATAATGTTTTATATTTGCCATTTTATACATTTTCATGAAAATTTAAAACTCCACATGGAATCAAAATTCTTTTTTGAATTGTTCAAAATTTTAAAGTTATAAAAAGGAGATTAAATCAATGTGAAATTTATAGTGTAAAAATTGAAAAATTGTAAAAAGAAAGAATACATAATCTTCAAAGTATATGTAAAATTTTCTACTTTTCATTTAATTTTTAATTTAATTTAATTGCTGATTAAAATTTGTTTCTTCATTGAAAAACATTAATTATTTTAAATTTCTTTTTTATTTTATATAATATTTCTAAAATTTATTTTTCTTAATTCATTTTTATATTCATAAAATGTAGGTTATTTAAAAATAATAATTATCCAAAAAGATACCTGCGCTCTTTCTGTCTTATAATTTCATAATTATTTTTAAAAAAATCTTCTTTTAAAACAATAATTATATTAAATTACTAATTTGTCAATAACATTTATAAAATTTCTAAATTCATTTTGCTTTAAATTTCAAATTCCACTAATATTTCCCTAAACAACAAAAAGATTTCGTGTCTGTCGCTGTTAAAATGACTTAAGAAAATAAGAGAAATGATTATGATAATAAAAATTCATCATCAAAAAATAAAAAAATTTAACTCAATATGTTAGTTCATTGAAAAACATTAATTATTTTAAATGCTTTTTTATTTATTATACATAATATTACTAAAATTTATTTTAAAGAAAATTTTGGCCTAGACCCAATCCTGCGCCCACGACTGGCTTAAGGCTGGCCTAGGCCTTGCTCTCAAGCCTAGCTAAAAATTGACTGAGCAAGGCCTAGTCCAGTCTTGAGCTGGCTCTAGACTGGCCCAAGCCTGGCTCAAGACTGGCCTAGGCCTGGCTCTAGACTGTCCCAAGCCTGGCTAAAGACTTGCTCAAGACTGGCTTAAGACTGGCTTAAGAATGGCTCAAGACTGTCCCAGGCTTGGCTCAAGACTGGCTGAAAACTGGTCCAGGCCTGTAAATTATGCGTAGCAACCCTGTAGGCGGTCAAATCTTGAAACAGCGGCGGCAGCGGTGGCGGCGATATCTTTTTATAATATAGGGAGATATATATAGCTAGGTATATATACTATATATATATGACATATATAGAGGGGTAGAGGTGGAGGTGTGGCAGGGATGGGGAGGAGATGGGAGGAGAGAGGCCATCGCTGAAGTCTGTTTCAATATTTGAACCCTATGACATATATATATATATGTATATATATATTGCTAGGTACATATATATGTATATATATATGCTATATATAGCTATATATATGCTATATATAGCTATATATATGCTATATATAGCTATATATATAATATATATATGCTATATATATAGCTATATATATATGTCATAGGGCTAAATTCTTGAAACAGCGGCGGCGGCGACGGCGACGGCGGCCATATCTTTTTGTAATATAGGAAGATATAGCTAGGTATTTATATATATATGTATATATATAGCTATATATAATATATATATGCTATATATATAGCTATATATATATGTCATAGGGCTAAATTCTTGAAACAGCGGCGGCGGCGACGGCAACGGCGGCCATATCTTTTTGTAATATAGGAAGATATAGCTAGGTATTTATATATATGTATATATATAGCTATATATAATATATATATGCTATATATATAGCTATATATATATATGTCATAGGGCTAAATTCTTGAAACAGCGGCGGCGGCGACGGCGACGGCGGCGATATCTTTTTGTAACATTAGAAGATATATATATATTTATATTTTGTTTCACTATATATTTTTATCAATATAAAGAGCACATTTATTGAACCGGCTAAACTCGTTCAAACTTGTGGTGTTTGTAAACAAAAATGAATGGACGATAGATAGCAGCGCTGATAGTGAACGATAAGGGTATTACTTTTCGATTTAACTCGATTTTCTCGAATTGACTTTAGAGCTGCCCGCGTAATTTTAAAAAAATGTATGTCAAATAAAAATACAAAAGTACGCTGCTAAGACTCAAAACCCTCCCTCCCTCCATGTGGTCTAACGTAGCACATTACCGAACCCCCTCCCCCCTAAAGCAGGCTACGTGGTTTATGGATGGTCCCTCAGTTTTGTCCCCTCTATAGATATTATAGATATTTTAAATATGCTTTTTGTTTTTCTTAAGCTTTTTTATTTATCTTTAAGTTGTGCTAGTGCATAATTAAAAAATGCGAAATACTTTTGTGTAATTTAAACTTGTTTTTTGAAATCCAAGGAAATGAGGGGTGAGGTGGAAAGTAACACGTTGTTACTTTCCTCCTCATCTAATGCTTTATTTTTATAAACCTCCTCTTTTTTCATAACTATGTGATTTTATATGTTTATTTTATATTTTTAAGATTAAATTTTGGACTTTTAAATTGAATTTTTAAGAAACGATGCTTTTTTAATGTCATTGCTATTCAACGAATACTAAATAGATCAAAGAAACTTGATTACAAAAAAGTGCAAAAATATCTGCCAATTATGTACAAAATGTAGTTAATATAACTTTGTCTTTTTATATGTTCATAATAAAAATAATTTAAATTAATAGCAGTTTTATATTTAAAATGCGAGCCTTAATTTTGAAGTGTTACTTTCCTCCTTCGTGCTGTTACTTTCCACCTCAGGGGTGAGGAGGAAAGTAACAAATAAAGAGTTGATTAAAAAGTCCTGCAGTAAACTATCAAATTTTTATTAATGTTTAATTCCAATTTGATTTAATAGGTGAAAGCTTTTGATTAATATGTTTACGGAACTTATCCGACAAATAGTTTCAATGCTTGCATAAAAAAACTGATTTTTGTTACTTTCCTCCTCGGTCTCCCCTACGCACATTTCAACAAAAAGTTCCCAAAACCACACGAAATTGAATTGTTTTAATATCTTTTATGCATGCATCTAAAAGTATGCTTCTCTAATAACATTTTTTACTAATATAAACATTTCCGTATGTTTTGTTATTTAAGAGTTATGAATGTTTTAGTACGGACTGTTACGTTACATAGTTTTGGAAGTAAGCTTTAGAGCTGTCCTACATTGTTGAAAAAGCCTGTTCTTCTAGTGGACTATTTTTAACGTGTAGTAGATAATTTCTTTTGAATGCAAGTAATAGAATAAATGTCAATAACACAAAAAAAAAATTTTTTAATTTTTTAGAAACAAAAATGTTTGGACTGTTACGTTACACGAAAAGACTGTTACGTTACCTGTGCGATTTATGTTCATGTAAAAAGTGAAATTAGGTTTTAAAAATGGCTTTCATTGCTTTATTTTACATAATGAACAATAATTTGGTTGTCCTACGATTAAACAATTAAAAAATTACAATGTATTTATATAAAGTTTCAAGCAAGCAACAACTCTCTGATTAAGAAAAATATCTTGATCTGGGAACAAGACCGATATATTCCTACGAATTTTGAAGAGCTAAATCCGAATTTGAGATTAGAATTGCACTGAGAAAAATGGATGTTAACCCTTAACATAGTTATAATTTAACATATCTATCTAGATATCTAGATGTTCAAGGTTAACATCTAGATGTTAAGCTTCAATATTTAGATATTAAGGTTTATTATCTTTTCTTAAACAAGTTAAAATTGCTAATCCTGCAGACAAAAATACATTTTTTTAAAGAAATCCTTAATTAAACTTACTATATAGGGGTTTATAGGATCGCTGATAACAAATCTATTCATGACTTTTTAAAGTTGATAATGGCAAAATCAAAATGTCTGAAAAAAAAGAAAATTTTTAAAAATGATAATAAAACTCAAATTTGGATGTACGTTTGGAATCTAGGTTCAAAGTTTTCAAGATTATGAATAAATCCTGACCTTAAATAGTATGATAAGAATCTATATTGAGTTTCATTAATTTAATCCATAATTTAACATTTTTGTCTGCCATTTTGCATTTGCCATTTAAAATTTTGAAAAATCATGAATAAATTCGTCATCAGCGATCCCAAAAATAGATAAATACTGTGTTTCATTAAGTTTGTAGAAAATTATGCTTCTTTGTCCGCCATCATACAACAGCTATTTTGAATATATGAGCGAATTCATTATCACCGACCCCATGTACTGGGTTTTATTAATTTTAATTAATAAGATAAAGTTTGATCTAACATGAATGACATTTTCTATTTTTTGTGCAATTTGCGCTATTTTCGCGTCTCTTTTTTTAAATATAATGTATTAAGGGGATATGATGGATTATGATGTCACTGGTCAGAGAGACCTTCCTAAAGACGTTTTAAGTAAATGTACCAAGTTTCGTGACTAAATATTCAATATTTTGAGAGAAAAGTTACAGACAAAGTTTGCCTATACCAGTAACGTCATAATCCATCACATTCCCTTAATGAATGTATATTTTTAATGTTCAAACAATTTGTGTCAATTTCAGATTCAGTGCATCAAAATACATAGAAATATATGGTTTTTATTCACAGATCAAGATACTTTTTTCGGGATGTTGTGTTATGGGTGAAAAAAGACTGTTACGTTACAAATTGATTTTGGCTTTAAAAACAGAAACAATTAAAAATGTTGCTGATTTTATATTTTATTTAAAAAATAACATAAAAATGCTCGAAAAAAATTAAGTCATTGTATTTAGTTGACGTGATAGATTTTGCGTCAAAAAACTTTATGGGATTTTGGACTGTTACGTTACATTAAAAAAAGCGGTCAAATTATTTTGCATTACAATTGTTATAAAAATTGTTTTCTTTCAAGTATTTAATTTAGTAACTTTCAGTTAACCTAATTCTATCCGAAAATAACGGATAGTACGTAAAAAGTAACATTTATTCAATAAAATGCAACTTTTTGTTTCGTGTTACGTTTTTGTTCAATTTTATTCATCTAGATACTGCAAAGAAACAAGAGTGAGTTTTTGAACAGACAACTGATTTCGACTGATTTTTTTCGAAAACTACTGCTAGACAGGCCCGGCGAATATGGTGGGTACGATCAAACAACACTTTTTAATAATATCAGGAGCGTTGCTAGGTCGGGTAACACCTCCCTGGGTGACTAATAAGTGATAAGCCACAAAACTTATAAGTATTACCTTTTTGTTTGTGAGTGTCACCCTTTTTTAGCAGAAAATACATACAATTTTTTGTGACATCCGGGGCAGACCTCCACCCCTAGCTACGCCACTGAATAATTTATCCTGTTTTCTATATACTTAGAATTTCTTTACTCATATAAACTTTTTTAAATACCTCCCTTCCTCCTCTTCAACTCAATTACCCACCCGGGTTGAATATGATCCGCCGGGCCTGCTGCTAGATGCATTTTACTGCTTCACCAAAAAAAAACATGTCTAATAATATTTCATTAAGCAAATTGTCATCTTTGGAAAAAATCGTCACACCGTGGTCTGCCCTTATAAAATATAAGTTTTCTATTTCAAAAATAAAAATACATAATGCATTTGAACCAGGGACTGACATGAAAACTTAATTCTGAGAGGACTTTCGTTTCAGGTTCAACACAAAACAAAATTAAATTGATATTTTGTTTTGTGTTGAACCTGAAACGAAAGTCCTCTCAGAATTAAGTTTCGGTTCATGACCGAAACGAAAAGGCTTCGAATTTTGTTTTCGTTTCATGCCAGAAACGAAAATCCGCTCCGAATTCCGTTTTTGTCTCTCATAAGAAAGATTCTAAATTTCACAAAAACAATTTTAAACACAATTCTTTTTTTGTAGGAGACGAAAACGAAATTCAGAGTCTTTTCGTTTCGGGGATGAGACTGAAACGAAATTCGGAGTTGATTTTCGTTTCGGGCATGAGACAAAAACGTAATTCAGAGCCTTTTCGTTTCAGGCTCAATACAAAACAATATTGATTGTACATTTTTGTTTCGTCACAACAATTCAAAACAGAAACGGAATTGGGTTTTCGTGTCAATCCCTGATTTAAACTAACATTTTTCCGATTATATGTACCATTCCTCGTTAACAAGCCATCTAAATTGTATTGAAATCCGTTGAAGCGTTCTCGAGATATCCTGGTGACACTAAAAAGTTATAGACACACACATACACACCCACAGATCTGGACATTTGCTTAAAAATGACAATTTACGCTTTTTAGATGAAAATGAGTCGATTTAGATTACTTTAGAAAAATCTGAAATCTTAACGATCACAAAGCTTCCTCTATGAGGAAGCAAAAAATATTAAAAAATTCGCTCTTCTTGAATTTTAATAATTTGAAAACTTTTTCAGATATTTATAATTGTGAAAACACGTAGATTTTATATTTTTGAATTTGAAATTTCAATTTTTAAAATTGCGAAATTTTTTAGTCATAAAACTTTTGGGTTATAGAAACCATAAAAGAAAATAAAATAGAATCAGGAATCGGAATTGAAACAGAAATATAAGTTCAAATTGCTTTTAATATTTTTTGTTTAAACTAACAAACGTCAACAAAATCTCTTTTAAGTTTGTGTCGGATTTAAAAATTTTACTCATTATCAATGGTCAGTAGGGTGGTCCAAAAATACATGGGAATGCAAAAAAGTCGTTTTTTTAATGCTCTCACCCCCTAGGATTTTTCTATATCGCAAAAAAATACCCCTATTTTTTTTTTTTTTTAATATTTAGGGATGCCTCAACGGGGTTGAAGTTTCCCATGTAAAATGCATGAGGAAAAAAGACTTTTTCGGAGAATTGGTTTATAATCCATGAAAATGAATATTTTTCAATCGGCCAACTATGTTTCTCTTCAGGAGACTTCAAAGAATGGTGCTACATTGTTTATTTAACAATTTTTTAATATTAACTATTTTTTAAAGGGCCCCAAAAAAACCCAATTTTGTAATTTATAGGGTTTTTTGGGGCCCTTTAAAAAATAGTTAATATTAAAAAATTGTTAAATAAACAATGTAGCACCATTCTTTGAAGTCTCCTGAAGAGAAACATAGTTGGCCGATTGAAAAATATTCATTTTCATGGATTATAAACCAATTCTCCGAAAAAATCTTTTTTCCCCATGCATGTTACATGGGAAACTTCAACCCCGTTGAGGCACCCCTAAATATTAAAAAAAAAAAAAAAATAGGGGTATTTTTTTTTGCGATATAGAAAAATCCTAGGGGGTGAGAGCATCAAAAAAACGACTTTTTTGTTTTGGACCACTTTAATGGTCAGCAAACAGTAACAGCATCGTTTTCTTTTCCTTATTGCTTTGTACCTTTAAATGATTTGAGAAATTAGCAAGATCAGGATATTGATGATTCTGTGGTTGAAAGTGTTTCATCAATTGATAGAAGCGAAATTGCTTCTGTTCTGCCGCCAATGTCATTAAAATCTTATGAAGATATACGCAGAGACTATCAAGTATTTTGTTAGCTAAGCAAAAAAAAAATGAAAGCTAAACATTGCCACAATACAATAAATCCTCCGCAATTGAACGGCAATGATGATACACGGGAAAAAATAACTCGGTAGAATTTCTTGAATTATTCAAGAACGGTGGATATGAAATTTTTTCGGCAATATCTACAGAAGAGTACAATAAGCATCCTCGAATTTTTCAAGTATTTCTACAAAGTCTCCGAAATAAATTTTGATGACGCACAATTGGAAGCTACAGTCTGGACAGTTACCGAAGACTTCGGGAAAGCGCAGTACAGTGGCCAAGCGCTTGGCTCACTCAAATATGTTTTTACTCTACAATAATTCAACCGCGTACTTCGCTCAGTTGGATAAAGCAGATATTTTGTAGTCTCGAGAAACTGAGTTCGAGTACTCATAGAGGAAATTTTTTTTTTAAATTAAAATTTTTTTTTAATTTTTGAAGTACTTTGGTAAAATCTTATAACAGTTAGAGAAGCTTTCTTGAATTCAATTCTTATTCTTCTAGAATAAATTTTCGGTAGTATTTCAAGGTATTGCTAATAAAATCTTACCATTTTTTATTATATCCACCGCTCTTGAGTTTCTTCAGTAATTATTATTGAATTATTTTTTTCCGTGTATATAAGTTATTCAAAAATATATTATTCCGGAACTGCATATTATGCAAAGTCATGTAAATCATTTATTTTGGGGTGATTTAGTTCCCTTCTGCTAGGTCGTGAAAAATATTTGCTCTGGGGTAATGATAATCTAGACACTGCACACATATAGCTTAAAAATTGTCTCGAAAAATTACTAGGGAAGGATTTTTGAAGAAACAAGCCGACAAACTTTCAGATCCGAAATTCTACGGTAATTTAGAATCATTAAAACTAGTATGTTTCAGCATTCAAGGAGATGAAGAAAGTTGTGAGAAAATATTTTTCTACTAAAGAAGCTGATAACGATTTTCGTAAATTGGAAAAGTGTTTAAAGAAGTTAGGTAAAGCAATTAAAGCGACAGGATATCATATGGATATCCCAGGAGATATTTAGGATATCCAACTGTTAATATCCAGAAGTAACATACGCTGGAAATCCAGAAGATATCTTGGGAATATCCTAATGATATCTTTGAGACATCCTTAGGATATCCAGGAGATATCCTTATGATGAAGAAGGATATTATCTGGTTATCCACAAGACATCCTTAGAATATGTTCAGAATATTTATTTCGAATTAAAAATATCCTGAAAATATCCTGGCTATTTGTCTTGAATGCTGAAATTCCAATATCCATTGAATATTCTAGAGATGTCCAAGAACATTCTGAGGAAATTTTCAGGATGTCTTACCAAGTTGTCCGACATCCATCTAATATCAGACGGATATCCTTTTGTAAGAGGGAATATTAACATTGTTAATTGTTTCTATATTTGTTAAAAAATTAATTATATTTTATTAAACTTTTTATTAACTTTGTTGCTTAAAACAAAATCTCATACACATCTCGCCGTGGTCATTTATATTTTAACTTTGAATAATTTAATGTAATATTTTTAATATTTAGTAGAACCCTGCGCCGCCGCGTTATCAGCGTTGTTTCGTAAAAGCAAACTCAAAAGTTAACTTAACCAGTTTTCGACATTATGTGAATTTTTTCTGGAAGACTGAAATTTTCTCTTTAATTCTCTATATATGCTTCATATAGTACGCACTGCGAGATTTAAAACCCTTTTATAAATATGGGAATACGGTTTCATTACGTTTTTAGGATCGTTCTATATGATTCAATATGGCGGCTTTTTTGAAAAATTGTACAGATAAATCGACAAGTTATTGTTTTATAATAATTATTTCTTCCCGAAAACATTTTTTCAATGTGCACTAAAGTGGCACAAACTGTTGGCAGATTAAAAATATGTTTTAGTTGATTCATCAAATTCAATATGACTGCGACAAAATGGCGGATATTGTAAAAAAAGTAAAAAATTAATATCTATTGGACCAATCTTTAAGTTTCATATTAAAATTAATGAAACTTGGTACATAGGGTTTTTTGGGTCGCAGATTATGAAGTTGTTAATAATTTTTTTAAATTCAAAATGGCGGATCCAATATGGCGGATGATATTGCGAATTTACGCCCAAATTTATGAAACTTGGTATAAAGGGTTTTTGGCTACGCTGATTACAAATCTGTTAATATTGAGTATCAAGCGAATCCAATTACCTTTTCAAAAATCTTCCGCCATATTGGGGCCGCCATTTTGAATTTTAAAAAAGTATTAATCGGCGTGCCGGCGCGCCGCCGTACGCCGGTTGTTTTTTAGTTGAACGCCGCCGCAGTTAAAATTTTCCTCCGCGCAGAGTTCTAATATTTAGGTATTCCACCGATAAGCTTTACTTTCTTCTTTTCTTCAAACCCGGAAATATACCAGCCTGCATCAATAGGAATGAGACTTTTGACGCTGTGACGTCATTCTCAATTAATTAATTAATTAATTTAGCGTCCCAGAATGAAACCGTTCACTAAATTGACTAAGTCATAAAAATATCACTACTTAAGAAACTTACACAAACGGTGTTTTATGTTATTTGCCTTCTTATTGATCAAATTTAATATTTCGTTAATGTTTTGAATCATATTATATGTTAAAATATTTCATATAAAGTTTCCGAAAAATACGTCTTTTACACCATTTCATTATTCTTTAGAATTACACGGGAAAAAATTAGTCATGAAAAAGTACGGAATTTATTTATAAGTTTGGAGCAATAGAGACAATTTCACCATTTTTGATGAACTTTCATTAACGATTCTCGAAAATTTAGAAGAAATCCTGGAACTTTAATGTAGAAACTGAAATATGGTTTATCAGTTTTTATTTCATTAAATACTAAGAAACATTTTCTGACTTGTACACATTAGGATGCCTCGTTGCTCGTATTTAACTTATACGTAAGCATTTGTAACATCATCTTAAAGTGAGAAATTCTTGGAAATTGAGGTTTAAAATGTTTATAGCTCGTAATTTTCAACCGATATAAACTTTTCTATTTCTATAAATGAAAGTTTAAGTATTCAAAGCCAAAATAAATGGTCCAGGGAAGGTCAGTAGAAAAAAGCCGCAAATTTTGCGTCAAAAAGCGACGTTTTGTCGACTCAGGTTTGTCAAACACATCAAGCTAATACTTATTGTTAACACAAAACACTGTAATTCCATACGTCAATTTACAAAATATTAACAAAAAACAACTTTTCAATAAAAGAAAAATTGAATAGCTATTAAGTTAAAACATATATTTGTTTTAACTAGTCAAGAATTAAAAATCTTCAATAAACTTTGTTAAATATTTAAACATTTTTTTTGCAAATGTTAATATTTTCTTCTTCAAACATCATCGCACGGCGATTGAGAGCCAACTAAAATTACAAAAATGATCTGAAACGAAGATTTCAATGTCGAAAAATAAAATCGACGACAACACGTTACAGTCGATTACCTTAAAAGTAAAACAAATTAAATATGAGATATAATTCTAAAGTCAAGACTTTAAACTACCACGTAAAGGAAAATAAACCTTATTTATTGAAAACACATCTAATTTTTTGTTTATAGTGTTACGATTACAGTTAACATGAATATTTTCGGAAATTATTTTTTTTCTCCAGTTTTCTTCAAAATCCAAAATTTTCGCATTGTCCCAGTCAAATTCATGACCAAGGGAATCTTGATGATAACTAACCACAGAAATTGGATTCTTTTTAGTTTTATGTTCGTTAATACGAGTAGAAAAAGAACGTTTTGTTTCGCTAATATAAGATGTTGAACAGTGTTTACAATCTAATTTATATACTGTATTTGTGCGGTCGCCTTTCTTCATAACATCCATTCCCAACTTTACAACAGTGCTTGAGTCTTTGTTAATAAGAGAAATAGATGCAATATGGGTGATTTTTTAAAATGTTGGATAATTTAAAAAAACAAGATTTTGAAAAAGGTAAACAAACTTTAAGGATGCGCCTATATATGTGACCCTCCAGGGTGAAAGGGACCTTAGCTGCAAAACATTGGATTTTGATTTTTTATTATGAATCGATAAAATTTGAGTTGCTCTTTCACATACAGAAATCAAAACTTGTTTATGTCTATTAGTTTTTGTGTTATTAGCGATGAAACATAGGCATAACATAACAACAACAAAGGCAGGCTCGTCTTTAAACGCCTATCCTGAAAAATTCAAAACATTCAATTTTAAATCTTTATTATCAATCAATAGAATTTGAGTTAGTCTTTCACATACAAAAAATAAATTTTTTTTATGTCTATTAGTTTTCGTGTAATTGGCGATGAAACATAGGCACAACATAACAATAACTTAGTCAGGCTCAACTTCAAACGCCCGTCCCGCAAAATTCATTTCTTGCAGCTAAGGTCCCTTTCACCCTGGAGTGACACATATATCATTTTCACTGTTTTCATTATTATTATCCAATTATAGAAATTTAACTTTATTTAAACGAATTTTTGTATGTTTTTTAAGAAAATCCATCGGATAATTGTTCATTTTCAAAATAGATTTCACTCTGTTCGCAATTATATACTTAAATTCCATTTTGAGAATGAAATTCACATTTTAAAATATAAAGTCTTCAATCTTTTAATTTCTACTTATATTATTTTCGAGGAAATTAGTAAATATCCTAGAAAAATAGAATAGTGACTTTAAAAGACTTTTCAACGATTTTGAATATACTCGTTGCCTAATCTCTCGCCAGTTAACTTCGTGAAGTCGAGAGACGCGTTTGAGTTTTGTACTCTAAAATTTAAACCTTTAGAATAAATTTGATTTATTCATTGTTAATGTTAAATTGTGTGTTAACATTTGATTTCCTTCCTTCTAATCAAAAATATTAAAAATCGGCATAACAATTTACATATTCATTTAATTTTTAAAGTAAGAACTAAATATTCTAAACAATGGTCCTTCGAGCCGAATTTTAAATACTAAAAACTGTGTAAAACAATACTCAAAAACTAAATTCTGTGATAAAAGTGCACCCCCTTTAATTGAAAATTATTTAACTTTCCAAAAAAGTGTAAAAAGAACAGTGATGAGTGTGTTTGCTTTATTACTCAAGCTAAAGGGTGTTGTGTCATATATCTTGTTTCTCTCTCAGGTCTGCTAAACGTTATTGTCTACTCACACCTTCCCTCGCTACACCGTCTCAACAGTTGCAGAGTATTTACTCTTTTATACTACCATCCTTCTCTCTATAGACGAATGCTCTTCCCCGCACTACAGAGTATCCAGAGTATTGTCGGACATCCTTCAATCATTCCACTTCTTTCTCTTCGTAGCGCGTCTGCTTTGTGCGGTGCTTCGTAAGTGAATATCAATTGACCGTCTGACTTTCACGACTATTTCTACTTACTCAATGACAATTCATTAAAAATATTATAAAGTTTATATAAAAGTCTTTATAATATGTGCTCAATATAAATCTCACGTCTCTCCGTTATAAAAAAAAAAAATACTTATGAAGTATCTTCTTCACAAAATGGCTCAACCTAGCAAAAAGGTAGCAAAATTGTTAATAGAGCAAGAGGGTTTGATGCACTCTATAAGCAATGTAACAACGCACCTCAAAACTAGAAAATCCTTTTCTGCTTTATTATTACGTGAACGTTTGAATTTGCTTAATATCAATTGGGACAAATGTCGTCAGTTTTATGTCGCTCTACAAAGTGCGGCTACGACAGAGGACGAACAAGTCCCCTACTTCAAAGACAATCTTTTCCAAGAAATCGAGGATGTGTACGAAAAAACTGTGGATTATATTTTGGAAAGAATGCCAAATGACACCCCCTCTACATCTCACAACACATCTGTAGTTCAACATTCTTCGAGGCTGCAGAGACCACTACTTACTTTGCCAACGTTTTCTGGTAATTATTCAGAATGGTTGTATTTCCGCGAACTATTTACTTCACTTGTAATCAATGATACATCTCTTGAAGATATTGAACGTCTGCATTACCTCGTAACAAGCCTAACCGGAGAGGCGAGTATTATTGTTAAATATTTAGTTTTAACCGTAGATAACTTTAAATTCGCTTGGTCTAATTTAAAGGATCGTTATAATAATAATCGTGTTATTATCGAAAATTGTATGTCCAAATTACGCGAATTACCTGAAGTAACTTCAGATTTTTTAAATGGTTTAAAGAAACTTCGAAACACTTCAATTTCTGCTCTTACTGCATTAAAGACATTAGGACGACCACTTGACAAATGGGATGACTGGCTAGTTACTTTGTTTGCTTCGCGTTTTGACAAACAGTCAAGGCGCGAATGGGAAACACTGATGGGAAATTCCACCGACATGCCAACTTACGATCAAAATGAAGCCTTTTTTTAAATACGTATTCGTACACTAGAAACATTAGCACTTTGTTCAAAATCTAGTGAAAACCAGTCTATTAAAACTCCCTTTAAGCAGAATAAATCTAATTCAGTACATGTTCATCAAACATCGAAAAAATATTTTTGTCCAGTGTGAAAGGGTGGTCATAAAATTTATATCTGTAAAAAGTTTCAAGACATGTCATTGGCTGAACGTGAAGTTTTTATTCAACAAACATTGCGTTTTGTAAATTGTTTAGCGAAAAATCATTTAGCTGAAAACTATCAAAGTAAATTTAATTGTAAATTTTGTAAAGAACGCCACCACTATTTATTACATAACGGAAACAACTCCCCTTCTGAAATATCTGTACTGTCGACTTCTTCCGATCAAGAAGCTACAATTACGTCACAAGTTAATTCACATTTAAATTCTTATTCTAAAGGCAATTCTTCGGTTTTACTTGCTACAGCTCGAGTAGTTATTAAGTCAGACAACGGTTGTCTTTGTGTACGTGCTTTATAAGACCAAGGATCAGAAGCATCCTTTATATCTGAGTCAGTTGTACAAACCTTGCACCTATCACGTACACGCGTTTCATCTACGGTTTCGGGATTAGATGTCATTTACATTTATCATATGTCAAATTCGGTTAACTTCTCGCTTGCATCAATCATACCAACTGAAACTGAACTTGAGGCTAGAGCTCTCGTAGTAAAAAAAATTACTAATTACGAACCGAAACAATCGCTATGGGTCAAGACCTCAGTTATTTGCAAGGTTTAAAACTTGCTGATCCTAACTACATGATCGGAGAACGTATAGATATTTTAATTGGTTCAGATCTTTATGGCATAACTTTAAGAAATAGTGTTAAATATTGACCTCCTAGTACACCTACGGCCCAATTGACCATGTTTGAGAGGATCCTTTCCGGTCTTTATAGATCAAAACAGAACCTTAATACTTCTTAATCCTTCTGTAATACCTTTCCGCTAGTCCCCCTTAGAATTGCAAGATTTTCGCAACAGTGCTCTCTCTTTCCGTTTTGCCTAGAAAATAAATTTAGTCGGGATTTAGAACTCAAAAGAGTCTACTCCGATTTTCTTGAACAGTATAAGTCACTCGGTCACATGACTCAACTTACTTCTGATCAAATCAAGGGTCCTGCTCGAATTTCTATACCACACTTACCAGTCCTCCGAGATTCAAGTACTACCACAAAACTCAGAGTCGAATTTAATGCTTCTAGTACTTACTCTCAAGGAAAATCCTCAAACGACTTATTGAAAATTGGTCCAAAATTACAAGCATAATTACCCTCGATCATTTTGCAATGGAGAACACATCGCTATGTTATGTTCACAGACATGACGAAGGTGTTTCGCCAGATTCTCGTACCACCCGAAGATAGAAAATTCCAATGTATTTTTTGGAGACGTGAAGCTGATGACCCTCTGGAAGCTTTTGAGTTAAATACCGTAACTTACGGTACCTGCAGTGCCCCTTATTTAGCTAATCGTGTCATTATACAACTTGCTTTCGAGGGTAAATCTAATTTAGTTCAAATTTAAAGTCGCTTCATTGCCAGTCGGCCTTCCGACTAAAAGATCTCTTTTTTCAGCTATCGCCAAGTTGTTTGATCCACTTGGTTTGTTAGCATCTATAATTATCCGAGCCAAAACTCTAATTCAATCTCTTTGGCTTCTGCAACTTTCCTGGGATGAAAATCTTCCACAAGATTTCGTACAGTCTTGGGAAACATTTCGCTCTGAATTGGAAAGTCTGACGCAGATCGTAGTTCCCAGATGGATACAATCAGGTGATGACTTGTTAAATTTTGAATTACATGGTTTTTCAGATTCCTCAAAATCTGCCTTTGCTGCAGTTGTTTATTCTCGTATTGTAACTTACTCAGGAGATATCCATGTGAATCTCATTACCGCAAAAACGAAAGTCGACCCCCTCAAAACTTTAAGTATAGCAAAACTTGAGTTGTGCGGCGCTGCACTTCTTGCCAAACTGTTGATATTTGTTCAGGACAGTTTTAAAATACCAGAAACTAAGCTCTATTGCTGGACGGATTCCACAATAGTTTTGTGCTGGCTAAAAAAGCAACTATCTACGTGGAATATTTTCATAGCTAATCAAGTCACCAATATTCAATCAACTTTACCAGAAGCTACTTGGCGACACATCTCAACGAACAGTAATCCAGCTGATTGCGCATCAAGAGGTATATCAGCTCTTGAATTACAAAATCACCCTTTATGGTGGAAAAGTAAAATATTGGACTAAAGAGAAATTCTCTTTACCGAAAGGCGATACAGAGAAACGCGTAAATTTAAACCTGAATACTGTTTCTGAAAAATGGGACTTATTGTCCCGCTTTTTATCTTGGGCACGGCTGTTGCGTGTTACAACTTATGTTTTACGCTTTGTAAATGCTTTACGTAAGATAGATTTTAAGTCCGTTTATCTTTCCTCAACAGAGATAAATTCAGATTCTGACTTTTGAATAAAATTGGAGCAAAATCGAGAAATCGAAACAGAAATTCAATGTATTCTTCTAAAGAAAGATTTACCGCGAAACTCAAAGTTAAAGAAATTAAACCCTATCTTAGACCAACAAAACATTCTTCGTGTT
This sequence comes from Ganaspis brasiliensis, assembly GCA_037103525.1. NCBI lineage: Eukaryota > Metazoa > Arthropoda > Insecta > Hymenoptera > Figitidae > Ganaspis > Ganaspis brasiliensis. Next base: position 547,515 of record JAZKLR010000053.1, on the reverse strand, counting down.
GGAGGAAGAATTAAACACTCGAGCTTACCCTTCCGGAATGAATTCCTAGCTATCCTTCCCAAAGGTCAGTTTGCAGAGCTTATTGTTCTACAAACACACACAAATTTATTGCATTCAGGTAATCAATTGACCTTAGGTATTTTGCGCGAAAGGTTCTGGATCATGGGAACAAGATCTTTAGTAAAGTCCACCATCAAAAATTGCATAACTTGCATAAGAAACAAAGGCAAAACTGAGAGTCAGCTCATGGCGGATTTACCTTCGGCAAGATGCTCACACTCTCGTGCTTTTTTACATACGGGCCTGGATTATGCCGGACCCCTTTTTGTACGCGTAAGCTCTGGTCGAGGGTTCAAGTCTCATAAAGCGTACATCGCTATTTTTCTATGTTTTTCAACCCGTGCCATTCATTTAGAATTAGTGAATGATTATTGAACTAATGCGTTTTTAGCTGCTTTTAAACGATTTGTATCTCGGGGCGGAATACTTAGCGACATTTATAGCGATAATAGCACAAATTTTCAAGGAGCTGAAAGAGAATTAAAAAGAGCATTTGAAACTTTCTCCAAAAACACAGACTTAGTGTCTCAAATCGCTAGCCATGGAACAACTTGGTATTTTTCTCCCCCTTCAGCTTCTCACTTTGGTGGCTTATGGGAGGCGGGAGTAAAAAGTATCAAGTTACACTTACGAAAAATTCTTGGAGCTGCGACTCCTACCTATGAAGAGCTCCAAACTCTATGGGTCCAAGTGGAAACATGTGTTAATTCGCGACCAAAAGCACCTTCTAATGATGATGTGGAATAATTCAAAATTTTAACTCCGGGACACTTTTTAATCATTCAGCGTTGAGATCTGTTCCAACTCCATCATTAATGGAGATTGGGGATAATCGCTTATCACGTTGGCAATTATACACAAAAATGTTGGAAGTTTTCTGGAGGAATTGGAAACGAGATTATATTCATTCTCTACAACAACGTGATAGGTAGTATTCTCGATGTCCAAATTTGCGCGTTAATGATCTCATTATATTAAGGTCCTGATGGATTAGTAAGAGTAGTTTAAGTCAAAACTGCTAAGACTGTGTATACCCGTCCTATTGCTCAACTTTGTAAATTACCAATTAATTAAAATGAAAACTTGTTATAAAAAAAATCTTATGTAAATTTGCGATATTTCCACTCTCGCAAGGCCGGGAGTATGTTCGGAATTATATACTTAAATTCCATTTTGAGAATGAAATGCCCATTTAAAAATATAAAGTCTTCAATCTTTTAATTTCTACTTATATTATTTTCGAGGAAATTAGTAAATATGCGAGAAAAATAGAATAGTGACCTTAAGCCTTTAGAATAAATTTGATTTATTCATTGTTAATGTTAAATTGTGTGTTAACATTTACTTTCTTTCCTTTTAATCAAAATCATTAAAAACCGTTATAACAATTTACATATTTAGTTAATTTTTAAAGTGAGAACTAAATATTCTAAACACACTCTTATTAAATTCTTTGAATGGAACTTTTTGTGTAACAAAGAAATTGCTCTATCTATTAAGTTGAAAACAATATTATTTTTTTGTTGTATAATGTATAGGATGATCAAAAAAGTAATTGATTAATCTGTCTGGGGAAGTCGGCTTTTTGTACCAGTCAGTAACTATATGATTATTTTCTTTTATTAATGTCAAGTCAAGGAAATTGATTCTTTTATTGTCTTCAATTTCAAAGGTGATTTGCAAATGCTTGTCATGAGAATTAAAAATATTGATAACACGTTCAATGTGTTTTCTCTCAATACACATAAACGTTTCATCAATATATCTACAATAAAAAGTAGGAACAATGGTGTATTTTTCTTTCAGAATCCTTCAACAGTCCACCTTTAGATCATCCATAACATTGTCAGCAAAAATAGGAGAAATTGGTGCACTCATTGGAGTCCCATGGATTTGTTTATAAAACTTTTCATTAAATCGCAAATAAGTATTTTCAAACAAAAATTTTGTACATTCAATTACATTGTAAAATCGAATCTTACACTTTTGATTTAATAAATTATATCGACGGTCCAAACTACGTACGACTGAATCGCATGATACATTAGTAAAAAGTGAACAAACATCCAATGAGACAAATGCCAATCCATTGTTTACATAAAGATCATTTAATTTTTGTTATAATTCAAGACTATTGTTTATATGGGAGGCAGGTATTGAAATACTATTTTTAATTATTTGTATAAGAATTTTGACAAAAAATATGTCGGACTATTGACAAGTGAGATAATAGGACGCAATGGAATGTTGGAATATCTTGTTTATGGATTTTGGGAAGTCCATAAGCTCTAGCCAATTCAGTGTCAGTGAGGGTCAAGTCGTTATTATGGTATTTTTTATTTAAGAAATCATCGTCATTCAAATTTTTTAGAATCTTTGAAGTATTTGAACATTCCCTGCTAAGAGTAAAAAATAGAAAGAGATAGAAAATAAGTGATAGAAAGATATTGAATTTTCTATGCCCGGGAAATACGCGATTTGCATTCTTAAAACGCTTTCTCTTCCTATCTCTGATCTATCCGACGGCTTCAATATTTTTCTGTATCTTTCAATCATTCAGTCTATCCCAAATATTTTGGAATATCTATCTTTTTCTATACCTAAGTTTATTACCAAAATAGAATATCTAGTCTTTTCTATTCTTTTCATTTATTTCATTCTATCTCTAACTATATATCTAAAAGTAAATGATCCCTGATGAAAGTAGACGTATTTAAACGGAAAGATAATAACGGATGAAAAAAGATTAAACTTTTCTATCCATTTAAATCCCTGCGCATAATCGTTTATATTCTTTTATCTCTTTTTCTATCCTTCCAACTGTAAATTTTTAATTTATTTGTTATAAATCAACACAGTAAATTATTACAAGTTATACATAGTAAACATAATACCGAAACACATAAATTGAAACCAAACCTGAAACAGAAAAATCAGCTCGTATGAAGACTTGAACCCGGGTTACTCAATGTCGAAATCCTTGCTGCTATCCACTGGACCACCTAATACTATGAAAGTTTTTACAAAGAGATTCTAATAATAATATTTCCATTTTCTATCCACTTTAATCTTTTCAGTATAAAAGCGTTTGTTTATACGTCTGAAACCGCAGTTTTCAATCTGTCACCCGATTTTTTCTCTCCGTCCGCTATTTTAAAATTTATCATAAACAATTATTAATAAAGGTTCAAAATTTCTGATGTGGGACACTTTTTTTTTATTGTGATATTTTTTTTATGTCTTATAAAAATTTTTGTAGTATTTTCGAAACGAAATACTGTCCTGATGTTGTTTAGCAAATTTTTAATTTTTTCATGAGTTATTGTTTAAACAATTTTCAAGTATCAAGTTATCAATGCAGTTTTTTACCGTTCTATTTGATGGATTTTGATAAAATTTGGTATGAGTAGTACACAATAATCATGCTTTAGGATAAAAAAAATTAATTTGATGTCTTGCCGAATTTGTTTGAATATTTTATGTTTCTTCTTTAAATCTAATTAAATCTGCAATATTTATCCAATTTTGACAAATAAGAGATCATTTTGCTCTTTGATATATTCTCTATAATTCAAATCGTTAAATTTTGTTGAAATCATTTTGTTTTAAAAATTGTGTAAAAAAGAAATTTTATTACTTAATAACTTTTCAACAAAATATTATGACCAAAAATCAATGGGTAGAATTGTAGAGAATGTTTCAAAGAATAAACTAAGCAATTATTTGTCAAAATTGGATGAAAATTACAATTGCAGTTTAAAAAAAAATAATAAAAAGGTAAATAATTATTATTTAACAATAAATTACGGTTCAATTATTGAATTACATATTATACAGTAGAAGTGTTACCATATCACATCTATATATTTTAAAATCTTTTGTAAAAGTTTTTGTTTTAATCAAATAAAATATTTTTACTTAATGTGGCTGAAATATCCGCTACTTTATTAATGAATTAATCAAAAATTGTTGAGAAACTTTGTGTCTCTTTTGATTTAATTTAATTTTAATATAGTTATTTTTTATCTCGAGTTCAAAAAGCTATTAAAAAATGTAGGTTTTAAAAGTTTTCATACAGTAAAAAAAGTACCGACTAACTTCAGTTTCATTTTGACTTATACTGATGGGTAAATTTAGTTCCAGAAAAATCAATGCAACTTCGAAAAATTGCAATATTTTTTAATAGTAATAATTGTTTTTTGAACCTTATATATAGTACATTATCACCTAAAAATTTCATTTACTACAATAATTCATTTATTTCAATTTATTTCAATGGCTGCCTCGTAGCTAACATGCCGGAAAATAGCTCTGCAATGATTGCTTGATTCGAAGTGTGTTTTTACTGTTTTTCTGGATGAAATAATAGTTGAATAATAGTGCTTTTGACAGTGGTGTTTTTAGCGATATTTTTATTAATGTGGTTATCGAATTAACGATAAAATTTGCCAAATTAATATTTGCTTGTTCTGGATATACTTTTTGGAGGGCATTATTTGTGACTTGTGGTGCTACACTTCAGGTTTATTTTGACCTGGTGTATTGGTGACATTTGTTTATGGGCATCGAGAACCAGTGATTGCAGTTTTGCAATATATTTTTTTTTATAAAAGGTTTCCCGATTGAGATTGAAATTGATTTTTAATCTGCTGTCTCATTATATCATCGAATTATATACCATAGTTTCGCAATATATTCTAAGTGAGTCATATTCTTGTATACTGTGCCGCATGATGGTATAGGTATGAACGAAAACATAAACACGTCTGCCGGCTTAAACCCATTATTCATCACTACCACGAATGATCTTCTTTGTGTTGTGTGTGAAAAAAAGGTTACGGTTGCACTAGTACTCTACCCGATTTATTCTGCTCCGTATCATAAATCCTGTTCAAAAGGGTCAACAGTCTTGAAGAATGAGTAACACAGTGTGAACAAGGTAACAAATTTTGTAGTAATAAGATTTGCCTTACCGAATGGGAGAACCGTGTTAGAAGGCAAAAAAATTTGATTGTGTTTGGGCTCCCTGAAAATGTTCCCACTGTAGTGACTGATGCTGCAAATATAGATCGTGATTTGATTAAAACTTTACTTAATAAGCTAGATGAAAATGCAAATCTTGATGCGCTTAGAATATGGCAATAGGAAATTTTTCTAAAAATTTGATTAAGCCACGACCATTGAAGATTATGTTTTCAAACCAGGGTATGGCAACCCAAATTCTCTCGGCTTTTCAATCTGCTCGTCGGCTGAAAAAACTACCACTGGAATTGTCAGAGATATATATTGCCCCCGATCGACCGAAGTATCAACAGACAGAGTATCAGCTGGTCAAGAAGGAACTTCATAAACGAGTTTCTCAAGGGGAAGTTGGCCTTCAAATTCGATATCAACTGGGAGAGCCCATTATTGTCAAAACCTGACTTCTTCTAAGTATCTCTTTTGTTTATATCAAAATGTTAGAGGGTTAAACACCAAGTTAAATATTGTAAATTGTTTTCCTGATTTTCTACACAATGATATTTTTGCGTTTACAGAGACATGACTGAGAGCGGATGTCGGCTCTCATGAAATATTTGACCTAAATAACTTTTACGTTTTTCGGAGTCACCGTTCCGGTAGGAGTGGTGGTGGTGTACTTTTAGCTGTAAACTCCTCATTTCAAACTAAGTGTTCACTATCATTTATTGTTGCAGTAATTTATATTCCTCCAAATATTTCCATGATTATTTTTGAGAAATTTTTTTCTGCTATTAAAAAATGTAGTGTATTGTATCATAAAAATATTTTAATCTTAGGTGACTTTAATTGTCCTAACTTTATAAAAAATACCCAATGTGAATCTTATGATTCTAAATCATTAATTGTTTTTAATTTTTTGCTGTTTTTTAATTTGAATCAGTTTAATATAATTACTAATACCTTATCTAGAGCTTCAGATTTAATTTTTTTACATGGATTATGTGAAGTTCAGCGTGCGGAAAACTGTTTCGTACCTGAGGACATGCACCACCCAGCTCTTTCGGGTGGTGCGGAAAGAGAAATTTTTTGCGGATTTTTTCTTTTTACCCATTCATGGACTAAAAAATTGGTATTCTATATCTGCAAACCCTAATGTTGAACAATTATATTTTAATTTTAGGAGGGCTGATTTCTGTGGCCTTTACATGTTTCTTTCAAAAATTGATTGGTCGCAGGTTAAATTTTGTAATAATGATCCTAATGTAACTAGCGAAAAGTTTTTGCAAATTTTGAATGATGCTTTTTCTAAATTTGTGCCGAAATGTACAAGCAGTGCAATAAAAAAGCGATATTATCCGTCCTGGTTTGATAGAGACATTATTAATGAGATCAATCTTAAAAATAAATTTTTAAAAAAACGTAAATTTTCATCCTCTTTTTATGAAGAGCAGATTAAACTATTATCTATATCGTTACACAAAAAAATAAAGCACAATTATCATGTCTATATCGGGAAAATTGAGCGTAGTTCGGCTTCAAATTCGGCTGAATTTTGGAAGTTTGTAAATGATGGAAAAAATTGTAATCAGCTACCGAGTATTATGTATTTTAATGAATGCACTCTAAGTAATCCATGTGCCATCGTAAACTCTTTTGCTGAATTATTCTCTAACCACTGCGTAAATATTGATTGTGAGGGATCGATTGAGTCGGACTCTCATTGTCGGGTCCTTTTACCATTCATCCCTTGTGTTAACAGTCGAACAAGTTCTAAAGGCAGCGAAATCTATGAAAGCAAAAAATACGTCAGGCCCTGATGGAATTCCCAGTTACATCGTGAGAGACTGTGCGTCTGTATTTGCTGATCCATTGACTTTTATTTTTAATTTAGCCCTTCAAACTGTCATTTTCCCTAATATTTGGAAAGAAGCCAAAATTTGCCCAGTATATAAAAAAGGTGATAGAAGTCTCGTACAGAATTACAGACCCATTGCTCTCATTCAAAATTTTGCTAAAGTTTTTGAGTTGTCAATTCAAAATTAACTTCAAAATTGTATAAGAGGTATTTTATCAGATCACCAGCATGGGTGTATATTATTTTTTTTTTTAAATTATACACTTGTCTATTGGTCTTTTCGCACTTACAAGTGTTCACCGAGGAAATTTTTCCGTTGAAATAGTACTTTAAACAGAAGTAGCAAGTATTGTGCGCCTACAGAACGGCTTTGAAGTAGGAGTACTCGCATTTGCCTGGACCACCCGGTATATTGGGTTTGCTCGCCAGTGGAGAGGGAAAACTGTAGAAAGACCTGTCCTGAGTACAAGCGGTTTATCGACAGTCGGTAACAAGTCAGTTACCGACAGTGCAAATCATTATACCTCGACGTCAAACCTACCACTGAAATTACCTCACGAGCCGGAAAAAATCCCAGGCTCCCCGGGGCGCGAACCAAGCAAGCTTGACTTGGCGCGACCGCAGAGTCCAGGACCTTAACCAACTGAGCTAACTCCGTGGTAGCACGGGTGTATTAAAGGTAGGTCAATTTGGACGAATTTAGCAACTTTTTCGGAAATAGTTATTCAAGCATTAAACAAAAAATATCAAGTCGATGTAATTTACTTGGATTTCTCAAAGGCTTTCGATTCTATTAACTATCAGATTCTTGCCGAGAAAATTAGCAATATTGGCTTGCCTACTGACCTCCAACGCTTAATTTTGAATTACTTGAAAAACAGATTGTATAGAGTTATTGTGGGTCATAATTTGTCTGAGACTTTTGTCCCCAACATGGGAGTTCCTCAGGGATCTTTATTAGCCCCTCCTCTATTTATTTTATATATAAATGACATTGGGGATAATATTAAATCTTTCATTCTAGTTTTTGCCGATGACGTAAAAATTTTTCGAGTAATTAAGAATACTTGTGATGCTAATCTATTGCAGACTGACTTAGATACTGTATTTAGGTGTTCAATTTTAAATAAACTTGCGTTAAATATTAGCAAATGTGGCTTTATGTCAATTGTTCGAACAACGAAAAGAATAGATTTTCAATATGTCATAGATAATATTGCTTTGAAACGAGTATACTCCGCGACCGATTTGGGAATTATTTTTAATGAACGATTATATTTTGATGAGCAAATCTCCAGGGTAGTTTCGTCCGCCTCTAGGGCTTTGGGTTTTCTCATTAGAAATATTCGACATTTTTCTAATAAACACACTTTACTTGTGTTATTCAATGCGTTAGTTCGGTCTAAACTTGAATTTGCGTCTTGTATTTGGAATCTACACTTTGAGAAGGAGTCCTTAGGAATTGAGAAAATCCAAATAAGATTTCTTAAATATTTAGCTTTTAAGGCTGACGGAACTTACCCTCCTCGTGGCTCTGACTACCTGATGATATGTCAAAGATTTGAGGTTAAATCCCTCAAGGAACGTAGGGTTCTTTCCGCAGTATTATTTCTTTTTAAAATTATTACCAGTCAAATTTATGCACCATACATTTTAGAGTCGGTTTCTTTTAGGCTACCAAGAGATGAGGAACGGTATTTTGTTCCATTTTAGTTATCGTGTCCGCGTTCTTTGAGGGACTCTACTACTATGGTTTTTTTGTCAACTTATCATATAAATCAGATATTCAATAGGCTCCAGATCAATCTTGATTTATTCTTCACGAATAGTGGACGCTTTGTTAGATCGCTAAATAATTATATTGAATATGTAAGAGAAAATGAGTTGCTATGAGCATATTTTACGTTAAGAATTTTTGGATGAAAATTATTCATTTATTATTATTATTTATTATCTAAATTTATATCAGAATTATTGTAATTTATAAACCCTTTTGTATCCCATTTATGGTCCATTGGACTGCGGGATGTTTGTAAAAATAAATAAATAAATAAATAATTTTCTTCCCTTTCAAAAAAATTGGTGAAAAAACTCTTTTATTCCGGCTTCTAAAGGAGACTACTGCCTTAAGAATTCAAAATAAGTAAGTTTTTTGTACAAATTTTACGCATTCTATAAGGCTTTTTACTCTTAGCGGCAAACTGTAACGACAAAATAAAGTTGAGCGTATGTAACCATCCCTATTTTGATAACCACATACCTTCTTCGACGCTTCAGTGACAAGCTTAACAGTTTTCTCTACTGCTTGAGTGTGGCATGGAAACCTTACCAAGTTCCATTGAGAGATAGATAGTTGGTTATCAATGGAAGATGACAGATCTGCATTTGAGACATTTCTTAGTACTTGGCAAAATAAATTAGCGCACCGAATTTTTCGTAGTAGAAGTTGTCTCTCTTGTTTTTAAAATCCTTTGTAACTCAAGTTTACGTACATTCATATTTTCATCTGTGAGCATAGACAGAAGCAAATTTTCAGGATGCGCGAAATAGGCAATGTGTTGTATTACAGGATCAACTACTATCAGAAGATGTTTTGGTAAGTATCGAGAATTTTTAACCATAGTGAAGACACGTCTCGCACCATCTGAAATTGAATCGCTCATTTTTATTTGAAACTGCGTAGGTAAATACACTTTTATTATAAATTTAACTATGTGAACTAAGTTTGATGAAGTGTCTTTACTTGATATGTATAATCTCAACGTTCTGTTTGCCAGAGTGATCCAATGAGCGTAGGAGAGTGTTCCTGGATCTCGCAGAAACATATCAGATGAACAGTTACCTACATAAATAGCTTGCCCAATATCGTAAAGATATTTTTGACCTTTACTCAAATTGTCTCTGCATGTGACTTGTATTAAATCACACTCAATTTTATTAAAATTAACAACAGGCAAGTGTTCAACGCCCATAAGTTGTTTACCGATTGTCCCTGAAAATGTATTCGGTCCACTTGTTTTTCCATAAAAATGTTGAAATAAGTGTCGCAAAGGTAATTCATTTGCATGAAGCACGGATATAATCGACTGAATTGGTCTGTTCAAGTATATTTCAATAAGCCTAATATTACTACCTTACCAACCTGTATTAGTTGATGTGCTATCACAACCAACTGGCCCACTTGACAAAGAATGTCCCATATTTAGTGAATTTGCTTATAAAAATTGTAGATAACAATATTGTGCTTGATCATTTAATTTGTTTAAATTTACAACAGATTTTAAAAAAGAATTTTATGTAGTTTTAAACTTAATTATTACTTATTTATCAGATTTATTTATTAATTAATTTATAAGAATTAAAGAGCATAAGAAAATTGATTGCATGAAAATTACTTGAATTACGGGATAGAAATGTAACCAATTCCAAATAATTTGCAAAAAGCTTTTAAAAATATGAAAAAGCTAGTACACTGAATATAATAAATTAAGTTTTTTTTAAACTTCTGACTTAATTAACAAATTCTCACATTTTTTTCTTAAAATCAACCTCGACAAAGTTTTAAAGAATTTGTTAAGCTTTCATTTAAAAAAAGAAAACATTGAATCGCTTAAAAATTACGAGCTGTAAGATATTTTGAACCTCAATTTCCAAGAGTCCTTACTCTGGCATCTGTGGCCTTGTGGATACAGGGAGCGGCTTTAGAGCGAGGACTCGCAAGTTCGAATAAATTCATCATTTACCTCAAATAGGTAAATTTAAATTACTACTGAATTGCCTTCTTTGCCCCAAACTCATGTACAAAGTTCCCGATTATTTAATGGATTATTTCTTTCCGTGTAAGAATCAGTAAAAAGAAAAACCTTATAAAACTACAATAATAATTTTAAGAAGCCATTATTTGCTCATTCTTTCAGTGTATAATATAAGATACACAAAAAAAAATAATATTTGAAATATTCAGGAACTTTGTACTTGAGTTTGGGGCAAGGATGGAAATTCAGTACTAATTCAAAGCTAAATATTTTAGATAAATGATAAACTAGTTCCCGAAGAATTCTTATAGATTAGATTGAAAATAAAATTCATATTTTGACTTCTGTCTGTTTGATTTCAAAGATACCATTTAACTGCAGATTGATGATTTAAATGAAACATTTAAAAATATACGTTATATACGAGCAACAGCTTACAGAGCGCTACAAGACAGTCGGCGCGAGGTCACGCACCCTAATGTATAAAAGTCAGAAACCAGTTCAATAGTATTTACTGAAATATAAAGTGCTGAACCAAATTTCAGTTTCTACTTTACAGTTCCGGTATTTCTTCTGAATTTTCATAAATTGTTAATGAAAGTTGATCAAGAGTCGTCAAATTTTCTCTATTGCCCCAAACTTATGAATAAATTCCCTACTTATTCATGAATAATGTTTTTCCGTGTACAATTTTGTATTTTAGTAACTACTGTTTCTAAATTTTTTTTACAAAAATAATAATTGTTTAAACGCAAATTTACTTTAGACTTGTTTATCAGAAACTTTAAAATGATTCAAAAATACAGAATTTTCCATTTCCCGGTAAAAAGCGGTTGATTAAAACGCATAATGCCATTCAATGCCTTCAAGAAAACAATTTTGAACGCAGTCAATGCCTCAAGAAGTTTAATGCCTTTCTATGCCTATGTCAGCAGATTAAAAAGACGCCATTCTGCTATCGTTAACTTGTTCATTCTTTGCAGCGCGTCGTCGTGGCATCTTTCTATTTTGTGTTGTTCGATCTATTTGAACTAAATCGCGTTATTGAAGTGAAAAACAAAGTGATTTTGTGTCTAATACTAATAGTTTACCTAAACTATTAGTGCTTATATTTTATTCTATTTTGGTCTACTATTTAGCTGAAGTTAACCTATTAACATATTTAAACTTAAAAAGTAAAATATTGATAAAGACAATAATCAGAGTAAAACATAACAATCACATGTTCAATTTTCCCTTGCAATATGGCTACTGGTTTGTTTTTAGGCATTTGAAGGCATTAATACAAAAACGGAATCAAAGCGCATTGAAACGTTTTAATGCGTTTTAATCAACCTCTTTTTACCTGGTTATATGAATGAAAATATTTAAATCAAACTAACCTGTATATACAAATCTTCATTTCTTAAATGTTCAGCTATAAATTCTACTGCTTCAGTTGCTTTACTTGCTTCAGGGCTGAGAAGTACAGAATCAGAACTTTCTGATCCTCTTCTGTCAGCCATTGTTTCAATTCCTCCTCCAGCTGTACTGGAACCACTAGTATGGTGGTTTTTACGATTTGCCTTACAATTTGGATGATGAAGATCTGACAGTTCCATTACTTCCATTTTTGATTTATTCATTGAAGGCGGTAAATGTTTTGGTATTTCTGTAGGACTTCCAGAATAAGTAGAAGTTGGCAGTGTTACGTTCGGTATTTCCATCATCCACTTCAACCTGGTCTTTTTGGGACGCCTCATAAGTAAAATTGCTGGTAATACTTTTAAGAAAATTTTGCGAATCATCTGCGGCATTCTGTGTGTTCTGGGACCTCGAAAATTCCAATTGATAATGATTACAGTTACTAAAATACTGAGAGTATTCATAACAAATGTAAAGAGTAGATACTTAGCTATAAGTGGCAATACTAGTGAAGTAGGTGGTAAGATTTTACTAACTAAGAGTAAAAACACAACCAAAGACAAAAGAATGCTAATACCAAGTGTAACTTTCTCACCAGCTTCAGCCGGCAAATAAAAGACCAAAACACATAGAAATGAAATTAGTACTGTAGGAAGAATTAAGTTTACAGTATAGAACAGAGTTTTTCGTCGAATTATTATATAAAACGTAATATCAGTTTCAGTTGGTAAACTATCTTTATGTACATTTAAGTATGCTGGAACGTTAACAATATCCCATGTGCCACTTTTCCAATAATCAGATAAATCAACGAAATTTTTGTCGTTATAAAGCGCTAGAGAAACTTGATCTCCATTAAATGTCCATGAGCCGAATTTCATAATACAAGTTTGCTGGTCGAATGGGAAGTATGTGACGTCAATTGTGCATGAACTTTGATATATAGCAGGTGGTACCCATAACACCTCGCCATTTGGATATATTAATATGTTACTCTTATATCGCACTTCGTAATTTCCGTCCGCACTGAAAAATAAAATGTTTGTGGTAAGTGAATTGATTTTTTTATAGAGAAAGTTTGGTATTGCTAAACAGTTTTAAGTCCCAATTATGGAAAGACTTTCAAGTAAAAGTGACTTTTAAGAAATTCGATCCCAGAGAAGTGCATTACTGCTCAAAATCTTTTCAAATTTCATTATGCTTTTGGAAGATAACAAATTTCCAAAAACGAATTATGTTTACAATAAATAGAACAATAAAAAATCAATGAAACTAGAATGTACGTAAGTATTTGGTGACGGTTTGGGCCCGCCGGAAACTGTGCGTGGAAATGATGTCACTGCACTGATGCCAGAGTAACAGAGAAGTTGAAGTAGGTATAGTCAGTTAAATAGAGACATAAGATGTGAAGTGGGGGTTTTGAAGTTGGGTTTTAGGGGCCACAGAGATTTCGAGGCCCTAAAATGATAATGGAGTTGTTCCTGGTTGGTAGGGGTATGAGTCGATAGGGTTAGCATGTTTTTTCGGCCCTTCAATTGGAAGAGAGTATTTAGTAGTGAGTGGCGTAAGGGGTAAATATAAGTGTGAAATTGAACAACAGGTTTTAGTACTGACCGAGTCAGTACTTAGCCCAAGTTAACAGCGTTACCAGCCCGTAATGGCCCCGCTGGAAGTTCGATCCGAGAGAAACTATTTTCTTTTAAGAGAAAAAGTTAATGAGAGAAAGAGACAGAAAGAGGCTTAAAATTCGTATTAAGCCTCAAGTTACGGATTGTTCGGCATCAAGCCAAAGAAATTTAAATATCTTAATTCATTCTAAAGTGATATAAGTAATTGTATGATACGAGAAAACACAACGACTCTATAGTGCTCGCTCTACTCTTGGCTGCTTAATACATGGGAAATAATAGGCCGAGAGGGGAGTCCAGATATTTAAGTTTTCTTCTGCTTATTTTAAAGTTAAAACTTCAAAATTTTATTTATCTTATTTTTAAAAATGTTCCTGTTGCTTCTCTAGAAAATGCAGTCCATTAAAGTTAAACAATGAAAATTCACTTAATGCGAAAAAATCAGCAGTCTTTATCACATCAAATCTCCATTTTTAGGGTTCCGTACACCCTCGGAGTTCGGCGGAACCCTTATAGCGAGACTCGTGCGTCCGTAGCCAAAAACCATGCCCCCCTCCCTTAACTTCTAAACTATTTGACCTAGAGGGCTGAAATTTGGTACACTTATGTATTTTCACGTGTAGATTGCACGAAAAATATAGAAAACATGATTCAAGGTGATGTTCATAGCGTTGTCAAGGAAATAACAACTTTTTTTAGCAAAAATGCATTAAAATGGACCATTCCCCCCCCCCCCTTAACTTCTAAACTATTTGACCTAGAGGTCTGAAATTTGGTACACATATGTATTTTCACGTGTAGATTACACGAAAAATATAGAGAACATGATCTGAATTGATGGCCATAGCGTTGTCAAGGAAAAACTGCAAATTTCCGAAAAAAAAGTTTTTTTCTCTAACTTTGCCATTATTTGAGCTAGAGGGCTAAAATTTGGTACACTAGTGTATTTTTGCATGCAGATTATGGAAAAATTATGTTTGGAAATAAAATTGAATATTATGAGGTCACAAAAAAAAAATTCAAAAAATCACCAAAAAGAGGTTTAGACCCCTATGCTAGAGCTCACGCTAATTGTCCTACAGTACCCCTCAAACCAATAAAATTTGTATTTGTATACCCAGAATTTAAAAAAACGATATAAAACGCAATAGAAAATTGTTATCACTTTTTTTTCAAAATAATTGAAAAATTATGAAAAAAACAAAAAAAAATTTTTAATCTTATACAAGGCTTGATCAAGGCTGCCGCAGGACCTATAATCAAGACTGTCATAAGCCCTGAAACCCTATAAATATTTCAGGGCCACCCCCTCAAAAAAAATTCTTGATTTTTATGTTATTTATTTGAAATACAAGCCACCCTTAAGCAAAAGTTTCATGTACTAGAAGGTAGAAGTATTTTCATAATTTGTACGTTCTAATTAATTTTCATAATCTGTACATAAAAATATACAAATGTATCAAATTTTAGCCCTCTAGCTCAAATAGTTTCAAAGTTATGAGCAAAAATTTTTTTTTTCGAAAATTTGCAGTTTTTTTTTTTTTTTGACAACGTTTTTTATTAATCACAAATGCTTTAAAAGAAGACGATTCAACGGTAAATTTTAAATGCTTTCGAATGGTCAATAAGAAAATTTCATTTCGCTTATTTTCAACAAAGTTATCAGTATTTAAAGTTGTTTTTAATCATGTTTTTTATCTAATTTTTGTAAGTTGTCTCTTAATTTTGACCGACAGTGTAAAATTATATTTCTTTTTTGTTCCATACAATTTATAAAGCAGATACAGATTTCTTAGAAATATTTTTGTAACTATGTTCTAGATTTGTTATGTTATATCTGGTGAGTACGTCACTTTGCGGATCCAGGAACTCACAGGTTCTTAACCAATTATAGAAAACGTTACAAAATTGGTAAGAATTTTGTAACAGAACTGTAACAATGTTTGCTGGGATTGACGTTGTAATTCTGTGGGAATTAATAATATATACGTAAGCGATATAATTTTTAAAATATATAAACTTGTGAAAATAAATTAAAATGGAAGTTGATTTAAGACTTCTAATTTTTCAAATTAAAAATTTAAACGTAAATATACTAACTTCTTAATTAAATACCTTTAATAATCACAGCCCCACAAAAAAAAAGTGTCATGTACTTTTGACCGGAATACACTAGCCCTATGTATTTTGACGTGCTGAACACGAATCCGAAGTCAGTTTTGCTCCATCACGTCAGGATTTTTTCCTAACCTCAAAATCAATAAAATGACACTTTTTGTTCATTAGCATGTGAACCCGACTTAAGATTAATACATGCCTAGGGCGAATAGAAAGCTTGGATTGTGGCCTTTAAAACGCTTTTTTAAAAATTGTTCCACGATGATTTTTAACGAAGTTATGATGTTTTATTTAAAATTATTTTTTTCCATTACACCATACCACATCAATAATTGAAGTGTTATATCATTTGGAAAAAATTTATATTTTAAATAAAACATCATAACTTCGTTAATAATCATCGTAGAACAATTTTTAAAAAAGCGTTTTAAAGGTCACAATCCAAGCTTTCTTTTCGCCCAAGGCATGTATTAATGTTAAGTCGGGTTCACATGCTAATGAACAAAAAGTGTCATTTTATTGATTTTGAGGTTAGGAAAAAATCCTGACGTGATGGAGCAAAATGGACTTCGGATTCGTGTTCAGCGCGTCAAAATACATAGGGGTAAGGTATTCCGGTCAAAAGTACATGACACTTTTTTTTTTGTGGGGCTGTGTAATGAACAATATACTTATACTGGTCCCGTTATTTTCAACTTCTGACAGTGCTATTTATTTAGTTTAATGCAAGTTTTTCTACAATTAAATATTCTTCCTAGTAATTTATGCAATCTATTGGGGTTATAAAAATAAATACATACTTGTTAAAAAGAACAATATCTGGTCTCCATACTTTATCAGGTGGCAATCTTAAAACACCAATTCCTCCATAATCAGATTCATCCCACTGCAGTTGGTAATCTGTCCATGTAAGTCTCAGCCAAACATTAGATTTCATAATTTGATTTTTTTCATTCTAAAAGAAAAGTTTATAATTTAAGTTATCTTTAATCCAAATACATATTCTTGATCCAAGAATAGTTATGCTAGGTCCGATCTTAAGGATAATTTGAATTTTATCCAATGCAAAAATGCATGGATACAAGAAAACAATTCTTTCAGTGTAAATATTTCATGTCGTGAAGAAAATAATCTCATCAAGATACAGATAGAAAACACATCATTTTTTTGTTATTTAGAAGGTATCGCCAATTACGTTTTGGACATCTCGGAACCATTAGTATAAATACCTTCATAGCATATAAGATATAGCGGGATATCCCGAAAATATCCTGTAATATCCATTAGGGTGACCGTTATTTTGCGAAAGTTGAAATTTCTTAGGTCACCGGGCTGAATTTGCTTTAGAATGTAAAAAAAGGAGCTGTGCACAAGGACAGCCCATTGGATCAATATTAACCCATGCCACCGAAGGGTTAAAGTTTACATAGGGTTTTTACATAGAATTAGTGCACTTTTTTACATTTTGTATGATATTAATTAATATTTCCTAGTCAGTTGAACTATACTTGAACCTTACAACTTCAACTAGGATTTCATAGTTGGCTCCTCTCGTAACTAGACCTATCTGTCCCTATATAAATCCCTGGGATGTAACATAGATATTAGGGTGTCCGTAAAAAAGTCGACTTTCGAATTTTGTTTACGGTATCCCCAGATTGGTTCCAATATAAAAAAAAAATTCTGTAAAATTGCAGCCTAATTGATTAATATTAACCCGTGCCAGCAATCAATCGAAATTTCCCATTGAAAATGCATGAGAAAAATGAACTTTTTTTAAAAACATTCATAACTTTTCAAAGTTTTTTGCAAAAAGATTTTCTAGGTCACAATTTTTTTGATTTTTAGCTATATTTTAAGATAGCGTTTTTAAAAAATTTAATTTTTTAAAATTTTCGAAATGGAGGATGTTTTTAGGTCACTTATGAAAATAAAAAAAAAATTGTTTCGACTTGTATTGAAATAACCAACGTAAAACACAGTTTTAGGAGATTTTTTAGTCTATTATTTATATATCCAATGTTAAATTTTTATGACTTTAAATCATAAAATGAATATTGCAATTTATAATTTTCATTTTGATTATTTATAAATTGAATGTTAATTACGAAGGAATAATTAAATCTTTACTCACTAAATTTTGGGTGTACTTTCGAATAGGTCAGACCAACGATTCTGTTAAAACTTGGTATTCCTACAAATTTTGATACGCTAATTACGAAAATGATAGTGAAAATTGGCAACTAGCTCATTTTCATGGTGAAAACCATAAAAAACTATAAAATTATGGTTTTTTTGCAAGTTACTCTGTTAATAAAAAGAATATCAAAAAATATTTTAGACAAAAGTTGTAGATTTAATTGAAATAGTTTTTTTTATATTCAATACATGTTTTACCAAAAGCCGATAGTTTTAAAAAAAATGGAGAAAACTGTAAACCATTATGAAAACAGTCGATTTTTATATTATTACTGAACAATGGTCTGGTAAATAGTAACTACTGCTATTTACGTATTGATGTGCTGATTACGAAAATCATAGTAAAAGTTTGCGACAAGCTCATATTCATTATAAAAACCATAAAAAAGCCTTCATGACAATTTAGTTTATTGCATTTTTCTCAAAAATAACCACTTTTATAAAAATGTAAATAGAAAGAAAATTTCGACGCCCCCCGTTGATAACATGTTTATTACAAAGCTAGTCCAATAAAATTTTATTTTAAAAAACAGTGGAAACTCATTTTTACTAATAAAATATTTTAAATACGATTTCTATTCACTTGTTTGTTTAATCAAATGTCTATTGAAGTTACGTGTCATAAAATGTAATTGGTCCGAACGTTCAATATACTTGTATATTCAATCAAATATGCAATAACTTTCTGTATAATATTCTATATAACCTTACTTTAACATTACAATATAATATTGAAGTTGGAAATAGAATGTTATTGCATATTTGATTAAATATACCAATAAATTGAACACTCAGTCCAATTAACATTTTATGACACGTAACTTCAATAGACATTTGATAAAACAAATAATTTAATAGAAATCGTATTTAAAATATAATTAATAAAAATGAGTTTCCACTGTTTTTTAAAATAACATTTTATTGAACTGGCTTTGTAATTAACATGTTATCAACGGGAAGCGTCGATTTGTATCTCGATGAAATCTTAAATATTTGTTTGAACCTTTTTTTATATCGTTTATATTTAGAGAGATAAGAACAAAAAACTATAATTTTTATAGTTTATTATGGTTTTCACCATGAAGATGAGCTGGTAGCTAGTCACCAATTTTCACTATTATTTTCGTAATCAGCGTAACGAAATACATAGGTATACCAAGTTTCAACAAAATCGTTGGTCTGACTTATTTGGAAGTACACCCTTCATATTATTTATTTGCGTAGGATATGAAAACCTGCTCTCAGGTACCCTGTAGCACGTACTACACGGTTATGTGGGGGTGGCGATTTCTGCTGACCCGCTAAAAACACATCCACACTTGGAACCTTAAGACTACTCCCGGCTAGCCCTTTAACTGTCGTATCGCTTTCGTATAGTAGTCATATATCCCGACGCTACAGTCTAATTGATATTCTTCTTCAACTAACGGTAACTACCTTTGTTGGCAGCCATCGAGATCTTTGACCCTCATAACGTATTGTATGAAGTTACCGATGTGCCGCCAATCCTCGTTGAAGCCATTCATTAACAGGACCATGTTCTACTGTGTAACTTCACAGTTTACACCGGTGAACATGCCCTGCCTTTGAGTGATCCATCGTCTGCATATAAAGAGTGTGTGATCTGCGTAGTCTTGTGGGGACTGGCGGTAAGGAGACTCCGAATTTGTTCACTTTTTAAAGCGCTCTAGGTACGAGTTAAAGCATTCGTGACCTGAGGGCGCTTGCGTGAGGTATTACAAAACTACTCCGTGTTTTTGACTTATCCAAATGTCGAGTGTCGGTACCAGCCGAAATGTCCATCGACCTTTCTCCTCTCCGCTCCATCTTGCTTGACATCTTTTGACGAGTCTGCTTCTCGCATCTCGGTAAATTTAGTCCATGCTGGGTCTGTTGTCATCCGTGTAACGGGGAGATATTCTATCTTTAAAAAGGAGAAAAATTTCCTCCCTTTCTTGCGCCAAAACATCTGCTGGCGGGACGCTGGCAAGGACCCGAGCAGCACTTGTAGATACTGTCCTGTAAGCAGAGATTATACGCTTGGTGGTAATTTTTTGCGCGAACAGTATCTTGTTCAAGATGCTCTGTCTTCTGTCTGTTCGCAGAGAGGGAGCCCACACTGTTGCAGCGTAAAGCAGCTTTGAGTGGAAAATACTCGCCACTAATTTTCTTTTCTTTTCTGATGGCCCACCGATGTTCGGCATTAACCGTGCTAAACTTAGCGCACATTTGGCGGCCTTGTCGGATACCACAGCGATGTGGCGCTTAAAATTTAGATATTTTATGAATTTGCTCTATTTGACCTCGAATCCGTCTACTTCGATCCCGAGGAGTTCATAACCACGTCTGTCTGCGACCATGAGTGCGTCTCAGACATTCGTTCACCAATATTCCAAGAGCTTCTGCAGTTTCGGCAGTGCATACGATCAACGCGTCATTCGCGAATCCGATGATCACCGCGCCTTTAGGTAGACTCATTCGCAAGAAGTCATCATAAGAGACGTTCCATATGAATGGTCCTATCCTCGAGCCTTGAGTGGCGCCTTTTTGCATCTCCTCCTTCAGAGTGCAGGTGTCTCCCTCATATATTACCCACCTGTCGCTAAGATAATTATCCATTATCCGCAACAGGTAGGGCGGTATTCCTTTGCTTCTCATCGACTTGATGAGATCTTCCATCTCACGGTATTAAACGCGTTGCGTATGTCTATAGCTACCATCGCGCAGAAACTTTTTTTCTTCCCCGGACCCACTTTGTCCTTTCTTACTCTGGCTAGGTCCACTGCCTCCTGAATCGCGTCTACAGTGGACAGGCCTTTATTCAAAACAAATTGGTGTTCGGATGAACTCTTCTATGCGGTCAAGTGGAGGTGCATCCTCTGCAGAACCATCTCCTCTAGAAGTTTGCTCATCGTATCTAACAGGCATATTGGCCTGTAGGGTGAGAGTTATCTAGATGTTTGTTACCTTTCCTTAGGAGGACTAGCCTTTGTCTTTTCCAGTCCCGGAAGAATTCTCCACTTTTAAGGCAGTTGTTAAAGCAATCAAACTGAATCTGGTGTAAAGCAACGATCACTTGTTTAACACGTAGAAGCAGACATTTTTCTATTTGAGGAATTTAGCAATCAACTACATTTTAGCGGGTTTTTGGGGTCGCTGATTAAGAATCCGGAGTCAGATTTTTAATACTTTCAAAATTCAAAATGGCGGATCTAATATGGCGGACGAATTTGTAAAAAATGATTGAATTCTCTTGAAACTTGTTACTCGGGGGTTTTTAAGGTCGCTTATTACACATCTGAAGTCCGATTTTCAAAATTCAAAATAGCGGATCCAAAATGGCGGACGAATTTCTATAAATGCCTTGAAATCACTTAAAACTTGTTACTCGGGGGTTTTTGGTGTCGCTGATTACGAATCTAAAGTCGGATTTTCAAAATTCAAAATGGCGGATCTAATATGGCAAACTATTTTTTTGGAATGCCTTGAATTCGCTTGAAACTTGTTACTCTGGGCTTTTTGAGGTCGCTAATAACATATCTGGTTAATATTTTTAAAAAATTCATAATAGCGGATCCAGTATTGAGGACGCAATATTAAAATACGATCGGATCCTCTTAAAACTTGTTTCTCAAGGGTTTTCGAGATCGCTGTTAACGAATCTAGTGGAATATTTTTAAAATTCAAATTGGCGATTCCAATATTACAAACACAAAATAACAAATTGCTCAAAACTACTGAAAACATTTCACACCGGGATTTTTGTGTTCGCTTATAACAAAGCTTGTGACACATTTTTGTAATTCAAAATTATGGTACCAATATGGCGAACACAAAATAAAAAGTCGATCGGATCCTCTTGAAACTTGTTAATCGGGAGTTTTTTAGTTCAATGACAATGTATCTGGTAATATATTTTAAAATTCAAAATATCGGATCCAATATGATAGACGCAAAAGCAAAAATCCATCTTTCCTCATAAAACTTGTTTGTCGGGGGTTTTTGAAATCGCAGATAACCGTCAATATGAAAAATAAAAATTGCATGGTTGTTTTTTGCTTGCTCTTTGCGTTACCCGAAACTAAGAACCAGGATTTATCAAGCATTTAGTGAAAGTCCACGAGAAACCAGTTTCAAGAGAATCTGATCGATTTTTGATTTTGCGTCCACAATATTAAATCCGTCATTTTGAATTTTAAAAATCAGACTTCAGATTCGTAATCAGAGACCCCAAAAACTCCCGAGTAACAAATTTTAAGCGATTTCAATAAATTTTATATATTTGTCCAGCATATTGGATCCGCCATTTGGAATTTTGAAAATCGGACTTCAGATTCGTAATCAGCGACCACAAAAATCTCCGAGTAATAAGTTTTAAGCGATTTCAATAAATTTTTATATATTCGTCCGCCATATTGAATTTTGAAAATCGGACATCAGATTCGTAATCAGCGACCCTAAAAACCCCCGAGTAACAAGTTTTAAGAGATTTTAATAGATTTTATATAATACCTTGCGTCAAGAACTCTACTAAAAAGTCTGTTTTTAGAGTTCTAGAGATTAAAAGGAGGAGACATCTACTTTTAATCACAGTTATCCCCACCAGCAACGCCATTCAAGCACGCTTGCCAACCTAAACATCAGCTGTCGCTTCGCTCGTGCGGCAAACTTCACACGAGTCTCGATTCCCCTACAGATGCACCCTTGTTACACAAATAACTATTTATAAATTCATCCACCATATTGGATCCGCCATTTGGAATTTTGAAAATCGGACTTCAGATTCGTAATCAGCGACCTCTAAAACCCCCGAGTAACAAGTTTTAGGCGATTTCAATAGATTTTTATAAATTCATCCGTCATATTGGATCCGCCATTTTGAATTTTAAAAATATTCAAAATCTGTCTTCGGATTCTTATCCGAAGGTCAAAATCAGCGACCCCAAAAACTCCCGAGTAACAAGTTTTAAGCGATTTCAATAAATTTTTATATATTCGTTCACCATCTTGGATCCTCCATTTTGAATTTTTCGAAAATGACGTCAGATTTGTAATCAGCGACGTCGAAACCCCCCTTACTGAAATTGGCATTTTGCTATTTAAAAAACTTTGCTTAAAAATGATTTTCTCCCAAAAAAGTCATTTTTAAAATATTTTTTATTGTTTATAACAATATTTTATTATTAATATGGACAATTAAACGTAATTTTTATGTTCATGCATGACTTCTGTATGACACGTGAGAAAAAATAATTATTTAAATATCTTAATTCAACTTTTATAGAAGCAAATGTCTTGGAAAATAGGTGGTCAGTAGGACTGACCACTGTTCATGTAAGCGGGTTAACACGAACTTGAAGGGACCGTAATTTTTGTTCGTGTAAACCGAGTGTTCGTGTTATCCGTTATAATTAAGCCTATGTTATTCTCAAGGGACCGAAACTTTTGATCGCGCTAAAAAACCAAAAAAGTCGAATATCCAAATGGTCGAATTTCAAAAAGTCGAATCTCCAAACGCTCGAATAACGAAATGGTCGAATATCCAAATGATCGAATACCCCAAATGCCGAATGTCCATTTTGTCGAATTTCCAAATAATCGAATATTCAAATGTCCGAATTTACAAACTGTCGAATATCCAAATTGTCGCAATTCCAAATTGTAGAATTTCCAAATTATCGAATTTCCAAAATGTTGAACTTCCAAATTTTCGGATTTTCAAATGGTCGAATTTCAATTTTGTCGAATGTTCATTTTATCGAATAACTAAGTTGTCGAATTTCAAAATTGTCGAATATTCATTTTGTCGAATATCCAGATAGTCGAATTTCCTAATTGTCGAATATCCAAATTGTCGAATCTCCAAATGGTCGAATGTCCAAATGATCGAATATCCAAATAGTCGAATTTCCAAATTGTCGAATTTCTAAATTGTCGAATATCCACTTTGTCGAATCTTCAAATGTTCGAATTTCCAAAAGGTAGAAGTTTTTTTTCCATTTGAGTTTCCAATCTATGAAATGTGTTGGTATAGTAGATTGGACAAGGGCGCGAAATTTAAAATCATTATGGAAATTTTAAATTTTGCGGCCTTGTCCAATCTACTATTCCAACACATATCACAGATTGGAAACTCACATGGAAAAAAAAATTCGACCTTTTGGAAATTCGAACATTTGGAGATTCGACTATTTGGATATTCGATCATTTGGACATTCGACCATTTGGAGATTCGACAATTTGGATATTCGACAAAATGGATATTCGATCATTTAGAAATTCAACAAAATGGATATTCGACAATTTGGAAATTCGACATTTTAGATATTCGACAATTTGGAAATTCGACAGTTTGGAGATTCGACAAAATGGATATTCGGCCATTTGGAAATTCGACAGTTTGGACATTCGACAAAATGGATATTCGATCATTTAGAAATTCAACAAAATGGATATTCGACAATTTGGAAATTCGACAGTTTGGAAACTAGATAAAATGGACATTCGACAAAATTGAAATTCGACAATTTGGAAATACGAAAATTTAAATATTCGACAATTTAGAAATTCGACAAAGTGGATATTCGACAATTTGGAAATTCGACAGTTTGGAAACTAGATAAAATGGACATTCGACAAAATGATTGTTCGACAATTTGAAAATTCGTCAATTTGGATATTCGATCATTTGGAAATTCGACAAAATAGATATTCGACCGTTTGGATATCCGACTTTTTGAAATTCGACCATTTGAATATTCGAAGTTTTGGGTTTTTGAAAAATTTCCTGCACCTGTGTGTAGGTGATATTAGTGCTATTGGACACCTGAAATTGAAAACTTGACTTCCGGGTACTTGCACCGGTAGCTAAGTCGGTTTAATATTAAAAATTAACAAATTTTAAGTTTTTTTAAAATAATAATTCATATTGGTCCTTATTCATCGTTACCATGAATTTCTTCCTCACATTTCAGAATCAATTTAATTAAATCTGTATGAAATCAAACAAAACTATATGTGTACTTCGAAAAAGGACATCGAAAAGCATCGAAAAAATTTACCCAAATAAATTAAAACCCAAAAATAATGATCGAAAAACTTAAAAATCCGAAAAACGTTTTTTTTGCTGGCACCTCTAAAAAGACTTAACCGCCCCTGATTTCATGTTGAATTCATGATTTACCTCGGTCTCCTCTACATGAAACAGCATGAACATGGGCAGGTTCATGCGCTAAACACAATTCTCTCTTACTTATGTAAAATGTATTTAGAAAAAAATTATTCAATTATGAGGACGGAATTTATTCATAAGTTTGGGACAATAGCTTCGGGTTTTTCTGTTTCAGATGTTTAAATGTTTCATTTAAATCACTAATCTACAGGTAAATGATTTAGAAATCGGACATTCAAGAGACAAAAAGTAAATTTTATTTTCCATCTAATCTAAAAGAATTTTTCAGGAACTAGATCATCATTTACCTAAAATGCATAGGTTTAAATTTCTACAGAATTGCCTTCCTTGCCTCAAACTCAAGTACAAAGTTTTGGAATATTTCATGAATTATTTCTTTCCGTGATATATCTTCTGATACAATTTTCAATTTATTTAAAAGCCAAATTTTTTAGGAGCTTTTTTTACAATTTTAAACAAAATTAAGTCTAGAGTTAAAAAACTTTTGATTTAAAAAAGAATTTACAATTCTTGAGCTCACCCAGTAATTTTTTTTTAAATTTCGTCACTGCAGGATAATTTTAAATCCAAAATGTTTCCAAAAAAAAATTTGGCACCTCTAAACAACGTGATTTATGAAATGTTGGAATTTCACTGGTGCCAACCCTTAAGAGTAAAAAGAGAATTCTTCAGAACAGTTTTTTTCGTATATGAAACTTCCCCCCCCCCCCCCATCTTTACTAAACATTTTTTCTAGATAGAATAAAAAATAATTTCACAGTTCATATGTACTTTCAGTTTCTTACACACTTCTTCGCAGTAAAGATACATTTATGTGTAGGGGTGTGCATACTTTAAGGTGGATCAAACCTGTGAACAAAAATGCTTTCAGCTGATTTGAATATTGACGTTTCTCGTTTTTAAAAGAAAAAATAAATTATTAAATGTTGATTCATTAGAAATAATAGTGGCACAAGTTGTGAAACTTCAAATTGGTTGTTATAGAAAAGAGTTAAATATTATTTTTAAAGTAAGAAAAATTATTGGAAAATTATATTTAGTACTTTTTTACCCTACCGATACAAACTCACTGGCGAAAATCACTGACAATGAGTTTTTTCGGCCGTTTCAATGCGTTTTCAGATAGTATTTGAAACATTTACTCACTCAAAACTTATTGGGTCTTTTAAGTTTGATTTATGACAATGGGAAATACCACTGGAAACCCTAAGAGGTAAAAATAATTTCTTGGGTCCTTTTGCAGTTTATGACCAACATAAATACTTTTGGTGACCTTCGGGCATAAAAATAATTACGCTTAAAATAATGTTTATTTATTTCAACATTATATTTATTTTAATGAACTTGAACTATTTTCATGATTCTATTATGTTAACTACATATCCTTTTGCCTTTGATTTCAAAAATGATATCAGTTTTAGCGTAATATTTATGGTTTACGAAATACGTTATAATTTCTTAAAATATAAAATTATCACAATAAATTTTAGATATTTATATTCGTGAAGTATTACAGATTCTAAATTTTTTAATTAAAATTTTCAAATAATTAAATTTCAGAAATTTCAAGTCATAAAATATTAGGGTTCAAAAATTATTAGCTAGGGTGACAATAGACATGGGGATTTAAAATGGATCCCTACTTTAACAGTAGATTTCCAAATCTTTTGTCATTCAAGTTTTATGTTTTTCAACCTGGCATTTTATTACCTAGAATTTATATACTTTTACTTTTTGAGGTCTGCAAAACAAAAATTGAAATTTTCAATATTCCACTATTCTAAATTTCTAAAATTCATTTTAAAAATGTATACTACTAAATTAAAATTATAATCAATGAATAATTAATTATTAAAATATATGTTATAGACATTTATATTTTTTATAGAAAATAATAATGGCAAAAAGTAATATTATAATTTATAAACAATAAAATTAATTAATAATTTTAAATCATAATTAGCTTTTTTAGTTAATATAATTCTCTGTAAATAATTATATTGTTATATTTTTGACACAATTTTTAATATAGGTATATACTCGTATAATGTATATTGAATTTTCAGATAATATTTTTTTAAGAAATTTACATAAAAATAATTTTTATGTATAATATTCATTAAAGAGCCACAGATGGCTTGTGACAATATAATTTTAGATTCTTTTGAAACTAAATTTAAAAGGACTACCTCGAAACGGGCAATAAATTTTGACCTGGCCTGAGTGTAGCAATAAACCCTAGTCAGCTTCCAATAATTTTCCAGTGATTTTCTATCGGTAGGGTATAGCAAAAAAATTGAAGTTCCACCACTTGTGCCACTCTATTATCCTTTATAAGAAATCAGTTAGTGATAGCTATAGATATACGGCTGTAGAAATTCGCGTACGAAACAGAAAAGAGCTTTCTCAGTAGGCGGGGCATGACACGTCATCGGTAAAAGTGTACGAAACATAAAGGAGAGTTTACAATTTCTCCTATTTATGTATTTGAATTTAAAAATTTTGAAAATGAAGTAGGTGGGGCATGACACGTCATAGGCAAAATTGTACGAAACATAAAGGAGAGTTCACAATTTCTTCTTTTTTTGTATTTCAATTTAAAAGTTTTGAAAATCAATAATTAGGAAATCACCACGAGAAGAACCGATTTCCAGGTGACTTTTGTTGAACTTCTTCAAGGTAGTTAACCTTAAAATTTAAAAATCAATAATAAAGACAACAATAACTGCAGAGCCCATGTCCAGGTAAGTTTTGTAGAATTTAACCTCAAAATTTGAAAATCGACATTTAGTTAACCCTTTAACGCCGGAACGGACGCTTTTTTCAGTCATTTTCAACATTAATTATTTTTGTTATTAGGGACATAGAAAATTTTCGAAATAACATTTCCTTACGTAATTTTTATCGCTCTTTCAGAATCTGTCATCAAAATTGCCAAAAAAAAAATCCAAAATCCTTTTTTGGATCGCGTCCGCAATATCTAAGCTTCAAAGTTATGGACCATACTTTTAAAATTTTCAAGATGGCGGATCCAAAATAGTCCCAGCGGACGCTTCTTTTAATTCTCATGTTATCTATATAACAATGAGTGCCTGAACGTTTTTGGGGTCGCTGATTGTGAATCTCATTGAAAGTCAGAATTCAAAAATTCGAAATGGCGGATCCAATATGGCGGTCGATATGTTTTAAATTGATCGGATTCACTTGAAACTTGCTGTTGGGGGGTTTTTGGGGTCGCTGATTGCAAATGTAAAGACAGATTTCAAAAATTGAAAGTGGCTGATCCAATATGGCGGTCGATATTTTTTAAATTGATTGGATTCACTTGAAACTTGGTACTCGAGGTTTTTTAGGTTCACTGATTTTGAATCTGAAGTCAGATTTACAAAATGCAAAATGGCGGATGCAATATGACGGTCAATTTTTTTTTAAATTAATGAGATTTGTTTAAATTCGTTAGTTAGGAGTTTTGGAGTTCGTCAAAAACAAAAGTGAAGTCAGATTCAAACAATTAAAAATGTCAGTGATAATTTTTAACGCAGTACAGTTGGTAGAAAAAAAATCAAGTGCTAAAGACTTTGCAATAAAAATTTCTGAAGACTATATAACTGTATATTTTGTAAATCTGACTTCAGATTCGCAATCAGCGACCCCGAAAACCCCCGAGTAACAAGTTTCAAATAAATCCAATCAATTTCAAAAATATCGACCGCCATATTGGATCCGACATTTTGAATTTTTGAAATCTGACTTCAGATTCGCAATCAGCGACCCCAAAATCCCCCGAGTAGCAAGTTTCAAGTGAATCCGATCAATTAAAAAAATATCGACTGCCATATTGGTTCCGCCATTTTAAATTTTGAAAATTTTTGAAATCTGACTTGAGATTCGCAATCAGGGACCCCAAAAACCCACGAGTACCAAGTTTCAAGTGAATCCAATCAATTTAAAAAACATCGACCGCCATATTGGATCCGACATTTTGAATTTTTGAAATCTGACTTCAGATTCGCAATCAGCGACCCCAAAATCCCCCGAGTAGCAAGTTTCAAGTGAATCCGATCAATTAAAAAAATATCGACTGCCATATTGGTTCCGCCATTTTAAATTTTGAAAATTTTTGAAATCTGACTTGAGATTCGCAATCAGGGACCCCAAAAACCCACGAGAACCAGTTTTCAAGTGAATCCAATCAATTTAAAAAACATCGACCGCCATATTGGATCCGCCATTTTGAACTTTTGATATCTGACTTCCGATTCGCAATCAGCGACCCCAAAATCCCCCGAGTAGCAAGTTTCAAGTGAATCCGATCAATTAAAAAAATATCGACCGCCATATTGGTTCCGCCATTTTAAATTTTGAAAATTTTTGAAATCTGACTTGAGATTCGCAATCAGCGACCCCGAAAACCCCCGAGTAACAAGTTTCAAATAAATCCAATCAATTTCAAAAATATCGACCGCCATATTGGATCCGACATTTTGAATTTTTGAAATCTGACTTCAGATTCGCAATCAGCGACCCCAAAATCGGAGTAGCAAGTTTCAAGTGAATCCGATCAATTAAAAAAATATCGACCGCCATATTGGTTCCGCCATTTTAAATTTTGAAAATTTTTGAAATCTGACTTGAGATTCGCAATCAGCGACCTCGAAAACCCCCGAGTAACAAGTTTCAAATAAATCCAATCAATGTCAAAAATATCGACCGCCATATTGGATCCGACATTTTGAATTTTTGAAATCTGACTTTCAATGAGATTCACAATCAGCGACCCCAAAAACGTTCAGGCACTCATTGTCATATAGATAACATGAGAATTAATTAATTTTTTGATCCGCCATCTTGAAATTTTTAAATGTATGGTTTATAACTTTGAAGCTTGGATATTGCGGACGCGATATTTGAAGGTGAAGAATTTTTCTCATTACTGCTTACACGAAAAAAAAATCATTTTTGAATCAAAAATGTCAAAAATTTTCATTTTTTCACAAAAAAGGATTTTGGATTTTTTTTGCAATTTTGATGACAGATTCTGAAAGAGCGATAAAAATTACGTAAGGAAATGTTATTCCGAAAATTTTCTATGTCCCTAATAAGAAAAATAATTAACGTTGAAAATGACTAAAAAAAAGCGTTCGTCCCGGCGTTAAAGGGTTAAACAACAAGTGCGGAACCGATATTCAGGTGACTTTAGGTCAACATCTTCGAGGAAGTTAACCTCAAAATTTAATAATAAAAAAGTATAGGAAGACAAAAATTTAAAAATGCAGAATTAGGAATACGCCAAGTGCAGAACCAATGCCCAAGTAACTTTTAGTGAACTTCTGGGAGGAAGTTAACCTCAAATTTTAATAGTCAAAGATTAGAAAAACACTAAATGCAAAACGAATGTCCAGGTGACTTTTGGTCAACATCTTCGAGGAAGTTAACCTCAAAATTTGTAAATCCATAGTCAGGAAAACCCTAAGTGGCGAATCAAGTTGCAGGTTACTTTTGGGTCTGCTTATTGAAGACAGTAGATCTGAAAATTTAAAAATCTAAAATGAGTAACAATATTAGTAAAATATTAGTAAAACTTGAAACGCTTAATATGCCCATGTTCGAAGCTTCATAACAAGAAATTGAATTCCATAAAAAAAAGTAATCTTCTCTAAAGAAGTTGAACAAAAATCTCCTGGATATCGATTCTGTACTTGGTTTTCTTTGTAATTATGGATTTTTAAATTTTGAGGTTAAATTTCTCGAGGGAGTTGAACAAAAGTCACCTGGTCATCGGTTCTGAACTTGGTTGTTTTTTAGTTATTGTTTTTTAACTGATTCGGAAAGTCCGATATTATTTGAAAACATACATTAAACTTTTTATCGGAATTTCTGCGGAATTTGTGACGGGAATTTCCGATCGGAATTTCTAATGGGAATTTGCAGGGAATCTTTCCACGTGGGGATAAAGACAAGCAGGGCCGGCGAAACAGATTCTTTCTATATGGGGAAATCCTTCCCTTTTACCTCCTACCACCTATGTAAATAATAAGAAAAATTATTATATGTAGGAAAATAAGTAATGTATAAGGATGGTAACTTTATGCAAGCCGCATAATCGCATAATTTCTTAAATTAGTCTAAAATGAGAAACTATCGTGTTTCTACATATCCCACATCTTTAAAAAGTTGTTTTTCAAGCGCATAATTTTGGATAATTGATGTATATTCGCAACATAATGCTCATATTGCATATTTAACGCATAATTAGACCAAAACGATCCTGAATTTAGTTTTCGACTATTTTTTTTTCGATTTCCAGCATTTAACGTTCGTGTTAGCAGAGTTGGGAAGTTACTCGTATCTCTGTCGTAATTCAAATGTATTTTTACCAGCAAATACGGTCTCTTAAGGGCATGTGATGAATTATGACGTCACTGGTATAGGCAAAATTTGTCCGTAACTTTTCTCTTAAAATATTAAATATTTTTTCATGAAACTTAATAGAATTACTTAAAATGTCATTATGAAGGTCTCTCAGACACAAATTTGTTTAAATTTAGGCCAAAACTTAATTTTTGGAAATTTTCGAAAAATTGCAAACTTTTTTAAAAATCAATTTTGAGACAAAATTAAAACAAACTCGGGTCTGAAAGACATTCGGAATGACATTTTAACTCATTCTACCAAGATTCATAAAAAAATATTCAATATTTTAAGAGAAAAGTTACGGACAAATTTTGCATATACAAGTGACGTCATACTCCATCAAATGCCCTTAAGGAACTCTCAAAGTACAGTCTGCTTGCGCATGCGCAGGAGTTCACAGAGTTAGTGACTATTTTCCGCACTCTGTCTCGCTCGTGAAAACAAAAACTCGATATCGACCGTTAAAAGTATGTGGAAAATGTGTAGATCGTGTTATATTTTATAGATTGTTATAGATTAAATACATTTATTTCACAATGTATTATAATACTATTACTATTACATAAAAAAGTTTAAAATAAAGAATAATATTTATATGTGTTGCGTCGTTCTGTTTCAGTTTTACGTTTCTATAATTTCATAAATTTTATATTAGAATTAAATACACATTCAAATCACCCATGATTGTAATAAACAATTATGAATTGTACGTTTTAATAAAAAGACTGAATTTCTATCTACAGTTTTTTCATAACAATTTAATATTTTTTTTGTACTTTATGTCGTTTATTATTTTTTCGGTATTTTTAGAATTGAAACAGAAACATAGTACACAAATATCTAAATTTTATGAGAATATATTGTATTACTTTTAAATTTATAATGAATAATTATATTTTTTAATTGCATAATTGCCGCATAATTATCATATAATTGTCGCATAATTACCCGGAATTTATGCGCATAATCAGAGTGGTTCAAAACGCATAAAGTTACCATCTCTAGTAATGTAGCATGTGGAGTTTCCCACCGACTTGGATTTAGCTTGGGGAAGATTCCGCACATTGAAAAAAAATGTTATTGAATCAAGAAAATTTTATTTTGTTCAAGTATATGGCCGGCTTCAATGGAGACAAGTGCATTATGATATTGGTAAAAAAAATCATTCTCTTAAGGTGCAACTGTTTTCTTGGGTGAAAAAACAGTTGCACCTCAAGAGAATGATTTTTTTTAACAGCAGTCGCCTATATAGCTCAGTGGTTAGGTACTTAGTTTGCGTGCGTGGAACCCGGGTTCGAATCCTCGTCCCCCCAAATTTGTTTTAAAATTTTTCTTCATAATTCCAGACTGAATTCATCTCAAATTTTTCAAAATTTGCAGGTGTGGCCTCCGATTCTTCAGTAAATTTGAGAATTTGTTGCAAATGCTTAGTATAAAGAAGTCTTGGCAGTGGTTATGAAAAAAAAAATTTTTTTGGGATATTATGAGTATGTGCATTCATAGGGTCAAAATATCGTTTTTACAAAAAAGCAGTCACAAATTTTTTTCAAAAGGCTGTCATTTCAACAAAAATGAATATTTTTAAATTTTTTTTCTTGAGTTTAGTAGCTTTTTTGATAATCTTTCGAACCCCGTTTGAAATTTTAAAAAATTTACAAAATTTACAAAATGGCGGCCATTCTTTGAAAAAACAAAAAATTCAAATTTCTCAAAAACATCATTTTTTTTTTGCAATAATTTTTTATCAGATGAATGAACTAATAGCGAATGTTTTCCAAAAGGTTTGGTTGGCTCTAAAAGCCTGTGAGAGCCGCAGGACTTTTTTTTAGAAAATTTCGTAGTACCCATGAGGAACGCAGCAGAAGCTATTATATCTGTTGTCATTAAAAAATTTATATATATATATTTATTTAATCTTATAAACGAAAAAGGTATTTTTTTGTTGTTTGTATTAATTTTGCTTCCTCATAGAGGAAACTTTGTGATCGTGAAGTTTTTTTATATTCCAAAATATTCATCTAAAAATCGTAAATTTTCATTTTTAATCATATGTCCAGATGTATGTGTGTGTGTGTGTGTATGTATGTGTGTGTCTGTATGTGTGTATCTGTATGTATGTGTTTCTATATCGTTTTTTGTGTACAGGATATCTTGAGAACGCTTAAACTGATTTCAATAAAGTTTGGATGACTCATTAAACTCATGAATATCGAATCGATTGATCTTTATAACTTTTATATATGATCAAAAATGCGTAAAGTAATTAATATTTTTTCCTTTTTTTTGCATTTAAAATTCTTTTTTTTAATAACTTCTCCAATTAACTTTTATATCATGAAATTATTGCTTCCTCTATGAGGAAGCAAATTATTTTGCTTACTTAAAAGCAAAATGTTCATGAAATGGACTTAATTTTCATGTAGTTTATGAAATTTTTGTTTGTTAATTGTAGTTATATTTTTGTGTGGAAATAGTAGGAAAATTTACTTTAAATAAATAATTATAAACTTTTTCGAAAATTCCTGTGTCCAAATGTGGATATTCATGAGCTTAATGAGTCATGCAAATTTTATTGGACTCCGTTTAAGCGTTCTCAAGACATCCTGTAGGGTAAGTCCGGGAGAGATGGGACCCCTTTTTTAAAACCACTGCAAAATCTAAGGAATTTAGCAGAAAATTCTAATTCTTATAATATACTTGAACAATAACCTTCGTACATTCGCACGTGAAACGGTTTTTAATTTTTGTCATTTCTTCTTTATTTATAAAGAAATTAGAACAAAAGCAACGATTCCGGGAGAGATGAAATTGTCCGGGTGAGATGGAACACGGTGTTTCTATTTTTTGTAAATGCCCTTATGACAGAAAATTGAGTAGTAGAAGCCAATTAATAAATAAAATATACTTTCTTTATGTCATTTTAGAACTTTTTTTTGCAAACATCTTCGAACTTTTACAATCTTTAATCTTCCATATTTGGATATTCTCGCGAACCTCGTTTTGCAAACTGTGAAACATAATTTTATTTATAATTTTTCTAGCAAGAAATTACCATTTTATATTTTGTTTATGAACTTTTTGACTCTTACGTATGTAATTAAAATTTTATTTGATGATTAATTTTCCGTGAAACCATCCCTCCCGGTGTTCCAACTCTCCCGGAATTACTCTACACAGAAAACGATATACATACACATACACACACACACACACACACACACACAGCCACACGCACATACACACATACATACATCTGGACATTTAATTATACACTCTTTAGATGAAAATGAGTCGATGTTGACTATTTTTGGAATATAAAAAATCTTCACGATCACAAAGTTTCCTCTATGAGGAAGCAAAATTAATACAAACAACAAAAAAATACCTTTTTTGTTTATAAGATTAAATAAATATATATATAAATTTTTTAATGACAACAGATATAATAGCTTCTGCTGCGTTCCTCATGGCTACTACGAAATTTTCTAAAAAAAAAATCCTGCAGCTCTCACAGGCTTTTAGAGCCAACCAAACCTTTTGGAAAACATTCGCTATTCGTTCATTCATCTGATAAAAAATTATTGCAAAAAAAAAATGATGTTTTTGAGAAATTTGAATTTTTTGTTTTTTCAAAGAATGGCCGCCATTTTGTAAATTTTTAAAATTTTTTAAAATTTCAAACGGGGTTCGAAAGATTATCAAAAAAGCTACTAAACTCAAAAAAAAAAATTTAAAAATATTCATTTTTGTTGAAATGACAGCATTTTGAAAAAAATTTGTGACTGCTTTTTTGTAAAAACGATATTTTGACCCTATGAATGCACATACTCATAATATCCCAAAAAATTTTTTTTTTTCATAACCACTGCCAAGACTTCTTTATACTAAACATTTGCAACAAATTCTCAAATTTACTGAAGAATCGGAGGCCACACCTGCAAATTTTGAAAAATTTGAAATGAATTCAGTCTCCAGGTTCTCACACTATTAATTAGGATATAATACTTAATCTGTATTTATAAATCTTCAAACTGTAACATTAAAATAATTTTTTCTGTCAATCTAGAGGTTCTGTGGAAGCTTCTCTGAAGCTTCCCTGAAGTTTCCCTGGATGTTCGATGGAAGCTTCCCTGGAGTATTTTTTTCAGTGTACTCGATTTGAAATATTCTTTTATAAAAAAATATAAACAATAATATAATTTTTATATAAAAATATAGGGACGTATGATTAATTTCTAAAATGCATTATTTATAATTTTCATTTCATTGAATTTCATGAAGTAGAATTTTCTTGTAGACAAAATTTAACATTTTCGAATTTGTTTTTAATAGAATTTAAATGAATTCGAATTTTTAGTTAACAGAAGTTTTAGGTCATTGAATTTATATTTAAAAGAATTTTCATTAAAAAGAAATTCAATTTCAGCAAATTTTAATTCAGAATAATTTTCATTTTATAAAATTTTAAATTATTCTCATTTTTAAATGCCATAATATTCATCTGACCGAATCTTCATTTATCCGAAATTGTATTAGTTCGAATTGATATTTGATGGAAAATATAAAAGGTACAATGTTCATTTGTTAGAAATTGCAAATGGCCAAAAGAGGATCCTCTTTCGGCCATTTGCAATTTCGGACAAATGAACATTCTGCATTTTAAGTTACCCATCAAATATGAATTCGTACCAATATAATTTCTGACAAATGAACATTCGGTCAGATGAATATTCTGTCATTTAAAAATTCGATGAACTTAAAATTCTATAAAATGAAAATTCTTCCAAAATTAAAATTCGCTTAAATTGAATTTCTTTTAAATGAAAATTCTTTTAGATATAAATTCGATGGCCTAAAATTTCTGTTAGGTAAAAATTCGCATTCATTTAAATTTGATTGAAAATAAATTCGAAAATGTAAAATTTCGGCTACAAGAAACTTGTAAGTCATGAAATTGTATGAAATGAAAATTCTAAATAATTCATTTTAGAACTCCTACTGACTAACACCCTTTCTCCCCTATCTTCACCTCACCCTATCGGAAACCGCGTTTGCATTACTACAATTAGGGGGGGGTTGTCTTAATATAAAAATACTCTTTCAGTTGTCAAATTGGTAAAAATGTAAGGAGCTTTGTCACTTCAAGTTAATGTCCGTCTTTTAAAAATTCGATGGTCTTTCTCTTTGGCTTCCATTATTGACCTTATTACTTCGTACGAAGTCTTCCAGCCTTTCTCCGACTTGAGCATTTCGTCCATCATTGCTTCGGCATTAAAGGTCTTGCTTGTGTTATTTCTAAACCTTTCTCTGGGCTCCTGCCACCTTGGGCATTCGAAGAGTGTGTGTTGCACTGTATCTATTGCCCTACAGTAGTGGCACTCGTTTGTTTGGTGTCTCTTTTTATTGTGCAGGTATTCCATGAAACACCCGTGCCCTGATAACGCCTGTGTCAAGAAATAATCTATTTCTCCATGCTGGTTGGAAAGCCATTTTTGGATGTCTGGGATTAACTGGTATGTCCATCTGCCTTTCTCACAGATTTCCCATCTGTCTTGCCATTTATGCCTCAATTCTAGCTCTGCTTCCTGTTTGGGCGTGCCTTCGTATGTTTGAGACCTTTTTTGGACAAGTAGGTCTACCGGAGGAGTACCTGCCAGGACATCCGCAGCTTCAGCAGATATAGTTCGATAGCCGCTACATATCCTGATAGCCATAAGTCTCTGTATCCTTCTTAGCTTCTGGTGGTGGATGTCAGTGTCAAGTGCTTTTTGCCATACTGGTGCAGCGTACAACATTTGGGAGTGGACGACACTCGACAACACTCTCCGTTTGGAAGCTCTAGGGCCTCTGAGATTTGGCATTAGTCCTGCCAATACTCTCATTGTTCCTTGCGTCTTCCTTGATATTTTTTCGATGTGATCACCGAAGGTCAAATTTTTGTCAAGCCAGACACCTAATTGCTTCAGTGATTTGCTAGGGTGGATAGTGACTCCTTGTAGTGTGAAACTTATAGGTTCGATTTTTTTTCTTTTGGTAAGCAGTACTGCTTCTGTCTTTTCCGGGGCTACTGACAGCTTCCTGGTGGTCATCCAATTATTTATCCTAAGCAATGCTATATTTGCGTTGTTCATTAGCTCTTCCTCTGTGCGTGCTATGATTATGACGACAATATCGTCCGCAAATCCAATTATTATTACTCCTTTAGGGAGTCCTAGTTTTAGGAGATCGTCATATTGGATGTTCCACAGGGTGGGACCCAACACCGAGCCCTGTGGGACGCCGCTGTTAACTCCTTTCTCCTCAGTTCTACCTTCGGCCTCCATGATGATTTTTCTCTCCGACAGATATGAGCATATTATCCTAATCAGGCTTTCGTCTATGTTTCTTCGTCTGAGGTCTTCCATTATAACCTGCCAGGATGCGCTGTTGAAGGCGTTTTTAACGTCTACTGCGATGGCTGCACATAGTGGTCGGCACTGCCTGGAGAATGCTAGTGTACTATTTGCGTGTTCTATTGTGGCCATTATCGCGTCCGTAGTCTGTCTACCTTCGCGGAAACCATACTGGTTCGTCGACAGCCCACCCGTGCGTGTCAGTTCTGCTTTCAGCCTAGATAGGATTAAATGCTCGTATAGCTTACCTTCTATGTCTAAGAGGCAGATTGGCCTGTATGAATTTACCTTTCCTATCGGCTTTTCTCCTTTGCGCAGCAATACAAGTTTCGCTCTTTTCCATTGTTCGGGGAAGAGGCCTGCCTTTGCTAATTCGTTATACACCGATAGTACGTAATCCCCTTTGTTATTCACCATCTCCTTCATTATTTCTGGTGGGATCATTCCTGGTCCCGGGGCTTTCCGGTCTTTCAGTTTCTTGCATGCCTCCTGGAGTTCCATCTCTGTGAAGGCTAGGAAGTTTGGCTCATTAGAAGTTATAAAGTGTACAGGATCGTGGTTGGGGAATAAGCCTGCTACTATCTCCAGCGTTAAATCCATTGTCATCCTTTGCCTAGGAGGGTTGCATCTTAATCGTTTTTTGGCTATTTGATAGCCCTTTCCCCATATGTCTGACTAACACCCTTTCTCCCTAGTCTGCACCACACCGCACCGGAAACTGCGCTAGCATTATTTCGATGCGGGAGTTGTCAACGTTTAAAATCTTAACTCTATCTTAAGTTCTCTACTGTACTTGTCTGATGTATATAAAATTTAATAAAAACTTATTGCGTTATTTCACTTGTCTACTCATTCTCTGTTGTGCTTTCTTCATTTCTCTGTGTTCTCTTTCCTTGTTCTCTATAATTCTTCTCACTATTGTGTACGTCACGTTCCATTCATCTTGTGACTTTAGGAGGGCGCTCATCATAGAGGCTGCTGTGAATTCTTGACCCATACATCCTTTGAAGTCATCACGTTCTTGCTGCCATCTTGTGCATTCAAAAAGTGTATGCTCTACCGTGTCCACTGCATCACAGTAGTTGCACTTATGGGTGGGATGTCTCTTCCTTTTGAATAAATAATCCATAAAGCAGCCGTGCCCAGACAATGCTTGCGTCAAGAAATAGTCCGTTTCTCCGTTTTCACGATTTACCCAGCTTTTTATGTTAGGGATGAGCGAGTGGGTCCACCTTCCCTTCTCGCTTTTAGTCCATATGTCCTGCCAGGCTCGCAGAAGGTTTTCTCGTGCTTCTTCTCTGGGCGTACCTTCAAAGATTTGGCATCTTTCTTTAGCAAGCAATTCGATCGGCGGTGTGTTAGCTAGGAGACAGGCTCCTTCCATAGATATAGTCCTATATCCGCTGCAGATCCTAATAGCAGCCAATCTCTGGATTCTCTGCAGTTTCTCCAAGTGGATGTTCTGTTCCAAAGCACTCCACCAAATCGGGGCGGCATATAACATTTGAGAGTGTATGACACTTGCAAGAACTATTCTTTTTGACATCCTCGGACCTTTTATATTTGGCATTATACCAGCCAAAGCCGTCATGGTCTTCTCGGCCTTTCTGCTATTGAGCTCTACATGCTCTCCAAAAGTGAGTTTTGGGTCCAGCCAAACGCCCAGATGTCTTAGGGTTTTTTGAGGATGGATCGTGATGCCTTGTAATTTAAATGTTACAGGCTCCAGTTTCCTTCGCTTTGTCAGTAGAATGGCCTCTGTTTTTTCTGGGGCAAGTGCAAGCTTTTTACTTTGCATCCACCTCTGTATCTTAATTAGGGTTATATTAGCCAGATTCATTAGCTCCTCTTCTGTTCGTGCTATTACTATGATGATTATATCATCCGCGAACCCTATTAGGACCACGCCTTTAGGGAATTCTAGTCTTAGGAGTTCATCATATTGGATGTTCCACAGGGTCGGTCCCAGTACCGATCCTTGCGGAACGCCACTATTAATTTGTTTCTCCACACTTTTGCCATCTGTTTGCAGGAGAATTCTTCGGTCTGACAGATAGGAGGCTATTACTCTTATGAGGCTCTCATCAATTTTTCGGTTTCGCAGCTCGTCCAGTATAACCTGCCATGACGCACTGTTGAAAGCATTTTTCACGTCAATCGCAATTGCAGCACACAGAGGTCTATTCTGTCTTGAAAAGGCTTCGACTTTCTTAGCACTTTCTACCGTTGCCTGTATTGCTTGTGTCGTGCTCTTTCCTTCTTGAAAGCCAAACTGGTTTTTGGACAATCCGCCTGTTCGTTCCAATTCTTCCTTTAGCCTAAGTAGAATTAATTATTCGTACAATTTTCCTTCTACATTCAAAAGACAAATTGGTCTGTAGGAGTTTGGGGCACCGAGCGGTTTGTTTCCTTTTTTCAGTAAAACCAGCTTCGCCACTTTCCATTGGTCTGGGAATTTCTCGGCTTGTGCAAGCTCGTTGTATATTCCAAGCATGTAGTCCGCTTTGCTATGAGCTACTGCCTTGACAACCTCTGGTGGGAACATGCTAGGCCCTGGGGCCTTTCCTAGCTTTATCTTCTTACATGCCTTTTCGAGTTCATTTTTCGTAAAAGCTCTAAAATCAGAGTTTTCCTCAGTATAGAAGTCCACCGGGTCATGTCGGGGAAAGAGCTTTTCTGCAATATCCTGCATGGCTTCCATCGACATCATTTGTCTTGGTGTACTTCCAAGCAGCTTCTTCTTGATTATTTGATAGCCCTTAGATAGATAGATAGATAGATACATAGATAGATAGATAGATAGATAGATAGATAGATTTTTTTTTTTTTTTTTTTTTTTTTTTTGAGTTTAGGTGAATTCTGCATTGGACACCCACGAAGATGGAAAGTGTGGGTAGTGTCAGACTCCTACTGACTAACACCCTTTCTCCCTAGTCTACACCGCGTCCCACTGGAAACCGCGTTAGCATTACTACAGTGGGGGTTGTCTATAATATAAAACTTAAGAAATTTTCAATTTTTTCGGAATTCTATGTAGAGAGATGAAGAGCTACTTCCTTCCTGTAGCTTTTTGTTTATTTCGTTTTAGTTGTCTGTGTTCACTCTCTTTTGTTTTTATGATGGACCTTATAATCGATACTTATACTTCGCTGCAGTAGTGGCACTTGTATGTGTCGTGCCTTTTCCTATTGTACAAGTACTGCATAAAGCAACCATGCCCTGATAGTGCCTGCGTAAGATAATAATCTACTTCGCCGTGTTTTCGTGATATCCATCTTTCGATGTCGGGGATTAACGAATGTGTCCATCTTCCTTTTTGACTGTTCCGCCACCTACTTTGCCAGTCTTCCATAAGCTGTTTCTTTGCTGCATTTTTGAGCATACCTTCGTATGTCTGACTTCTTTTTTTTGCTAGTAGGTCGATCGGCGGGACATTTGCGAGGACTGCTGAAGCTTCCGTCGAAATAGATCAATAGCCGCTGCATATTCTGATAGACATGACTCTCTGAATATTTAGCAGTTTTGTCAAGAAAATTTCCTTTTCTAGAGCCTCCTGCCAGATTGGTGCTGCATAGAGGAGCTGCGAGTGAACTACGCTAGCCAGAAGTCTTCTCTTTGAGGCCCTTGGTCCGTTCAGATTTGGCATCAGACCAGCCAGTGCTGACATTGTCCGCTGCGCTTTCCTTGATACCATTTCCAGGTGCTCTCCGAACGTCAGTTTAGTGTCCAACCACACCCCCAGCTGCTTCAGAGATTTGCTGAGGTTAATGGTAACTCCCTAGATAGATAGATAGATAGATAGATAGATAGATAGATAGATAGATAGATAGATAGATAGATATATGGCTAGATAGATATATAGATACATTAAGAACATACAGGGAGAGAGAGAAAGAGAGAAAGAGCGAAAAATGGAGAGATAACTTTCCTTCAGGTAGACAAATGTACTTCCTTACAATTAACAAAAGTCAGGTAGGAATAGAAATAGAAATTCTTTTGTTTCTTAAGTACACCATATCATTTTAAAATCATTAAATTTCTGAAGGTTATTGTTGAATAGGAGGTAGCAGATTTAAGAACTCAGTATTTCTTTAAATTTATTTAAATTTATTTCCATTCTGAGATTTAAGATCTCAGTATTTCACTTGGTGAGTGCTGTAGGATTCATTATTTACTGGACGTTCTTCAATTATATTTTTTGTTTTTCATAATAATCTCACATTAATGTGTAATACAATATTCAATACTTAAATAGTTTGACTATTGTTAATTGGAGAATTGTGAAATTCTACAGTAAAATCTGTGAAGTGTAAAAGAGACAAATTTAAAAATTGGTAAATTGGCAAATTATTGAAATTGATAATAAGTAAATTGGAAAATTGGCAAATTAGAAATTTGGTAAATTGGAATATTGGTAAAGTGGACAATTGAGAAAGTACTAAATTTGAAAAATGGAAATTGAATATTTGGAAATTGATAAAATAGGACATTTATAAATTGAAACATTTTAAAAATAATTGAATGGTATATTGCTTTTTAAATACCAATTACTTTCTTCAATTTATAAAATTAGAAAATAAAAAAGTTAATGTCAATTTCTTGAAATGAAAAATAAGTAAATTGCAAAATTGGGAAAGTGAAAATTTGATAAATTGGAATATTGGTAAAATAGATAATTCATAAAGTACAAAAATAGAAAAATAGACAGTTGAATAGGACATTTGTAAATTGAAATATTGTGAAGTTATTGAAATGGTTTATTGTTTTTTAAATACCAATCATTTCTGGTAACTTATGAAATTAGATGACAGAAATGTTAAACTTTTTGTTAGAAATATCTCATTACTAGAAATATATGAAATGTTTTATGGCAATTTCAGAACTAATAAATTAATTATAATATTTCTGTAACATTGTAAAATATGAAAATTGTTAAATTCTCTTATTTATGTTTAAAAATTGACAGATTGGAAAATTATGATACTTGAAAATGTATTTTTAAGATCATTATTTATTGCAAATTTTTCGGTAGGTAATTGTCATATGTGCAAATTGCTATGTACATAATTATGAAACTGGTTATTTAAAATTTAGACATTTTGAAATTGCATATTTCAGATATTATGAGATTTATTACAGTTTGACATATTTATATAATATAAATAAAATTTCAAATAACATGGAGAAACCACAGAATGAAAAAAAAAAATGTTAGCACAGAAAGGGTGAAACGTCATCGTGCAGGTTTATCTGTAGAAAAACAAATAGAAATTAGAAAATTGGAAAGAGAAAGAATAAAGTGTTATCGTGCTAAATTAAAAGAAAAAAAGGGATTACAAAGTAATATATCAAAAGAGATAGAAAAAGCAACTTGTAATGCAGAGTCTCAAATTTTTTTTGAGAATGCAATACCATCAACATCCTTTCAGACAACTTCACATTCAGAAAATGTACAAATAAGTTATCAAGATTCCACATTTGAAGGAAAACGAAGATTTACCGAGAAAGAAGTAGAACAATTACAAGAAGTTGATAAAAATATTGTTACTACAGAACAAATGAAATGTCATCGCGCGAATTTAAGTGTAGAGAAAGAAATGGAATTTCGAGAAGAAGTGATACAAGAAAAAAATGGATTGCAAAGTAATATATCAAAAGAGGTAAAAAAAGAAATTTGTAATGCAGATTCTCAAACTTT
This sequence comes from Ganaspis brasiliensis, assembly GCA_037103525.1. NCBI lineage: Eukaryota > Metazoa > Arthropoda > Insecta > Hymenoptera > Figitidae > Ganaspis > Ganaspis brasiliensis. The sequence continues at coordinate 503,838 of JAZKLR010000053.1, read as the reverse complement.
TGTTATGACTTAGTTACCATCAACATCTTTTCAGACACTTTCACATTCAGAAAATGTTGAAATTACTTCTCGACATTCAATTGAGAATGATGTTTCTTCATCTATTCTTCATTCCAAGAAAGTACAAATTGATGAATTTAATGATTTGAAAAATGATAAAATTGAAAGATTGATATTACTTGAAACGAATAATTTGAATGACGAAGGAGAAAAGTGTTGCAGATTGGTAAATGATGTTAATACTCATAATAATGTAAATATTTCTGAATGTCTTTCTTCAGATGTTTTACAAAAGCAGAGCAGATCCATGAAAAACGAATTACAGGGTAGTGGAGTAACAACACGAAGTAAAAGAAAAATTGTTGATTTACAAAGTACTGTAATTCCGGAAAAAAGATGTTTGTATAAGTTGCATCGGATAGACGAAATAGAAAGGACAAAAACATCCCAAAAAAATAGAAAAGAGATTAATACTTTTGTAGAGAAAAAAGTGCAAAACTGTGGTGCCAGTTTAAGAAAAGGGAAACGATTTGAAGAAAAACAAAGATTTATGAAGAAAGAAGTAGGACAATCACAAAAAGTTGATAAAAATATTGTTAGTACAGAAAGGGTGAAACGTCATCGTGCAGGTTTATCTGTAGAGAAACAAATAGAAATTCGAAAATTGGAAAGAGAAAGAATGAAGTGTTATCGTGCTAAATTAAAAGAAAAAAGGCATTACAAAGTAATGTATCAAAAGAGGTAAGAAAAGTAACTTCTAATGTAGATTGTGAAACTTTTGATGTGAATTCAATACCATCAACATCATTTCACACACTTTCAAATTCAGAAAATGGTCAAATAAGTTATCAAAATTCCATTGAGGATGATGATTCTCCATCAATTCTCCATTTTAATGTAACTCAGGACAAGTTAGTGAGCGCATCAGGTAATTGTTCAGAAGAATTAGAATTAAATAAATTGCATTCACGAACTTATGCAGAAGATTATTTAGGTAAAATGTTACTTTATTGCACTCATTGTGATGCTAAACACTTCAAAGATAAAAAAGTTAGTACTAAAATTACTAATTCAATGCTAAAAACCTGAAACATAAAAAAGATGATAAGAAAAAGTATTCTTTCGCTGATTGTTGTAGCCATGGAGGTATTAAATTAAAACCTTTAAATTACACAGCCCCACAAAAAAAAAAAAGTGTCATGTACTTTTGACCGGAATACCCTAGCCCTATGTATTTTGACGCGCTGAACACGAATCCGAAGTCAGTTTTGCTCCATCACGTCAGGATTTTTTCCTAACCTCAAAATCAATAAAATGACACTTTTTGTTCATTAGCATGTGAACCCGACTTAAGATTAATACATGCCTAGGGCGAATAGAAAGCTTGGATTGTGGCCTTTAAAACGCTTTTTTAAAAATTGTTCCACGATGATTTTTAACGAAGTAATGATGTTTTATTTAAAATCATTTTTTTCCATTACATCATACCACATCAATAATTGAAGTGTTATATCATTTGGAAAAAATTTATATTTTAAATAAAACATCATAACTTCGTTAAAAATCATCGTAGAACAATTTTTAAAAAAGCGTTTTAAAGGTCACAATCCAAGCTTTCTTTTCGCCCAAGGCATGTATTAATGTTAAGTCGGGTTCACATGCTAACAAACAAAAAGTGTCATTTTATTGATTTTGAGGTTAGGAAAAAATCCTGACGTGATGGAGCAAAATGGACTTCGGATTCGTGTTCAGCGCGTCAAAATACATAGGGGTAAGGTATTCCGGTCAAAAGTACATGACACTTTTTTTTTTGTGGGGCTGTGTTATCCATCTGAATTGAAAATGTTATTAGATGGTTTACATGAGAAATCAAGCCATTTTCGCCAGAATATAAGATGTTACAATAATTCATTTGCTTTTGCGTCATTTAATGCTAATGTTATTAATTTCCATGGTACACGAAGAGGACCGTATTGTTTTAAAATACAAGGTCAAATATACTATCAAATGAATAAAGCTTTATACCCTGAAAACGGTAATGATCCGTCTTATGGTCAATTGTTTATTTACGATCCTGATGATGCAATTGAATACAGGTTGAATAAAAATGATAGATTAGATAGAGATATTGTAGGAGGAATTGAGAATTTTATGAGAAAACATAATACGTTCAGTCAATCATTTAGAAAGATGAAAGAAGTTATAGAAATAGAAACAGCGTTAGCGACAAAAAATGATGAAGAAATTCCAGAATTGAAATTATTATTTACTTTAAAAAAAGGAAAAGATCCACGGCGATTTAATTTTCAAAGTGTTAATGAAGTAGCTGCTATTTTTAATACAAATTCAGAAGGTGAAATACCTGATTCTTATGTTACTGTGTACAACAAAATAAGTAAAGAATTGCAATTAGTTAGTAGTTTGGATCCTTGTGTAGAACCTTTTATACATCCTCTATTTTATCCTTTTGGAGAAAAAGGTTATTGTATTGATATGCTTCGAAATGATATAGATAAAAGATTAAAAAAACATAGAATTTCGAGGGCATCTTATGTAAAGTATAAAATGGCAATTAAAGATGATATATTTAATCATTTTCTATACGGTGGAAGACTATTTCAACAGTGGCTGGTTGACAATTATGTTAAAATGGAAAAAGATCGGCTTCAATATTGCGCAAATCATCAAACACAATTGCGAAGTGAAAGTTACAGAGGATTAATAGATCACATTAATGATGTAGCACAAAGGAATGATACATCTCTAGGAAAATTAGTTGTCTTACCATCAACATTTATTGGTTCACCCCGTAATATGATGGAATTATATCAAGATTCAATGGCTATTGTGGCAAAACATGGTAAACCAGATTTATTTATAACAATGACATGTAATCCACAGTGGAAAGAAATAACAGAGAATTTATTACCTAATCAAACAGTAGCTGATAGACCTGATATTGTCGCGAGAGTCTTTTCTTTAAAAGTAAAACATTTGATAGAATGTATTGTTAAGAATAAATGTTTTGGAGATGTCAAGTCCTACGTTTATGTTATAGAATTTCAAAAAGGGGGATTACCACATATCCATTTGTTGGTTATATTAACGTCCAATTCAAAAAATATTAACACCAGAGAGTGTTGATGGACATATTTCAGCTGAAATAACAGATGAATTGGTTAATCCTAGATTACATGAAATTATTATGGCAAATAATATACACGGTCCTTGTGGAGATTGGTGTTTCGTTGATGGAAAATGCTCAAAAAATTTTCCTAAACCTTTACAAGAAGACACTACTGTTGAAGAAAATTGTTATGTGGTATATAGAAGAAGAAACACAGGTAAAACGTATACACGACCTAATGAATATATTGTTGATAATCGTTTTGTTGTACCTTATTCTCCTAAACTTTCACAAACATTCAATTGTCATATTAATGTTGAAGTTGTATCCAGTATTAAGTCCGTCAAATATTTGTATAAAGATATTTATAAGGGTCATGATGCTGCATCAATTATCATTACAAATAGTAATGGAGAAGCTACTATCAATCATAATGAAATAAATCATTATAAAGAAAATAGATATGTTGGTCCAGTAGAAGCAGCATGGAGAATTTTAAGTAAAACTTTATCCAAAAAAAATCATAGTATAAATCGTTTACCAATACATTTACAAAATGAGCAAAATATTCTTATTCGGCAAGTAGATACAGAGGAAGAAATATCATTTAATTTTAATAAAAATACAAAATTATTAGACTACTTCCTTTTAAATGAACGTGATGTAAATGCTCGTCAGTATTTTTATACTGAGATTCCCGAATACTATTCATGGGATAAAACAAAATGGAAATGGAACAAGAGACTCCGTAAAGAGAAGGCAATAGGCAGAATTTATTCTGTTAATCCCTGCCATACAGAATTATTTCACCTTAGATTATTATTACTTACAACTAAAGGTGCGATTTCATACGAATCATTGAAGACTGTTAATGGCGTATTACATGATACATTTACGTCAGCTTGTTTAGCTTAGGACTAATAGAGGATGATCATGAATGGAAGGCAACGTTACAAGAGTCTACTTTATGGATGATGCCTCAATCACTTTGACAATTATTTGTCAGAATTTTAATTCACTGTCGTCCCATAAATGCTGGTGAACTTTGGGAACAATTCAAAATTTATATGTCCGAAGATTATGCTAGAAACTTTGATAACATTGCTGCTGAAAAAATGGCATACATACATGTCAAAAATATGTTATCTGATGAAGGTCATAAGTTGAATGATTTTCTTGGATTGATAGATGTAGAAGATGAAACTGATAATTTTGCAGTTACCCATTCTATTGAAGAGGAAAAGGAATTAGGAAAAGAAAGGTATGATAAACTGAACGTTAAACAAAAAGATATAGTCGATTTTATATTAAATGCAGTAAATGATAATATCGATAATACTTGTCATTGTGTATATGTCGATGGTCCTGGAGGATCAAGTAAAACATTTATGTATATTACATTGTGGCATTTATTGAGGAGTCTCGGTAAAACTGTTTGCAATATGGCATTTACAGGGATAGCTGCAACCTTACTTCCCATGGGTCGAACAGTTCATAAAATATTGGGTTTACCCGTGCCATTATATAATGATTCATCTTCAAATATAAAAGTGCAGTCTAAAGAGGGGTTGTATTTGAAAAATGTTGATGTCTTCATTTGGGATGAGGCTCCAATGTCACCAAAGTATGCCTTAGAGATTATGGACAGAACATTAAGAGATATTATGAAAGTAGATGTTCCTTTTGGTGGTAAAACGATTATTTTAGGAGGTGATTTTAGACAAGTATTACCAATAAAACAATATGGTACAAGATCTGAAATTATAAATTTGTCAATCAAAAACAGCAAATTATGGAAGATATTTGCAAAATTTACCTTATCTGAAAACATGCGAGCTTTACCGGAAGAAACACAATTTGTTAATTTTTTACTTGACATAGGAAATAGCACATTTAACGATGTAAAAGATTGTGTTCAATTACCAGACAACATTTTGGAAGAAGGAAATATTGATATCAGTACAGATGTATATGGAGAGTTGATTAAACAGAAAAGGTTTGAAGATTTGGCATTATGTGCTATTTTAGCTCCGAGAAATATTGATGTAGATGAAATTAATAATAATGTTGTCCAGTTATTAGATAAGAGCGAAGAAAAAGTTTATAGAACTATTGACAGTGTAGATAATCGTGATAATAATAATGATCATGAAGTCATTTTACCTGATTACTTAAACACTCTATCACCACCTGGTTTACCACCACATGTTTTGCATTTACGAATAAATTCCGTAGTCATGCTTATAAGAAATCTTAGTATTAACGAAGGTTTATGTAATGGAACAAGATTATTGGTTTTAGCATTATCTAATCATGTTATAAAATGCAAAATATTAACGGGAGATAAATGTGGAAATATTGTGTTCATACATCGAATATTATTGTACTGTAAAAATGTTTATCCCTTTACATTTAAAAGAACACAATTTCCAATTAAACTAGCATTTGCTATGACTATAAACAAATCTCAAGGACAGACATTTCATAAAATTGCAATTGATTTAAGAAAAGATGTTTTTAATCATGGTCAATTATATGTTGCATTATCAAGAGTTCGTTCATTTAATTCAATCAAAGTTTATTTAGGAAATCAAAGAAGTAGAAAATGTATTAAGAATTATGTGTACAAAGAAATTTTTGAATAATTCTACTTGTAAAAATGGAATATATATTCTTAACATATAATATTATTATAGAAGGTACTTTGTAGCACAGTTGCAAATAGTTCATGAAAATTAACCCATTAAGGTCCATGCTTAGGGAAAAATTTTTATCAAAACAGTGACTACGGGAAAGAGGACCGTATACCAAACAATGATTTTTGACATTAAAAATTGTTTAAAAAATAATTTATTTAAACAATTTGTTATAAACAAATAGAAAAATAATAAAAATTATAAAAATTAAACAGCGCTATTCGATTGTACGCAAAAAATTACTAAAGGAACATGTGTGACATTTTTTAATTTTTCACTCTATTTGTTATAAACAATCAATAAACAATAACAATAACCTTGATCCCATCTCAGCCCATGCTTAGGGAAATATGGTTATCAAGAAACTAACTACGGCAAAGAGGACCGTTTACATAATAATGATTTTTGACATAAAAAATTGTATACAAAATAATTTGTTTAAACAATTTGTTAGAAACAAATAGAAAAGTAATAAAAGCATTAAAAAATAAGAAGGGCTATTGGAATGTAGAAGAAAAATTTCTCAAGAAACATATGTAAATTTGTCTTTTTTACATATTTGTTATAAATAATCGATAAACAGTGACAAATACCTTAGGATAAGTCAAGGAGAGATGGATCAATGGGGGTCAGAATTCGTGAAGCGGATCACCTTAAATAATGAAAATTTTATTTTTAATGATATACGGTTTTTTTGTATCCTCATTTGATGAAAATTAATTTCTGTAATTATTAGAAGAAAAAAAAATTTTTGTTAATGTTATTAACAAATGAAATTTTTGTCAGTCCTTATTTAAAAAAAATTTTTCTCGACTTCTATTGAACCGATTTTAAAAATAAAAAAAGCAGTTTTTTCGTCTTGTAACGTAGTATTTAGAAATATTTTCAATGTTTAATAATTTCTAATTTTTATTGATTTTTAATTTATTTATTAATAAATTGTTAATAAAAAACAATGTTCTTCACGCGATATTTAAAATCTGAAAATTTCCTTGGATAGCTCATACTTTTACAAGAATAAAACCGTCGAGAAAAAAAATAGCCCTCTATTAGGACCAAAGTTATTGAATAATAACTATTATCGCACTGTGCAAAGCACTACGGACGCGATGCAGGCGGAGGTGGAGCCACAGTGTTCAAGAAAGTCTACAGCCTCTAAATTTAAATGAAATTGGTTGATTCTTATTTTAAAACACTCAGGAATAAATTTTTAACAGCTTTAGGGAAGCGCTTTTTTGAATTTCTATTTTTAATTATTATTATTTTTATTTTAATAACAAAATAATGACAAAGTTCTTAGTATCTCTTCATTTTTATCAAATAAAAGTCGTCTGTATGCTCAATATTGCTTAAATCCACTGATTATTCATGCCTAAAAAAAAAAAATGATCTTTTGATGGGAAAAAAGTTATTTATTTTTCTAATAAATTTGTACTTTCATTTAAGTTAACAAATGAATAACGCGGTTATGTATAGTTGAAACAAATTAGTTTTTTTTCCAATTATTTTAATATTTAGTTACAATTGACAGTTGCACCTGAATATTGTTTAAAAATTGTTATTTGTAATTGTTATAAACAAATTAAATTAACAAATGACAGACTCACTTGTATTTTTTCGAAACTGAATCGCTTTTTCCTCATAATTTTATAATTCTCTTAACAATGACATTTACTTATGAAAGTTGTTTAAACAGTGTTATTTCTCATTGTTATTAATAAATTAAATTAACAAATTAATGATGTGCGCACATGTTTTTTATCGAAACTGAAGCAATTTTTCTCAAATATTCATGATGAAATGGTCCTGTTACAGAAAGGTGTAAAAATTTGAGGGAAACAAAGATTCAGTTTCGGTAAAAAACAAGTGAGACTGTCATTTGTTTAATTAATTTATTAATAGCAATGTGAAATAATATTTTTTAAACAATATTCTTAAAGAAATGTTAAATTATAATTCTATTGAATTATATAATTCTACTGAAATAGAATTCTAGAAATATGAGGAAAAAAAGGATACACTTTCGAAAAAATACAAATGACTCTCTCATTTGTTAATTTAATTTGTTTATAACAATTACATATAACACTTTTTAAACAATATTCAGGTACAAGTGTCAATTGTAACTGAACATTAAAATAATTGTAAAAAAAACTAATTTATTTCAACTATATAAATAAGCGCGTTATTCATTTGTTAACTTAAATGAAAGTAAAAACTTATTAGATAAATAATTTTTTTTCCTATCAAAAGATCATTTTTTTCTTTTAGGCATGAATAATACAGGAATTAATTTTCATCCAATGAGGATACAAAAAAACCGTATTTCATTAAAAATAAAATTTTCTTTATTTCAGGTGATCCGCTTCACGAATTCTGACCCATAGAAGAGATAGATCAGTTCTGGCCATTTTAAGTATTTTGCACTTATTTATCTGGTTGTTTATCAGTCAGTGTGTCTTGATCCATGTCTCCAGGAAGGATCCTTTACTCCTCGAATCTTTTTTTTTTCTTTTAAATGTGTCTTCTAATGTTATATTTTAACGGACTAAAATTTGCATACGAATCTTTCTTCACAAGAAGTGTCACTAAAACTTACAAATGTTCAAAATTGATTTATTCAGGAATTTTTCTCTGTAGACAAAAAAGGCCAAAAGTGATCTATAAGACCTTGCTTTACCCTAAAACAATCTCTCTCAGACAGGTCCAAGATTATTGTTATGGTTTATTGATTCTTAATAAAAAATAGAGTGAAAAATTAAAAAATGTCACATATGTTCTTTTAGTAATATTTCACGTACAATGGAATGAGACTGTTTATTTTTAATAATTGTAGTTATTTTTCTATTAGTTTATAACAAATTGTTTAAACAAATTATTACTTGAACAAATTTTAATGTCAAAAATCATAGTTTGGCAAACGGTCACTTTTTTTATATCTATATTTTCCAAAGCATGGGTTGAGATGCGTTCAAGGTTATTGTTACTGTTTATTGATTGTTTATAACAAATAGAGTAAAAATTAAAAAATGTCACACATGTTCCTTTAGTAATTTTTTGCGTACAATCGAATGGCGCTCTTTATTGTTTATAATTTTTATTATTTTTCTGTTTGTTTATAACAAATTGTTTAAACAAATTATTTTTTAAACAATTTTTAATGTCAAAAATCATTGTTTGGTAAACGGTCCTCTTTGCCGTAGTTAGTTTCTTGATATCCATATTTCCCTAAACATGGTCTGAGATGGGATCAAGGTTATTGTTACTGTTTATTGATTGTTTATAACAAATAGAGTGAAAAATTAAAAAATGTCACACATGTTCCTTTAGTAATTTCTCGCGTACAATCGAATGGCACTGTATATTTTTTATAATTTTTATTATTTTTCTATTTGTTTATAACAAATTGTTTAAACAATTTATTTTTTAAACAATTTTTAATGTAAAAAATCATTGTTTGGTAAGCGATCCTCTTTGCCGTAGTTACTTTTTTGATATCCATATTTCCCTAAGCATGGGCTGAGATGGGATCAAGGTTATTGATATTGATACTTGATTGTTTATAACAAATAGAGTAAAAAATTAAAAAATGTCACACATGTTCCTTTAGTAATTTTTTGCGTACAATCAAATAGCGCGGTTTATTTTTTATAATTTTTATTATTTTTCGATTTGTTTATAACAAATTGTTTAAACAATTTTTAATGTAAAAAATCATTGTTTGGTAAGCGATCCTCTTTGCCGTAGTTACTTTTTTGATATCCATATTTCCCTAAGCATGGGCTGAGATGGGATCAAGGTTATTGATATTGTTTATTGATTGTTTATAACAAATAGAGTGAAAAATTAAAAAATGTCACACATGTTCTTTTAGTAATTTTTGCGTACAATCGAAAAGCGCTGTTTATTTTTTATAATTTTTATTATTTTTCTATTTGTTTATAACAAATTGTTTAAGCAAATTATTTTTTAAACAATTTTTAATGTCAAAAATCATTGTTTAGTAAACGGTTCTCTTTCCCGTAGTCACTTTTTTGATAAAAATGTTTCCCTAAGTATGGACCTTAATGGGTTAATGTTTACTGATAATATTGAAATGTTATGTTCGTTTAGGGATTCCGTACCATAAAAATCTTTGTTTATTGTTTCTCATTTCAAAATTTTTAATATTTATTAACACGATTCTGTTCAGGATAACGTTTAACTTGATTTTAAATGACGTGTCTACACAAGGAATGTGAAATTTAAAAGATGATGAAGTAAAAGACTACAATGATTTAGATATCTCTGGAAATTTAATAAAAAAATCATATATAAAACATTTATGTTCCAGCGCAGTTGAAGTCCATACTTTTCGCAGTTTTTTAATTTAAAATAGAAAAATTAGTTTCATGTTTTAAAAATATGAAAGATAAGAGTTTTTCATTTCAATTTTTGTTTTCGATTTTTTTTTCGAGATATTGAAAAAATGGTGTATGTGCAACTTTTCTTTAAGCGGTTCGTCTAATGATCGAAAGTTATGACCAAATTTTGTTATGATGAAAAACGTGTTCTTTAAGATAAAAAGAAGTTCTTTGGAAAATTGCAGAAAAATCGTATTACTGGTTAATAAGATATTAACATGTTAATATTTTATAGCGCCGCGCTGTTTAAAGTTTACTTATTCGTCCACGCAAGACAAATAAAATGAACAAGTAAACATTGAACAGCGGGACACTATAAAATATAAACCTTTCAATATCTTTTGAACCAGTAGTATGATTTTCCTGAAATTTCCCAAAAAACTTTTTTTTATATTAATGAACACGTTGTTCATCATTAAAAAATTTTGCCATAACTTTTCTCCGTTAAACGAATCACTGAAAGTTGGACCTCCGCAATTTTTTCAATATGTCGAAAAGAAATTATTAATTTTTTTGTTTATGAAAATAAAAACTTCTTGTTTCTACTTTTACTTTTAGAATATTATAATATACAATTTCCTTTTGGTTTTATGAAAAAAATCTCGAAATTGGCCAAATTATCACGAGTTGAAGTAAAAAAATGTTAAAAGTTATCATTTTTCGAAATCTTATTTTTTTTATTTATTAAGAGAACTAGAAAAGCTACAATTTTTTTTCAAAGGGAAAAAAAGGCTTTTTGATCTTACAGACGGATTAATAATTAAAATTATAATTAAAAGTAGTTGATAAATCGGGTTTCTGGACAATATTTTTTAGGTAGAATTCGCGCGCAACATCTTATGGAATTCAGCCCCTCAATTGCAAGTGGTTTTTATAGTTCATTGTAATGAGTGCTTTTTTTTAATGTGAAATATAAAAAATAGTGAAGTCAGAAAAAATTACAACTTTTTAGGTTTCTTTTGATATTAGACATAAATGAACAATAAGAAATTGTTGAAAGAATGGAAAAATAAATAAAAATATGTGTAACAATTTATATGCAACAATTTTGTAAAGAAATGGTAAACAAATTATTAATTTGTAATTAAAAAAAAAATTATAAATCTTTTGTCATTAATGGGAATTTTTTATGACCTTATAAAAAATAGTTAACATTAATAAATTACTAAGTAAAGTATGGAATATTTTTCTTTAAGTACTTTTCAAGATGTGATTCGCTGCATACATGTATTGTATAATTTTTGAGGATTTTGTATCCAATGTACGATAAAATATATTTTTCCCATTTATAATAAATTAGAAATTTCAAAGAAATTTGAGTCACTCCTAAATATTATATCTAACTAAAACGTTTTAGCTACACTGTGTTAGAATGTGTCTATGAGTGGCTACCTGTAGTTCCATGCATGTACAATAACTAGGCAACACTGTCCAAAAAAAAATTAACATTTTTTTTTAAAATATATGACAATGGGTACGACTTTTAATATTATTTGGAATGTCATCACTTCATCTAACTGCAAATGATATAATTTTCATGATTTTTCTTCTACGAAATAAATTAATATACATTGTTTTAAATAGAATGATACATGAAATGATTTTACACGAAAAAAGGCAAATATCATTCTTACAGTATAAATTAATACTAATGTTATCAAAACAATTGTTTAAATGTCTTTAAATTGAAAAGTAATTATCATTTTGGAGAAGAATTTGAAGTTAATTTTTTTTCATGTACCATGAGATATTTCAAACGGAACAAATGTATATATATATGTAACACGGAAAATTAGAAGGGATCTACGATCAGAAAAAATAGATTTTTTATTAATTAGTGATTTAGAAAAAGAAACGTTTTTCCTATCAGCATTACTAAACAATAAGAAATAGAATTCTTTGGCTGTAGGTCCCTTTTAACTTTCCGTATCACATATATGCAGGGATGTAAAGTAACGCGTAACTTCGAGGTTTTTTACGTAAATTACTTGCAAATTACATTTATGTAAATTACGTTTATTAGCCCCCACTCAGAAAAAATGCATTGCGTATTTTTAAAAATGTAAAAAACTATGTAATTTACATGTAAAAAAGTATGTAATTTACGTTAGGTAAATTACCTTTACATCCTTGCATATATAAGGCTGTTTACACTGCAAAAACAGGTGTCTTATTTTAAGACATTTTTATCTTCACTTTTAAGACGTTTTAGGGTGTCTTAATTTTAAGCCAATAAGAAAGCGTCTTACAAAATTATTAACCAATGAAATAACTTGAAATAACCGTAAGAGGTTTTCTAGATGTCTTGTGTGTTACAAGTGTCTGTTTTTACAGCGTACAACATTATTCTTCATTTTTATGCTCAACATATTATGGAAATTCTACTTGGTAATGCTTGGGAATATGGGCACGTGTAGCGCGCATTTTTGGGGTTCTAGTGTTTAATAAATCAACATTAACTAATTTATTTTGTTTTTGAGAGTGAGGAAAGTCAACATTGAAATCAGGTGATATACGGTAAAAAAAATTCTCATGAATTATCAAAAGTATACACTGTAATAGGTAAAATTATAGCTAGAATAGAGCCATGGATAAACCAAATTAGCCACAATAGTAAAAATGATATTTCTTAAAATATGTAACTATATTATAGATGCATTATGAATAGGGTATAAATTCGATCTCTAAAATAGTGATATTGAAAATCATCGAAATAGTCATTATCAACATATAACTGAAGTAAGATGCATATGTACATAATTATTATGTATAATCTAAGATTTGAGGTCATAATCTCCAAAAATGAAAGAATACTTGACAAAAACTGTAGCAAATTGCTTTGCGTAGTCCAAAAATCATACGAGGCTACCCAGTTAAAAATTTCCTGTGTGTTCCCACGTGTATTCCCGTATGGAATCCCTTAAAGGTTCCTACATGGGTTCTCATATGGGATCCTGTGTAGTGCTGCCCACGAGACCGATACAAAGTTTCTCGAGACCGAGACTCTCGACGAAAATTTAAAACAAAAAATAAAATATTATTACGAGAATTTATTTATTATTTTAAAATTAAATTATTAATTTCTATAAATAATTTATGTAATTAATTAACAGACAAATATTTTTTAACTAAACATTTTTGTTATATTTCTATAAATAATTAATAATCGCAAAAAACTGCTGTTCGCCATTACCTCGACAATTTTGCCAAATTTGCAAAATTTTGGGGTAATAGCGAACAGAAATTTTTTTAAGAAAGTCTAAGAAGAAAGTTATCTAAAGTATATTACTGTAAAGGGATGAAATAGCTTGATAGAAAATTCGTAGTAGGTATATGATACTTCAATTAGTTGAATGATAATGTATCATATAAGTTCAAAAATCAACCATGCCTTTCGTAGCAATGTAAAAAATTAAATAACTTGAAGAAATATTAAGGGATTTATCTTAAACTTGGTAACAAAATATTTCTAAGGTCGATGAAAATTAAGTATAATACTATCTTATTTTACGAGTTATTTTTATGAATATTAGGGTAAAGGGTACAGTGACCGACATCCTGACAGTGAACGACACCTAATTATTAAATACGTAATAAATATAAAACCAACGATATTAAAACATATTTCCAAGTAAAATTGTATAAAATGCAATTCATAGCAACTGATAAAATTGTTGTTTTAATTAATCAGATTATATTTTATTCAATAATTAAGTTCCAAGAAAACTAACCTCAAAAACGGTGCTTTTTTGTGTTTTTTGTTGACAAATTTTCTAAAAGTCAGCAAGTTGTTTAAAAATTACATTTGAAGAACAATTAAATTGGTACAATAAGTTTGGATAATGAGGTTTAACATAATATTAATGAATAAATTATTGTTCAATGAATAATTTGAATAATTATAGATTAAAGACAGGGTGTCGTTAACTGATTTCTGACAAGACATTTTCAAATTCATATTAAACAATTTATCAAAGATTAGTAATTATTTTAAGTACGTCAATAGAAATTTGGAACATAAATTACTTATTTCGCATTGATTTTAAACATAAATCTTTAATATCTACTGTGTAATACTAAATCAATTAAAAATGCATAATGAGGGTGTCGGTCACTGTACCCGTTACCCTATGTACTACAAGTAAAAATAAAATTTAATAAAACTTGCACTTGTTACGGTCTATAGGATTAAAACAATTTTTGTAGTTGCATCACTACTATGAGTGATCGTTTATTATAATAAAATGACCGTACAGTTTAAAATAAAGAATAAGACTGACTCATTAAAATTGCTTCGCGACCCATACAAAGTAGAGAGCAATAAGGTAGGGGTATACATATGTACATTTTGCTGACCTTAACATCCCTCTCACTAGACAGGGTTTAGTCCCTAAAGCCTAAGTTTTACATTTTTATCTAGATATGGTTTAATTATTATTTTTGGCTCTTCTTGAGGTTGCCTTTCGAATGCTACGACTACAGGGTCATTCTTTATTTTATTCTTAACGCAAAATAAGCAAATTCTTTTTAAAATACATTTTCGTAATGATTTAAATAATCCACATTTATACATTACAAACATTGCGATGATACCTAACCCAGCATATCCTGCTGTGTGCAATATTTCAAAACTTTTTTATTTCCAATTTTTTATTCTTGTATGTGATTTTATTTGTTCTAATAATTCTAATGTATTATCTATATCTAATTTGGCGTTCGTCAAAGTTTGGTGATCTAATTTTTGTGGTAACGGAATTAATTTATGTTTAAGATTTTCTATTTCATTTTTGTCAAATGGTAATGTGTAGCTAACATTAATGGTTACAATTTTGTTAAATACTTGTGTTGTGGGTAAATACAATTCTGTGTTTTCTAAAAAGACTTTACATCTTGACCCTTGTATTAAGCTAGCACGATTAATTGTAATTGTTTCTAGTCCATCGTCACAGTTAATGTCTAGGTCGACTTGTCTCAGTGGAAGTATGATATATCCATTACTTGTTGGAATGTATGTTTCTTGATGTAATAAATATGGTGATAAAATACAGTTGGCCAAAGGGTCTTTTCTTAATAAAGTTGCGTCACATCTATTTGATTTACTTAACAAATAGTTTGCCTGTCTCCTTTTACATATTTTATATTCCATTACATTTTTGCAGTTTATTTGATAATTGCCTTCTAATGGAGTGTAAGATCCTTTATATTTTATTAAGAATTCGTGTTCTGGTGTATATCCTAAATAGGTATCCTTTATTTTCTCTGGTATAGGTATTAGTCGAAAAATGTGTCCTTCTTCTTTTTCGATTACTGGTATTCTTAAAATGTAGGTTAATAATCCTTTTATTATTGCTACTTGAATTTCACTTAGGTCGATAATATATTGATAGGTTTCTTCAGTATTTTCGAAATGATATCTTGTTCTGTGTATTTGTTCAAATAACTGTATAGTGTCTTTCAAGATTTTTGAAGTTAGCAGTTGAGGGTGAACTATTCCGTGTTTTCCTTCATTAATCGCATTAATTGATATATCAATGTCCTCGTTAAGTTCATCAATTAAAAGAGTTACGATCACTAATTTTGAATTTATAAAATTGTCTTTGATACTTTCGTTTATTGTTGTTCGTAGACTCGTAATTAGTTGTAGTTCTCTATTGGTTTCTGTTTGAAGGAAAGAATGATCTAATGACGACGAATCCAGGATTACTTTTAAAATTTTAGTATGATTTGTTAAGATATTAGCAAGTTGATTTTGATCATTATATACTTGATCAAATTGGTTTTTGATATATTCTAAGTCTGCGTCATTAAGAATTCCGAATAAAGGCTTGGCTATGTCACCTACGAAGTTGGCAAGACCTCTTTTTGTACGCCGCCCTCCTAGTAATTTATTTAATAAATCATGTTTACTTTGTAATCTATCAAATCGACCTCGTACTAAATGTATTTCGTTTTCGGAATCACACTGAACTGAACAAGCTGCTTCACTGATTTGGATTGTTTTTTCTATCATGTCAAATCTATTGTTTACATTTGTGACGTTTATCCCAATTATTAATTGCCATTCTTCATGGTATTGGTGTACTGCTCCTATGTCTTCTATGAATAGATTTCCTTTTAGCTCAGTGATGTTAACACTTCCATCAATTAGAGAAGTCAGTGTCATTAGTATTAGTGCAGTTACCTTGGTTGTTCGATTCATCATCTGAAACGTCATAAAATGGCATTAATTGGTTAGCATGATATCTAATTTTCTTATTTTTATATAATATTTCATAATTATTATTATTAAAGATTTGTGTGACAGTCTCTGGACCTAACCAACTTGGAGATAATTTATTAGCAGGATGATTATTTATTAACTTCACATGGTCGCCTATTTCGTACACCGGTTGTGGTAATACTATTTGTTCGTCCAATCTTTTTTTTGATTTTTTTTGTTGAATCCTAATTTTTTCCTTGGCTTTAGTTAACCATTTTTCGTGTCTATCTTTCCATTGCTGAATGAGTTCTGGATACTTTAGAACCGGTGATTTTTCAAGAGAGGAGGGGAGGTTTATTTCTCTTCCAAATGTAAGTTCAAAAGGTGTGAATCCTGTTGTTTCATTTGTGGTTGAATTGTGCGCAAGACTAATGATTTTTAAATTTTCATCCCATTCATTCTGATTATCTTCCATTGCTGTCTTTAAGAGATTTTTTAAAGTTGAGTGCATTCTTTCTATTCGTCCGTTACTTTGTGGGTGGTATACGGTTGTCCTTATTGGTTTGATTCGAAAGAGATTTTCAAAGTTTTCAACTAATTCAGAGACAAAATTTCTCCCTTGGTCGGTAAGAACACTTTTCGGTGAACCAAATATATAAATGTATTGGTCTAATAAACTCTCTAAAATGTTTTCACTTGTCGCTGATTTAAGGGGGATAAGCATGATATATCTTGTTAACTCATCTTGTATGCTTAATATAAATTCATTACCTTGCTTTGTTTTAGGTAAAGGACCGAAAATATCCATAGCTATTTTATCATTTGGATTTAACGGTGTGTCAGGAATGATGCCTTCTGCTTGTCTTTTTATTCGCGTGCTTTTCTGTAATTGACAAACCGCGCATTTTTTGACAAATTCCGTTATCTCCTCGTCCATACCTTTCCATTCTCCTAATCTTTTGGCTTTTTGAATTGTTTTATTTTCTCCATAATGTTGACCTGTAACAGATCCATGAGCTTCTTTTAATATTGATTTTCTTTCTTCTTTTGTAAGTTCTCTCAATTGACTAAAACATACATGAAAAGAAAGGTCTTCATATTTTATACTAAAAAACTCTAATATTTCTTTTATAAATTCTTTCTCGATTGGTGAAATCAAAGGGTCTCCTAGTTGTACACGAACTATTACCATTTTTTTATCTGTAAAATATTTTACAAGTTCTTCAAAATATTTTAACCATTTTTCTTTGTTGAATGCAGGTAAATCTTTCTTTAGTATAGTTTTCCATAACTTTCCTTGTGCATTAGGTTTAATCCTAAAGTTGCCAATTTCTTTATTTCTTTTCCAATCTTCAAAATTGTGAGTCAGTACGTTTTCTTCATCACATTCTTCATTTATAATTTCATTTCTATTAGTGCCGCTTGTGCATGGTGTGTCGTATGGCTCTCTTTGTGTTTGACATTCTCGCATTTCGGGTATCACATTCTCTCCTTCTTCTGTTGAACTCAGTTCATTGTTTTCTAAATCTTCATCCTGTATTGGAAATAACCTTGAAAGACAATCAGCTGCTTTATTTTCTTTACCTTTAACATATTGTATATCATATTTAAATTCTTCTAAACGTAATCTCCATCTTAATAATTTTGAACTAGGATCTTTTACGTTTTTTAACCAAGTTAATCCTTTATGGTCTGTTTGAATAGTAAACGTTCTGCCTAATAAATATTGTCTCAATCTTTTAGTTGCCCAAACAATTGCCAATAATTCTTTTTCTGCGGTACTATAATTCTGTTCTGGTTTGTTTAATACTCTTGAAATATAACAACAAGGATGTCCATCTTGAGAGAGTACAGCTCCTATTCCTACATTGCTTGCGTCGGTTGTCAAAACAAATTTTTTATTAAAATCTGGATACTTTAGTACTGGTGATTTACATAGCAAATCTTTCAATAATTCGAAATTTGTATTACACTCTTCAGTCCAATCGAAAATAGTTTCTTTTGCAGTTAACCTTGTTAATGGCTTGGCTATATGCGAAAAGTTTTTAATAAATTTTCGATAATATCCAACTAGTCCTAAAAATGATTGTATTTCTTTCACGTTTTTTGGTTCCTTAAAATTTTGAACTGCTTGTATTTTCCAAGGATTTGGTTTGACTCCTTCGCTTGTGATCATATGTCCTAAATATTCTAATTCTGGGCGAAGATACTCGCATTTATCTGGTTGTAATTTAAGTCCTAAAACTTTTATTCTTTCCATAATTTTTATTAAATTTTTATTATGTTCCTCCAAAGTAGATCCAAAAACAATGATGTCATCTAAATACACAAAGCAGACAGTACCTATTAATCCTTGAAAAGCGCGATCCATCATTCTTTGAAACGTAGCGGGTGCATTTTTCAACCCAAATGGCATACGAATAAACTGAAAAATGTCCTCTACTTGTACTGAATCCTGTATATTTTCGACTAGTAGGTTCCATAGGGATTTGGTGAAATCCAGAAGAAAGATCGAAGGCTGAAAAGAATTTAGCTTTCCCAATTTGCGATAAGATATCGTCTATCACAGGCAAAGGATAAGCATCCTGATCTGTGTCTTCGTTTAATTTCCGAAAATCTATAACCAGTCGCCATTTTTGTTTTCCGCTAGCATCTTTTTTCTTTGGTACCATCCAGATTGGCGAATTAAATGGAGAGTCAGAAGGTTCGATAATTTTTTTCAGCAATAGTTCATTTATTTGTTTGTCTATCTCTTCTCGATGACATTCAGGAGGTCTGTATGATTTCACATTTATTATTTTTCCGCTATTCAGTATTATTTGATGACTTGTTAAATTAGTACAAGGAATTTCATTACCATCCAATGTAAAGTTAATGTGATAATTTCCAATTATTCTCCAAATATCTTGTTTTGTGTTTTTATCGAGGTGTTCTAGTCGTGTTTTTGCTCTTAATTCTTTTAACGTTTTAGGTAAATTGTATTCTTTTATTTTATCAGACTTTTGTTCTTGTTCTTTTTGAGTTCCATTTTTTGTTTTGTCTTCAACAATTTTTTTAATGGAAAATCCTTCAATTTTATTTGGTATTATTAAAGGTTGGTTAGAATAATTGTAAACGGGTGCTTTTACAATTCCATTTTTAATCGTGTAAATTCCGCTGGGTATATTCGGATGATTTTCTAGTAAAATGTCTCCATCTTCTTTATCCGTTACTATATTGCAAATCTGCATTTTGTTTTGTTCTACATAATATCCGTCGTCGTACAAGGGTGTTTTCCACTTTTCTATAATTAGAAAATTTGGCGTAATAGCATATCGTTCATATTTTTGTAAAAATGGTAGTCCGATTATTCCATCCTCTGGTAAAGGGAACCCTTCGTCGACAATATGAAATAATTGTTGTTTGCCAAAATAATTTAAATATACTGCATAATCTGATTGATATTTATCTCTTCCCATACAGAAATTCTTTTTTATTTTTAAAGTCGTGCAATTATTTCGAGGTATTTTATTTTTTTTTTATTATGTTAATAGATGCTCCGGAATCTAATAGTAATCTATATTTTCCTCCGTTATCAGCTCTTCCGTAAACAGATTGTAGTCGTCCACACACTGCTGATACTCGGCATTCTTTTCGTAATCCTCGTGGTGTTGAATTTCTTCCTCGGTCATTGCCTGAGAGTTTAAAAATTCCTCTTCTTCGCGTGTCATTCTGATAGCTTCTGGTGGTCTCTTCGGCATTCCGCCGACACGAAAATTTGCTGATGTAGTGCAGTCTTTTGTTATATGTCCCGGCTTTCCACACTTGTAACATGATACCGGTCTTATCGTTGACTCTTGTGCTACAGGTGCATTTGATTTATTTGGCACAATTCGATTATTTATAAAAGGTTTAGTTGTTAATTTCAGAGTATTAGGTCGGATTTGAAATCTTGGCAAAATTTTTGTTATTGGTTGTGTTTTTGATATGTCACCTTCTTTAAACCATAATTCTAATTCCATCGCTTGCATCTGAGCTTCGTTTAAATTTTGCGGTCTTTGCGCTTTTACTTGCAATCCTATTTCACGTCGAATGTTCATCATATATCTTTTTAAAATTTCGCTTTCATCGTTTTCTATCGCGATTTGCCTTTTAACTCGATTTGGGTATTCTGATTGTATAGCGTATTTTAATTCGTGACAAATTTTTCTGTATTTATTATTAAAAGTTTGTAAATCTTCTGTGGGGCTTTCTTTGCAATTTTGTAGTTTAGAACGAAGCATTGAAACAGATCTGGTTTGCGATAAATTTGCACGTAATGCATCAAAGAGTTTCGAGTAACTGCTAGTATCTAGATATCGTATTGCTCTTTCCGCATTTCCATTTATCTTTTCTGAAACAATGAAGTTTAATAATAATTCCGGTTGGTAACAGTGTTTTCTTGCACATTTAACGCTTGTAATGAAATCTTCCACTCCGCAATCATCTTGTCCTGTTAATGTTTTAACAGTTCTTATTATATCTTTTGCTGCAATTTTTTCCACGTTCTGATTTTGCAATGTCGTTTCTCTAATATTTGGCCTTTCGTTATTAGATCCGGTTGTTCGTCTATCGTCTTCTAATTCTTCTTTGTCCGCATAATTTGCGCTGTCTGATCCTTCTATCTCATTATATGTTTCTTCTGTGGGATTGAGGCCCATTTTCCTTCCTTATATTGTTATTTCCTCTTTTCTATTATCATTTTCTCGTATCAGTCTAGTCATACCTATCTCTAACCTCGAAATTTGGTCAGCAATTGATTTTAAAAATTCTTCTGTAGTTTTCTCCGTTGGTAAAGGTTCTCCATTTTCATTCATTGTCGTTGATAAATTATTAATTTCAGAATTAACGTCTGTCGAGTCAGTGTTAGAGTCAGTGGTACTATAGTGTGTGTGTTGTGAATCCCTATAAGCTTGAAAAGCCAGTTCAATATTTTTCTTTTTGTCGGGTGTAAAATAAAATTCGCGTTACAATTTTTTGTGTAGTTTTTGTTTATTTCCCTTCACTTGTCCAAGCGGCTACTCGCTTACAACAAGGTTATTCAGGGAAGATTTTGGTTTTTTTTTTTTATTAAGGAAGACCAGAGCTTGCGATCACGCGAAGTATAGTCACCGTCCTAAACTGTTCAAGGTTAGCTTTTACCCTATGCAATGGTGGCCGTTCAAAGAACGTACAACCCAAAAAAAGTCTTACTTTTATGAACAGTTTTACAAATTATCTAACTGTATTGTATATATATATATATGAATATATATAAACAATATACTTGTTTTTATATGCTCACGTTTTTTTTTCTTCTTCTTCTGGTACTGAACCTGGCGGTGTGCGAAGGGTGGCCGTAGACACTACTGCTTGGCACTCGAAGGGATTGGTTGGCGTACCGATTTTTCCAGTTGGGTAATACTTTCCCAGAAGTCTTCTTCTTCTGAGTCTTACTGTCTAGATCGACAAGCTCAAGGACTTACTATCTCGATCGACAAGCCTTATTTTGTTTTTCGAAGGTATTCGTAAATTACCTCCGGAGTCTTTTCTCTTATTTGGTTGCGATAGATCCCGTAGAATCTTTTAGTTCGTAATCAACGATAGTACAGTTTGACAAAATCGTCGTTTGTATCTATCCTGGCAGGATCGCCAAAATGTTACGGTCTATAGGATTAAAACAATTTTTGTAGTTGCATCACTACTATGAGTGATCGTTTATTATAATAAAATGACCGTACAGTTTAAAATAAAGAATAAGACTGACTCATTAAAATTGCCTCGCGACCCATACAAAGTAGAGAGCAATAAGGTAGGGGTATACATATGTACATTTTGCTGACCTTAACACACTCAATTTTCAACTTTTCTTTAAAGCTATAGTTAACTTCTTATATTTTGTGTATCACTTTCTTTAATTTAATTCTAAATTACTCGCATTAAAGCAAGTAGCGATTGATCGAGACTGCGAGACCGAGACCGAGATGGATACCATATTTGTCGAGACTGAGACCTGAAATTTTAATACTCAACGAGACCGAGATCGAGACCATAATTTTCGAGATCGAGACCGAGATCTGAAATTTTGATATTTAACGAGACCGAGACGAGACTGTATGAAATCTCGCCTCTTCTCGTCTCGTGGCCAGCACTAATCCTGTGTGCCAGGGAACTTTGGCACGAACCCTCGAGGGAACACTGTGCATCAGATCCTATGTGTATGTGTTCCCTTACGGGATCCTTAATCTATTAAACAATTTAAATGAATCTACAAAAAGAATATTGTTAAGAAAATAATTCATTTGTCAGTAACTGTTACTCATCATATTTACAAGAACAAAAAATCTTGTGACAGGATATTTATTCTGGCGAGTCAGCACTCTAATTTCTTTAAATTTTATTATTATTTAAATGGAGATGCTGGGAAACTTGGGTCGACAGTTGCGACCCTGGGGGCCATGTGACGTTGCGCCTGCGTGCTCATCTGATTAACAAGAACGCGGGTCGATAAGCCGGCAAGCATAGCATTCCTAAGCTGTAACGTGTACTGTATGGTATGAATTTTTAAATTTGAAGAGTCGACTCGAAATTAAAGTAAATTGTATGTGTGTGAGGATAATTACATGGATTTAGTGTCTACTGTATTTGGTTTAACTGTAAGTAGATTCTTGATAAAATATACCTTTTATCGCCAAATTTTTGTTTCTTTTGTTTTACTGGGTTCACTCATTTTACCCTCCTGATTTCTCTTATTATTGTTCCTGACTTAGCGCATTGTTTTTTATTTATTGATATTTATATAAATATGTCAACCTTTACTCGACAAGCGCTCTAATATTAATAAATAACGTAAAATTAACTTGAACCCTAACAGCTTTGAACCCGGCCGCGTGAGGTGAAGGAATAATCTTAAAGTTACAATATGAAGTATAAATATAGTTTTTGATATAACAATTATTCCTGCTTCAATTGGCGCCCAACGTGGGTCCGTTGGGATTGTTTATTTAAATATTTTTATATAAAATTTGTGAAGCTTTGATTTTATTTGAAAATGTTTAAGTCTATAAAAGTGTATTTCATTTCTTGAACGGTCGACGATTAAGTCATTGTGTATATATTCTTTTGTGTACTTCCGTCCAGTCATCTGTTTACATGAGACTTGGCAATTAAAGTGAATTTAATATTATTTTAAAATTTGGTTTTATTGAAATATTTTCCAGATTAGATCTTTGTGATTTATATGGTTGTCCGATATTGAATGTGGTTATATGTTGTTTTTGAAAATTATTTATTGATAACTATTTATTGAAAATTATTTTATTATAGAAATTATTATTAATAATTCGAATTGTCGACAGTGTTCCGGTAAATGATTAATGGTCATTGTTTACGTTCGAAAATTTAAAAATGTTGTTAAAAATGTTGTTTTTAAATTATTTAATGAAAATTATAGAAATTGTTGATAATGTTCCGGTGAATGATTAACAGTCATTATTGGCATTTGAAAGATTGCAATCTAGGCATCAAAAATTGTGTTTAATGACAAAATTATTTTGTGTTTTATTTTGAATTGCCGTTGAAATAATATGTATCTTGCTACTGTTAGTTAACAATTATTTATGTTATATTATTTTTTGGACGTTTAAAACGATTTGTATCTTGCTACAGTAGACGACGATCCGGAAATTTATGTTTTGACTATGTTTAAAAATTGTCTGGCTGCATCTGGCTACAGCTTGTCATTGGGTTATTTGTATTTAGTTGACAGATTTATTTTATAGTATATAGACGTTGAATTTGTTCGTATCTTGCTACAACAATCGACATTTATTTTTAATTTTGTAAAAATTCTTCTGTTGACGAACAATTGAAAAATTAAAATTTTGAAGTTTTCTTGTCAGTATGCACGGTGGGTCTGAATGAACTTTAACCCAAACAAGCTTCCATATTCCGGTTCTCTAATGATTTCACTTCTAGGATGTCTTTCTATGATTTCGAGCTAAAAAGGAACAAAATCGCTTAGGACCTTCAAGAACAAATCAATTTTTTCGATTTTTTGAAAGTATTAATAAACATATTTTTGAGAAAGTAGTATGAAGTAATGTTGTTATTGACTTCAATTATTTAAAATAACATAAGTAAAAAGTCCCTACCCTCCCAGTTTCTTGGGATAACAAATTCCCATAAATAATCCTGATAAACTGTGAAAAATCTGCAGAACTGTTGGTTTTTTTAAAATTACTCCTTTCCAGTGCATTTCAGGTCATTGAAAATATATATAAAAATGAAAGCTAATAAAATTTGTCGTCAGTTAAAAAAAATAGAACGATTTATCTCTAAAATTGATAAAGTTATGACATTTTAAAAAAATAGAAACTTCCTCTAAAAATAAAAAAATTTAGATTTATGTAAAGTAACTAGTTTTTTTAAATGTATCGTAGCCACTAGTACAAAACAAATTAAAGTAGATATAATTTCAAGTAAATCTAAAAAAATAGAGCTTTCTATCTTAATTTGAGTCAAGGTTGTGACATTTTGAACATGACATTTCATTTCTTTTTCACATCAATGTTTTTAAATTTGTTTATTCCCGAGCAAACTTAGTTAAAAACAATGTTTGTTAAATGAAAGAAAATAAAGAAAAACAACAATATTTTTGTTGGAACAAAACACATTTAATTATCTTTTTCAACAACGCTTGATATTTTTAAAACGAATAAAGGCTATTGTATTCACATAAAGATCCTTGAAGTCTATCTGGATATTCGGAATGATTTTTACAGACTTTGTATTTTGACCACACCGTTTTAAACATGCATTTAATGGATCTCTGAAATCGGCAAAAGTTTTGACATATTTCAAATATCAGTACGTGCGATGAATCAAATAGAAAGCTTGAAATATGTAAAAACATTTGCTGATTTCAGAGATGTATTAAAAGCATGTTTCAGTTATCAAATAGATATTTGCTTTAGAGAAAAACTAGAAAAATTCAAACAAAGCTGCTTAGATTTAGGCATTTCGGTAACTTTAAAAGTACACTCCATATGTTTAAAAAAAACTGAAAGGTCATGTTCAAAAGGTCACAATCTTGGACAAATTAAGATAGAAAGCTTAATTTTTTTTTAGATTTACTCGAAATTATATCTACTTTAATTTGTTTTGTATTAGTGGCTACTATACATTTATAAGAAGTAGTTACTTTACAAAAATCTAATTTTTAAATTTTTAGAGGAAATTATATTTTTTCAAAAAGTCATAACTTTATCAATTTAAGAGATAAATTGATCGATTGGTTTTAACTAACGACAAATTTTATTAGCTTTCATTTTTATGTGGATATTCAATGATCTGAAATGCACTGGAAAGGAGTAATTTTAAAAAACCAGCAGTTTTGCAGATTTTTCACAGTTTATCAGGATTATTTATGGGAATTTGTTATCCCAAGAAACTGGGAGGGTAGGGACTTTTTACTTATGTTATTCTAAATAATTGAAGTCAATATCAACATTACTTCTTACTATTTTCTCAAAAATACGTTAATTAATACTTCAAAGAAATCGAAAAAATGGATTTTTTTAAAAAGGGCCCAAGCGATTTTGTTCTTTTATAGCTTAAAATCATAGAGAGACATCTTAGAAGTGAAATCAGAAGAGTACCGGAATATGCAAGCTTGTTTGGGTTAAAGTCCATTCAGACCCACCGTGTATGGTAGTGTAAATCCATGCTAGCAAACTTTTGTCGTTTTGTAGTGTAAGTCCATTTCGACAATTAAAGTCGCAGCTAATAAGCTGTGCAATTTGTTAAATAATAATCAACTGGTTTAGATCTTGCTCTGACCACGGGATTTTGTTTTGAAGATTTGTTTTGCAAATCTATAACAGTCTCAATTGCCAACGGTGTTTCGGTGAGGGGTCATCCACAAAGCATGTGATACTTTAAGGGGGAGGGGGGTATCAGCAAAATATCACGCTAGATGTTAAAAAAAATTTTAATGCATGGAAAAAGCATCACGAGGGGTAGGGGGGGTGTTAAATTTCCGAAAATATGCATCACATGCTTTATGAACAGCCCCTGAATGATTAACGATTATTGCTTGCGTTTGAGATTGTCAGTTTGCTTTTTTTTTGTTTTGGTTAAGAAGTTTCACAAATGACAATTCAGGGAGTTAAATTTTTTTACAAATCCGAGTTCTGTGATTAAAAAGTTCGGCCAAATGCAAGTTCGGGGATTTAGAAATTTGGATATATACGAGTTCAAGGAATTAGGAATTTTAACAAATGAAATTTTGGCGATTTAAATGTTTTGGCAAATGTAAGTTAGTGATTTTCAAGAAGTTTTGTAAATTTTTTGAATCAAAAATATCAAAAAAAATTTTCTTCTTATTTCTTCATAGGCAGGTACGTCAAGCATATGTAGTTAAATTTTTAGATCGTTATTTGTTCAATAAACTTAAGTTATATAACAAAATCAAAATTTTAAACGCGTTTTTCTCAAAACAATATTTTTAAAAATGGTTACCACCATAAATCAAAAACCGTTTAACCGATTTTAAATTTTCTTGTTTCATTCGATTCTTTGGAAGTTTTTGCAGGTCCTAAACCTTTAATATACTTATAATATTTCATTTTAAATATTTTGTAAATTATTTAAAGTAAAAATGATGGTGTTTTTTCAGATTTTTGGATTCAGAAGCTTCCCATTTTTTGCACTTTTTCTTTTTTGAGTAATTCATGGCTTACGACCTGTGTTATATCGTTTATTTTAAAATACTATTTGATTTTTTTATTTTAGATGAGTCTGTGATGAGCTACAGTGGTCACCATAAATGAAAGTAATTTCTACAGCGCGCTCTATAGAAGGAAGACACTCAAAGTTTTTAAGATTGCAATTTTTTTTTTAATAGCTCTTGACATACATAATAACATGTAGAAACTTTTGATCAATTACATTTTAAAATTTATAAGCAAGAATCTTTTTAAAAACCTTCCGTTTTAGACCTAAAAAAGTAAAGTGCATGCGACCCATATTTATGGGGTGCGCTTTAAAACTGTCTGATAAACAGTCTCTTCTCTGGTTCTGTGGAGATCACTGTCTTGGATTTCAGAATTTTACAGTATGAATTGTTCTCGTTTGGACTTTAGGGACTCAGCTAAATTTGAAAGTTTAGTTGTTAATAATTGTCTTTGCTTAACTAAGACCAAAACAGGAAAGGTGTATGTTTTGCGATACACGGAGGGAGGACTTTTACAAATTTTTGGTAGTCTGTCCACATTTCAATACATTGAGATATTTTTATTTTCCTCAGCATCTGACGTGCTCCGATCATAAATCCCTTTAAAAAAACTTTATCAGGTTCATCCGTTTCATCGTAAAATAATTTTGTTAAATTTGTTTTGCAAATGTTTTCAGAACGTGCAACCAGATGCAAATAAATTATTTGTAAGTTAATTGCATCTATTTTCGGGATACTCGAATTTTATATTCTTGCGTAATCTTTTGCTGATGAGTGTAAAATATAACTTTGTATATATAAATCAATCAGTTTATATCCGAATCTAGAAGTGGATGTAGCTAGAAGAAAATTCTTTCTGAATCATTCCAAACTAATCCGATGCATTCCGAAGCTAAATTTTTGTCCGTTTGAATTCTTTTATTTTAATCCAAATCAATCCGTTTCAAATTCAAACAAACCCCATTAGAATTGGGATGGACCATACTTTCATCAGGGTAGTTAAGCTATATTTTTGTCTATTCTTATATTAAAATATAAGTAATAATTAATAGTTTTTTACTACAAATTACAAAATATTTATGTACATAAGTCCAAAAAGTGTTCTAGTATTTTTCGAATATTGACAAAAATATTTGTAATTTGAAGTATATTAATCTAATTCTGTAACTTTTATATTACAATGAAATGTGAATTAAATAAATATGAAAGGTTAGTTTTAAAAACATTATAAAACAGGTAATGTGAATATTTGTTGATTTAATTTTTCAATTTTTGTACATTTATGTAATTATACATTTTTTATACAAATAATAAATCGGGGGACTTTTAATAGTTAACCGGCTCAACTTATCACTTATTATCAAGGTCAGTTGACCAACAAATATTTTTCTACTTATTAGAAACCCTTAAGGGCGTAGTCTGGTGTTCCAAGCCTGTTTTGAAAGCTTATTTCAATATTCTTTTTTTTATTATAAAATAATTTTTAATCAAATAAAATCTTTTAACATCATTTTGTTCTTATTATGAATTATTAAAAAAAATTGCATTCCACTATTTTTAAATTGATATTGATATAAATACTTATAATTAATGTTTGTAATAACAAAAAATGAAGTAGGGCGCTGGTGCAGGTGATATCAACTGTTGGCGTTATCAAAACAAAAAAACCAAATTGATTATTGTTCTGTATGTAAGTGGCTATCGCCCGAACTAGAATTATGCATTTTTATTAATAACTTTTTTTATTTTTAATATTTTATCAATAATAAACAGTTGATTTTTGAATTTTTTTTTATATAATAGTCCGCCATTGTGTTATTTATTAACAAAAATCTTTTATTCTAGTTCGGGTGATAGCCACTTACATACAGAACAATAATCAATTTGATTTTTTTGTTTTAAATAACGCCAACGGATGTTATCACCTGCGCCAGCGCCCAACTTCATTTTTTTTATTACAAAGATTAATTTTAAGTATATAAATCAATTTAAAAATAGTAGAATACAATTTTTTTTAACAATTTTTAAGTACAAAAGGATGTTAAAAGATTTGATATGATTAAAAATTATTTTATAATTAAAAAAAGAATATTGAAATAAGCTTTAAAAACAGGTTCAAACACCAGACTACCCCCTTAAAAAATTCATAGACTTCACAAAAATTAATAATATGTTTTGAGATTAAAAATCTGAATCTAGGGTAAGTATTAAGGGTTGATCGGATCACGTCATTACTTCATATCAAAGTCAATTGACCATTTAATAATTTTTAATTCATTAGAAACCCTTAAAAATTCTAAATTCTCTTGTTAAAGACTTAACAAGAGTCAATAAAAGGCTGTGGGCTTGAAAATCTAAATCTAGGGTGTGTTTTAAGAGTTGATCGGCTCAGGTTATCACTTATTACAGTATATCAATGTCAGTTTACCACCAAATAATTTCCATTTCATTAGAAACTCTTAACAAAATTTTAGACTTCACAAACATCAATAATAATCTTTGGGGTTAAAAATCTGAATCTAAGGTGATTTTTAAAGGTTGATTGGCTCAAATTATCACTTGATATTAAGATTACTCGACCACTAAATAATTTTCTATTCATTAGAAACCCTGAAAACCCTAAAAAAACCCTGCGTAACAAGTTGGAAACCAATCTAATGAAAATGTAATAATGGTGTGCGCTATTTTGGATCAGTCATTTTGAATTTTCAAAAAGTGACTTCAGATTCGTAATCAGCAACTCCAAAAACTCCCGAGTAAGGGGGATATACATGAAGGTGGTTCAAGAAGACAAAATGAGATATTTAATGGTCTTCGAACAGCAAACATATATCTTCATAGTATACATACAGTACCGTCGGAATTTGTCAGTCCACCCACTTTTTAAAGTTTAAAGAACGTCTTTAAACGTACCGAGTATAATGAATAAAATTCTCTGTGATTGTTTCCACAAAGTAGATAAAATTTTGAAGAAAGTAAGAACCGAGTGAAGTGATTTAGTCAATTTTTCATTGAAATATGTTAAAAATGTAGAATTTTTAATGTTTTACAAATATTGAAATTACTCTTGAAATAATGAAGGTTTTTCAAAGTTCTTATGTTTGTTTTGAAACAAATTTTCTGGAGAATAAAACTACTGTTGAAGTATTGAAGTGCAATTTTTTTCCTAGCATATGCAGGACTCAAAATTTGAACCAAACAATCTATAAAATTTTGAAGACTATATTTTGATATGAAAATAATTTTTAAAATTTCAATAAATATATTATACTACTTTTTTCCGAAAGTTATTGATATAGCTGTATTTGATATCAAGATATAAACCATAATTTTTCTATCTTTTTTGGTCCAACTTCCGACCCTTGCAAATTTTAAGAAAAAACTTATACTTGAATGCTTATACATTATTCTTATTCTTCAGAAAATGACCTTTAGCATAGTATTGTTTCAATACCAATAAGTAACTTCAAAAATGGAACCTTTATAATTAAACAAAAGTCAATAAAAAAGTTTTTTAAATACAAATGGAGAGCAAGCATTTCTAATATCTAAGGGAAGCTTATTCCACAGCCGGGCGCTTCTTATAACGAAAGAACGTTGATGTTTACATGTACGGTGTTTAGGTATCTTAAGAACAGCAGTTCTATCACGAAGTCTAGGTGAAGAATTGATGGGAATATGATTTTGAAATAATTGTACAATAAGTGGTGGTGGTATAAATATAACCTTTAAAAAATAATTTATTTCTCATGGGGGTATGATTTCTTAGAATTCAGCTCATTTGATCTCGAATTTTAGAACACTGCACAATATTCCGCAGTTCAAGTGGTGGGGGATGATGTATTGGTGGGTGTTATTTTTAGTGGTAGGGGATTATGACAAAAGCGGTAGAGGGTGGTAGTGGGGGTATTATCATAGAGGTATAAGAATAGAGGACGCGAAAGGCCTGAGAATCAGCTATAGCTGACTAGGATTTAACGTCCCCTCTTTTGCCCTTGTTTCTGAACGAATGCGTGCGTTGAGAGAGATAGAAGAGACGTTAAGTCAGCTGACTTTTTCTATCGGCCTGACGCTTCCACCTATAGAGTTCGTACTGACTCGCGTCCTCTATTCTTATACCTCTATGGGTATTATTCTTGGAAATATGGAGAGGTGGGGGGGGGATTCAAAGGAGTAGAGGGGTGGGGGTATTTTTTAGAAATATGGAGAGTGATGGTAGAAATTTTAAAGTAGGAGTGGGGTATTTGATGCTTAATTTAGCGAAATACATGTTGAATCGTGTTTCTTAATATATATATCTACAATGTAAAAATTAAACAATACAATACAATTAAAAAAATCGCTTAGAAAACAAATTTTTATACAAGCCTTATTTTGAGGTTATAAAGAAAAGATTTACAAATTGTGCAAACAATTTTAAATTTACGAAAGTAAAGACAATTTCATATTTTTGAATCTGTGAAAAACGTATTACGCATGCGCTAGAAGATCTTCAGTTTTTATAAATTGGGTTAATATATACCATTTTTTTTATTTTTGATAATTTTATTAATGACCTTCCACAAAAGTGAATTTCCCTTAGAAACCCAGAAAATTTTATTAGAATTTGCGTATCTCTTATCGTTTTCAAGATATTTCAAAAATCTTTAGAAGGAAGTGGGGCAAATGTTAGAGTTAACAATTTCAAACTTTGTAAAGTAATTTAGAACATTACTTTTGATTTAATATAATATATATTCTTCTACCAAAGTAAGAAACACCAAGTCCACACCATAAAACAAAAGAAAGTTGTTCATTCCTGAGAAGATGATAAACGTGTGTTGTTGACAAATTCTACAGACACACTTCCATGGGGATACAGAAAAAAATAGTTTTAAAAAAAAATTTTTTATTATACTTTGTAAAAAGAACAAAAAAATGTATTTTACTTTGTAAAAAAGAATAAAATGTAATAAATAATAATGTACTCAAATGTATCGTTTTTCTTACATCACCCTGACTGTTTTTGCTTAAAATTTAAGATATATCTAATAAATTTTCAATAAAATTTACATGATTTAGTAATTTCAACAAGACTTAATGATTATTTATTGTAAAAAGCAAATTGTATTAAGAATCAGTAATATTACACAAAAAACCAAAGATTTTCTACTGTAGGAAGAAAATTTTATTAAGATTTAATAATTTTTAAACAGATCAAAAGATTACATATTGAAAAACAAAAGATACTTTTATTAAACGCATTAGGTACGGAGGACAGACAAAGAAGTGTGACGATACTTCAATCGCTATATACATGTGTAATCATGTGTTAAATGATATCTCGAGATGCAACTTTCATACACTCACACGTTTTTCTTCTTAAGACATAAAACTTTTGTGACATTGCATAAATATATTTAGAAATATAAATACGTATTATTATATAAAGGAATTAGATTTTATTTACACAAATAATTTGTTATTATAAAATCAATTTATTAGGATCAGTAATTCATTTATTGCAATTTATAATTAAATGATTATTCCTTTAAATGAAATAATTTGTATGAATTTAACCAATATTTGATAGGGGAGTGGGCCCCAAGAGGGACAGGGCCCCAAGCTGGACATTTCGTATAAAATTTTTGTTTAAGGTGACAGCGCCTTATGATTTCTGTCATTTTTAGGGTTCCGTACACCACAAGTGTACGCACGGAACCCTATTGGCAAGACTTTGTCGAAAATCGTATCCCCCCCCCCCCTAGCCGCCAAACTATTTGACTTAGAAAGTTCAAATTTGACCCACATATGTATTTTCACGTGTAGATGAAAGGAAAATTATAGAGAACATGATTCCAGGTGTTGATCATAGCGTTGTCAAGAAAATAACAAGATTTTTGAGAAATTTTGATATTTTTTGGCTGATAACTTTTCCCATTTCTTTGACAGCGCTATCGCCACAACAATCTCTATAACTTTTCTGTAATCTACATATGATACTACATTTTTGTACTAAATTTGAACTTTCTAAGTCAAATATTTTGGCAAATAAGAGGGGAATACGATCATTTTTTCAAAAAAATGCTTTGAATTTGTACCATTCCTGCCCTTTATCTGCCAAATTATTGTACTTAGAGTGCTGAAATTTGGTACACATATGTAGTTTGACGTGTAGATTACAGAAAAACTATAGAAAACCTTGTTGCAGGCTGTTATCATAGCGTTTTTCAACAAAAAAAAGATTTTTTTAAAAAAATGCTAAAAATGGTTGTACCCCCCCCCCCCCCTGAACTTCGAAACTATTGCACTTAGAGAATTCAAATTTGGTACGCAAATGTATTTTCACGTATAGATTATAGGAAAATTATAGAGAACATGATTCTATGTGTTGAACATAGCGTTTTCAAAAAAATAAAAATATTTTTGAGCATTTTTTTAACATATGGGCCATAATTTAGTATTATAACTTTGACAGCGCTATAATCATCACTTTCTCTATAATTTTCTTGTAATCTATACGTAAATCTACATACGTGTACCAAATTTCAGCATCTTAAGTCAAATAGTTTGGAAGATAAGGGGGGGATACTGTCATTTTTTTTTTTAGAAAAAATGCATTAAAAGTGTATAATGCCACCTCCATATCTGCTAAACTATTGTACTTAGAGTGCTGAAATTTGGTAATCATATGTAGTTTGCCATATAGATTACAGAAAAAATATAGAGAACTTTGTTGCAGATCGTTATCATTATGGATTTAAGCAAAAACCAACGATTTAAAAAATATGCTAAAAAATGACCGTATCCCCCCTCCCATAACTTCCAAACAATTTGACTTAGAGAGTTCAAATTTGGTACACTAATGTATTTTCACGTGTAGATAACAGAAAAATTGTAGAGAACATGAATAGTAGAAGTTGATCATAGCGTTGTTAAGAAAATAAAATGATTTTTGAGTATTTTTTATGGATATTTGCTAAAATCTCTGGATTTTTCGTTGACAGCGCAATCACCATCACGTTCTCTAAAATTTTTATGTAATTTACACCTGACAATACGTTTCTGTACAAAATTTGAACTCTCTAAGTAAAATATTTTGGAAGATAGGGGAGGGGTGGTCCATTTTTTAAAAAAAATTTATTATATATTATATTTTATATATTATATTATATATTATATATAATATGTATAATATATTTATATATTATATATTCTGTTTCCTCTTGGAGAAAATATTTAACATTTTTTCATCCAAACTTAATTTATAGATGTTTGAATTTTAGTGCGCGTTTAATGTAGTGTTATGAATTTTGATATAAAATGTCTTTTTTAAATTTGCAATGGTTGGAAATACTTTAGCTAGATATTATTTAATGTAGGATTGTAAAACCTTCCTAATAAAAAAAATTTAACCCTCTACCTTTATGTTTATGGATTATATTTATTTGTTAATTAATTTTTTATAAATTTTTATTAATTAATTAATTAATAATTCGAAAACAACAAAAATAGTATATTAAGCAACAAGGGGTTAAAGGCAGCCATTTGTTTACGCTGATGTTTGTGAACAAGTGACAGTCGAGGGCGAAGCCCGAGACAAAACGAGTACACAAACATCATTGTAAACAAATTGGACTGATTTTTGAAAATTCAAAAAAAGAATTTACTCTCTTTTTAATTCATTTTCCAAACGTTTCAGTTTAAAATA
This sequence comes from Ganaspis brasiliensis, assembly GCA_037103525.1. Taxonomy (NCBI): domain Eukaryota; kingdom Metazoa; phylum Arthropoda; class Insecta; order Hymenoptera; family Figitidae; genus Ganaspis; species Ganaspis brasiliensis. Next base: position 468,991 of record JAZKLR010000053.1, on the reverse strand, counting down.
CTGACCCTTGTTATATAAAATTGATGTATTCTGAAATAGTATTAGTAATGTTATACACAACTGCAAAAAGTTCAGATAAATTGTTGTATTACTCTCTTTTTTGTTTTGCTTATTATTATACTGTTGTTCTTTAAATTTTAATTTTCGCTTATATCGATCTTTACATTATTTGGGCTTAGAATTAATTAATGAAAAACAAAAAAGAAAATGCCTAATATATCAATTTATCTTGAGCCTTACATTAATATTGTTATACATAATACTATTTTAGAATAAATCTATTTTACACTTACGAGGGCCAGTATTTAGAGCCGAAACGTTCAGAGAATGAACGGAACAGCTGGTCGCCCAAAATTTTTTCAGTGTAATATCTAGATGTTCAAATTTAATAAACCTTTAATATTTCGAGGTTAAGCGTTACTATCTTGTTTTAAACATCTAATTCTAAACATCCATTTTTCTCAGTGTATATACATTAGGGTGGTCCAAAAAAGGTCGATTTTTGAAAATTAAAAATACTGTCGCAGTTTTATATTCTGCAAAAAAATACAAGGCATAACTCTTTTTTTATAACTTTTTAAATTAATAATTGACTTGTCCCTAGGGTTTGAAAGGTTCTCAGTGCTTCTTCTACTTAACCGTCGTATTTCACTTATGGGTAATAATCTAAATTGTATCCTGGAAAGGGTTTGCGGGTGAAAAATAGTATATTAAGCAACAAGGGGTTAAGGGCAGCCATTTGTTTACGCTGATGTTTGTGTACGAGTGACAGTCAAGGGCGAAGCCCGAGACGTGAACGAGTACACAAACATCATTGTAAACAAATTGGACTGACTTTAAACCCGTGTTGCTTACGATACTTTTTATTCCAAAGGCACAAGCTTGGTGCTTTTAAATGTTTGTAGGTTAGGGTCTAAATGCATTCACTTGTTTGACCGTATAAAAATGGCGGCCATTTTTGCCCTGTGGTGGAAAAAATGCATGGATCAGCTGTTCATTTTTTCCCTAGGGAAAAAATGGAAGCCATTTTTACCCGGTCGAACAAATGAATGCGTTTAGACCCTGCCTACAGGCATCTAAAAGCGCCATGTTTGTGCCTGTGGGATAAAAAATACAATAGACCTGCTTCTGAGTAGGTAGAAATGGTCGACTTCAATCCTAGACTCTTTACTTCTCCTTTTCGTCAGTAGCAATGCACAGGCCTATATCAGTTTCGCTCATAATGATGGCTGTAAACCGACGACGGGCAAAAAACCGTAAACTTTAATTCAAGAATGTGTCCCTTTAATATTTATAAATCAATTTTATTTTTTCATGTAATATTGTCAATAGAATAAACTTTTATTTCATGTAAATTTTAAATAAATTAGTTTATATTTACTGGTAAAAAATTGCCTCTAAAAACTGCCTATTTAATGATTTTTCAGGTTTTTTCTAACTGAATAACAACTATAAATATATCATTTTCGAAATTTTTTTTGTTTCAATAAAATATTTTAATTGTCACCTAACAGTTTACGGAAATACATTGCAATAGGAAATCAACAAAGCAGGAAAAAATAAGATTGAAAATAAATTGATTGTTTTACGTGTTAATTCCCATAAGAGACAAAAAGTCGCAGGGACAAGCCAATTATTAATTTAAAAAATTATAAAAAAAGAGTTATGCCTTGTATTTTGTTGCAGAATATAAAGCTGCGACAGTTTTTATAATTTTTAAAAATCGACCTTTTTTGGACCACCCTAATATACATATAATCATTATTTTTAGGATATAACTGTCAATCGGAAATTTAACATCGGCTAAACATTGGACCAATATTGTTAGCCAATAATTGGCACGGAGGTCACCTTTCCAAGAGTTAGCCAATGCATCCTCATTCTGAGATAACAGGAAGCAAATTATTATTGGCAAATGTATGTACTGGACAATTGGCTGAGTATTCCTATACGTATTTTTTTCACTGCCTGCAGTGACAGATTTCCAAGGGTGGACTAATATTGGCCCAATACTTAGCGAAAAAAGGTTTCTACTTTTTTTACACCTGCGTTATTATTATTATTCTTTTTTTCATTATGTAAACTAACATCTTACTTACAAAAAACAAAGTATTAAAACGAGTCTAAATTTTGGACTTATTTTAAGATGTAAACGAAAGAAGCCTCTATCAGCTGAAATTCAGCAAAAGAAAATAATATGAAAGCAATACACACAGTGGGCTGAAAAAAGCCACACTAAAAACTAAAATTTATCCTGAAGCCAATAAATGGGCTGAATTTCAAACCTCACACTGTATTATTTTATTGTTAATTATTAAGAAATCTGAAATTAAGCCTACATTTGAATTAGAAAATAGTTATTAAAACATTTTAAATATCTAATTATATGACGGCTGCAGGTAAAAAATAAAAGCCAGATTTTAACAAAATTCTTCTCAAAAACTCATGTGTGATTTGGTATTCTATTCAAAACCTGTAAATTAGCCTCAGTTTTTTATAAATTCAAAATATCTTGTTAAATAATACGAAATTTAAGAGTTTAGTTTAGCCGGGATATGTTAACACTTTCACAAGATTTTCTGATGTTTTATTAACATATGATGTTTGCTCATGCGCAAATCCTTTCTGGTAACGTCAGGCGATCTACTTTTCAGCCTCCGGAAAGGCTGAAAAGTATCTTCGTAAGCATTACTTTCAAGCATTCTAAGGTATACTAATAGAACAGCTCAATTGTGTCTGGTTTTAAGCATTGGCAACTAGAAACCACGACATTCAATAACTAATTTTCATTTTAAGACTCAAGATATATGTTATGAAGAAATTTTAGCACTTTAATTCAGATATCGACTTAATTTCAGGCAAATCTTAAAAGTAGTTAATCATGACTTTAAGGCTTTGTTTTTTGTGCACCGAATAACCTTTGGGTCATCTGCACACCCAGTACTGGTGCGACAGAGCTACCAAGAACTTGGTACAACTACTTTCCCACTTGTGGGTGCCTGGCAGGCCCACAATTTGGTTTATCTGTCGTCCCTTATTGAAGTACGTCTGCAGTTCCAAGGAATTCGCGTGTGAACACTATATCACCACAAACTTGAATTGACTGTTTTGTTTTATTTGTACAATATTTATTTGCCTAGTGTTTTAAGATAATTACGCATGCGGAATAGTATTTTTGACAATTACGCACGCGGAATTATGTTCTAAGAAAATACCGCATGCGAAATTATGCTTTAAAAGAATCCCGTATGCGGATTTTTTTTTAAAATTCCACATTTCGCATGCACTGAAAAAAATGGTATTGGTACTTTACCTAAAAATATATTGCTGGTTAAATATAGGTACAATTGCAATCCGTTATTGGAGTAATAGTTAAACTAGATTGCCGAAGTACGAAAACAATTTAGCTCGTGCGTACAGAAAATGTAGGAAAAATATTTACCACCTCTTGCTATACTATCTAGCAGCCTTACCGATACAGTTTCATGTTGACAGTTCTGTTAGAAAGTTTAGGTGCCATGGCTATACATTATACCTGTAATGAGCAGAATGCATTGCTGTATACTTTCAACATGGCGGTCCTTCAGTGTAAATCATATGTTCGTGCTATTTTTTACGCATTACGTTTCTATTTTCGAATAAAGTGGTTAGGTTAGTGATTAATGTGTTGGATGTGTTCCATTCGCAAAGTTCTGTGCAAGGATCTAATTGTTTTAATGTTTAAAGTTATTAATTGTGATTGGTTAGTGGCATATATAAGTTTTAATTGTTTATGATCATTGTACCAGCTTCAATGTAATAGAAAGTACAAATTTTCAGTTTTTAAGTAGTCTACACTGAGAAAAATGGATGTTTACCCTTAACGACTGGATGTTAACGCTGACCATCTAGATGCTAACGCTTAACATCCAGATGTTAAAGCTTAATATCCAGTCGTTACAGGTAAACATCCATTTTTCTCAGTGTATATACAAATTTTATGAATTAAATAATTTCCTAAAAGATTTATGCTTTTATGGTACCTTAAATGCATTCAATAACGTTAATTTAAATAAAACAAATTATGCGATTATGTTAATTTATCTCGATTTAACTTGTAATATAGAATGTTGCAGATAACGCTTTTTTATTAATAAAGAAACAGTTTATTTGCAATTTTATATAAAAATAAACAAATATACGTGCACTAACTACAAAAATTTACAATAAAACCAACAATTATTATTAGTTAGAAAAATGATTTGAAAGATTGAAAGTGACATATTGTTTAATTCTAGTGAAACTACACTGAAAAAAAAGAATAATAAAAGTTACATATTTTCGATTAAAGATTACTATTTTGGAGCAGTAGTTTTGAAACTGTTCAAAAATTAAATACTTTTTACTTAATTCAGTAAATGAATTATACTCTGATTGAAATAAAATTTACTCCATGGAATGGAAAATTTAAATGAAAATTTTAAGTATTAATATGAATCTGAGGAACTATTGTATCATCCAGAATAAGAATTGCTTTTCAACGGAGTGGCGTTTACATCGCCACTAACGATATTTGCTCAGAAAATTGTAATTTTGCCCCTCCACTGCTCGCGTCACTCACCGATGTAGGCAGTATATGCGTGTGAGACGGGAAACGGGAGAATGAAATAATACAGAAAATAATATTTTCTTGTTTTTAATTCTTTATAAAATAAATCAATGCAAATAAAAATAAAAAAAATTCTACATTATTAACTTTATAAATACACTTCAATTTATTAATTTACAAGTTTCATTCTTCTAATATACAAGTACTTAGAATCAACGAGTGAACATTTCGGAAAAATCTTAGAATTATACGGGATCGAACTACCTAACTTAAATATAAATACGCAATGTCGCAACCCTAAAAACGCACGCTTTCGCATTAAGCCTCTCGGCTATCGACGCAACTGACGTCATATATTTTTTAACTTATATGAATTACCGCAATAAAATAAACCATAAACCCCATATATTTTACTACATTATTGAAATTAAATGTAAATATTATTCAAAATAGTAGTAAATAGAATAATATTAGATAGAATAATATTAAATAAAAAAATTGTAAATATGTAAAAATAAATGAAATACTTAGGTATATAATCTAAAAAATTTTATAATAAAATATTATTAAATTTTTTTATACAATATATTATTAATAAATAATACTTATTAAATAGTTTAAAGCAAACTAATTTATAAAATAAAATAGTAAAAATAAAAGTAAAAATTAATTTTAAAAATGTTTTAATATTAATATTGAATAATTTATCTGAATATCAAAATAAATTTAATTATGTAATTATTATAAGAAATGCAGTTTTTTGAAGAAAATAATACAAAATAATATGATTAAACATAAATGAAAAATGAAAAATTGTTTTTATATAACACCTGAGTTACAAGAAAAAAATGTTTGATCTAGAAAATTAATTACTTAATATTTACCAAACAAATTCAAGTTTTATAAAAAAATTTGCAATGGTAATAGAATACATATTATTTAAAATATTTTTGTATCATTAATGAGTAACAATACACGTATTAATTTAAAGTATGAAACAACTAAATTCTCTAATTTAATACACATTTTGATATAAATTTGCTTATTATAATTTTTTTTAGAACAAAATATGTCAAAATAAAAGTATAATATCCATATTAACAAGAGATTTTTTTAAAAAATATTAAAAATGTTTATGTAACAAGGAATTGAAGCATTTATTAAATGTACATTATATTTCGATTGTATATGACTCGCGTATCGGTGAGAGGCGTGTAGTAGTATTAGTAGTATAGTGGCACGGATTACTATTTCCTGAGCAAAAGTTGCTAGCAAATATTAAAAACTGATCCTACTGAAGTAATTGTTATATCACGCAGTTATACTTTTTAAAAATGCTTGAGCAATATTTAAAAAAGGACGAATTTAATAATTAATACTCGAAGTTGATAAAATTTATTAAGACAATATAAAGATTAAAAATATTAGCAGAATTTTTAAAAATGACTAGAGTAATAATTACAATTAGTAAATTTTACTACGTAAAAAGTAATTTTTCTTTATAATTAGCACATTTTACTCTAAATAGTAATTTTTACTGCAAATAGTAATTTTTACTAAATAATTACATTATTTACTATAAATCGAGATCCTCTTTTCTCAGTGTACAAATATCTTTTATTAAAAGTCATAAGGTAATTTTAAATATAAAATCTTATAGTGATTTTTATTTACGGAAATTCATATTCATTAAATCTTTTACCTTAAGAGGTTTTGTATTGTTAAAATATATATTATTTTATATCTGTGAGATCAAATATGGCTATATAAACAAGAGAGTAATGTTTTCTAGAAATTCTATCCACCACAGCTAGAAATGCTGTCAACATTAGCTAGACGTATAATCTAGCTGTTATTCAGCTAAAAATATAGAACAACTGGTTAAATTTTCTAGGCAGAATAGATATATCTTTTCTGCAATATAATTTAGGTACCACAACTAAACGTTTAGGTCGACGATATGGAGCGATATTATTTAGCTGTAACAGCCAGAATTCTTTGTAGTGTACCTAAACATTTTTTTCAGTGTGGGGAATAGCGTTTTTCGAAAATTCTGCATTCCGCATGCGGAATTTTTTTGTACAAATCACGCTTTCTGAATGCGGAATAGTGTTTTTAAAAAATTCCGCATCCCGCATGCGAAATTTTTTTTGTTGAAAATTCCACTTTCCACATGCGGAATTCTGTATTTTATTTCTCATGCGTATTTATCATAAAACACAATTCCGCATGTGTTTTTTCAAGCGGGATGGTATAAACTATTAAATAAATAAACCTTAACAGTCAATATGATTATTCACTTTATAATAATTATTTAATAATTATACGAAACAAGTCACAAAAAAAATTTTTTAACCAAAGCATGTTCAGCTCCCACAAAATCGGCGGACAGACGTCCCAGTGTTTTCGTTCTGCTGTTATACCAGTACGGTGCTACCGTACGCCCAGAGGGGGAGCGCAGGCTTCCCGAATTTTGGTCACACAGTCGTCCCATGAATTTCCACCCACTTGGGTGTGCAGACGACCGAAAGGTTTCTCGGTGTGTGTATAACATAATATAAAGTTTGCAGAAATTGGACTTCAAAGTGGAAACCATTAAGTAAGTCGTCCACACCACGGAAAAATTCGTTCCTGCTCTTCAAATCTAAATATAATAAAATTATTAACTAATAATATGACACATCGAAGGGGATAGTAACAATAGACGCAGTGCTGCACCAATAATGGCAGCAATGCACAGTGGGCCAGAAGCGCCGATTTTTGGCCAAAACTCGACTGCTTAATATTCAAAAGTTAAATTCATTTTTTAGTTTTAGATACTTCAAAGTATGTAAACTCAAAATTTCAAGTCATTACAACCTTTCAGTTACTTACAGACTATGATGCAACATTAAATTTCAAATTCAAAATAATATATGACTTAAATTTTATAAAATTGTAACAAAACGTCATTATCTTTATTTTAATTATAAACTTTAATTTTTATTTTTCAATTGAATTAAAAGAAAGTAATTATGTCCAACAAACCTTTAAATATTAGATAGTTTTAAAATTATAAAGATTTTTAGTTCAGATTTTTGAATAATTTACTCAAATGTGCTCTGCCGTTTGTCGACTCCCCGAGACTCCACTCGATAACAAAGAATATGAAGCATGAAACTACTGTTTAAAGTATATACTTTGACACCATTATGCTCATTTTTGCTCGTTTTTGAATTTCGAAAAGTAAATAGCAATTTAAGGTTGAAGCAAGTAGTATGGAGTCATACGCTGTGTTGCATTCAAGACAAAGTCTTTAATTACACTGTGTAACAGTGAAAAATTACTTTGAATCAGGCCTGGCTTAAGTTATTCGTCATAAAAACTAAAAAAAATGTGCATTAAATCCCCCCCCCCCCAACCCCAAAATTTCATTTTAGAGCTAAAAAACCGTTTTTCTGCAGTTTTTATATAAAACATTCTATAACTTCGTCATTTTTGGTTCAATTTCAAATTTTTTTTTACTTTAAAGATGAAAAATAAAGCTTTCTTTATCTAATGGACGTTTTGTGTTTTAAATAATATTTATAGTAGAAAAAGAGTGAAAAAGTTCGAAAATTGGCAATTTTTTTTTAACTTTTTTAACTTTGACAATAATTTATGCCTCAATTTCATATCTGCTTTTTTCTGTGCTACTCAACGTCTACAGAAAATGCAGAAAATGATGATCACGAACATGATGATGATGATGATAATGATTTTTCTGGTCTTGGAAAAACATTTCAAAACATAAACAGATTAGAACATTCTAATGAAAATATTGATTAACCCTCTGCCTACGGTTACTTCTCCCCACTCTCGTACTGTTCAACGAGTTTCCTATGTTCCCCACCAGGCGTCCGAATTGTCGATTTTTGTCGTTAACGGTCGTTTCAGTAGGCAGGGGGTTAAGTGGTAAATATTATTACCATTAGAGTTTTTATTCGTAATTAGGTTGTGTTTTTACTTACTGACTGTTATTTTTGATAAATATAAAAAAATATTTTAAAAAATAAAAAAAAATATATAGAATTATAAATAATACAAAACAAAAAACAAACAAAAAATAAAAAACAAAAAAAAGAGGGGTCTAAAATGCCTATAACCTCCCCGTGGTAGACCCTGGTAACTACAATTTAATCCTTAATTGTAGGCAAATAGTAGGCTTTGCGTTGTTTCTGGGAATATATTTTTTTCAAAACTTGACATAAAATTTTGAATAATTTTTCCTAATTGAATTAAGATTACGTAAGGAAAAATCCAATCAATTTGACTAATTGTCGTTTACACTATTGGATCCGACATTTTGAATTTTTAAAATCCAACATCATATTCTTAATCCGCTAGCCCCAAAGCCCCCGAGTAACGAGTTTCAAAAAAATATATAGATTTCTAGATTTCAAGTCCACCATATTGAATCTGACATTTAAATTTTTTAAAATCCGATATCATATTTGTAATCAGCGAGCCCAAAAACACCCGAGAAAATAGTTTCGAGCAAATATATAGATTTTTGGAATTTAAGTCAGCCATATTGGATCCGCCATTTTGAATTTTTAAAATCTGACATCAGATTCGTAATCAGCGACCCCAAAAACCCCCGAGTAACAAGATGCAGACAAATATTTCTACTTTATAGGGTTTTGGCCAAAAATCGGGTTTCCTGGCCCACTGTGCAATGGAATAGAACTGGCAGATAATAAATTAGAAGAGTTATGTCCTTCCATTGTTGTAGTATAAAAGAGCACCAATACGTGATCCAGAAAGGTGTGTAGGAAACAAACATTTTTTAAAAAAATAAAAAAAAATTTTTATATCCCTTTTTTGCTTTTTATTTGTCAATTTTTAAAAAAAGCGACGTTTCGTCAACTCGATTTGTTGACCTCATCAGGCTAAAGTCAATTACAAAGGAAAACACTTCATTAATTTCACAGTATAAACATTTTTTTACATAATAATTTTTACTTTTTTATGTATAAAAACACTAGTTATGAACAAAAAAAATAATAATCACCTTAGTGTTTAGTTAAAACATATATATAACTTTTACATAGTTTTAACACGTCATAAAATAAAAATATAAAACAAAATTTATTATTACTCTGCGTACAGAGAGACGTACAACGCACAACGACATATTAGACACTGAGACTAGAAATTTATAAATATAGTAAGACACAAGGTAATAACAAATGAATCTTAGATAGAGAAGGTGAATAAACTGTGAAGGAAAAACAATGATTTCTGAAATTGAATGTAAATATAAATTTTAATGATTAATTTTTCTAAGTAGAGGAAAAAATATTTTATTGAGGGAATAGTCATCTTCTTTTATATTAATTGTGTTATTATTTAATTTTATATGGATCATTTCAGAAATCTTTCGTTTTCTCCAGTTTGCTTCTGAATCCAAAATTTTAGCATTTTTCCAGTCAAAAGTGTGACCCAAATCATTACAGTGCTTAGAAACAACTGAATTTTTATTTTTGAAAGTCTCATGCTCGTGGACACGTGTAAAAAGTGAACGCTTCGTTTCACCAACATATGTCGACGGACAATTGACACAATCAAACTTGTACACTATATTTATTTTTTCCCATTTTTTCGAAATGTCCTTTCCCAATTTTACAACTGCATTTAAAGATTTGTCAATAGTTGGAATGGTAGAGATGTTATATTTTTTAAAGACATTGGACAATTTAAAATAAATCATTTCATTATATGGTAAGACCACTTTGGGTAACAAACGATGTGCACTCAAGTGTCTATTGTTATTGTTATTCGAATATTTTAATTTTTTCAAACGTAACTTAACATGTTTTTTAATAAAATCTATTGGATAATTATTTGAAAGCAACATTGTTTTGATTGATTTTAAATTGTCTTGATGAAAGCTCTTATGTGACAATGAAATTGCTCTGTCAACCAGATTAAAAACAATGTTTTTCTTTTGTTGTAACGGATGGTTAGAAAAAAAAATTAATCAACCTTCCTGAAGAAGTGGGTTTTTTGTACCAGTCAGTTAAAATATGTTGGTCTTTTTTTATAAGACTTAAATCAAGAAAATTAATTTTATTATTATTTTCCAGTTCAAAAGTAAACTGTAGATTTTCGTCATATGAATTACAAACATTGATAACCCGGTCGACATCCTCCCTCTTAAGACACAAAATTATATCGTCGACATATCTATAATAAAAAAGAGGGACAATATTGTATTTCTCTTTTAAAATTTTTAAACAGCCACTCTCTAAGTCGTCCATGACGATATCAGCAAAAAAAGGGGAAATGGGGGATCCCATTGAAGTACCCTTTTTTTGTTTATAAAATTTTCCGTCAAATGTAAAATAAGTATTGTCAAATAAGAACTCAGTACAGCTAATTAGTTCATCAAAAGGAATTTTACACTTGTTTAAAATTTGACGAGCACGTCTTTCTAGACTTTCTAAAACTAAATTACAAGGTATGTTAGTGAACAAAGAGCTAACATCCAAAGAAAGAAAAACGTGACTGTCATCCAATGAAACATCTTTAAGTTTATTTTTTAACTCTAAACTATTATTAACATGAGATTTGGGTAATGAAATACAATTTTTCAGATTATTATAAATAACTTTAGCGAGAAAATAAGACGGACTATTGACAAGAGAAATTATAGGTCGAAGAGGACAATTACTTTTGTGTATTTTTGGTAATCCATAGCATTTAGCCAAAACAGTGTCTGTTATATTTATATCATTATTGTGATATACCTTGTCAAGATATTCGTTGTCATTTAGAGATTTTAGAATTTTTTTAGTTCTGTCTTGTAATGATTTAAGAGGGTTATTTTTAATTAAAGTGTAGGTCGAAGTATCGGATAACAAACCAGACATTTTTTCTAGATACTCCGACTTTTTTAAACAGACCGTTTGATTACCTTTATCTGCAGTTGTAAAAAGGATATCTGGATTATTTTTTATAAACTTATTGGTCACAGATAATTTTTTATTAAAAGTTTTTTTCTTGTACCGAGACATGTTCCTCGGCAGATACTTGGCAAGAAGGCTGGATTAGTAAATAAAAATTGAAAAAATTAGGCGGAATAAAAAAAACAGTCTTTTCAATACAGATTAAGTGAGGTCTGGGTTTTAGATTTTACAATATATGTACTGCTCTCCAAGGAGACCTTAGAAGCAAATATTATTGGTGATTTTACTGGAGAGCGAGAAGAAAAGACAAGCGCGCATATTAATCTGTACAAAACTGGTGGTGTTTGAATTGTTATAACTTTAAAAACATTGAATAAAAACGTTTTCTGATTTCAGGTAATGAAAAAGATATCTTTGGGCATCCTTAGGATATCCAGTGGATATTAAAATTTCTGCTTTCCTGGATTTATAACTACTGGAAAAAATATTTTTACTATTTTGAAATTCAAAATGATGTCTTGTGGATATCTCTTGACGATGTCTGGTGGGATCCTGATGAGCATTTACCGTTGATATCTTAAAGATGACCTACGGATATTATTAGGATATTCCTAAAATATTTAGCGTATAGTACTTCTGGATTCTATCAACAAGTATTCATTTCGATAGACTTTCTATCAAAATGTATTGATACTTTCTTCAAATAGATTAAGAAAACGGATGGAAAAGTATTCCAATTTTTCTCCATCAAATTCTATCAAAAAGTATTTGTTTTGATAGACTTTCCTTTCAAAAGTATAAATAAGATTGGTAATAAAATAATAAATTAAAAACATTTTTAACAGTATCAGCGACGTAACTGGGTAGGCAAGGGCCCCGGGTCAAAAAGGACAATGGGTCCCCAATCAAACTATAAATTACTAAAATTGGTAAGGATTTCGGAATTTTACCAAAAAAAAACGTCTATTAGGGTTGACCAAGGGCCCCCTGAGCTCAAGGGTCAAGCTTTGCCCCTAAAGATTTACGCCACTAAACAGTATAGTAAAAATACAAAAATTATAAAACTTAAATTTTGTTGGTTTTCTATATCGCTCTCTACCTACTTTTACATATGGTTCTGTACATCGTTTTGTACGTGAAAAACCATTTTAAGAAAGGGAGGTCGTTCTTCATATGGTTTTTCATGTCCCGTTTCAAGTGCTTTCTGACCACCATTTAGGCATAGAACAGGACACAGAAATCTATGTGAACAGTGAGGTCCCTTTTTTCTGTAGGGACATGTTATAAATTTAATTACAGAAATATAATCAGATAAAAATGTACAAATTTAATATTAATGAAAACCTGAAACAGAAAACTTTCATTAGTCATGAAGATTCGAACCAGGGTTTTCCAGATGCCAGTTGAGTAAGCTAAACACCAGCCCACGAGAGATATGAATGACCTATTGGTATAATAAGACATAAACCTTATAGCTAGACAGTTCAGTAACACAGACCGTTGGGCCAACTATCAGACCCAGGTTCGGTCGTCCGTCTGATATTGGTTTTTATTTAGATTTTATTTATATTATTATCGGTAGCTCACTTACTAACTAATCGCCCATTTTTTAAATAATTGTTTGGTTGTCACAACCAAATTATGTTTGGTTCAACCAAATAAGAGCAACAGAATAATATTGTTGCCCCAAACAACTTGTTGTGTTACGCCGCAACCACATCGTTTTGTTATACCAATCAAAATATTGTTGTTACAACCAACAATGTTCAACAAAAAAATATTGTTGCTAAAACTAAACCTTTTTTCTCAGTGTACTAACTAGCAAAAGTTTCATGTGGTTTGAAAAGTGATTTTTTACTAAATGGAAGTGAAAATGGTAATAATAAATAACGTCTATGTTCAGTATTCCGGATGATACGAAATTTTTCTAGAGATCTATTTTTTTAAAATATATTTTTGAATAAATATTGTGAAGAGGTAGAATAGCTCATGAGACATATGGCTGCTCTAAAAACTGTCGTAGAAAAAGTCTAATAAAATTTTAGACATGCCATAATAAATAGATCAAAATTTGTTAGAAATGAATATCGCTTTTTCACATTTACTTTTTTCTAACCTCAAATAATACTAAATCTAATTATATGTATTAATTTTTTGTTTCACAAAATTACAATAATAGAAAACAAAGTAACACAATCTCTTTTTTTAAAAACGAACTATTATGATCGTACCTCGATTATCCCTACATTCTTACGTTTTATTACAAATAGAGAAATTGAAAAAAGCAAGAACTGTAATTAAAAGTTTCTCAGTGTACTAAGAGGAGGCTAAGTTTGACTGGGGAAGGTGACATTAAATAATATTGTGCAGATATTGCAGAATTAATAAAAAACATAAAACCGATCAAAAGAGGCACTTTCAGAAGAATCACACACATAATAATTTTCAAAATATCTTTACAAGTTATTTTTATAACAAGACTTTTAAATTTTATTTAATTAATGTACAGTGTGTTTATACTCTTTAGTATCAGTGGCGTAAATCTTAAGGGGCAAAGTGGGGCAGTGCCCCGAGGCCCTTGAGCTCAGGGGGCCCTTGGTCAACCCTAATAGACGTTTTTTTTTTTTTGGTGAAATTCCGAAATCCTTACCAATTTTGGTAATTTATAGTTTGATTGGAGACCCATTTTCCTTTTTGACCCGGGGCCCTTGCCTACCCAGTTACGCCGCTGTTTAGTACATACATTAAATAAAAAATATAATTATTTCTTTCAAATTAAAAAATTATTTCACATGAATATACTATTTTGGTCATCCTTTTTATAATTTAGAATAAAAAACAAGTTATAAATTAACATTTTGAATTTAGATTCGCAGCTTTATGTACTAGATTTCCTCTAGGGTGTCACCCCTAAAATGGTGTCACCCGAAGCGGACCAACCCCTCCGCCCCCCCTTGCTACGCTACTGAACATGATTTACATAAAAAAATTGATCAAGGAAGGAAGCAAGAATTAAACACTTTATTTTTTTTAATTAAAATTATTCAATCTAAAGATGTAAGAATTAATACCGTTTCTCGTAAAAGAAAACTATTCTACTCAGTCACTATATAAGGAAAGTTTGAATCTCTACTTCGAAGTGTATTCGAGCGTGGTTGGTGTGCGTAGATGTGTGTATGGAAAAAAATAATTCAATAATAATTACTGAAGAAACTCAAGAAAGTGGATATGAGAAAAAGTCTTGAGATTTTATGAGCAATTCCTTGAAAAACTGCTAAACTATTATGCTAGAAGATAATAGAATTAAATTCATGAAAACTTCTCTAACTGTTATAAGATTTTACCAAAATACTTCAGAAATTAATTTTTTTTTCATTTTTGAAAAAAAAATTTCTCTATGAATACTCGAACTCAGTTCCTCGAGACTACAAAATCTCCGCTTCGTTCAACTGAGCTAAGTACGTGATTGAATTACTGTACAGTGGAAACATATCACGGAAAGAAGGTTTAACCGGTAAAACCTGTGCATAGTGTGGCACGGGAAAATACTGTGCCATGCACGTTGAAAGGCAGTGTAAGCACAAGATTTTTCGGTACGTCACCGGCAGTCACCGAAGAAGTCGGTGCACGCATCAAAATTCTGTGTGCACCGCATCGTCTAGATGACACCGAAAATTATGATGCTCTCTTTACACCTTTTAAACTCGTGACTGTCACCTTATAAATCTCATCAGCGTGCACAAGTTTTCTTGGTGAAACCTTCTTTCCGTGTACTTGAGTGAGTCAAGCGCTATGTAGTGCTTGGCCACTACTGTACTGCGTTTTCCCTAAGACTTCGGTAATTGTTCAGATTGCAGCGGTCGAGATCTTCCGATTGCGCGTCATGAAAATTTATTTCGGAGACTTTGTAGAAATACTTGAAAAAATTCGAGGATGCTTATTGTAATCTTCTGTATATATTTCCGAAAAAATCTCATATCCACCGTTCTTGAATAATTCAAGAAATTATACCGAGTTATTTTTTTCCGCGTAGGTATTTGTACATTGCGGCGTAAATTTAGTTTAGGTAAATCGCGTCTTCTATAGTTCAAAATAATATTAAATTAATCTTAAGGTTAAAACTATTATCGTGATTATATTGTTAAATGTAATTATAATAAGCGAAATAAGTAATCTTGATAGCAAATAAATATGTAACCCACATGGAAAAATCTTGTGGCAGTCTAGAGTCCTTTGATTTCCTGACTAGTATTAATCAAGTCCGTCTGGATTAGACCGGCTTTTAGGGATCGCACCAGCGACTACCAAGCCAGACATATTTGAAAGTTCGCAAGTCAAATATATATCCGTCTCGCCAGTCACTGCTAAGACCGTCTAGACGTGGTCAAGACTGTCAAGTTTCTTTTGTTGGTTAAGTTTACAAAAGACTATATTTAGCAGCTATAACATCTAGGACCTCCACTTGTATGTTGTAAACTATATAAAATAACTATCCAAGGCCTACATAATTAATCCTTTTTTTTAATTGCTTCCCTAAATAAGTTCTGGAGTGAATAACTTGATCCTGACACTTATTGTTTACCTCTCCACCACATAAAATCCGTAAAATAAATAGAAGTACAAAGCATTTTAATGACCAAACTATGTTTGTTTGTTTTTATGTTAAGCAGTTGTTTGCGACGCGGAAACCCGAAATTCGATCTATTTTATTGAATTATACTGACTGATGATATTTTTTCGCGAGCGCACTGCGCAGGCGCGTAGATATATAAAATTCCAACAATTTTAAGTAATGGAAAAATCAATTTATAAACATAAATTATCAAAACAAGGATAACTTTATTTAAGAATTTGCTAATTTTATAAATTATTTACCTTATAAATTTATTAATTTTTCTAAAATATTTTAAAAATGATTGTTTTAAAGAAAATTTACTATTATTAAATTTACAAAACAGATTTTACCTATTTATTTTAATTAATTTAGCTTTAAATTTGTTCTTTTAAGAAATTTAAAATAATAATGAAACAGGCAAAATAAATAAAAACAAATTAAATTAAAACTTTTATTTTAATATAACTACTGTAATATTATGAATATTAAATTTTTTATTTAACTTTTAAATGATAATATTTAAATGATAAAATCTCAAAACCAAGATGAAAAAGACTGTCAATTTGTATGCACAATATTTTAAAGTTATTTAGTTTTCCCTAATTAATATTAAATATTTTTATTTTGCTAAATAATATTTTAAGCAAGAATTAAATGTCTTTAAAATTAAAAGTATGTAATAAAAATTAAAAATTACACGGAGAGAAAAATCTATCTTTTATGGCACGAAGTTTTCCCCTTCCTTTGTAGTAAGTGAATTTGAACTACAAAAGCAAGCGCTCCACGCTTTTATAGCGTGGACTCGCGCGAAAATAGCACAAATTTTTACTCCAATACAAAGGCAAGATTTTTCGCGCCGTGTACAATGTCTTAAAGAAATTTTTATATTTTTATTTTAATTTTATTCAATATCAACAATTTTGTAATTATTTTTAAAAAATACATTTGAATAAAATTAATTAACTTAATTATTTGATTTCCTTTTTATTAATTCTGACATCATTAAAAAAAAATATTTAAAATTAATAAAGTGAAATGTTTAATGTAATTTGAAATAAATTATATTAATGTTTACTTCCTTATTTAATAGTGAACAAAAATATTTATTTTTGAACTATTAGTTCCTTATCTATTATTAGGTTTATATTTTTAAAATATTTAATTAATATTTATTGTTTCATTTATTTTAATTAATTTTTAAGCTTAATTATTTTTATTTATATTTTAAGTAATAAATTCTTTAAAAATAACTTTTTATGTTATTAAAATTTAATTAAATTAAACTTTATTTGAAAAATTTATTAAATTAGGCTTTTTATTTTTATTTAAATATTTAATACGTTACTAAAATTTTTTTATTTTAATGATTTATTGTTTCTTATCTCTTATCAAGTTCTACCTATCTTGTTTAAATTTATCTAATTTTTAATTAATTTAATGTAATAACCTAATAAGTTTTAATTATTCTTAATAATCTAAAATAATAAATCTTAAAAATTAAGGAATTAAAATTTTTAATTCATTTTAGGAAATATTTCTCATGTTATGTGAACTTATTTAAATAAATACTTTTTAACATAATTTAATAGTTTAATAATATATAAAAATTTCTTGAATTATTGTTTAATTTTTATTTCAATATTTAATATTCTGCTAACATTTTTTATGTTTAATTATTTATTTCTTATCTTTGATTGAGTTCTATCACGTTTAATATTATAAATAATTGTTTAATTTGTAAATAATAGATATTATCATTTGTTGGTTTCTGTTTTATAAATCACTATTTATGAAAAGTTTAATGTGGTACACAACATATCACAAATTAAAAAAGCACCCTTTACCAACCTAACGTATAAGTAGAAGATTTTAAGATTTCTGATCAGCAATTGCGTGTATCAACTAGCGATAGGCGGCGGACTTGCGTGCGTGGCGTTGAGAGTTCGATTCCTCAGTAGGTGTGATTTTTAATTATAAGTGTATAATTGTTCAGATGTAAGAAATATGTTGTGAAAAAACCTTTATAAACAAAATAAATAATTATTTAAATACGTAAATACCACAATTAATATAATAATAACTCAAATAAAGTGAAAATCATTAACAGATAAAATGGAACCCATTTTTTAATATAACAGTTAAATATTCATTTTTATGAGTTTAAAATTACATTCAAATATTTTATTATTAATCATTGTTTTATACTTTATGTTGAAATTATTATTTTTTTTTTTTTTTTTTTTTTACAAAACAAGTTTAGGAGAGGAAAAAAATGCTTTTACGCACCGTTTCGTGTGGGACTCAACCACGTGCTGCGGCAATACCGCACTAAAACAACCTCTCCCATTCTTGCTTTACTTACTGCATCCGTTCCTGCTCCCTCCATCCTGGAAGGTTAGCAAGAGCGTGATCCACTTACTCGAGACGTTTTTCATGTTTCCTGCACTGTTGTCCTCGCCCATAGCCGCCGATGTTCTTAAGCGGTGGTCTAGAACGTTGTTGGATGCTTTTTTAGAGCTACCAATTAAGATGTTAAAGTGAACAGTGCTGCCGAACCAGATTGAGAGAGTTCAGAAGGATTTTTATTTTTTTTATTTTTTTTTACAAAACAAGTTTAATGCCTTTACGCACTTGTTCGTGTGGGACTCAACCACGTGCTGTGGTAATACCGCACTAAAACAACCTCTCCCATTCTTGCCTTACGTACTCTTATCCGCTTTTGCTCCTTCCGTCCTGAAAGGTAAGCAAGAGCGCGATTCTTTTGCTCGAGGTGTTTTCAGTTCACTGTTCTGTAGGTGTCCCTGTCCCTTGCCGCTGTTGTTCTTACGCGGTGGCCAGAAACGCTATTGGATGCTTTTTTAGAGCTACCTTCGTTATATTATATTATGAAGAACAGTGCTGTCGGACCAGATTAAGTGAACCCAGAAGGACAGCCTTTTGCATACGAACCGTCAATGCTTCAGCTTGACGTTCGCAGTTTGGTATCTTTTTCAATTGGCTTATAAATGAAGCTTTAATCCCTCCCAAACAGCCTTGTATGAGAACAATTAATCGGATTTTATAACCTGGATACATTCGGCTCAGTTCAAACATAAGGTCTTGATATTTCGTCCGTTTCTCATCCTCCTTTTGTATGATGTTGCCCTCAGCAGGAGCCGAAAACTCTATCACACAAATGATCTTACTTTTATGATCCTGGAGTACAATATCAGGCTTAGTAGCTCTGATACGATGAGTTGTAGAAAAAGAAAAATTCCAGTAGATCTTACACTGTTCATTTTCCACAACGGATTCCTGATCCCCTTGGGCATACGGCAAGATGGGTTCTTTATCTATACCATACTGGTGTCGAAGGTGATAATACAACACCTTAAGCGCAGCATTGTGTCTTTCAATATACCTGCAACACGCGTACTTCGGACATGCACTTAGAATGTGACTAAGTGTTTCCGGGTATTGCTTACATGCTCGACAGTTGTTATTGTCGACAGGTATATGCATCACACGACTGCGGTACACCAGAGTATTAATTACACCATCCTGACAAGCGAACAAAAATCCCTCAGTCTCCGATCTCAAACCAGCAGATTTAAGAAAAGCAAAAGTCAAGCCTTGAGACAATCCTATTTCACCTATGAGATTATAGAACTGCCCGTGAACAGGTTTGCTTTTATGTTCCTGTAACAAAAGCGCTTGTTCTGCCTCCTTGACACACTTTTTAAGCATCAATGGTGTTAACGATGCTAACCCGTGCTCCATATCACTGGCTTCAAATGGGAGACTAAGTTCATTTGCAGCTCTTTCTGCCGCACGATATAAAAACGCCCCAATATTTGCAATTTCATGATGGTGGACAAATTGCATAAGGGGATCTCTACTGTTCATCACCGAACATGCTGCAGCCAGTACAATTCTTCGATGAAGACACTCTAAATTTAATAGACCTCTTCCTCCTTGGTCTCTTGGAAGGTAAATTCGTTGCACGGAAGACCTTGGATGATGACTACGATGGATTGACATCATCTTGGGGGTTTCTCTATCTAGTATTTTCAACTCATTCACATTCCACTTAACAGCTCCAAAGGTATAGAGAAGTAAAGGAATGGCTAATGTATTTGTGGCCTGTATTTTGTTCTTCCCAGACAATTCGGAAGACCAAATTTTTCTGAGAAGCCCACGATACTTTGTTTGGAGTCGATCTTTAAGCCCACACACATCTTGAGTCTCCGACTGTGGAATTCCAAGATATGTGTAAGTCTCTCCACCAGCAAGATGTTGAATGGTGTTGCCACCAATGAGTTGAATGTTCTCAGAGTCCCTCGGAATTTCAGATGTTTCATTTCTTCCTTTAATCAGATGGATGACGGAACATTTATCCAATCCAAAATCCATTCCTATGGCTCTGGAATACTCGGCCACTGCAAACACCAAAATTCTAAGCGCATCCTGACTGGATGCATAGAGCTTCAGATCGTCCATATAGAAAAGATGGTTGATCTTATAGACTCTATTTCTTGGTTTGCCACACATGTATCCAGAGTGTTTTTCTCGAAGTGCAATAGACAGAGGTAAGAGGGAGATACAAAAAAGAAGTGGACTAAGGGAGTCGCCTTGAAAAACTCCTTTTCTAAACGAGATGATGTTAGTCATCACCTGCTGTTTGTTAGATGTTATAACAAACCTTGTCCTCCACTTAAGCATTAGATCCTTTAAGCATCTCACAATGCTCGGATGTACCTTTAAACATTCAAGGATCTTGATAATCAGCTCGTGACTCGTGGAGTCGAATGCTTTGCGGTAATCAATCCAAGCCATTGACACGTTACGTCGATAAAATATCGAATCTTGGGTAACACACCTATCTATTAATAGGTTCTCCCTACAACCTGACAGGCCTCTCTTACATCCTCGTTGTTCACCTATCGCACTCCAGACTGGTTCTATAGATGACAATATCCTCTCCTTGAGGATCCCAGTAAATAGCTTGTAGCAGGTGTTAAGACAAGCAATTGGTCTGTAATTTTTTGGATTGGACAAATCTCCTGATTTTGGTAGAAGTACCGTTCGTCCTTCCACCAACCACTGTGGTATTGCATGTTCCCCGTTGAGATAGGTAGAGAATATACGGGCCAAATGTTAGTGAGTTGAAGTAAACTTCTTCCACCATAGATTATTAATCTTATCTGGCCCGGGTGCTGAAAAGTTCTTAGTTCTAGCTACTGCTTTTCTTACCTCCTCTTCAGTAATTGGTGGACATATCTCTGCAAATTGGTCAAGCCCCTGTCTGACACAGAAGCTGCGAAAGAGTGACAAAGATAACCCTTCATCGTTTACTGAATGGGATGTCCCATAGATGTTGCTCCAGAAAGTTTCAATCTCTTCACGACATGGAGGCCTTTCAACGGTTGTTGATGGTGCTCTGAACAGGCGGGAAGGATTAGTAGCAAAGATATTATTTTGCTTTATCCATTTCATCCTCCGTTCTAAACGTTCCCTTATGACGACAAGAGAACGTATCTTCTCAATCCAGTGTTGCTTGATGGTCTGCAACTTTGACTTTTTTAGAGTGTGATGCAATCTTTTAAGAGTTTGGGCTATTTCCAAAACTCTTGGAGTAAACCTTCTATTTGATTCCAGATATGCAATCACACTCTGCAATTGAGAAGCATGTCGTCGAGCTATCCCGATCTTGATCTGCACTTGTTTGATTAGCTGGCAGGTTTTAGCAACGCGTTCCGCAACAGATTTTCTGTTACTTTTGCGAAGTAAGGACACAGCTTTTTCATACACAGCACAGTTCAATGTCCAGAGATCTACACTCTCTGAGAGTAATGAGAGTTCATTGTTCCCTTCAGAGATTTTATCCATTTTAATGGAAACCTTGAGATGAATTTTGGTTTCCCTCGAACTCATGTTTCCATCTTCGGCTGCGGGCGTTGGTGTTTCACACAAAATTTGTGTATTCTCTGAGGGGTCTTCCTGGTCTTGGAGAAGAGCTTCATATCCCCTTTTTCTCAGAGAGGATACCTGATCTCTTAAGTACTTATTGTCATTATTATAATACTTTATTCGAATTTTCCTAGAATTATTATTATATTACTTATTATTATTATATTGCTTTTATTATTAATTTTATTATATCAATGAACGACGTAAAACTTGATCCTATAGCTTATGCGATTTTTTGAAATTTAAATTTGAAATCTGCTTTAAAGTAAACTGAAAATGTTGATCAGACCGTGAATAGCAGTGTCTGACTAGACCGTGGCATGGAGAAAGCGTCACCATTTTGACCAGCGCCCCGAAATGACAGTCTGGTCTGTGCCAGGGCAGACAGCAGACGGTCTGGTTAGTACCCAATCAGTTCCCTAAGATTCTGCCACACGGGAATTAATATGAAGGAAATCTTTTTATTTTTTGGTTTGTTCAACTATGCCAATGTGTGTGATAAAATTTTTAAAAAGTAGCACTCAAAAAGCGCAATTCTTCCTGAGAATTTAAAAAAAAAAGTTTAAATCTGTGAATATTTGAATTGTCAGCAGAATTTTGGCCAGCAGCGTCGTTTTTTTCCTCTGTGCCCCCCCTCCTCCCTTTAACATCTAAACTTTTTGTCCTAGAGGTTTGAAATTTAGTACACATATGTATTTTCACGTGCAGATTACAGGAAAAATATAGAGAACATGATCTGGATTGATGGCCATAGCGTTGTCAAGGAGAAATTGCAAATTTTTGAAGAAAAAGTTTTATTCCTCTAGCATTACCATTATTTGAGCTAGAGAGCTAAAATTTAGTATACACTCAGAAAAAAATTTGGTTGTGACAACCAAACTTCAGTTAAAGAAACAAATTTTGGTTAAAACAACCAAATAATTTGGTTAAAACAATAGAATAATTTTGTTGATTTAAACAAAATTTGGTTGTTTCAACCAATATTTGTTTCTTTAACTGAAGTTTGGTTGTCACAAACAAATTTTTTTCTGAGTGTAATGGTGTATTTTTGCATGCAGATTATGAAAAAATTATGTTTGGAATTGAAATGAAATATTATGAGGTCACAAAAAAATTCAAAAGAATGACCAAAAAAAGGGTTAGACCACTATCCCACACAGCCCAAGATATTTTCTGAAACTTGCCTGGCCCTTATGTTCCAAGTTTCGAAATATTCCAATGAATTTTCAGGCAACATTGGTGCAAGTAGTAAAATGTCGGCTTGTGAGGCAATATTGACACGAAACTTGAGAGAACATTTCATTGTAATATTCAGGAAATTTGTCACAAAATTCTGATTGGCTGCATATAAAAAAAATTTTGAACTTTCTTTGAAATATTGCCTGAATATTGCAGGAATCTTTTTTTGCAATATTTCCTGACAATTGCATAGCAATTATTAGGCAATTTTTTGGATGAATATTGCCTCAAAAGCGGACATTTTCGTACTTGCACCAATCATGCCTGAACATTCATTTGAATATTAAATAACAACCAAATAATTTGGTTGGCTCAACCAAATTTTTGTTGCTACGTCTAAACATTTTTCTCAGTGTATATAAGGAAAATTAAAACACTCTGCTCAATCGATATAACTATTCGCGTGCGATTATTCGGCGTCATGGAAATGTTATATGTTTGTAGTTTAGGCTTAAAAGTGTGCGTAATATATACATCATAATATCGGTTGTTCGTTACACAGATTTCGTCAAATACCACTCTAAAGATACAGAATACTTGTAACTATACAAATATCAAAGACGAACTTGCATTTGTATCTCTGGCCTCACTGTGAGAAATTTGTATTGAATTTTCTCAGGAGCAGCAGTGGACATAAATTACACAGGACCCTTATAAGAATTTTAGTGAAATACTATAAAGTTCATGTCCAATGTGGAAAATTACATCGAGGGTCCTGTTAATAATAATAATAATTTCGATCGACGGTCCTGCGAATTTTCAACAAACCTGTTAAATTTATTTATTTGATCAACCAAACTGTTTGGTTGAGACAACTAAATTATTTGGTTCAGTGTTGTTTGTTGGCATAACAAAAACTTTTGGTTGTCACAACTATATTTTTTTATTCGGGATAACAAAAATTTTGGTTGTCATAAACATTTTTTTATTTGGGACATAAGTAACCCAGGTGCGAATTTTCGGTCGGCAAACACATAATTACATAATTCACATGTTATAAATTTATTTACACAAATATAATCAGATGAGAATGTAGAAATTTCATACACTGAGAAAATTCTATCTGTGATGATTACAGAACTAACCTGTACTGCTCGAACGAAATGACCATTTCTGTTTTATTTACTTATTAACCTTGTTGTTCTTAAGAATATGTGTGCTACAGTGGTCTGTCATAAAAGAAAGTTAAATTATTACAAAACTCATTATATAAAGCTGTAAGGTTCCTTTAGGCACAGAGTGCAGTATAGGCAAGATAATTTTACAGAACTGCTTTGTAACGTATTACGTACGCAACATTAAAGAAAGTAACATTCGGCAGCTTTCGGCTTCTTCCGGCTTCACTCGGCAACAGACGACGCTACACACGACGTTGTAGTTCATGTAGACGGGTCAAAACTAACTGACATGTGCTGTGATATCTGTTGTCGTTAAGGCGTTCGTGATAGGGTCGGGTCGCGCGAGTTCGAATCTTTCACCATGCGAATTTGTTTTCAAATAGTTAAAAAAAATATATTTGTAAGCAACAGGAGGGAGGGAAAGAGAACAACTGAAAAACTGGAAAAGACATTTTTTATATGTGAACAGGTTCAATTACAGAACTATTTTGTAACGTTTCACGGTGAGTTTATATCTTTTTCCAAGTTATAACATAAGTCTTTCTTAGAATCTTTAATACTCGTTAAGTATATTTTGTCCTGTAATTTGATCACTACGTACGTTAATTTCTTTGTTTCTGTAACATTAAATAGTATGAGACAATCTCGTTTTTTTATAAGATGATTTTATTTACTATTTACTGAAGGTGGCCTTTCGTCCGAGCAGTACCATAGCAGTTCTGTAATCGTTACAGATATAATTTTCTCAGTGTATTAATGAAAACCTGAAACAGAAAAATTTCATTAGTCATGAAGATTCGAACCCGGGTTTTCCAGCTGCCAGTCCAGTAGGCTAACCACCAGCCCACGAGAGATATGAATGAACAATAAGACATAAACCTTATAGCTAGACAGTTCAGTAACACACACCGTTGGCCCAACTGTCAGACCCAGGTTCGGCCGAACGTCTGGTATTGGTTTTTATTTAGACTTTATTTATATTATTATCGGCAGCTTACTTACAAACTAATCACCAATTTTTTTAATAATTGTTTGGTTGTCACAACCAAATTATGTTTGGAGGTCACAACCAATTTCTGTTTGGTTGTCACAACTAAATTATGTTTGGTTCAACCAAATAAGAGCAACAAAATAATATTGTTGGCCCAAACAACTTGATGTGTTACTCCAATCATATCGTTTTGTTATACCAATAAAAATATTGTTGTTACAACCAACAATAGTCAACTAAAAAATATTGTTGCTAAAACTAAACCTTTTTTTCAGTGTAATAATTAGTTATTTTTACTAAATGATTAGTAGAAATATAGCTATTTGAATTAATGGCTAACTTTTTCCATTCAAATTAGTTATTTTCTACTAATTCAGATTTAGAGAATTTGTTAAATGATATTTATGAAAATAAATATTATTCTGAATAAGATGAGTTTGAAAAAATAAAACATATTACAACTAAAAATTTAAAGTAATGAATCAAATAGAATAAATAGATCCTATAAAGGTGTAATAAATAAAAAGAAAGATAAATAATAATTTTAGAAAATGATATTTAGTTTTTTAAAAATAGTAAAGTGTAAAAATTACTATAATTGTGAATTTTAAAAAAAACAAGAAAGAAAATTTAAAATATAAAAAATCTGCATTTAAATTACAAGAAATATTTACAGTCGAATCTGGATAAGTGTCATTCCAAGGGACCGAGAATTTTTTGTCACTAATAGAGGTTTTCACTTATGGAGGTCGAAGAGCGGCCTCTGTCACGTATAGAGGTTTTGTCAATCTACAAGGAATACGAAATTTAATTATTTGAATAATTTATTTAAAGAAAATTTTATCAAAAAGTAATTAACCAATTTACATGAATATTAATTAATAGGTTGAAAAAACTCTGTCAGTTTTGTTTGTTTTTGGACTTTACTATTATTTACATGCTTCTCAAGTTCATAAATTTGGTCAGAAACGGATTAAAATTTATAAATTAAAAAAATCTATGAACCGTTTCTAGATCAGCTAAAGCTTCTTGATGTTTTAGTATGAAATGTAATAAATATTAAGAATTAAACTGTTTACATAAATAGACAATTAAAAAATCTAATTATAAGAATTTAAAAAATAAATACTAATTAAAAGAGTAAAGTAGGAAATATCTAACAATTTGTGTTTCCAATTTTTTGTCATATTATAGTTTCATGTTATCTCAGGTGCGAATTTTAGGTTGGCCCAAAGTTAGTTCCCTAGTTGAGCCAACTAGCGGAATGATAACGGGCAGCCACCCAATGGCGACAATGGTTGGCCCAACTATTCTCCCCAAAGTTGGTCCGACTTGATATACCAAAGTTGGGCCAACCTGTTAAGTTTTTCCGACAGTCAGCATAAAAAGTTGGGCCAACCTTCTATCTCAATTGCAACCTCACGGTTGGCCTAGGGTTGGGCCAACTGGAGACTGCTTAAACCAAATTTTTATTTATTAATAAAGACACATATAATTACATAATTCACATGTTATAAATATAATTACTCAAATATAATCAAATAAGAATGTAGACATATAATATTGATAAAAATTTGAAACAGAAAAATTTCATCAGTTATGAAGATTCGAACCCCGATCTTCCAGCTGCCAGTCCAGTAAGCTAACCACCAGCCCATCAGAGATATGAAATAATGAACAATAAAAAATGAACCTTATAGGCAGACATTTTAGTAACACAGACCGTTGGCTCAATTATCAGCCCCAGGTTCAACCGACCATCTGGTATTAGTTTTAATTTATTTTATTATATCATTTAAGAGACAGAGTATAGCTAACGGTCGGCCCAACTGTGTCCAGAGTTGGGTCAACCGTTGGCAAAACTTTGAAGCCAGAATTCCAAATATCTAATTTATTTTGGTTGGCACAATTCTGGCAGAAGTTGGTCCAACAGTTAGCTAAACTTTGTAAGCCAGAGTTCCAAATACATAATTTCTTTTGGTTGGCACAACTCTGGCAGAAGTTGACCCACCCGTTGGTAAAACTTTGTAAGCCAGGGTTCCAAATACCTAATCCGGTTTGGTTGGTACAACTCTGGAGAAAGTCGGCCCAACCGTTGGAAAAACTTTGGGAGCCGGAGTTCCAAATACCAAAATAATTGGGTTTTCGCAACTCTGGCCAAAGTGGGGCCAATCGTTGGCAAAACTTTGTAAGACAGAATTCCAAATACCTAATTTCCTTTGGTTGGCTCAACTTCTGCCACAGTTGTGCTGAGCAAACCGAATTAGGTATTTGGAATTGGGTATTTGGCTTACAAAGTTTTGCCAACGGTTGGCCCAACTTCGGCCAACTTCGGCCAGAGTTGTGCCAACTAAAACGAACAAGGTATTTGAAACTCTGGCTTACAAAGTTTTGCCAACGGTTGGCCCAACCTTGGCCAGAGATGTGCCAACCGTTGGCATAATTCTGCATCCCATAGTTGGCTGGTTAAGTTGGCCGAATTTACGATGCTTAAAAATGGCGGAGTTGGCCTAATTTTGGCATGCGTAGTAGTTTGGTCCGCCAGAGTTGGGCCAACTTTGGGCCAACGAACAAACTCTGGCTGCCAACCTTAATTTGCACCTGGAATAATTCAACGTAAGGCTAGCATCTAGTAGAGCTATTAAAATTAATAATTTAAAAATCATTCTTTTTCGTTTTAATAGAAAGGTTTTGTGTGGCATTAACAGACAATAAAGTGGAAAAAGATAGAAAAAGTTTGATTAATCATGCGATAGGAATAAATTCTGAGTTTTGAGGCCTGCCCGAACATGGCACGTACATAGTCTTTATCCTAAACTATGTCTTTATCCCTAATTGCATAAAGTTTGGTAAATTGCAAAATTATGGAAAAACTGCATTATTCTTGGTGCATACATAGAAAACTATCCCGTGTAACCTCAGTAGACCACTTACACTACATTTAGCATTTATAAATGTTATATAAATAAACAAGAAAAAATATTATAAAACTTTTTTTTTATTTTCGAAATTAAATAAAAATATGTTGAGTGACTTAAAATTGCAATTAGATTGATTTAAAACTCGAGAAGATATCACAATGCAAATATTTTTGTGTCTACCCGATATAGTCACCAGTTGGCGAGTGGAGCGGAAAAGCAGAATTCTGCTCTAAAGCGGTTGCTCGTTGCTGCGATGGCTTATAACTTTGAAATGAAAAGTTTCCACATTTTGGTTAACGAGTCATTTAAGGAGGTTAGTTCAAAATCATGAATCATAGAGATTCGTTTGAAATTTGCAGCAAAATTAAATGACATATTAATGCATATTATTGTTAAATCTGAGCCAATTTGACTATATAGTTTTCGAGATATTGACGGCCAAAGTTCACTATTTTTCTTAGTATTTAGCATTGAGCTAATGGCCGCAAAAAAATGAAAAAAAAATAACAACTTGGTTAATAACTTTTGACACAGCGGAGAGATTCAACTCAAAATTAAAGCAAAATTAATTCAATGTTTAAGGAACATAATACTTCAAAGAGAACGAAATCGAGTGTTTAGTTGCAGAGTATTATTTATCCAAACTTAAAGTTACTTGTAATTTTTTTTTTGACGTGAGTGACGCGGAGTGCGTGGCAACATCGCAACTGTTGAGAGCGGTGGGAAGAGAACGGTGGGAAAAACAATTTATTAGATTATCTCTTCATTTTACGTAAAAATATTAATGCATTTAGTATCTTATATTTATCTTTAAAATAAATAAGTTATTAATTAAATAATATGAAATATTACATTATGATTACACATTGAAGCATATATTTTATTGTTAAAAGTTTTGAAAAGCTCTGTGTATCCAATAATTATTGCATAATATTTCGGATTAAGAAAATATTTTTAAAAAAGTTGGGTTTCAAAACTTTATTATAACAGACAGAATTTTTGGAAATGAGTAAACTGTAGTTTATGAATTGAAAATATAATAATACCTTTTAGTTAATAATTCTTTTATTCAAAAATAATTTTGCTAATGTTTGGATTCAACAGCCGAAATTTTAATTCAAAATCACATCTTTTTAATTTTTTAGCGTAATCGCTAAAATAAAGATTTAAACATAAAATAAAGTTTATTAAGAGTACGCTTGAATTAAAAACTAGACATAAAAGTTTTTAATACATAAAACAACGCTTATATTTAAAGTAAAGTTTGATTTTTTTTGCTTTTATAACATGAACATACAAAATCGTATATTTTAATTTTTTTAGCGTAATCACTTTCTTAATGGGTTTTAACACAAAACAAAGTTTATTAAAAATGCGCTTTAATTGAAAGCTATACATAAAACTTTTTAACAAATAGAACGCAACGCTTATATTAGTTTAAATTAACGTTTGATTTTTCTTGTTTATACAACCTGAACTAAGTCCTGTATTTAAATCACATATTTCAATTTGTTTAGCATAATCGCTTTAACATAAAACTTTTTAAACTTTAATAATTACTTTAATTAAAGCTTCAATGAAAAGTTATACTTAAAACTTTTAAATATATAAAATAATAATTCGCATGCGCTCGCATCAGCTGTTCATGCCATGTTGCCAGATCTCTAACTGCAAAGCACTACGTTCTTCAAAATATTACTGTTTTTCCTTAAAATTTTAATTATTTACAGATTTTTACATAAAAATGTACACAACATTATTTTAAAAAATGATCTTTTAATTTACAGATTAAAATTTATTTCATATTTGAACATTTAAAAAAAAAATAGTTATCTTGACTACCGTCGTGAACCTATCCTCCTTAAAAGGGGAGAAAGTCTACTTTTTTTTAAAGACTAATTAGAAAAAATCGATGAGGTTAGAATTTGTCAAACATCAATTACCAGTTTTTATTTTAAGAATTTAAGCAGAAAATAAGGATTTTAAAAAATTATTATAATTTACTTAAAGTATGCATAAAAAGAGCTTTCCAAAACACTATATGTTTTTTAAAATCGATCAATTGTACTATAAGTTACTCAACCTTCAATATATACGATACGCGTTCACTCAAATCATGAAAACAGGTGTTCCTGTAAGTTGGCAACCACCTAGACTAGAGTTCTAAAACAATAACATTTCTTTTAGGCCCAAAAGTACTTTCATATTTTAAAACTTGGAACTGATAAGAACGACTTTTTTCTGGTGTGTCCCTTCAGTTCTGATAGCAGCGGATATCCAGAGAATATCCCTCAATATCCCTAGGATATCCTGAGGATGTCTGATGGATATTTTCAGGATATTTGAGAGAACAGAATTTTCAATAACCATTGTATGTTGCATGGATATCCCAGGAGATGTAAAGGGTATCTTGTTACTATCCACGAGTAAGATATTATATTTTTCCGTTAATTTATTATGTTGTTTAAAATGCTT
Organism: Ganaspis brasiliensis; assembly: GCA_037103525.1. Taxonomy (NCBI): domain Eukaryota; kingdom Metazoa; phylum Arthropoda; class Insecta; order Hymenoptera; family Figitidae; genus Ganaspis; species Ganaspis brasiliensis. Next base: position 438,166 of record JAZKLR010000053.1, on the reverse strand, counting down.
TGAATCTTTATTAGAATCTGTGAATTCTCTAAACTTAAATAAGTGAATATTCACTTATTTAGATGCCAAAATTCTTTTACTATTTCAATAATTGCAATAAAATATATACTTATTGACATTTAGAGAGAAGTAGATTCATATAAGCCACTTTTATATTTGGTTATTTTATTATTAAAAATGAAATAACAATTTTTTAATTAATTTCCTATTAATGATCAATTAGATATGTATACCAAACTTCAGATGTAGGCAGAATGAAAGAATAAAACTGTAAATTATATATATATATATATATATATATACGTATGGGCAGTATGAATACGTTTTAGAAATACGAGAGATATAAAAACTTAATAATTGCATTTCATTTATTCATAAAATACTTTGAATTTATGAAAGTGTTTAAAATGATATCACATATAAAATGTTCTTTAAATAATTGTATTTATAAGATAGTGTTGAAACAAAGTGAAATAGCTAAATCATCTGTGTTTCTTTTTTTAAGTAAACTTTAGAGCATATTTATACATTAAAATATATTTACAAATTATTCCACACGTTTCTTTGTTTTATCCACTTTTGCAATACTTATTAAGTATTAAATTTTAAATCGTTAAAAAGTAAGAAAATTCAAAATATTTTAAATTCATTAATATTACTTACCACATTAATAAGTTGTACGAATGCAAGTCCAAATCTAACAAGAACATTTTCTGTCATGTTTTTAACGGGACGAATTAATTTGTTGTATCCTCTGAATAAATCTCGCACCAGCCTCTCCTCATCTTCTGAACAGAATCCTACGAATTTCACGATATTTTCAAATATTCGAACTTATCTGTAATTAAATCTACGTCGAATAAACTAATTAATATGTAGCTAACTCTTACCAACACAAAGAACGAATGACACTAATAAAATCACTTGAAATTTAAAGGAGAAATTCATTTTTGACAGCTTGCTGTGAATCCCAACGACATATCTTGTTTGTGACTCGTCTAAAAATCAATATCAGCAACCCTCGAACTAGTCAGTTAGATTCCTTCTTTTTCCAATGTTTTGTTGGATTTCAATATAATTCTATAAGATTTAATAAACATAATTATATTTGAAGCACTATAATTAAATAGAGATTAAAACATAGCATATATTTTTAGTTTTTAAAATAAATGCCTTTTTTTGTTTTTCTCATATTCCCGAGAAATTAAAAAAGATTTCAACAAAATATTTATTAAAAAATTATATCTATACCGAAACTATCTGAAAATATAAAATTAAAATTTGTAATAATTTTCAGAGAAATATATAGTCTAATAATTAATATTTCTTTCTTTGTAAAAAATCATTTGCATTTATAGGCGGAACTTGGTATTTTGGTTACAATTTTTATACATCTCGAGCGACCGCGGAAAAAACATTTTTTATGACAGTAATAAATATAAATATGGCTATCACAACAATCAATCATTGTAAAATATGAACCAACAATATTTGTGGTTGTCACAATATGGAACTTTATTAAGAAGCATTCTGTGTTTATGTGACAAACGGACAGCGCTGTTGTTCAAATCCGCCTCTGTGTTGTTAAGCCACCCAATGGGAAATGCCTGTGTAATGCCGATGCTTACTATCGGCGCGGTACAGATCTAGGGTTCATGCCATTATTCAGCCAAACTTTGGCAAGTTAATGCTGGCGCTGTACTGAAAGCATCTTCAATTCAGTCTTATGCCGATACTAATAAAAAAAAATTTTTTAATTTAAAAAAATAGTATATTATGCACCAAGGGTGGAAAACCCGAGTTTTTTGACGAGTATAATGTTCGATGAACGAGTGCGAAGACCATTTTTTCTCACTGTCGTGAGTCTTTTTTCCTCTCTGACGTCATCTCACCTTAAAACTTTGATCTTCAACCATGGCTCACGTGTACAAAAACGTTAGTTTTTGTGCATGAATGGAAGAAAATAAATATTTTTTTTTAAATTAAAAAATTATTTTTTTTATTAGTATCGGCATAAGACTGAATTGAAGATGCTTTCAGTACAACGCCAGCATTAACTTGCCAAAGTTTGGCTGAATAATGGCATGAACCCTAGATCTGTACCGCGCCGATAGTCAGCATCGGCATTACACAGGCATTTCCCATTGGGTGGCTTAACAACACAGAGGCGGATTCGAACAACAGCGCTGTCCGTTTGTCACATAAACACAGAATGCTTCTTAATAAAGTTCCATATTGTGACAACCACAAATATTGTTGGTTCATATTTTACAATGATTGATTGTTGTGATAGCCATATTTATATTTATTCGAGTATTTATTACTCCCTTACCAAAGCGTACTACAGAAATACGATTAGGAAATACTACAGAAAAAACTTCATAAATACTATTGCTTTACTACAGGTTTATTTGTAGTAACTGTGGCGTTTGGAATGTTTAATTTTGTAGTATTTCTGTAGTATTTTCGCGCTTGTTCCAATAATGGTTTAAAGAGTCTAAGTGGTAAAGTAGGTAGTTCTTTTTTTTCAAAACCAAAAAGGACAAAATAGCTCCCTGTTAAAAAGAAAGGAATAGTTTCTAAAAATTCCAGTAGATGGAAACGCGTTCTTTTATTGAAACTTGTTTAGTAGTAACTCTAATTATTAAGTGAAAATTTGTTAGTTAGGTATATTAATAATTTTCTAAGAGTATTTTAATTTTATTCCATGTTTTTAATTTACTAGTAAATACTGAGACAAACAAAACCTTAAAATATTTTTAAATAACTTTTAAAACATTAATATTAACAATTAAATTTTTTGTACCGTATTAAAAGCAACCTAAAAACTTACATTCTAATGTAATTAATTTGGTAAAATTTTAAGCTAATCGAAAATGAGAACAAAAATTCTTTCATTTAGTAGGTCATGACAGCGACCTAATCCTCGCTTGATTTCAAATTTGTCGTTTCTCGATTCTATCGTTTTCAAAGGTTGATTTATTAAAAATATAAAAGTGACACAGGGTTATGTTTTCGTTTACTTATTGTAAATATAATTACATTTTATTTATAAACAATTTTTCTAACGAAAAGTGATATCTAGCTATTTTTTAAAAACAAAAAGATCACGAGGAAGCGACTTGTGTCACTCCCAATTTCTAATAAATCTATTTTCTAATCAATTTGTTAATTTATTTTATTGTTTCGAATCGAGAAATAAAAAGATTGAAATTAGATGAGAATTAGGTAGCTTTTATGGTTTAAATGGAACTATTTTTGTTTTCAGGCTTGATTAGCATTAAAACTGTGGAAACCAAGAATTGGCCCAGTACTACACCAGTACTGTCAGTGTTGGCATAGTGCTGCAAGTATAGCCTGGTGCATAGGTTTAGGAGTATCCTGAGAATTTTTTAAGAATATCCTTGGGATTTTTTAGAAATATACATAGGATATTATAAAAATATCCTGAAGATATTTTTGAAATAGCCTTAAGTTATTTTAAGAATATTCTGAGGATATTTTGAAAACATCCTTATGTTATTTTAGGAATATCCTTACGATATTTTAGGCATATCCTACGGATATTCTTAGAACATCCTAAGGGTTTTCAGGAAATCTCCTTATAATGGTTTTGAAATGGATATCCGCAGGATGTCCACCAGATATTCCTCGAAAATTTAATTCGAATATGAAATATCCTTACCAAGATTTTTTCAGGATATCAGAAAGAGAGTGAATTTCAATATTCGTTGGATATTCTAAGAATTTCTAAGGATATTCCAAGGACATGTTTAGGATATCCTATTAAATTGTACGAAATCAACCAGATATCCGACTGCTATCATTTTGCTCTGAGAGTTTACTTTGTATTTTCCTTCATAACAAAAGGATAACCGTCGGATATCAGATGGATCTCGGACAATTTGTTAAGATATCCTGATATTTTTATGATTTACGTAATATTTAGCAATTTAAATCTATCTGTTATTCAATATTTACAACTAATTAGTAAGTTAGAAAAATTATTATAAACCGATTATTTTGTTTATTTATAAACAAATTCTATAAACAATCTTACTTGTCCAATTCCTTATAATGAGATTAATGACATTTTATACACAATGTACAATATTATTGCTCCAGATTATTGAAAAAAGCATAATTTATTTTTTTAAACGTTTGCATTGTTTAAACAATCACTAACTAACAAATTTATAGCTTCATTATCTTTAGTCGTACAGACTTCGTTCTTTTTGCTTGTCTCCTTAAATTTGAACTATTTTTCTAATTTTAAAGAAAATTTAATAATTATAAATAATTAGTATTGTTATTAATAATTTTATTAACAATTCTACTTCTCTAGTTCCTTACTTCGAACTTAATGAAATTTTAAATGCAATGTACAATATTATTACTGAAGATAGTTGAAAAAAGCATAATTTAATTTTTCTTAACATTAGCATTGTTTAAACAATCACTCATTAACAAATTCATAGCTTCATTATCTTTAGTCGTGCAGACTTCGCTTTTTTTGCCTATCCCCTTAAATTTAAACTATTTTTGAAATTTTTAAAAAAAATTGAGAACTATTAATAATCAGTATTGTTATTAATAATTTTATAAATAATTTTACTTCAGCAATTCTTTATAGCAAACTTTTTGCAATTTTAGATTAAATGTACTGTATTATTACTGAAGACTGTTGAATAATGCAGACTTTAATCAATTTACAAGTTCAGGATTGTTTAACCTTTTATTAAGTCATAAATACAAAGCTACGTTTTTTAGTCACATAAATAACAACCTTTAATAAAAGGACAAACAATGCTAAACTTGAAATTTCAGTAAGTTTGCTGTAAAGAACTGATCAAGTAAAATCGTTTATAAAATTATTAGTAATAGGTAGTAATAATTTTGTTTGTTTTAACTGATCTGAGTTTCTAAAGGATTTATTTCAATTTTCTTTATAAAGAAAATAAAGTCACATTTTTAGCTTTCGTCTCTCTAAGAGAAACCTCTTCAGAAATTAACAATTTTTGGACTTCTAGTTACACTGAAAAATTATATAAATTAGTAATTATAATCATATAAGACAAGTACATGTGTTCGTTAATTTTATTTTTAAAATTATATATTTTTTTCCGAACGTTTCAAACAAACAAAATTATTACTACCTATTACTATATATTAATACTGATCAAAAACTGAAACAACAACATTATAATACTAATTATTTATAATTATTGAATATTCTTTCAAATTTGAAAAATAATTTAAGTTTAAGTAGATAAGCAATGAGAACGAAGTCTGCACGACTAAAGATAATGAAGCTATGAATTTGTTAATTAGTGATTGTTTAAACAATGCTAATGTTAAGAAAAATTAAATCATGCTTTTTTCAACTATCTTCAGTAATAATATTGTACATTGCATTTAAAATTTCATTAAGTTCGAAGTAAGGAACTGGAGAAGTAGAATTGTTTATAAAATTATTAATAACAATACTAATTATTTATAATTATTAAATTTTCTTTAAAATTAGAAAAATTGTTCAAATTTAAGGAGACAAGCAAAAAGAACGAAGTCTGTACGACTAAAGATAATGAAGCTATAAATTTGTTAGTTAGTGATTGTTTCAACAATGCAAACGTTTAAAAAAAAAATTATGCTTTTTTCAATAATCTGGAGCAATAATATTGTACATTGTGTATATAATTTCATAATTCTCATGATAAAGAATTGGACAAGTAAAATTGTTTATAAAATTTGTTTATAATAAATTTTCTAATTTTAATTACTAATTAGTTGTAAATATTGAATAACAGATAGATTCAGATTGCGAAATATCAAGTAAATCATAAAAATATCTTTCTTCCACTAATTTGTTTATAACAAATACAAACATTTTTTAAACAATTAACTCATTATCAGAATTTTTTCTTGAATCATTACTTCAACATTTTTCGTCATTTCTAATGTAAAGTTTTCGTTTCATAAAAAATTAAACTGGTTTAAATTGGAAAATTTTTTTTTTTTATTTTTATTTTTAACAATAAATAAACAAATAAAAACAATTAAATTTCTAAAAACAAAATCAAAGGTGTTATACAGAATTTTATTACCTTTAAATAAAAAAGAAACTTCTAAATCGGTTAATATTTGTGGGCTCTATGTTAATTTGTCCACGGACGTTTTTTTTGCCCCATTGTGGACTATAGGCCCATAGTTCTCAGATACCTGGCGCTATATTGTGGAATCTGTCATTTTTTCATTTATAGCTTTACTCTCAAATCCTCTGAAGGGTTTTAAGTTTACAGCTTCCACATGTTCTTGAAGAAAAATTTCCAGATCTTCATAGAAAAATTAAGTATTGTATTATAGGAGAAAATAAATGTGTTTCTTTTGAATATCTTTGGACCAAGTGTCTAAAACAAATTTATTAAAGCCTACAGAAATCTTTTTTTCCTGAACTCAATGCAAATATTTTGACAAACTTTCAACTTTAAACAAAAAAAAATTATGTTTACTTTATAGTAATTTGAATTTACTTCCACATAGTGTAGTCAAATGAATTTTCTTTTATAAAATATTAGGGACGTTTGACCCTATGACATAACCTCAAACTAAAAATTAGTTTTTAGTTTTAATTAGGGCTGCCAGTGGACTTGCAGTTTGAAAATAGTGAAAAATTTACTTTTTAATTTAAAAAACTAATTAATTAATAAGCTTTTAAGTGAAAAAAGTGATGGAATAAGTAATAATGAGTTTGATATATACTGATATTAAATTAAGGGCGCCAGCAGCAAAAGCCATTCAAATTTATAAAAAATAATTCGAAAATCGCAAAAATAATTGGAATATAAAGAAAATAAATGAATAATAACAAAAATAGTTCAGTTTAAAAAAAAACTTGTAAATGACAAAACTAATTAAAAAATTGATAAAAAATCAAAAAATGAAGACAAAAATTGAAATAAAATAATTGGAATTTGAAGTAAATAATTGAAATTTTTCAAATATAATATTGAAGTTACAAGAAAATAATTGAAGAATGACAACCCTGCACTGGTATAGGCGAAAATTGTCCGTAACTTTTCTCTTAAAGTATTGAAAAATTTTCACTTAACTTAATTCAATTATTTAAAACGTCGTTAGGAAGATCTCTCTGACCCGAATTTGTTCAAATTTCGGACTAAAATTAATTTTGGTCAATTTTCAAAAAATCGCAAAATTTTTAAAAATTAATTTTGACTCAAAATTCGTACGATTTTGGGTCAGAGAGACCTTTCTAATAATATTTTAAGTAATTCTAAAAAGTTTCTTGACAAAATATTCAATATTTTAGGAGAAAAGTTACGGACAAATTTTATCTATATATACCAGTAACGTCATACTCCATCACATGCCCTTACGATAATAATTGATAAATGACAGAAGTGAATGAAAACTTGTGTTATAAGTTTAAATATTCATGACAATAATTTAAAAACTAATGAAAACAATTGATATTTGAAAAAGTTAGAATCAAAGTCGCAAAAATACTTGAAAATTTACAAAAATACATCAGAGTTGACAAGAGTACTTTAAAAATGACATAAATAATTGAAAAGAGGTGTAGAAATTACGTATTCGTAAACTGTAATTAAAAAATGGACGATGTAATTGGAATATGAACAAAAAAGAATTGATTTATAAGGTAAATTTTTAATCAGACACCTAATATCAGAAGACCCCCCCCCCTCGAAGTTGGAATAGACATTTTACTAAGATAGTGAGAAAAGTGAGATTTTTTTTTAAAAAAGTGAGTAATGGTGAGCAATTTTAAAAAAAGTCAGTAAAAGTAAAAAAAGTTAGTCACTGGCAGCTCTGCAATAAGAAGAAATAAATAAGTATTTAGGGATTCTAAATATTACCTCATTGAAACCCACACAACACTTAAGTCTGCTAAAACTTTCCCGCAACGTTTCCGGAAATTTTTAAACTTGCAGCAAACTTGATGAATGTTTCGGAACTCCAGAAATGGTTAAAAAAGCTACAGAGTAATTTAAACATGTATTTAATTTTTTAATTTCTATTTTCTTCAATAAAGTAAAATAACGTAATTTAAATTTTTAATAAATTCGACTATTCGAAACTTTAAATTAGTCTAATTTATTATTAAAATTCACATAACTGTGTAATATATATAATATATATAGACATAAATTAGTATAATTTATAATCAATATCTCATCATTAAGGCTATATCTGCATATTTTGTCTGTAAACTAAAACAACTTTAATACTCCTTGATAAAGAAAACCAAAATTGATAAAAAAACCGGGACTAACTTCACTTTAGATTTTCAAATGTGGACAGAAAAAGATGAATAAATATAAATTTAAATAGTAACTAACTTCAGGAGTTTACGGAGATTATTATTATGTAATTCAATTGATTATTAATTACAAGTTATAATACATTTTATTACACATTTAAATTTTATTCATATAAAAATTTAATCCACAAAAAACTCTCTTTTCTTAATTAATTTTTTAATTAATTTGATTATTATTAGCATAGAGATTCATGGTAGTTTTGAATACTAATCAACTATTCTTAAATCGTTTAAACAATTTTAGTTAACAAATAAATAAAAAAAAATGATTTCTTAATTATTAGTAATTAATTAATTAATTTAAAAAAAGAAACGAAATCTGAGTAAGAAAAAGTTTTGAAGTTATTTATTTGTTTAACTAAGATTATTTAAACAATTGGTGTATATAAAGTTTCTGATATCGAAAAACCTACTTAAAATCACTTTCTCAGCAAATAATTTTTTACTTAATTTTAAAAGTTCATAACATTTTTGCTTCCTCATAGAGGAAGCTTTGTGATCGTTAAGATTTTCGATTTTCCAAAAGTAGTCTAAATCGACATATTTTCATCTAAAAAGCTTAAATTTTCAATTTTAAGCAAATGTCTAGTTGTGCATGTGTGTGTGTGTAATTGTGTATATAGCGTTTTTTGTTGCCAGGATATCTTGAGAACGCCGGTGCTACGTTATGCAAAAAATGATCATGATTGGTTAATTAGTTTCTTAATTTCCTTTCCTTTTTTATAAAAGAAAAAGAAAAAATGAGCGTGCATTGTGATCTGTATAATATATTTGTGATTCTCCGCGTAGCGTTCAAATTGTTGAAAAAAATTGTGAATTTTTTTTTTATCAATATTATAAAAGTAAATATAAATTTTTCAAGTTGAAGTGTCTGAAAGTAAATATCCATGGTGTGCCAGATGAAATATTTATAATTTTGGTATTTTTTTTAAACAAATTACTTGTAAGCATTTATATGTACCTTATGTTAAAAAACTGTATATGCAAATATAGATTCTATAATGAAAATTAAAAACCGAGTAATACATTCATTTTAACAAAAATTAAAAACGTTTTTTGTTAAAAATTTTTACTTTGAAAATTTATGGAAATTTATACGGTAAATTATGGAAATTTCTGCAATAATTTATAAAAATGTGTAAGGCACAAACCAAAATTCAAAATTTTGATTTTACTAATATATGGAAATTTATGCGGTAATTTATGAAAATTTTCGCAGTAATTTATAAAAATGTGTAAGGCACAAATCACGATTCAAACAATTGATTTTGGTAATTTATGGAAGATTAAACAGTAGTTTATGGAATTTTATACTATATACAATTATGCTTTTAACTTTGGTAATTTTGAGAGATTTTATTGGTAATTTTTAAATTACAAATTTCTGATTGGTCGAGATTTTCTGTATAAATAGACACTCCGAAAAAAATCTAAAAAGTACAAAAAATAATAAAATTTAGTTAGAATGTACTAAAAAATAAGAATTAATAAAAAAAAATAATAATAATGTATATGTCAAGATAAATAAAAAGTCAACAAAGAAATTTAAAAATACTTCAACAATAAAAAAATTTAGAAAAATGAAACTAAAAACATTTTTATAATATTACTCTTAAAATAAGTTCAACAATAAATTTATAAAAATAAAGAATATCTAAAATTTTTGTGGAAGAATAAGTAGGTAAGTTTGCAAAAAATCTTGCAAAAAATAAACAAGATGTGAAAACAAATTGAATAAATTTACAAACAATGAGCATATTTATTTTTAAAAATATGGAAATAATTATGAAAATCAACTAAATAAAAAGTTTAGTGAATGTCATAATAACAAAATTGTGTAAAATAATATTAAATAATTTAGATATAAAAAAGAAGAAAGCATAAAGAAAAGAAAATTAAAGAAAGTCCTAAAATAAACAATTTTTCAAAATTCGCCCTCGTATTTAAAATATCACTTTATACTTGAATTTAAAATTTACACATTCTTATAATCTTATTAACTATAATTAAAGCTTAAAAATTTTTATTACCACAAAACATTAAAAATTAAAATATAAATTTTTGGACAACAATTTATCTTAAAAAAGAATTACTTAAAATATAATACGACTATTGTATTATACTCACATCTGGAACATTATTGTCAGTTTGTCAATTTCTAAAATACTAACACACAAATCAAAAAATTAAACACTAAATAACTTAAACCAATAAATATTTTTAAAAATACTTTTAATTATTGAGAACTTTTAAAAATGTTAAAGAAGCGAGTTTAACAGATAGTTGCTGTTTCAAGTATGATTTTACACTGTCAGTTGTTTGCCTCATAGGTCCTGCAGGAGGAAGGATAAATAGAAATGGTGGAGTAAAAGAAACTGCTGTTTCTACTTACCCCTTCTCATTTTTTGGGCGTTTTTAGGCAAAGGGACGACAGTTTAAATCCATACGTCAAACGATAACTATCTGTGCGAAACTATCTGTGCTTTAAATTTCTTATATTAATGCCTGTGGTTGTTCATTGGTTCAAATTATTTAGTGAATAATTTTTTATTCATGTGTTATTATTTTATAATTTCACAACTGCTAAAGAGTTACCGCTTAAGACAAAGCTGTCAAAATATTTCAAACGTAAGTGTAATACAATTTTTTTACTTGAAATTTATTTTCATAATTGGGACGCATGAATAATAGGGTGGCTCTTATTTACCAAGTTGAAGATAATTTTTCGACCCTGCACTATATCAAATCTTTGGCCTCGACTTTGGCCAAAATTATGAAAAAATTGGCTAAAGAAATTGATTTTAAACTGTTTAATTTTTATCTTATAATTTCTTATTTTTAGACAATTTTAGGATTTTTTTTTCTTTTACTTTTGACATTTGGGAGGCTTCCGGGAAGATTCCGCGGAAAACTTACTAGAAGAAATTCACCTTTTATATTTCAATTAATTCAAACTAAAATACATATTAATTATTTTTTATACTCATAATAATCAGATTCTTAATTCTTATAATATTTCTAAGAGATTTCACTTTTTCGAAACTGCGTTTAATTTTTATCTTATAATTTCTTATTTTTAGACAATTTTAAGATTTTTTTTCTTTTACTTTTGACATTTTTTTTTCGTCTTTTTATGTTAGAACTTTCTTTAATTTTCTTTTCTTTATGCTTTCTTCTTTTTCATATCTAAATTATTTAATATTATTTTACACAATTTTGTTATTATGACATTCAGTAAACTTTTTATTTAGTTGATTTTCATAATTATTTCCATATTTTTAAAAATAAATATGCTCATTGTTTGTGAATTTATTCAATTTGTTTTTACATCTTGTTTATTTTTTGCAAGATTTTTTGCAAACTTACTTATTCTTCCACAACAATTTTAGATATTCTTTATTTTTATTTATTTTATTTTTTTATTTTTATTTTTATCTTTCTTTTTGTAAAAATTAATGTTATCCAGGTATTTTTTGGTAAAAAACAACTATATGTGGCACAAGGACCTCCCCCCCCCCCGTATTTTGTAAAACCATTTTATTATTTTTTTTCACAGCCAAAACAAAAGGTATTTCGATGCCGTTCCACCTTGTTGTAGCTATACGTACAGATTTTCTGTACGAATAGTCACGGCCTTTTTTTTACAGTTTGTTAGATTAAGGAAAAAAACATTTGTTATTTACATCTCATGCTTACAAAAAAACATTTCTTTATTTTCTTCCTATTTATTTAATTTTCTTGATTTTTTTTCTTTCTTAGAAACATTTTTCCTTCTTTGCAAATGTTTAGTTTTTATCTTATAATTAAGAATTTTTAATAACATTTTTTTTATGCTTTTATCTACATTTGTTAAATTTGTCAATTTTCTAGTTTTTTGAAAGCTTTCATTCTTTTATTTTATATTATGTCAATTTAATATTGTACTAATATTGTACTTTTAAAACGTTTAAAGTATCTTATATTTCAGCTTCTATCTTAGAAAATAAATGCATTTGAAGATATTTTTACTAACTTTTCGTAAACATCTTAAAAGTGACTACAAATGTATCTTAAATTACGAAGCCTATTTTTTGCAATGTATTCTTGATAAATAAATAAATATTTTCATTTGAATATCGTTCTTCTATTTCATAGGATTTCTTTTCTTTCAAATTTTTTTAAAGTTTCCAAAATTTTATTAATTCTTTTTTTTTATGTAATTTGTAAAATAATTCTCTAGATTTTCTAATTTGGAAATTTTGTTCTCTTTAGTAATATATTTTAACGATCTGTTAATTATCATCTTATTTTTTATTTGAATTTAAAAAAATGTCAGTAAAAAGGTTAACTTTTTGAAAAGAGCTTCTACAGTTTTATATATTTTTATGTCACTGTTTCATTTCTTTAATAAACTGCTTACAAATAAACATTTGGAGATTTTACATACACAGAAAAAACGATATTCTAATTTTAAGAAAATTTTGGTGCTAAGAATAATTCCTACTTAAAATAAGTGGAAAATATTCTTGGCACCAAAGTTTTTTTAAAATTAGAATATCGTTTTTTCTGTGAACTGATTATATTGTAAAAAATCGAGATTTTTATCAGCCCTGATACATAAATACGTCAGGAATAATTGACAAATAAATCTTCAATTATTTTCTTGTAACTTCAATATTATATTTGAAAAATTTCAATTATTTACTTCAAATTCCAATTATTTTATTTCAATTTTTGTCTTCATTTTTTGATTTTTTATCAATTTTTTAATTAGTTTTGTCATTTACAAGTTTTTTTTTTAAACTGAATTATTTCTGTTATTATTAATTTATTTTCCAAATTCGAGGGGGGGGGGGTCTTCTGATATTAGGTGTCTGATTAAAAATTTACCTTATAAATCAATTCTTTTTTGTTCATATTCCAATTACATCGTCCATTTTTTTTTATTTATTTGTTAACTAAAATTGTTTAAACGATTTAAGAATAGTTGATTAGTATTCAAAACTACCATGAATCTCTATGCTAATAATAATCAAATTAATTAAAAAATTAATTAAGAAAAGAGAGTTTTTTGTGGATTAAATTTTTATATGAATAAAATTTAAATGTGTAATAAAATGTATTATAACTTGTAATTAATAATCAATTGAATTACATAATAATAATCTCCGTAAACTCCTGAAGTTAGTTACTATTTAAATTTATATTTATTCATCTTTTTCTGTCCACATTTGAAAATCTAAAGGGAAGTTAGTCCCGGTTTTTTTATCAATTTTGGTTTTCTTTATCAAGGAGTATTAAGGTTGTTTTAGTTTACAGACAAAATATGCAGATATAGCCTTAATGATGAGATATTGATTATAAATTATACTAATTTATGTCTATATATATTATATATATTACACAGTTATGTGAATTTTAATAATAAATTAGACTAATTTAAAGTTTCGAATAGTCGAATTTATTAAAAATTTAAATTACGTTATTTTACTTTATTGAAGAAAATAGAAATTAAAAAATTAAATACATGTTTAAATTACTCTGTAGCTTTTTTAACCATTTCTGGAGTTCCGAAACATTCATCAAGTTTGCTGCAAGTTTAAAAATTTCCGGAAACGTTGCGGGAAAGTTTTAGCAGACTTAAGTGTTGTGTGGGTTTCAATGAGGTAATATTTAGAATCCCTAAATACTTATTTATTTCTTCTTATTGCAGAGCTGCCAGTGACTAACTTTTTTTACTTTTACTGACTTTTTTTAAAATTGCTCACCATTACTCACTTTTTTAAAAAAAAATCTCACTTTTCTCACTATCTTAGTAAAATGTCTATTCCAACTTCGAGGGGGGGGGGGGGGGGTCTTCTGATATTAGGTGTCTGATTAAAAATTTACCTTATAAATCAATTCTTTTTTGTTCATATTCCAATTACATCGTCCATTTTTTAATTACAGTTTACGAATACGTAATTTCTACACCTCTTTTCAATTATTTATGTCATTTTTAAAGTACTCTTGTCAACTCTGATGTATTTTTGTAAATTTTCAAGTATTTTTGCGACTTTGATTCTAACTTTTTCAAATATCAATTGTTTTCATTAGTTTTTAAATTATTGTCATGAATATTTAAACTTATAACACAAGTTTTCATTCACTTCTGTCATTTATCAATTATTATCGTAAGGGCATGTGATGGAGTATGACGTTACTGGTATATATAGATAAAATTTGTCCGTAACTTTTCTCCTAAAATATTGAATATTTTGTCAAGAAACTTTTTAGAATTACTTAAAATATTATTAGAAAGGTCTCTCTGACCCAAAATCGTACGAATTTTGAGTCAAAATTAATTTTTAAAAATTTTGCGATTTTTTGAAAATTGACCAAAATTAATTTTAGTCCGAAATTTGAACAAATTCGGGTCAGAGAGATCTTCCTAACGACGTTTTAAATAATTGAATTAAGTTAAGTGAAAATTTTTCAATACTTTAAGAGAAAAGTTACGGACAATTTTCGCCTATACCAGTGCAGGGTTGTCATTCTTCAATTATTTTCTTGTAACTTCAATATTATATTTGAAAAATTTCAATTATTTACTTCAAATTCCAATTATTTTATTTCAATTTTTGTCTTCATTTTTTGATTTTTTATCAATTTTTTAATTAGTTTTGTCATTTACAAGTTTTTTTTTTAAACTGAACTATTTTTGTTATTATTCATTTATTTTCTTCATATTCCAATTATTTTTGCGATTTTCGAATTATTTTTTATAAATTTGAATGGCTTTTGCTGCTGGCGCCCTTAATTTAATATCAGTATATATCAAACTCATTATTACTTATTCCATCACTTTTTTCACTTAAAAGCTTATTAATTAATTAGTTTTTTAAATTAAAAAGTAAATTTTTCACTATTTTCAAACTGCAAGTCCACTGGCAGCCCTAATTAAAACTAAAAACTAATTTTTAGTTTGAGGTTATGTCATAGGGTCAAACGTCCCTAATATTTTATAAAAGAAAATTCATTTGACTACACTATGTGGAAGTAAATTCAAATTACTATAAAGTAAACATAATTTTTTTTTGTTTAAAGTTGAAAGTTTGTCAAAATATTTGCATTGAGTTCAGGAAAAAAAGATTTCTGTAGGCTTTAATAAATTTGTTTTAGACACTTGGTCCAAAGATATTCAAAAGAAACACATTTATTTTCTCCTATAATACAATACTTAATTTTTCTATGAAGATCTGGAAATTTTTCTTCAAGAACATGTGGAAGCTGTAAACTTAAAACCCTTCAGAGGATTTGAGAGTAAAGCTATAAATGAAAAAATGACAGATTCCACAATATAGCGCCAGGTATCTGAGAACTATGGGCCTATAGTCCACAATGGGGCAAAAAAAACGTCCGTGGACAAATTAACATAGAGCCCACAAATATTAACCGATTTAGAAGTTTCTTTTTTATTTAAAGGTAATAAAATTCTGTATAACACCTTTGATTTTGTTTTTAGAAATTTAATTGTTTTTATTTGTTTATTTATTGTTAAAAATAAAAATAAAAAAAAAAAATTTTCCAATTTAAACCAGTTTAATTTTTTATGAAACGAAAACTTTACATTAGAAATGACGAAAAATGTTGAAGTAATGATTCAAGAAAAAATTCTGATAATGAGTTAATTGTTTAAAAAATGTTTGTATTTGTTATAAACAAATTAGTGGAAGAAAGATATTTTTATGATTTACTTGATATTTCGCAATCTGAATCTATCTGTTATTCAATATTTACAACTAATTAGTAATTAAAATTAGAAAATTTATTATAAACAAATTTTATAAACAATTTTACTTGTCCAATTCTTTATCATGAGAATTATGAAATTATATACACAATGTACAATATTATTGCTCCAGATTATTGAAAAAAGCATAATTTTTTTTTTAAACGTTTGCATTGTTGAAACAATCACTAACTAACAAATTTATAGCTTCATTATCTTTAGTCGTACAGACTTCGTTCTTTTTGCTTGTCTCCTTAAATTTGAACAATTTTTCTAATTTTAAAGAAAATTTAATAATTATAAATAATTAGTATTGTTATTAATAATTTTATAAACAATTCTACTTCTCCAGTTCCTTACTTCGAACTTAATGAAATTTTAAATGCAATGTACAATATTATTACTGAAGATAGTTGAAAAAAGCATGATTTAATTTTTCTTAACATTAGCATTGTTTAAACAATCACTAATTAACAAATTCATAGCTTCATTATCTTTAGTCGTGCAGACTTCGTTCTCATTGCTTATCTACTTAAACTTAAATTATTTTTCAAATTTGAAAGAATATTCAATAATTATAAATAATTAGTATTATAATGTTGTTGTTTCAGTTTTTGATCAGTATTAATATATAGTAATAGGTAGTAATAATTTTGTTTGTTTGAAACGTTCGGAAAAAAATATATAATTTTAAAAATAAAATTAACGAACACATGTACTTGTCTTATATGATTATAATTACTAATTTATATAATTTTTCAGTGTAACTAGAAGTCCAAAAATTGTTAATTTCTGAAGAGGTTTCTCTTAGAGAGACGAAAGCTAAAAATGTGACTTTATTTTCTTTATAAAGAAAATTGAAATAAATCCTTTAGAAACTCAGATCAGTTAAAACAAACAAAATTATTACTACCTATTACTAATAATTTTATAAACGATTTTACTTGATCAGTTCTTTACAGCAAACTTACTGAAATTTCAAGTTTAGCATTGTTTGTCCTTTTATTAAAGGTTGTTATTTATGTGACTAAAAAACGTAGCTTTGTATTTATGACTTAATAAAAGGTTAAACAATCCTGAACTTGTAAATTGATTAAAGTCTGCATTATTCAACAGTCTTCAGTAATAATACAGTACATTTAATCTAAAATTGCAAAAAGTTTGCTATAAAGAATTGCTGAAGTAAAATTATTTATAAAATTATTAATAACAATACTGATTATTAATAGTTCTCAATTTTTTTTAAAAATTTCAAAAATAGTTTAAATTTAAGGGGATAGGCAAAAAAAGCGAAGTCTGCACGACTAAAGATAATGAAGCTATGAATTTGTTAATGAGTGATTGTTTAAACAATGCTAATGTTAAGAAAAATTAAATCATGCTTTTTTCAACTATCTTCAGTAATAATATTGTACATTGCATTTAAAATTTCATTAAGTTCGAAGTAAGGAACTGGAGAAGTAGAATTGTTTATAAAATTATTAATAACAATACTAATTATTTATAATTATTAAATTTTCTTTAAAATTAGAAAAATTGTTCAAATTTAAGGAGACAAGCAAAAAGAACGAAGTCTGTACGACTAAAGATAATGAAGCTATAAATTTGTTAGTTAGTGATTGTTTCAACAATGCAAACGTTTAAAAAAATAAATTATGCTTTTTTCAATAATCTGGAGCAATAATATTGTACATTGTGTATAAAATGTCATTAATCTCATTATAAGGAATTGGACAAGTAAGATTGTTTATAGAATTTGTTTATAAATAAACAAAATAATCGGTTTATAATAATTTTTCTAACTTACTAATTAGTTGTAAATATTGAATAACAGATAGATTTAAATTGCTAAATATTACGTAAATCATAAAAATATCAGGATATCTTAACAAATTGTCCGAGATCCATCTGATATCCGACGGTTATCCTTTTGTTATGAAGGAAAATACAAAGTAAACTCTCAGAGCAAAATGATAGCAGTCGGATATCTGGTTGATTTCGTACAATTTAATAGGATATCCTAAACATGTCCTTGGAATATCCTTAGAAATTCTTAGAATATCCAACGAATATTGAAATTCACTCTCTTTCTGATATCCTGAAAAAATCTTGGTAAGGATATTTCATATTCGAATTAAATTTTCGAGGAATATCTGGTGGACATCCTGCGGATATCCATTTCAAAACCATTATAAGGACATTTCCTGAAAACCCTTAGGATGTTCTAAGAATATCAGTAGGATATGCCTAAAATATCGTAAGGATATTCCTAAAATAACATAAGGATGTTTTCAAAATATCCTCAGAATATTCTTAAAATAACTTAAGGCTATTTCAAAAATATCTTCAGGATATTTTTATAATATCCTATGTATATTTCTAAAAAATCCCAAGGATATTCTTAAAAAATTCTCAGGATACTCCTAAACCTATGCACCAGGCTATACTTGCAGCACTATGCCAACACTGACAGTACTGGTGTAGTACTGGGCCAATTCTTGGTTTCCACAGTTTTAATGCTAATCAAGCCTGAAAACAAAAATAGTTCCATTTAAACCATAAAAGCTACCTAATTCTCATCTAATTTCAATCTTTTTATTTCTCGATTCGAAACAATAAAATAAATTAACAAATTGATTAGAAAATAGATTTATTAGAAATTGGGAGTGACACAAGTCGCTTCCTCGTGATCTTTTTGTTTTTAAAAAATAGCTAGATATCACTTTTCGTTAGAAAAATTGTTTATAAATAAAATGTAATTATATTTACAATAAGTAAACGAAAACATAACCCTGTGTCACTTTTATATTTTTAATAAATCAACCTTTGAAAACGATAGAATCGAGAAACGACAAATTTGAAATCAAGCGAGGATTAGGTCGCTGTCATGACCTACTAAATGAAAGAATTTTTGTTCTCATTTTCGATTAGCTTAAAATTTTACCAAATTAATTACATTAGAATGTAAGTTTTTAGGTTGCTTTTAATACGGTACAAAAAATTTAATTGTTAATATTAATGTTTTAAAAGTTATTTAAAAATATTTTAAGGTTTTGTTTGTCTCAGTATTTACTAGTAAATTAAAAACATGGAATAAAATTAAAATACTCTTAGAAAATTATTAATATACCTAACTAACAAATTTTCACTTAATAATTAGAGTAACTACTAAACAAGTTTCAATAAAAGAACGCGTTTCCATCTACTGGAATTTTTAGAAACTATTCCTTTCTTTTTAACAGGGAGCTATTTTGTCCTTTTTGGTATTGAAAAAAAAGAACTACCTACTTTACCACTTAGACTCTTTAAACCATTATTGGAACAAGCGCGAAAATACTACAGAAATACTACAAAATTAAACATTCCAAACGCCACAGTTACTACAAATAAACCTGTAGTAAAGCAATAGTATTCATGCAGTTTTTTCTGTAGTATTTCCTAATCGTATTTCTGTAGTACGCTTTGGTAAGGGCTGTCATAAAAAATGTTTTTTCCGCGTTCGCTCGAGATGTATAAAAATTGTAACCAAAAAAAATATTTATTTTCTTCCATTCATGCACAAAAACTAACGTTTTTGTACACGTGAGCCATGGTTGAAAATCAAAGTTTTAAGGTGAGATGACGTCAGAGTGGAAAAAAGACTCACGACAATGAAAAAAAATGGTCTTCGCACTCGTTCATCGAACATTATACTCGTCAAAAAACTCGGGTTTTCCACCCTTGGTGCATAATATACTATTTTTTGTAATATTTTTAAGATATTAGTTAATAGTTTCGTCGCACCGATCACTTCTAAGACCGTCTAGACTTGGTAAAGACTGACAAGTTTCTTTTGTTGGTTATGTTTACGAAAGATTATTTAACAGCCAAAACATTTGAGGGGCTGATAGTAAAAAAGGGTTAAAAAATTATCGGGAGCAAAAAGAAACTAAAATAGTATTTAATTGGAAAAATGAAACAAATTACGCTCTACGAGTAAAAACGAAATAAAAAGTTGTCAGGGCAAAAACGGGACTTAGGTCCACCGCTAAATGGTTTTTTTTTTTAATTATCTCCGAAAATTTGCTTTCCCTGCGGTAATTCTCAATATTTTTAAATGAAAATTTTAAGAAACAATCTTCAAAAGTTGTGCATATGCATGCCAAAACATTTAATAGAGAAACTTTAATAGTTTCTTTTTAAAAAAACTCCTAAAAAGTGTTATTTTATACCCATTATCATATACACCTCACCCCCCCCCCTTAAAAATGTAAGTTTTTACATTATTTAAGAATCAAGTTTTTATTTTTTTCGGGGTTTCTGTAAATTTCTTTAAAAAAGTAAGATTTTGTATCTTTTAATGAAAATTGGAAGTAAAAGAGTGTCCTTACTACAAGAATAAACTCTCAAAATAAAAAATTGTTTTCATGAAAATATAAAATTTTAGATTAATTTTTTATACAATTTGAAATCATTACTTCAGATCTATAAATACTTACAATTTGGAATAGGTAATTATAAAATTATTAAACAGTCAAGAAAAATATTCTACATTGTATTCAAATTCAAATAGACAAAAAAGCTTTAGTCTATTTAAATATGTTCTTAAAATATTTGTTTCTACCTTGAAAAAGTCATGGAATTTTTAATTCATCACGAAAAGATGATAAATTTAAAATTTAATTATTTTTTCAGATTTTCTATGACTGAAATTCCCTGACTGTCTTGGGTCTTTAAGGTGTTTGATAACCGTAAAAACCCTGAGTATTATATTTTTTTATTGAATCTTTCTCTATACAATATGTGTTATAACTTTGGATGTATTAATTTATGAATTTAGGTGAATATAAATTTTTAAAAATTATGAAATACAAATTTTCGTTATTGTAAATATATGTAGGGGAGAGCGGGGCAATCCGAACCGGTGGGTAATTCGGTTCATTAGCGATTTCACGCCTTAATTAGAATCTAGGAGGGAAAGGTCGCTATAGAATATAGGTCTCAACATTTTAGTTAGGTAAACGAAATTTAGTGTAATTCTATTGATTCAGCCTCGTGTCAGGTAGAGTATTATGTTTTTATGCGTCGCGCGTACACTTTTTACTTACAAACTTTTACGTTTTTAGCAGGGACTGACACAAAAACCGAATTCTGTTTCAGTTTTGAATTGTTGTGACGAAACAAAAATGTACAATCAATATTGTTTTGTATTGAGCCTGAAACGAAAAGGCTCTGAATTACGTTTTCGTCTCATGCCCGAAACGAAAATCAACTCTGAATTTCGTTTCAGTCTCATGCCCGAAACGAAAAGACTCTGAATTTCGTTTTCGTCTCCTGCAAGAAAAGAATTGGGTTTAAAATTGTTTTTGTGAAATTTAGAGCCTTTTTTATGAGAAACGAAAACGGAATTCGGAGCGGATTTTCGTTTCGGGCATGAAACGAAAACAAAATTCGAAGCCTTTTCGTTTCGGACATGAGACGAAAATGTAATTCAGAGCCTTTTCGTTTCAGGTTCAACACAAAACAAAATTAAATTGATATTTTGTTTCAGTTTTTCAAAACCGAAACGAAACAAAAATAAAATATATTTTGTTTCGGTTTTCGTGTCAGTCCCTGGTTTTTAGTACATTAATTTACGAGCCTAATTTTTTTGGGTAAGTTTTTTTTATGCTCTCAGGTGTGCTCTTTCGATACACCTATGCTATTTTATTTATATGTATCAAATGTGACTTGTATTTGTTTTAAAGTGCCAAAAGTCAGGGTGGGGTAAATGGGCTCACGCGACGGTTAATCATCTTATCCAAAAATACTTTGTCTTGATCCGCCCCTGCTTAATTATGATAAGAATATGACTACTTTTAATAATTACCAATAATGAGTGTACTAACTTTTTTATTTTTTATAAAAAAATAAAAAAAAGTAAGGTCTAATGATTTTTCTTTAATTTTAGGGGCCCCAGTCCCCCCCCCAAAAAATTTTGACCTTGATCCATCACTGCATAATTATAATAAGAATATAGGTACTTTTCATATTTACAAAATAAAGGTTATTGAACTTTTTTATTTTTCGTAAAAAATAAAAGTCGCCGAATTGCCCCACAGGGTGAGCCGATTTACCTGCCAAATTTGCAGTTTGAGAATTTGGTATATCTGCATTCAAAATTATCTAGAGCTAAAACTATAAAAGATAAATCAAAAAGTCCTTGCAAATTTGAAAGTGCAAATGATAGGCTACTAAATGATATATCCATGTTTGGATTTAAAAAATAATTTCCTAACTTTTTTCCTGTCTGACCAAAAGTGAGCCGAATAGCCCCGGTCTCCCCTATGTATTTTTGTTGTTGTTGGGAATAATAATTAATTTAGTATGTACTATAACTTTGATTTTCGAAAGGCGGTTCAGAGACATTAGATAAAGTAATTAATAGTTTAAAACAATTTTTTTAATTTATTTAAAAAATTCAATTTTAATTATCACCTTTCTTTTCAGTTTCATCGTAGATGCACAAATTATAAGTGGAAAGTTGACGTTTATAGAATGCAATGCTCGTTGTAAGAGAAGGTGTTGGAAGCACTTTTTGAAGATCAAATGTTAAAATAACGGTATTTTCCAACTTATTTGTAACAGAATTTTTAAATTCATCAGCAATCTTTTTTTTCAAAGCATCGTGATCTTTTTTAAGATTTTCTAGTCTCTCCTTTTTCTCTGCAGATAAAGAAAGGTCTGACATTTGAGCTTTATAGGAATCACAAGATTTACAGCAATCCGTATGAGGTTTTTTGAAACTCAGATTAAAATCATTATTAAAAATTTCACGAAATATCGTTGCAGAGACTGCTTTAATATTTTCGGATTCGCATTGACTTTTGTACATCCTGTACATTTCTGATATACTGAGATCCATATGGAGATATTTTCTTTGAGAAGATGAACGACCATAATAAGATTCATAAGCTGGAAAGCGATTAATAAAAGCTCGTACTGCACTTCTTGCTATGTCACTCGTTCGATTTGAAGAAGAAGCTTTTCCTCGAGTTTCAGAAGCACTTGGATTTGATACAGTAGAATTTACTGCCCGATTAACTGCAGATTTTGATACTTGATAACATTTAAGAAAAAATGTCTTGCACACTTGCTGACGAACTCCAGAACTATCTATTAAGTTATACTCAAAGCTAAAATCACGTTTCTTCAACGGAATGAGTGGTCTATCTATGTCATTCTTTTTTTTTCACAGGAACCTTATCGACAGATGACCGTATCAATAATATCTTTTGCGTATGATTACAATTTTCGTAATAATTTTGAAAAATTTCTTCTTGTCGAATCTCATCAATTTTTGTAGGACAGTTCAATTTGCATGGACATAATGTCTGGCTAGTGAATATTTTTGCCGATATCTTTTTTCCGGAAGCCGTAATGCGTTCTCGTCCTTTTTCGACTTTTTCTTTGGCCAAATTTTTTTTATGCATATGTGGTTGTCGTTTACGTTTTCGACATAGTCTTTTTCGAGGCGTCGGACCATCTAATTAAAAAATATATATATATTTTTTATTTTTATAATATTAAATTAATAATAAAATTTTAAAAATTGTGTATAATTATTGCAAACTAGAGTGATAAAAAATACACATGGAAGTAATAAATTTTTAATGTTTTTAAACAAATCCCAAGAATTTCGAAAATATTATGTGCTAAGTTGGACTCGCTATTTTGAATAATTGAATTCTGATTTCAGAATCGCAATCAAAGACTTCAAAAATCCCTTAGTCATAAGTTTCAAACAAATTAGATTGATCTATATATTATTTTTTACCATATTGGATTTTTTTAAGAAAATAAAAATAAAATAAATTTTTTTACATATTACCTCAGATTCATGATTAGCGACCTCAAAAATCTCTAAGTAACTACTTTTAAAGCAATTAGATTATTTTCGAATATGTCGTCCGCCATACTGAATCCTCCATTTTGAATATTTGAATTTTTACTTCAGATTCGTTATCAGCTTTTTGTTACCAAGTTAAAACAAATCTGATTGATTTTAACATTATTTTTTGCCATATTGGATTCGACATTTTGAAAAATTTAAAATATAACCTCATATTTGATATCAGCGACCCCAAAGACCCGTAAGTAACTACTATCAAAATAATCCAATACACTGAGGAAAATGGAATTAATGGATATTCAAATTTAACATCGATATATTAAAACATAGTATTTAGATATTCAAACTTAATATCCAGATATTAAAATTACTATTTTTTAATATCCAGCATATTAAGTTTGAATATCTATTTCTCTCAGTGTAATTTTCGAAAATATCGTTTGCCGTATTTGATCCACTATTTTGAATATTTTAATTCTTACTTTTAATTTCATGACCAGCAACCTCGAAAATCCCTTAGAAACAAATTTAAAAGAAATACTATAAGATTTTAAATTACACTGTGTAATAGTGAAAAATTACTTTGAATCAGATCTAGTCTAAGTTGTTTATCATGAAAAACTAAAAAAATGGTATATATTAAATTCCCCTCCTCCTCCACCCCCAAACTTTCATTTTAGAGCTAAAAACAGTTTTTCTGCAGTTTTTGTATAAACTATACTGTTACTTAGTCATTTTTGGTCCGGTTTCAATTTTTTTGGTTAATTTAAAGTTGAGAAACGAGGATTTCTATACCTAAAAGAGGTTTTATTTTTCAAATAAAATTTATTGTAGAAAAAAAGAAAAAAATTCAAAAAATGTCAATTTTTTTAAATGTTTTCATCCTTGGAATTTATTTTACTTAAAATAAAATGAAAAACTGTTTGAATCATTGCATTTTTTGTCTTTATAATCACAGTATTTTTTTGAAAAATCAATTTTTAAAATTTTGGTACCATTCTTAATTTTCAAAATTTTACCGAAATTTCCTGAAATAAATATAAAAAAGTTGTTAGGGGATTAAAAATACCACTTACAACAATTAAAGAAAAAAAAGGAAAGTATTGGTTTTTGATTAAATAAAATATTACAATAGTAAAAAAAATACAATAACACACAGTGTTATTGTTTGAAATATTGAATTAGCTATTTTCAAATTTTTAAAAGTATTTTTAGACATTTTTAATTTTAAATATTATATACTACATTAGTTTTTAATATTTTTTAAAAAGGAGGATGGAAATTTAAGATATTTTAAACATATTAAAAGTGATTAGATGCATTTTTAAGATGTTTTTTTTTTTTTACAGTGCAGATGCCATTGACTTTTTAAAATTCTGTACTAAATTCAACGATGAATTATTTATTTCTTAATGCAATATGAGAAACTTCGAGCACTTTGAATGACCACCAAATATTTTTTGTTTTGAAAAATGTATAGATTTTATTCTCTATGTAGATTTCTGAGGGCTGTGGATATAAAAATCCAACTTTTTTGTTTTTAAAAATTACAAATCTGTAACCCTATGTCAAAAATGCGACAATAATTTAATAAGAACTGTGAACCATCGTTTTAATTACCTGATGAATTTCCATTGCTTGAGTCCGTTGCTTGTTGTGAGTTGTTTGTGTCCGTTGAATAATAGTCCTCAGAACTTTCTATAATCGAGTTTTAATTTTTTATAATTTTACAAAAATAATAATTGATTCTATATTTAATTTAACTTACCTCCGTCTGTTGAATCCATCTCAAAATAAAAAATTTCTATTTTATTCAAATAATTTGTATATTTAATTAGAAATTATAAAAACATCACACGAGGAAAAAAGGCGTTATTTCCAAAAATATAACCTCGAGAGTAATTTTTGCCGTTAAATTGTCACTTGTTTTTTAACATTATCAATCACTTTTTGTAAAGAAACGGAAAACGATATTCACTTTTTATTATACACAAATTAATTTTGTACAAAACTAAATATTATTAAAACTAACTTTTCTTGATTGGGGAATACTTTTGCCTTTTTTAAAAAAATGCAAATTTTCCCTTTGACATGCATTTGATATTTTTTAATATAAAACAATAATTGTTGATATTAAGTAAGCACATTTAAAAAATTAAAATGAAGAATTTGACATAAAAATTTTATGTACCTATTTAATTAATAATTTTTAGACCGTAACTTAGGTATTGATATTGAGTTTCAAAATTAGAATCAAACTTTTGCTATATATATTCTTATATTAAATAAAAATTTGTTTTACAGCATACAATTATACGTATAAAAACTTTTTTGTGGTAGGAAAAGGCAAGTTTTTAATTCACGTATTTATCCAATAGCTTTTTTAATTTGATTCTTAAAAAAATTTGTTAAATAAGTTTTCTCAAATTTTAATTTTAGATTCTAAAAAGCAACTGTTTGAAGAGGCAATATTAAAAGCTAAATCTTGAACGTTTTCTGAAGGAACTTATATTAACGCGTAAAGTGACTGAATAAAAAAATATTTAATCCTAAGAAAAGTACGTTTGAAAAATGTTGGTCCATATATATTAAATTAATATCTTGTAGTAAAAGGAAAAAATTTAAGGTATTCGTAAAAACGAAACAAATTTTGACTAAAAGCAAAAACGGATTAGAAGGATATCCCGTTTTTGCCCTTAACTTCAAGTGATCTCTTTTTCTTCTCAATCAATGATAATTCTTTTTTACGCTGAAACATAATTAACTCATTTTTGCTCCCACTGTTTTTATATTCCGTTTTTCCTATCAGCCCCTCATTTAAGGATCTTCACTCGTATGACGTAAATAATAAATAACCTATATACATGGCCTACATAATCAATCATTATTTTAAATCGCTTCCCCAAATTATTTCTCGAGTGAATAACTTGATCCTGGCACTTTTTGCTCACCACTTCACTGTCACATAAAACCCGTAAAATTAAAAGAAATACAAAATTGGCCTCGATTGGCATTTCAATGTACACTCTGCGTTTCTTTTTTTTAAACGCAGTTGTTATCGACGCGGAAGCCCGGAAATTCGATCTATTTTATTGAATAACTGATTATTGATTTTTCTGCGAGCAAGAGTAGCGCATGCGCGTAGAACAAGAGCTACACCAGCGATATATATAATATTACCCGCGAATATATAAAATACCAATAATTTTAAGTAAGAGAAATTATTTTATAAACATAAATTATTTCAACATGGATAATTTCAGTTAATAATTTACTAATTTTATAAATCATTTACCCTATAAATTTTTTTATTTAATTTAACTTTTAATTTATTTAATAAAAAAATTTAAAATAATAACCAAACAAGTGAAAT
Organism: Ganaspis brasiliensis; assembly: GCA_037103525.1. Taxonomy (NCBI): domain Eukaryota; kingdom Metazoa; phylum Arthropoda; class Insecta; order Hymenoptera; family Figitidae; genus Ganaspis; species Ganaspis brasiliensis. The sequence continues at coordinate 410,814 of JAZKLR010000053.1, read as the reverse complement.
AAAAAAAATTAAAATAAAACTTTTATTTTACAAAGATTACATTAATAAATAAATAAGCAATATATATTTAGCTTTTAAATGTTAATATTTAAATAATAAATTCTTAAAACTAAGATGTGAAAAATTGTTAATTTTCATACACAATGTTATTTAGTTTTCCATAATTAATATTAAATATTTTTATTTTTCTAAATAATATTTTAAGCAATAGAAGAATTTAACACTTTTGAAATTAAAAGTATTTACCTAATGAAAAATTAAACTAGGTGTGAATTCTGTCCATTTCATGGACACTTCGCTTCCAAGAAAGCAAAATAATTTGCTTCCTCATAGAGGAAGCAATAAATTTATTTATAACATAAAAAATAATAATTCAATTTTAAATTAATTATTATTTATTTTTATGCAAATAAGTAATAATAATAAAATAATAATAAATCAATATATATATTTTCTTTCTATATTCCAAAACTTTATTTATTTATTTATTATAAATAAATAAAGTCAATTATTAGTCAATTATTTTTAGTCAATTCGTTTTGAGACAAGGAATATGATTCTTTTAATTCATTTGTTTGAATTTTTAGCAAGAAATTTTTTTTTGGCAAAACACGAGATTTTTCAATAAAAAAAAATTAAAAATTATGAATTAATACGTGAGTTTTTAGTCAAATATAAAATTTATATAGGTCACTCGATTTGTTTTGAGACAAGGAATATGATTTTGTAATTCGTTTGGTTGGTTTTTTAGCATGAAAATTTTTTTTGGCAAATCGAGAGATTTTTCGATGAAAAAAAAATGAAAAATCATGAATTATTACGTGGGTTTTTAGTCAATTATATATTTTATGTAGGTCAATCAATTCGTTTTGAGACAAGGAATATGATTTTGTTTGGTTGAATTTTTAGCATGAAAAATTTTTTTTTTTAAAAAATTTCCAAAAACGAGATTTTTTGATGAAAAAAACTGAAAAATCATGAATTATTGCGTGAGTTTTTGGTCAATTATATACTTTATATAGGTCAATCGATTCGTTTTGAAACAAGGAACATGATTTTTTCATTCATTTGTCTGAATTTTTAGCATGAAAAAATTTTTTGCCAAAAAACGATATTTTTGATGAAAAAAGGTGCTCAAAAAAATTTGATTGGGTATTTTCAAAAATTCCTGTGTCCAAATTTAGATATTTGTGAGCTTCATATGTCATCCAAATTTTATTAAAATCCGTTGAAGCGTTCTCGAGATATCCTGGCGACAAAAAATTTACCACATACACATACACATACACACACACACACACACACATCTGGACATTTTCTCAGGAATTAAAATTTGAACTTTTCAGATGAAACTGAGTCGATTTACACTATTTTTGGAAAATCGAAAATCTTAACGATCACAACGCTTCCTCTATGAGGAAGCAAAATTACAATATCTCAAAGAAATTTGAATATTTTAATTTTTAATTTGAATTGATACGCGTTTAACTTCTGGAAACTAATAAATTTCACGGGGGCACGAACTAAATTCAACTCGAAGGTTGTTTTAAATCTCTGTAAGATATTCCGGGAGGAAATTACCCGAAGAAGACTTCGGCCGTATAACTTTCTTTAAAATAAGGCGCGCTTTGCTTTAACCGGAGGCCAACATTTTTCGGGGGTTTTTAAAAACTTCTCGGGTGAACTTCCCGTGGGAATGTACAAAGTATCCGGAGAAAACAATTTTCCCGGAGAAGGCAGCTCACGCAGAGGAGTGAAAATTAACTCCGGTACGGTAACGGGTCGAAAGGGTTTTTCGGAGAGAACTAGCGGGGGAGGTACAAAAGAGGGATTCACGGAAGCCGCAACGGTTACGGATTTTGTAGAAGAGGAATGCACGGCTGGCACGACGACCGAGCAACGCTGCTGACGTCGACGCTCGCGCTGACGAACTCCCTGACCGCGCGATTTCTTTTGGGACGAAACTTTTCCCACGTAGTCTACTGGCAAGTAGGGTGAAACGACACGCGAGTGATACGCGGCGATACTCAAACGGCTGCGAGAGGAGATCCCCGACACTGACACTTTCCCGAGCGACATAGATTGTCTATTACGATAAAAGCACGTGTAAGGTTAATCACGAACGATCCTCGTCCTTGTCGTCCTGTTCCAAAGGTCCAGTTCATACAAGTTCGGGGTAAAAATCCGCGCACCGAAGGTAAAATCGCGTCACTAAAATACCCACGCACAGAAGTTACAAGTTAGAAAAACAAAACACGAGCAATTAATAACAGGTCCGCCTTTAAGATTTGAAAATACCTTCAGTCCTAATAGAATATTCAACACTAAGCAGGGAATCTGTAAAAGAATAAGAAGTTTAAGATAAACAAAATATGAGATACTTTTAGTTCCGAGTGCGACAAAACGCATACGAACACGTGTAGAACAAGATGGAGACGACCAGATGAAAATGCGATTCCCGCTCGTTCCAGGTCCGCGTGTTAAACCTCCAGCGAAAACTCCAGCAGCGACAATACTTTTCCCAAAGCGGAGATCGACGTTGCGTCCATAGCGTCGAATGGTGATGCAATACTCCTGGCGTAGCTGGTTGGCGTCAGTTTTGTAAAGAGATCGAACGTTTGAAAAACGAGAAGAATTTTAACCTTTTAGGTAAAGGGAGAGAAAAATCACACAAACAAAACTGTTTTTTTTTTAAATCTACTCAAAATACACTGTTTATTACTTTAAATCAAACAAGATACATTTACGAAATTTACTCAGAGGGGCTCGAGTGAAAAAGAAAATCAACCGGAGCGTTCAAAAATCGATGATCGAGTGATCTGGCTGCTCGCAGACAGCCCGGCGTGGCGCGCTTGGAGGAAGGTCAAGAGAGGGGGTCGGTGCTATCTCTCTCGCACGGGTCTCGCGATTGGACCCCGGTTCTAACAGAAGAGAATTGACGAATGGAGAATGAGATATTCCTCCCGCGTTTCCTGACCTTCTCCCGCGCTAAAATATTAATATTATTATTCAGGAAAATAATAATAATTTTAATTACAATAAAGATATTAATAAAATATTTGTAATCGTTAAATATGTCGACGTCGCGTTTTAACTCAAAATAATAATGATTATAAAGAAAATATAGGGATATAACATGAATTATAGTTGTACCGACAATAGACGTAAGAGGGAGCAAGTGAGGCGCTCTTCCTACTTCTCCTTGACTTTCGCGCCTAACGTAATAATATAAAAATTTATTCCATTTTTAACAACATAGACATTCTGATAAATCAAAGAAAGAATAATAATGTTCATAGAGTGTTGCCGGTGATTTAGAAAATAAATATTAAGCTATTAAATTATAGGTTGTTTCAAGCAGGGTGAGGGGAAGCAATAGGCGTCTCCTTCCAATTCCCGGCGTTCGTTAGTCTCAAACCCAGCGTTATCTTAAGTTTGAATTTTATAAAGATGATTTATATATTCATAGATTTAATAAAATATACAAGTCAATAAAGTCTAAAAATAATTATTGAAATTCAGGTTAAGAATTTTAGCCTTGAAACAACCTCTAATAAGAGTTGAATTTATTATAATTAGTATCGAAGAATAGTTTTATAAAAAAAAAGATAGAAAATTAATAATTTAAATGAGGGGAAATATTATGCCCTATTCTCAAGGCAGTTCACTTCGTAAATTTAAAATAATCGAATGAGATTTTATATAACTATATTTAATTATTTTAATTCATCAAAGTTTAACACCGGGTTCACCTCCTGGACAAAAGTTCTCAAAATAAGCTGCGCATCTTATTTTGAAACCATCGTGTCCATAGAGAAATAATCAGGTGCTGGGCATTCGATAAACATTCCAAAAAGTCCTGTGAGTAAAAATAAAATAATTAAGAACTAAAGTTGGCAAAGTCGTTTCGGGAATCCGACTATGCGTCTTCTGACGTATAACAATTCCACCCCATCCCGGTTAGACTTTGGCAACTTTGTGTGAACTGCGTTAAGGTTTCGGGATTTGTGCTAAGATTACAATTTGAAAGTTAATTCTAAATGACATTGATTCACCTCCGTACCTTCCTAGGAACGTACTTGCGTCTATCTCGATAGTTGACTGGTCGTTGGTTTCTCAATCCATAACGCTCCCGGGCGTTATCGGCGGGGATTAGATGATCCTCGGGCATGCCAGAAGCGGATGTTCTATCCTGCAGGTCATCTGGCTGGTCGTGGTACGCCGGGAGCGGAAGACGTTCATCTGCCTCTAATAGGGTTTGCTCGGCGGCGTGTTCGTCGGGGTGCGGCTCCTCGCCGGCACTAGTAGCTGAAACTTGGAGTAGCGGTGTCTGTTCGCCCTCGATCCTGTGTAACCTGTCCTCAGGTCCCGAAAGCGGTTGCGGCTGATCGCCGGCAAAGAATGGTACTCTGTCCTCAAGTACTGACAACGGTTGCGGCTGCTCGCCGGCAAAGAATGGTACCCTGTCCTCAGGTCCCGAAAACGGTTGCGGCTGATTGCCGGCAAGGAATGGTACTCTGTCCTTAGGTACCGGAACTAGGACGTCTCCGTGAACTTTCTGGAGAGTGTCCCCTTTTTGAATCTCGTACACTTCTCCTGAAATGTGTCGATGGATTTGGTACGGTCCATTGCGGACACGTGCCAGACGGGCGTTCAAACCAGCACCTTTGTTGGAGAGCTGGTGGTTAGGAACGTAGACCTAATCGCCTGGAGTAAAACGTGGTGGCCTGCCTTCAGTAGTGTACCGTTCCTGGTACAGTCTTTGGTGTTGACGGGCGTTTTTCTCCCGTTGACGTCGGTCCTCTGTTTGTAGCAGCTCCTCAGGAAATGTAAGTCGCCACTCTCCTGGGCGGAAAATGGTTTTTCCGAATAGCAGGTAACTGGGTGTCACTCCAGTAGCAGCATTTTGGCGGAGTCTAAGGCCAAACAACAGCTGCGGTAAGTGACGGTCCCAAGTACGCTGGTTGCCCTCGTAAAGACGTAAACGGAGGCCCTTTTTCACCTCTTGGTTCCTCCTCTCTGTCGGGTTGGCTCTGGTGTGTTAGGTTGGCGTTGTCCATAGGTCACAGTCCCAACGGTGGCTAGCATCCTCCCAGACGTGTCCGGTGAACTGTGTTGCGTTGTCACTGAGGATCCTCCTAGGGTAACCGTATCTGAAAAATACTTGCTCCCCCAATACTTTAGTTAATTGTGAGGCCTCGGAACTCCTAAGGGGGAACGCTTTAACCCATCGAGTGAAAAGGTCAGTTACAACGAGAATAAACCTATTTCTGTCGTTTGTTAATGGGTATGGGCCCATTAAATCCACTGCGACAGTTTCCCAAGCACTTCGTGGTTTCCGGGGAAGTTGGTTGTGTGGTTGCTTCCCTCGGACAGGTTTACAACACAAACAGAGATGACAACCCGCGACATAGCGACGAATTTGTCGATTCATTCCAGGCCAGAAGAAAAGACGCTGAATACTACGAATCGTTTCATCGATGCCAGGATGTCCAGCGAGGGGATTATTGTGATATTCCCATAACGTTCGTTCGCGTAGGGCAGTGGGAACGCATAATCGCTGTGTTTGATCAGATGAACTGCGAGACCAGAATCCGTTATCCGTCAATTTATGTCGGTCGAAGAAAATCCGTTCTTCTTTGGTAAGGAATTGAGCGGCGCTCATTTCTCGCCAACGAATTGCGTCCCGATTAATTTGGGGATCTTCTTGTTGAGCGTTCACTATTATCTCGAAAAAAGGTAGGGGAGATACGTGAACTGCGCTCAAAATTGGAACCGGAGGTTCTGCTGGAGTTTCTTGATAATCGAGAACGGGAGGTAACATGCGATCTAAATCAGGCTCTCCGGGAGATAATTCGGCGGGATTTGGGTTTCGTGATAAGAGATCTGGTAACTCGTTACTTTCTCCCGCGACGTGTTCGGTGTCGAAAGCTAAATCGCTTAGAATCAAATACCAGCGTGCTAATTTCGCTCGAGTATCCCGGTTTTCTTTAAGCCACATTAAATTTTTACTGTCCGTGCGAAGTGTGAAACGGCGGTCTTCGAGAAAAGGTCGGTAGCGCTTGATTGCCCAGATGACTGCAAGACACTCCTGTTCGTTGCAGTGATATCTCGACTCAGCAGGGGAGAATTTCGCGCTGGCAAAAGATATAATCCTCTTCGTTCCGTCGAGCTCTTCCTGCATTAATACTGCGCCCATACCCTTTGCACTTGCATCGGTTTGAAGAATAAACCGCAAGTCAGGATTTGGACGACTTAAAACTTCGGGTTTCTGAAAAGCGGCTTTAACTTCCTCGAAAGCCGTTTGCAGATCTTTAGTCCATTTGTAGGGACGTTTTGGGGAAAGCAAGTCAGTTAAAGGCGACAATATTTGAGAGGAATTGGGAACATATTCCTTTAACCAATTGCATGTTCCGAGAAAAGAGCGTAACTCTTTACGAGTACGGGGAGGTTTGAAATCCTTGATGGCTTCAATATGAATTGTTTGGGCAGTGTTACCCTCTGGACCGATCAAATATCCTAAATACGGAAGGGTGGTAAAACCAAATCTACATTTAGTGGGAGAAATAGTGAGTCCGAAAATAGCGAGCCTCTCAAGTACAAGAGCAAGATGTTTTAAATGTTGCACCCAGTTTTCAGAATAAATAATCAGATCGTCGAGATAGGAAATTACGAATTGGTGCCACATCTCACAGAGAGTTTCCCGCATTAGATTTTGAAATGTACCCGGGGCGTTCTTTAATCCAAAAGGCATTACCTGAAACCGAAATTGACCTCCTCCAGGTATAGAAAAAGCGGTATATTGTCGACTATTCGAAGCTACCGGGACTTGCCAATAACCGCTTTTCAAGTCGAGGGTAGAAAAGATTTTTGCGTTTCCAAGATCCTTTAGAGTTTCGTGAATTCTCGGTAAGGAGCATCAACCGTTTGAGCGTTTAATTTCCGATAATCAACGCAGAAACGGTAATCACCGTCCTTTTTACCTGCGATGACCACGGCGGAACTAAAGGGAGAAGTGGTTGGCTCGATTATGCCGTCTCGCAACATTTCACGGACTTGAGCGTCAATATATACACGTTTTTCCTCAGAATACCGGCGTGGTGCTTCTCGAAACGGTTGGGGGTTGGCTAACTGAATCTCGTGTTCGACGGCTGCTCTGGTTTGTCGTAAACGACCGCCATTGTGGAAACACGATTCATGGTCACGAATTAACTTCAGGAAGTTTTCCGTCAGTTCCTGGGGAAACTGATGCTCGATTTTTATTTCGGGGAGTGCGTCCGGCAGTTTAGGCAGCGCCGCGTTTTGGTCGAGATAAATTCTTGTCCGACCTTCAGAACCTAAGAAAATGCATTCGGCTCCGTGGTCGTGAATCACGTGATGTCGTTTGAGCCAGGGTTGGCCTAAAACCATTTCGGCTCGTAACTCGGAACTGACGTGAAAATTAGCGGGGTAGGGAGTGTCATGTAATTTTGGCGACAGTTCTACCGTGCCCGTCAGTTTGATGGTGGCTCCGACAGCGGCGAGAAGGGCGTAAGGGGGACCGGGTTGACGAGAAGCTTTCTCGATTTCGGTGAGTAACGACTCCCGAATAAAATTTTCAGATGCCATCGTGTCGATTTCAGCGATGACTTCTCTATCTCCTAGCAGAACTCTAACGGAGGATGAGTGGCTAGGATCAACTCGAAGGTTGTTTTAAATCTCTGTAAGATATTCCGGAAGAAAATTACCCGAAGAAGACTTCGGCCGTATAACTTTCTTTAAAATAAGGCGCGCTTTGCTTTAACCGGAGGCCAACATTTTTCGGGGGTTTTTAAAAACTTCTCGGGTGAACTTCCCGTGGGAATGTACAAAGTATCTGGAGAAAACAATTTTCCCGGAGAAGGCAGCTCACGCAGAGGAGTGAAAATTAACTCCGGTACGGTAACGGGTCGAAAGGGTTTTTCGGAGAGAACTAGCGGGGGAGGTACAAAAGAGGGATTCACGGAAGCCGCAACGGTTACGGATTTTGTAGAAGAGGAATGCACGGCTGGCACGACGACCGAGCAACGCTGCTGACGTCGACGCTCGCGCTGACGAGCTCCCTGACCGCGCGATTTCTTCTGGGACGAAACTTTCCCCACGTAGTCTACTGGCAAGTAGGGTGAAACGACACGCGAGTGATACGCGGCGATACTCAAACGGCTGCGAGAGGAGATCCCCGACACTGACACTTTCCCGAGCGACATAGATTGTCTATTACGATAAAAGCACGTGTAAGGTTAATCACGAACGATCCTCGTCCTTGTCGTCCTGTTCCAAAGGTCCAGTTCATACAAGTTCGGCCCTGTTAAAAGAATGTATTAAAAATTATAGAATTTGATAGGATTTCTATCACAAATATTTTCAAATTTTAATCAAATTGTATACAAAATAAAAAACCCTATCAAATTCTATCAAAAATACTAAATTCAATCAATTTTAATAACAAGATTGGAAAGAATTTGAATCAAAATTAATACTGAACTAAAGACAAGTACATTTCTATACTTCATTTTGTATAAAAAGTGCATCAAATCTTGTACTTCTAAACAACATAATCAATTTCAATCATAAGTGTGGATAGAGTTTCTATCAAAATTAATACTAAAATATTGTTAAATACATTTGTATACATACGTCTGTATCAAAAGTTTATCAATTTCTATCCGCCTGAAAATCAAATACTTTGCTATCAAGAGCTCTGTATTAAAACTTTATCAAATTCTATTCGTAGAAAAGTCTAATACAATCTTATCAAATCATTTGCATATAAATTCTATCAAATTTAATCAAACAAAAAATCGAATACATTTCTATTAAAACTTTGGGATTACAAATTAATCAAATCTTATCGATGGAAAATTCTTATGCTATTCTATCAAAATCTTGGTATGCAAAATCTATCAATTTCTATCCGTCTGAAAAGCAAATACTTTGGTATCAAGAGCTCTGTATTAAAACTTTATCAAATTCTATCCGCAGAAAAGTCAAATACAATCTTATCAAATCATTTGCATAAAAACTCTATCAAATTTTACCAAACTAAAAATTGAATACTTTTCTATCAAAATTCGAATTTTGATCCCAGATCTGGAATTACAAATTAATCAAACCTTATCGACGGAAAATTCTTATACTTTCCTATCAAGATCTTGGTATGCAAAATCTATCAATTTCTATCCGCCTGAAAATCAAATACTTTGCTATCAAGAGCTCTGTATTAAAATTTCATCAAATTCTATCCGTAGAAAATTCAAATACAATCTTATCGAATCATTTGAATAAAAACTCTATCAAATTTTACCAAACGGAAAATCGAATACATTTCTATCAAAACTTTAGGATTAAAAATTAATTAAATCTTCAACGTAAAATTCTTATACTTTCCTATCAAAATCTTGGTATGCAAAATCTATCAATTTCTATCCGCCTGAAAATCAAATACTTTGGTATCAAGAGCTCTGTATTAAAACTTTATCAAATTCTATCTGTAGAAAAGTCGAGTACAATCTTATCAAATTATTTGCATAGAAACTCTATCAAATTTAATCAAACGGAAAATTGAATACATTTCAATCAAAACTTTGAGATTAAAAATTAATCAAATCTTATCAATGGAAAATTCTTATACTTTTTATATGATTGTATCAAATCTTTGGGATAGAATCTCTATCAAAATCAATACTACGCATTTAATAGAAAGTAACTTCTATCAATTTCAATCCGTTTTTGAATCCAAATTGCCATTTACATTGTATACGATTCTATCAAACCTTTTGGATAGAATCTCTATCAAAATCAATACTTCGCATTTGATAGAAAGGAATTTCTATCAATTTTAATCCGTTTTTGAATCCAAATTTTCATTGACATTGTATACGATTCTATCAAACCTTTTGGATAGGAAAGTATACGAATTTTCCGTCGAAAAGATTTGATTAATTTTTAATCCCAAAATTTGGATAGAAAAGTATTCGATTTTCCGTTTGATTAAATTTGATAGAGTTTCTATGCAAATGATTTGCTAAGATTGTATTTTTAATCCGTATTCTGAATCCATTTGAATAATTTTAGGAATATCCTAATAATATCCGTAGTTCATCTTTAGGATATTAACGGAAAATGCTCATCAGGATCCCACCAGACATCGTCAAGAGATATTCACAAGACATCATTTTGAATTTCAAAATGGTCAAAATATTTTTCCGGTAGTTATATATCCACACTGAAAAAAATACTGTGATCAGATTAGACATTTGACTATGGTTGACAGGTTATGTAGGAGTTTGACATAATGCATCGGTGCGCCACTGTCGATTTTACCTAACCTTACAATATCACTCGCGGTTTCACACAGTCGTATGGCTAAAACACAAATACGTATAGCAGTTTTCAAAACAGCAATAAAATATTGCCAATCTGCCCATAATTATTGCAGTTCCACGGAAATATTTTTTTCAGTGCAGGAAAGCAGGGATTTTAATATCCACTGGATATCCTAAGGATGCCCAAAGATATCTTTCTCATTACCTGAAATCAGAAAACGTTTCTATTTAATATTTTCAGAGTTATAACAATTAAAACATCACCGGTTTGTACAGACTACTATGCGCACTTGTCTTTTCTTTTCGCTCTCCAGTAAAATCACTAATTTGCTTCTAAGGTCTTCTTCTTCGGAGTGCATTACATATATTGTAAAATCTTAAACCCAGACGTCACTTAATCTGTATTAAAGAAACTGTTTTATTAATTCCGATCAATTTTTTCAATTCTTTACTAATCCAGCCTTCTTGTCGAGTATCTGCCAGTTCTATTCCATTGCTGCCACTACTGGCGCAGCACTGCGTCTATTGTTACTATCCCCTTCGATGTGACATATTATTAGTTAATAATTTTATTATATATTTAGATTTGAAGAGCAGGAGCGAATTTTTCCGTGGTGTGGACGACTTACTTAATGGTTTCAACTTTGAAGTCCAATTTCTGCAAACTTCATATTATGTTATAACATGTTAAGTTACATAATGAAAATAATAATAATAATAATAAAACTAACAGGCGTAAAAAAGTAGAAACCTTTTTTCGCAAAGTATTGGGCCAATATTGGTTTACCCTTGGAAATATGTCACTGCGGACAGTGAAAAAAATACATATAGAAATACTCAGCCAATTGTCCAGTACATACATTTGCCAATAATTTGCTTCCTGTTATCGCAGAATAAGAAATCATTGGCTAAATCTTGGGATGTAGACATCCGTGCCAATCATTGGCTAACAATATTGGTCCAATGTTTAGCCGATGTTAAGTTTCCGATTGACTATTATATTCTAAAAATAATGATTATGTATATATTGGAATTTTAGAGCCATATGTGTTTCCTTTAATTTTTAACTTTAGCTGAACTAAGAAATAAACTAACAATATTATATTAAATTTAAACAGTTATATTGATATTAATATTTGATGTATATTTAATAAAAACATAAAAAAGTTCGTTATGTCATGAAATTGTATTTTCGAAATTAAAAATTGTACGATTTAAGGATGAAAAGAAATTCAAAGAAAAATTTATTTTAATATATTTTAACAGATTTACTGATACACAATTTTCAAAAAAAATTTTTATTGTTTTAAATAGTTTATTCTTAACTACTCATTTAACGTTTTATGTTTTATTTTCAAATCTGATGAACAATTGCAGTTTTTTCCAAATATGTTAAACAATAGCTCATTTAGTTCCTTTAAAAAGCATTCTCTACAAGTCCACCCATAAAATTTTATTTTTCATTGATAAGAATTTAATTATATTTTATATATTTGTTCATTGATAAAATATTTTTAATAAAATTTTGCGAGTAAAAGTAAGGATTGAATAAGGGGCCAAAAGTGAGCAAGACTAATTTTTCTAATTTCGAGAAAATTAAAGAAATACAGTTTTTAACGTAATCCTGAAAGTTAATTAAAAACTAGAAAAATTATACTAAGTTTTTTAAATAACAGTGATTCTTATATCTAAGGCAGTTTAATATTAGTAAAAGTTAATTATATATAGATATAGAGTTTTTTTTAGTTTTTATAGACTTCATTTCTATTAAAAAAATAATAATAATAATAAATCATATTGGTTGAGGATTACGTTAAAAACTGTATTTCTTAAATTTTCTCGAAATTAGAAAAATTGGTCTCACTTTCGGCCGCTTATTCAATCCTTAATTTTATTCGCAAAATTTTATACAAAATATTTTATCCATATACAAATATATAAAATATAATTAAATTCTTATCTATGAAAAATAAAATTTTATGAGTGGATTTGTAGAGAATGCTTTTTAAAGAAATAAATGAGCTATTGTTTAACATATTTGGAATATGACATTACGAACTTTTTTTATGTTTTTATTAAAAAATAAATCAGATATTAATATCAATATAACTTTTTAAAAATTAATATAATATTGTTAGTTTATTTCTTAGTTCAGCTGAAGTTAAAAATTAAATTTTCCCTTAAAACATTATTTTTCTTAAATTATTATTTTATCTCTGAATGCAACGCGATTACTTGACTCTACTCAAGACTAGTTTCTGAACACATTTCTAACTGAAAGGAAACACATATGGCTCTAAAATTCCAACGCCAGGACCTTTTCCTTTGTGCTCTTTTGCTAAGGGCGTACAGTCAGTATCTTTTTGATTTTCAAACAGTCAACTTCGTAAATAAACGCATGAAGAAGTTAGTGACTTTACACTGTTAAGTTTATTGAAAAAAAAATTTACTCTTTTATTAATTCATTCTCCAAACGTTTCAGCTCAAAATACTGGCCCTTGTTAAAGGAAAATAGATTTATTCTGAAATAGTATTAATAATGTAGTACACAACTGCAAAAACTTCAGATAAATTGTTGTATTATTCTCTTTTTTGTTTTGTTATTATTATAATGTTGTTCTTTAAATTTTATTTTTCGGGTATATCGATTTTTGCATTATTTGGGTTTAGAATTAATTACTAAAAAACAAAATAGAGAATGCGTAATACATCAATTTATCTTCAGCCTTATATTAATATTGTTATACATTATACTATTTCAGAATGAATCTATTTTCAACAGACGAGGGCCATCAGTATTTAGAGCCGAAACGTTTAGAGGATGAATATTTGAAAAAGAGTAAATTCTTCTTTTTAATAAACTTGTTTCTAAAGACACTAACTTTTTCATATATACATAATCATTATTTTTAGAATATAACAGTCAATCGGCAACTTAACCTCGGCTAAACATTGGACCAATATTGTTAGCCAATGATTGGCACGGATGTCTACATCCCAAGATTTAGCCAATGATTTCTTATTCTGCGATAACAGGAAGCAAATTATTGGCAAATGTATGTACTGGACAATTGGCTGAGTATTTCTATATGTATTTTTTTCACTGTCCGCAGTGACATATTTCCAAGGGTAAACCAATATTGGCCCAATACTTTGCGAAAAAAGGTTTCTACTTTTTTACGCCTGTTAGTGTTATTATTATTATTATTATTTTCATTATGTAACTTAACATGTTATAACATAATATAAAGTTTGCAGAAATTGGACTTCAAAGTTGAAACCATTAAGTAAGTCGTCCACACCACGGAAAAATTCGCTCCTGCTCTTCAAATCTAAATATATAATAAAATTATTAACTAATAATATGACACATCGAAGGGGATAGTAACAATAGACGCAGTGCTGCGCCAGTAGTGGCAGCAATGGAATAGAACTGGCAGATACTCGACAAGAAGGCTGGATTAGTAAAGAATTGAAAAAATTGATCGGAATTAATAAAACAGTTTCTTTAATACAGATTAAGTGACGTCTGGGTTTAAGATTTTACAATATATGTAATGCACTCCGAAGAAGAAGACCTTAGAAGCAAATTAGTGATTTTACTGGAGAGCGAAAAGAAAAGACAAGTGCGCATAGTAGTCTGTACAAACCGGTGATGTTTTAATTGTTATAACTCTGAAAATATTAAATAGAAACGTTTTCTGATTTCAGGTAATGAGAAAGATATCTTTGGGCATCCTTAGGATATCCAGTGGATATTAAAATCCCTGCTTTCCTGCACTGAAAAAAATATTTCCGTGGAACTGCAATAATTATGGGCAGATTGGCAATATTTTATTGCTGTTTTGAAAACTGCTATACGTATTTGTGTTTTAGCCATACGACTGTGTGAAACCGCGAGTGATATTGTAAGGTTAGGTAAAATCGACAGTGGCGCACCGATGCATTATGTCAAACTCCTACATAACCTGTCAACCATAGTCAAATGTCTAATCTGATCACAGTATTGTTTTCAGTGTGGATATATAACTACCGGAAAAATATTTTGACCATTTTGAAATTCAAAATGATGTCTTGTGAATATCTCTTGACGATGTCTGGTGGGATCCTGATGAACATTTTCCGTTAATATCCTAAGGATGAACTACGGATATTATTAGGATATTCCTAAAATTATTTAAATGGATTCAGAATACGGATTAAAAATACAATCTTAGCAAATCATTTGCATAGAAACTTTATCAAATTTAATCAAACGGAAAATCGAATACTTTTCTATCCAAATTTTGGGATTAAAAATTAATCAAACCTTTCGACGGAAAATTCGTATACTTTCCTATCCAAAAGGTTTGATAGAATCGTATACAATGTCAATGAAAATTTTGATTTAAAAACAGATTAAAATTGATAGAAATTCCTTTCTATCAAATGCGAAGTATTGATTTTGATAGAGATTCTATCCAAAAGGTTTGATAGAATCGTATACAATGTAAATGGCAATTTGGATCCAAAAACGGATTGAAATTGATAGAAATTACTTTCTATTAAATGCGTAGTATTGATTTTGATAGAGATTCTATCCCAAAGATTTGATACAATCGTATAAAAAGTACTTGAAATTTTTGATTCAGAAAACGGATTTAAATTGATCGAAATTTCTTTCTATCAAATGCCATCAAATTCTATCAAATTCGAAGTATTGATTTTGATAGAGATTTTATCCAACTGTTTGATAGAAACGTATACAAAGTACATGAAATTTTGGATTCAGAAAACGGATTCAAATTGATAGAAATTCTTTTCTATCAAATTCTATCAAATTTCGTAAACAGGGGGGGGTAAAAACCCGCGCTCCGAAGGTAAAATCGCGTCACTAAAATACCCACGCACAGAAGTTACAAGTTAGAAAAACAAAACACGAGCAATTAATAACAGGTCCGCCTTTAAGATTTGAAAATACCTTCAGTCCTAATAGAATATTCAACACTAAGCAGGGAATCTGTAAAAGAATAAGAAGTTTAAGATAAACAAAATATGAGATACTTTTAGTTCCGAGTGCGACAAAACGCATACGAACACGTGTAGAACAAGATGGAGACGACCAGATGAAAATGCGATTCCCGCTCGTTCCAGGTCCGCGTGTTAAACCTCCAGCGAAAACTCCAGCAGCGACAATACTTTTCCCAAAGCGGAGATCGACGTTGCGTCCATAGCGTCGAATGGTGATGCAATACTCCTGGCGTAGCTGGTTGGCGTCAGTTTTGTAAAGAGATCGAACGTTTGAAAAACGAGAAGAATTTTAACCTTTTAGGTAAAGGGAGAGAAAAATCACACGAACAAAACTGTTTTTTTTTTAAATCTACTCAAAATAGACTGTTTATTACTTTAAATCAAACAAGATACATTTACGAAATTTACTGAGAGGGGCTCGAGTGAAAAAGAAAATCAACCGGAGCGTTCAAAAATCGATGATCGAGTGATCTGGCTGCTCGCAGACAGCCCGGCGTGGCGCGCTTGGAGGAAGGTCAAGAGAGGGGGTTGGTGCTATCTCTCTCGCACGGGTCTCGCGATTGGACCCTGGTTCTAACAGAAGAGAATTGACGAATGGAGAATGAGATATTCCTCCCGCGTTTCCTGACCTTCTCCCGCGCTAAAATATTAATATTAATATTCAGGAAAATAATAATAATTTTAATTACAATAAAGATATTAATAAAATATTTGTAATCGTTAAATATGTCGACGTCGCGTTTTAACTCAAAATAATAATGATTATAAAGAAAATATAGGGATATAACATGAATTATAGTTGTACCGACAATAGACGTAAGAGGGAGCAAGTGAGGCGCTCTTCCTACTTCTCCTTGACTTTCGCGCCTAACGTAATAATATAAAAATTTATTCCATTTTTAACAACATAGACATTCTGATAAATCAAAGAAAGAATAATAATGTTCATAGAGTGTTGCCGGTGATTTAGAAAATAAATATTAAGCTATTAAATTATAGGTTGTTTCAAGCAGGGTGAGGGGAAGCAATAGGCGTCTCCTTCCAATTCCCGGCGTTCGTTAGTCTCAAACCCAGCGTTATCTTAAGTTTGAATTTTATAAAGATGATTTATATATTCATAGATTTAATAAAATATACAAGTCAATAAAGTCTAAAAATAATTATTGAAATTCAGGTTAAGAATTTTAGCTTTGAACCAACCTCTAATAAGAGTTGAATTTATTATAATTAGTATCGAAGAATAGTTTTATAAAAAAAAAGATAGAAAATTAATAATTTAAATGAGGGGAAATATTATGCCCTATTCTCAAGGCAGTTCACTTCGTAAATTTAAAATAATCGAATGAGATTTTATATAACTATATTTAATTATTTTAATTCATCAAAGTTTAACACCGGGTTCACCTCCTGGACAAAAGTTCTCAAAATAAGCTGCGCATCTTATTTTAAAACCATCGTGTCCATAGAGAAATAATCAGGTGCTGGGCATTCGATAAACATTCCAAAAAGTCCTGTGAGTAAAAATAAAATAATTAAGAACTAAAGTTGGCAAAGTCGTTTCGGGAATCCGACTATGCGTCTTCTGACGTATAACAGAATCAACAACAACTTTGTAATTATTTGTAAAAAAAAGTGTACCTAATTGAATAAAATTAAATAATTTTATTTAATTAATTTCTTTTTTCAAAAATATTCTAACATTATTTTAAGAAATTTTTAAAATTAATAAAATAAAATTGTAATGTTCAATTTTTTTTAAAATTAATTTTATTAACGTTAATTTCTATATTTAATAATTTACAAACATATTTTTAAAATGATTTGTTTCTTATCTGTTGTTAATTTAAAATTTAAAATATTCAATTAATTAAATTTATTTTAGATAAGAGAGAAAAAGGTTAGAATATGTTTTTTGTTTAATTTAATTCATTTTAATTAATTTTCAAGCTTAATTATTTTCATTTATATTTTAAACAATAAATTCTTTTAAAAAGCTTGTAATGATATTCGTATTAAATTAAATTTTATTTAAAAAGTTATCAAGTTCCCAAGTAGAAATGAAACCTAGAATCCATCTACGGCCCATGTATGGAAGCCATGTTCCATGTATGGGCCATACATGGCAGCCATCAATGGGCCATCCGAGTTTTGTAACATTACTCCGCACTTTTGCCCGACATTTTAATTTCATAGAGATTAATTATCCTGGTAGTTTCTGACGTTGTTCTGACGTTTATATTCCATCCTGCGTTGTCCAGGTACTGAGGAAAACATCTTTTACCTAAATATAGAAAACTCTAACCAGGGTATGTGCACCAGGTACTAAAAAACATCTTCTTCTGGTAGTTCTTGTTCGAAATTAAGGAGTTAAACCACTGTGAACCTTTCAAGAAATCGAACAATTTTTTTTTAGCTAGAAAGGTGCCATACACTGAGAGAAATGGATATTCAAACTTACTATCCTGGATATTAAAAAACATTAATTTTAATATCTGGATATTAAATTTGAATATATAAATATTAAGTTTTAATATCATGATGTTAAATTTGAATATCTACGAACATCCATTTTTCTCAGTGTAGGGTCTTAAAAATGAGAAACTATAAACATTAGAGGAAGAAAACACTTTTAAAAGCTAAAATTTTTAATCCGAGCGAAACCCTACTGTGCGCAGTGCATAAGAAACGTCTATGTTCTTATACTTTGAACGCGTTTTTCCCAAAACAACATTTTTCAAACTGGCCGGTAACTTTTCTCGCACAATTTTTGACCGATTTACTTATAAATTGGTATGCAGGTACATGATAACATTCTTCATGGAAGTACGTAGGGGTTTTTCTCTACTAAAAAAAAAAAAAGTTATTAACAATTTTCTATCGATTTTTTACCGAAAAACTTGAAATTTTGATTCAAATGCGTGCCATTTTCACAAAAACCGTTTTATTCAAAATCCCCTACGTACTTCTCTAGCTTTTGAGTTGCAAATTCATAAAAAATTTGGGTTTTGGTTCTAGATCAAAAATTAAAAAAGATTTTCTACCGGCCGTAGACCTCTACTTAAAAAAATAAATTTATGAAATCGACCATCTAGGCCGCCATTTTAATTTTTTCAACATAACAAAATATTTTTTTTATACTTCAATAGTACCTAATAATAATAAATCAACCGGATTTTAATTCATCTTATTTTACGCTTCCATAAATAAATCTTAAAATTAGGTCTAATTTACGTGTTTTACAGTGGTCTTACCCCTTAAAGAAAGGACAACATTTATCGGGTACAAGATGTCGCCGTCATCCTAATAAATGTTTCAAGTGATCCAGGTATGGAATCAACATCTTCTCCTAGAATTTTTTGAAGAAATTAAAATTTTATATATCTTTAAATGTTTTTAAATGGATGTCGTCAACCTGATGTATTATTCTACTGCTCTAGGTGGGAAGTCAACATCTTCTTCAAGGAAAATTTAGGGAAACTAAAATTTTACATCCTTTCTTGTATTTTTAGAAGGATGTTGTTATCCTTACAAATAATTTTATTAATCTAGGTAATAAAAAAATAATTTCTCCTGGGAATTTTTTCTGAAAAATAAAAAATATAATGCATCTATCATGAGCAAAATGTTGCCGCCGTTCTTACAAATAAATTTTGTGATCTAGGTGACAAATTAGTATTTTCTCCGAAGAATTTTTTTGGAAACCGAAAGTTCATACCTTTTTTGAAGTATTTGTGCGGGCGAGATCATCCTGGCACTAAAAGTTAAATATTCTAGGCAATGGATGTTATGTGAGTCTGTTTTTGCTTCTTAGTGCATACGATTCAAATATTTTTATTCCTGCATAAGGTAAATAAAAGTAGGTAATTTTAGCATTTTGCTCGTGTTATTCTTGAAATTTATAATTTAAAATGATATCAAAAAAGTAAAATTAATATAACCCTAAAGATAGAAATTTGTAAACATTGAGTTGTCAAGTAGGTTAAAGGGTTATGTTAATTTACATTTTCCCTTTTCTAGTTTATACAACAAAATTTGATAAAAAAACGGTTAAAATACTATTATTTATTTTCTTTTGCATTGATTTTATTAAAACTATTTCAGATATATACGTCTCAAAAGAATAAAAATGAAAACATGGTTACTTCCAGGAATTTCTGTAAAACATCAACATTTATAAAAGATCTACTATTTAAAAAAGGTAATCCTCACAGTTCATTCTCGAGATCTAAACTGGAAAAAATATGTTATTTATGAAATTATAAAAAGTATTATTGTCGGGATAATGATGAAACATTAAAATAGGAATGTTCTTCTAAGAAACGGTCCAAATGTAATATTAACAGACGCAGATATCTAAATTAATTTATTGAAAATGATGTACAAGAAAATAGGTAATAGTATTTTAACCGTTTTTTATCAAATTTTGTTGTATAAACTAGAAAAGGGAAAATGTAAATTAAAATAACCCTTTAACATTAACCCTTTAACCTATTTGACAACTCAATATTTACAAATTTCTATCTTTAGGGTTATATTAATTTTACTTTTTTAATATCATCTTAAATTATAAAATTCAAGAATAACAAGAGCAAAATGTTAAAATTACTTTTATTTACCTTATGCAGTAGGGTGCCCAAAAAAAAACACGACTTTTAATTTTCTATAATGCTACTTCAAAATATTGTTCCTAAGGGAAAAAAAGGAGACACGTATTTTTTTTTATTTAAAAAAAAATCATTTTTAGGGGTCGCGCTGGTCAATTTTTCATGAAAACACGGATTTTTTCAATTTTACGACTCTAACTTAATTAAAACTAATGTAAATAAAAATTTCTCTTCTTGTAAAATTATCTTTCTGTTACTGGAGAAAGTTTACTGTGTTTAAGGCGAAGAAAAATTTTTTTTTCTGATCATATTTGACCTTAGAAATGGTAAATTTCGATTTTTGTCGTAAATTTGGTCCCAAAATGTAAACTAAAAATTTTTTTGAACGACAAAAATTTATGGAATTTTGTTGTGCGATAAGAAATGTGTTAGAAAAAGTAGTTGAGAATTAATTTATAAACTTTTAACAGTTGTTACTCAACCAAAAGTGTTAAAATTGTAAATAAAACCAATCTAGCAGCTATGGAAAATATTTAATAATTTTTATAATTGCAATAATGAAAGTAGAACTTAAAATATACTATAAAAATACATATATAAGACATGTACAACTTACCGTACAATTTTTTTTAGATCTTTTGGGGAGGTGGGGTCAAGATGGGGTACCTGCCTTAGGTAAGACACTAATTAACCAATCATGATCATTTTTTTCACAACATAGCACTGTCACAATAGTTTTTGATTGACCAAGTCACTGCTTGATGAAACCGAGTTTTTTATTTTTTGTTACATGAAAAAAACTGTTTTTATTAAAATCACTATGTGTGTCCGTTTTCGCACCCCCTCTGACTTCTAAACTATAAGAGCTAGATACTTGCAATTTGGTACACATATGTGACTGTCCGTGAGAAAACGTGCCTTAGCTCCCAAACGTCAACTTTACAGGGTGAGCGTTTAAAGTTTCTGCAATGCATTGGAAGTCAATGTAACGTGCCTATGCTTCTTGCTTAATTACACCAAAATTTCTTTAAAACAACAATTTTTTATTTTTGGAAATGAAAGAGCGAATAATCATCTGTTGGTTGGCATTAAAAAATCAAAATATATTTTTTGGAGCTAAGGCACGTTTTGTCATGGACAGTCACATATGTATTTTCACCTTGGATTTACGAAAATGATATGGAAAACGCGATTCGAGCTCATGAACATGCCGAAATCTAGCAAAAACCACTTTTTTGCCCTAAAATGCAAAAAAATGACCATGCCCCCCCACCCCTAATCTTTTAAACTATATGACTTAGGATGCTGCAATTTGGTAACATGTATGTAGATTTACGTGTAGATTACAGAAAAAATATATAGAAATTGTACATGTCTTATATAAAAATTATTAAATATGTTCTATAGCTGCTAGATTAGTTTTATTTACAATTTTAAGACTTTTGGTTGAGTAAAAACTGTTAAAAGTTTATAAATTAATTCTCAACTACTTTTCTAACACATTTCTTATCGCACAACAAAGTTCCATCAATTTTTGTCGTTCAAAAAAATTTTTAGTTTACATTTTGGGACCAAATTTACGACAAAAATCGAAATTCAACATTTCTAAGGTCAAATATGATCAGAAAAAAAAAATTTTCGCCTTAAACACAGTAAACTTTCTCCAGTAACCCTGTAATAAGAGGGTTATTGAGCAAGCGTTTTGGCTAGTTGAGCAAGCCCTCTGCTCAATCACTGCCCTACTGAAAAATCCTATATAGGATCCTACATAGGATCCTATATTGAATCCATATGGATTCCTATGAGAATCCACGTAGGATCCTATATAGGATCCTATATAGGTATTGTCCTATAGGAATCCACGCGGATTCTCATAGGAATCTAGGTGGATTCCTATAGGTCGCCTATAGGACAAGTCCTATATAGGATCCTATGTGGACTCTCCTATAGGAAAACATGTAGGATCTCATATAGGATCCTGCATAGGCGTCCCAAAAAAATTTTGTACACCCTCCTACATATGATCCTACGTAGGTTCCCATATAGGATCCTATATGGGAACCCATATAAGATCCTACATGGGTACCCCCAAAAAAATTTTTTGTACCCCTTCCTCATGCGCAGTCGTCTTTTACGTATTCTACAATACTTACGCCTGCGCAGTAAATATTTTTCGTCCTTATAATGGTGCTTAATGTATATTTGAATAAAGTTGCTAAAAAAACAATTAATTCTGTGTACATAATTTTTTTTGGGCGCCCATAAAAGATCCTATATAGGATCCTATATGGGAACCTACGTAGGATCCTATGTAGGGGGGTTTACAAAAATTTTTTTGGGACGCCTATGTAGGATCCTATATGAGATCCTACATGTATTCCTATAGGAGAGTACACATAGGATCCTATATAGGACGTGTCCTATAGGCGACCTATAGGAATCCACATAGATTCCTATGAGAATCCACATGGATTCCTATAGGGCAATACCTATATAGGATCCTATATACGATTTTTCAGTAGGGTGCTCAATTGTCCTAACGAAATATGGACAATTGGGCTGGTTGCTCATTCACCCAATGTATTGAGTCCAATAATCCACAAGGTATTTCGAGCTTAAAACTGGAGAAAAAGCGACTTAATATTGATAAAACACTAAGAAACGTTAAATTAAGCATAAATACACAAAATTAGATAATAAAAATACGTATATTAAGAATAAATAACATTTTCGAAAAGACGTGATTTATTGACACTCAGAGAGCAGAACACCTGACTAGCAGAATAGACCTAGCGAATCAAAATCTTTCTACCGCGAGAGACTAAATTGTGATTGGCTACGTCTATTTTGCTAGTCAGGTGTTCTGCTCCCTGTGTGTCAATAAATCACGTATTTTCGAAAATGTTATTTATTCTTAATATACGTATTTTTATTATCTAATTTTGTGTGTTTATGCTTAATTTAACGTTTCTTAGTGTTTTATCAATATTAAGTCGCTTTTTCTCCAGTTTTAAGCTCGAAATACCTTGTGGATTATTGGACTCAATGCATTGGGTGAATGAGCAACCAGCCCAATTGTCCATATTTCGTTAGGACAATTGAGCAGAGGGCTTGCTCAACTAGCCAAAACGCTTGCTCAATAACCCTCTTATTACAGGGAACATGAAGATAATTTTACACGAAGAGAAATTTTTATTTACATTAGTTTTAATTAAGCTAGAGTCGTAAAATTGAAAAAATCCGTGTTTTCATAAAAAATGGAGCAGCGCGACCCCTAAAAACGATTTTTTTTAAATAAAAAAAAAAACGTGTCTCATTTTTTTCCCTTAGAAACAATATTTTGAAGTAGCATTATAGAAAATTAAAAGTCGTGTTTTTTTTTGGGCACCCTATTATGCAGGAATAAAAATATTTGAATCGTATGCACTAAGAAGCAAAAACAGACTCACATAACATCCATTGCCTAGAATACTTAACTTTTAGTGCCAGGATGATGTTGCCCGCACAAATACTTAAAAAAAGGTATGAACTTTCGGTTTCCAAAAAAATTCTTCGGAGAAAATACTAATTTGTCACCTAGATCATAAAATTTATTTGTAAGAACGGCGGCAACATTTTGCTCATGATAGATGCATTATATTTTTTATTTTTCAGAAAAAATTCCCAGGAGAAATTATTTTTTTATTACCTAGATTAATAAAATTATTTGTAAGGATAACAACATCCTTCTAAAAATACAAGAAAGGATGTAAAATTTTAGTTTTCCTAAATTTTCCTTGAAGAAGATGTTGACTTCCCACCTAGAGCAGTAGAATAATACATCAGGTTGACGACATCCATTTAAAAACATTTAAAGATATATAAAATTTTAATTTCTTCAAAAAATTCTAGGAGAAGATGTTGATTCCATACCTGGATCACTTGAAACATTTATTAGGATGACGGCGACATCTTGTACCCGATAAATGTTGTCCTTTCTTTGATTACGAACAAGAACTACCAGAAGAAGATGTTTTTTAGTACCTGGTGCACATACCCTGATTAGAGTTTTCTATATTTAGGTAAAAGATGTTTTCCTCAGTACCTGGACAACGCAGGATGGAATATAAACGTCAGAACAACGTCAAAAACTACCAGGATAAGTAATCTTTATGAAATTAGAATGTCGGGCAAAAGTCCGGCGTAATGTTACAAAACTCGGATGGCCCATCGATGGCCGCCATGTATGGCCCCTGTTTGTAAGTATGGCAAAACTGTGGCGATATCTACTTGGGTTATTTTCTATTTTCATTTCTATATTTATCATTTTACTAAAATATTAATTTTTTAATTATTTGTTTCTTATCTGTTGTCGGGTTCACTCTAACTCGTTTAATTTTATTTAATTTTTAATTTATTTAATTTAATAAGTTTTAATTATTTTTAAGTCTGGAAAAATAAATCTTATAAATCAAAAAATTAAAACTTTTTATTCATTTATACAATATTTTTAATATTATGTGAATATAATTAAATTAATATTGTTAAATATAATTGAACTTTAATAATTTCTAAAAAAAATTCTTGAATTATTGTTTTTTTTTTTTTAAATATTTAATATAGCCAAAAATACGCGCGCTAAAGCGCGAGAGAATTACATTTTTTAGTGGTTTCAATACAAAAATAAACTGAACTCATTTAGATTAAATTAATTATACTACCAAATTAAATTTTGTCAATTATTTTTTATTTATTAAGGTATTAGTCGCGTAAAATGATTTTCGTCAGATTTTTTTAAAACTTTGTATCTGTATTCATGAGGTATTTATCTATGAAATGAGATCTATCTTATTAACTTTGACCACTTCTGAGCTTCAAAATATTAATTCAAAGTTTATACCTTTTACATGCAATAGCACAAAATGCATGTAAAAAATGTCTCTTATATTCATTTATAAAAAAACAAGTCGTCAGATTTTCAAGTAAAACTACTAAGATACACATTGAGATAAAATAAGTCCTTTAAAAAAAATTACCTTTATTGACCACGCCGTATAAAAAATACAATAATTTAAAAATTCATAATTTTTCATTTTCACGTGGTTTCATTGAAAAATGTCGAAAACGTGTGAGCAATACATCACGATAACTTATAGTACCTGACTCAAAATCGTGAAGATTACATATATTACATTAGAAGAGGTCACAAGGAAGCAAGTGAGTTGATATAAAAGTTTATTTATTGTTCTTTTTATTTTGCGGGAGTTTTGCGGGAGCATTTACGCGACTAATACCTTAAAATGTGCTATAAATTAACAAACACAAAGAAATTTTAGAGAATAACTCCGATTTTCTTCCTAAATTAAAATTAAAAAAATTCATAGTACGTTACAAAAAATTAGAATATTTTTTTAAATAGTTTTTTGAACAAAATATTTTGTATTAATACAATTTTCTATGCAAATTTATTTTATTCCAAACTTCTATTGATATAAAATCTTTATTTTTTAAGTTTCTTTAAACAATACGAAATTCGATTAGTAACAAACCTTTCTCAAAAATCTCTATCGATATAAATTTTAATTTTTCCAAATTAAAAAATTCTCAACTTCTATTAATTTAAATTATTTCAAACTTCAATTATAATCAAAATTCATTGTGATATAGGTAACCAAAGTTTTAAGATTTATAAATCAAGTTTACGATTTTTAATTTAATTCAATTTGTAAAAGTGAAAGATTGAAATAATTAGTGTTTTTTAGAAATTAAAATAGAAATGAGTTTATTTTATTTTATTTCCATCTTTAACTTTTACAAATTAAATTATATTAAAAATTTTAAACTTGATTTTATTAATATGAATGCAAGTTGTTTCAAATTTTAATTAGTTTGCTCGAAAAACAAGTGTCATGAAAGTGTCTTAAACTGTGATATTATGGTATCTTTATTGTATCTGAGGCGCAAAAAGTGTATTAAAATAAGATGTGTAAGTATGAATTATTCAAATTTGAATAATAATAAACTTCAATTATTATTTAAAACTTTTAATGGTTCAAGCTTCAATCAATTAATGTTAAAATTATTATAGACCTATAAATATTTTTTAATTTTAACAATGCGTATTTAAATTAGGAATTTCAAACTTCAGCCAATATTAAAATCTTCAAATTATAAAAAATGTGTATTATAATATTAAAACTTGAATTAATCTAAACTTTATGATTACAATTTCCACTATTTAAATCTAAAAATATTTTAAAAAATTCGAAACAGTGGAACCTGAAATCATTTGCAAATATAAAAACTATTAATTTCAACTTATAGAAATTTGGAAATTTCAAATAGAGTCAAACTTATATTTAATCCAAACTTTAATCAATTAATACTTGAATTTACCGATTCTAAATTTTTTATTGATGCAGACTTCTTTTCCTAAGAATTATTTGAAACAATTTAAAATCTTAATTTCCAAAAATTTAAATATCATTCAATTTAAACTTCAACGCTTAAAATTTTCAGGAATTTTTATATCAACCGAAAATATATTTAGTTTTAGAAAATAAATGTAAGTCTATCAAAAAAAAGCAATAAATTATAAAGACGGCATTTAAAAGCTTAAAAAATATTGAAAAACTTTAATTTATAGGTGTGAACAGAATGAAAGAATGAATGAATAAAGTTTGCGATTATTATTATTACTTGTAAGCAAAAAAAAAACGCGCGCATTTTATTGGCTAGTATATAGTTTAAATGCAAAAAATAAACTATAAACTTATTTAGATAAAATTAATTATATATTATCAGATTTAATTTTGTGAATTAATTTTGATTTATTAAAATTTGTTACAAATTAATAAATAGAAAGAAATTTTAAAAAATAAATCAAATTTTCTTCCCCAGTTAAAAATAAAAAAATTTATTGTATGTTACAAAAAGTAAGAATATTTCTCTTTCAATAGTGTTGTGAACAAAATATATTTAAACTTTTATGCAAACTTAATTTATTCCAAACATTTTTTGATAATAAGAATTCCTTATTTTTAATTTTTTTTACGCAATTCAATTAATAACAAGCCATTCTTTAAAATTTTTATTAATATTTTTTCATTCTTCCAAATTAAAAAATTCCTAACTTCTATCGATTCAAATTGAAAATATTTCAAACTTGAATTAATCAAAATTGAAATATAACTAAAGTTTTAAAATTTATAACTCATTTTTAATTTAATCCATGGGAACAATTTTTCCAATCATTCACCTTTACAAATTAAATTAAATTACAAATTTTAAACTTGATTTTATTAATACGAATTTTAATTGCTTCAAACTTTAATAATAAGTATAAGAACTATGAATTTATAAAATGTTAGTAATATTAAACTTAAACTCCTTAAAACTTTTAATTCTTCGAATTTGATTAATTCATAGAATTATTATGAACTTCAAATATTTTCAAATTCTAACAATGCATATTTTAGGTGTTTCAAACTTAAACCCATATAATTATAAGAATTTAAATAAATTTGGAAATTTTAAATCGATCCAAACTTTAATATAATTCAAATCAATTAATATTTCAATTTATCGATTCTAAATTCTTTTATTGATTCAAACTTCTATTAATAAATAGTTATTTTTCTTTAATTTTATGAAATTATTTTAAGTATTTGATTTTTGTGATCAGCGCTTTTTTTGTGAAAATTTTGGGATCTTGATCTTGATTTTTAGCCTGACGGGCTTGGCAAATCTATAATATAGTGAAAACTATATTTCAGTCAATCTTATTTTTTGTTTTTACAATTGAACTGGTTAAAATTATAATTGATCCTAATTTGAAACCTATAATAAAATTATAAATTAAATAAGTTTAATAATTTACTAATAAAAAATAAGCATTTTGAGATAAAAATACAACATTTATTTGGAGAAATTTAATTTGGTACTTTATTTTTATTTAAAATAGAGAGAAGATTTCAAATTAAAATAAATGATTAAAAGAGGAATAAATTATAAAGAAAGTATTTAAAAATCTTAAAAAATATTTGAAAACAGTGCTCGCTTTTTTCTAATTATATCATGATATTTCATTCTTTATTCTGATTTATATTGTCGTTTTTAGAAGTAATTAAAAAAACGAAATATTATTATGAAAATTATTCATATATTATTATAAATTATAACATAAAATATTCATTAATTTTCATATTAAGTTTAAATTTTTTTGAATCTTTATTAAAATCTGTAAAGTAGCTTTAAATAAGACACGTTTGTATTGTAAATTGTTGTATTGTATTGTATTATTATTGAAAATAAACTATATAAATTTGTCAATTGATTTAACATTTAGATTCAGGAGAATCAATAATTAAATAAATAAAATTAGAAATCTTATAATTAATATAAAAATACATTTTTTCAAAAGTTATTGATTTAAAACAAAAAACGGGTCGAGGACATTTCCACCAAAACCCAATTGACCAAATTTGTAATTGGCCGAAATTTAATTGTCCGAATTTGTAATTCTACAAACTTGCATTTGTCAGAATTTGCAATTCCCCGAACTTGCGTTTGTCCGAGCTATTAACTTCCCGAATTTGTATTTGTCATAACTTCCAAATCATCAAACTGACATTTGCCAAAACATTTAAATCGACGAAATTGCATTTGTTAAAATGTTTATCTCCTCGAACTCGTATTCGTCTGAACTTTTAAATCCACGAACTTGCATTTGCCAGAACTTTGAAATCATCGAACTTGCATTTGTCAAAATATTCAATTACCAGAATTTGCATTTGTCCGAACTTTGAAATCACCAAATTTGCATTTTTCCGAACTTTGAAATCACCGAACTCGCATTTAGCAGAATATTCAACTCTCCAAATTTGCAACTGTCAGAACTTCTAAATCCCTGAATTTGCATTTGTCCAAACTTTAAAATCACCGAACTTATATTCGCCCAAATTTTGAAATCTCCGAATTTGTAATTGTTCGAACTTTGAAATCACCGAACTCACGGTTGGTCGAACTCTTAAGTCTCCGAATTTGCATTTGGCCGAACTTTTAAATTACCGAACTTGCATTTTTCCGAATTTTTAAATCACCGAACTTGCATTTGTCAAACTCCTTAAGTCACCGACTACTCGTGTCCCCGAATTTGCATTTGTCCGACCATCGGAAAGTAGGTTTTCTAAAGGAGTCTTTTGATTGGCTGGTAATGTTACCGGAAAATTTACCATCCAATCATAAGACTCCTTTAGAAAACCTACTTTCCGATTGTCGGACAAATGCAAATTCGGGGACACGAGTAGTCGGTGACTTAAGGAGTTTGACAAATGCAAGTTCGGTGATTTAAAAATTCGGAAAAATGCAAGTTCGGTAATTTAAAAGTTCGGCCAAATGCAAATTCGGAGACTTAAGAGTTCGGCTAAACGTGAGTTCGGTGATTTCAAAGTTCGGACAATTACAAATTCGGAGATTTCAAAATTTTGGCGAATATAAGTTCGGTGATTTTAAAGTTTGGACAAATGCAAATTCAGGGATTTAGAAGTTCTGACAGTTGCAAATTTGGAGAGTTGAATATTCTGCTAAATGCGAGTTCGGTGATTTCAAAGTTCGGAAAAATGCAAATTTGGTGATTTCAAAGTTCGGACAAATGCAAATTCTGGTAATTGAATATTTTGACAAATGCAAGTTCGGTGATTTCAAAGTTCTGGCAAATGCAAGTTCGTGGATTTAAAAGTTCAGACGAATACGAGTTCGAGGAGTTAAAAATTTTAACAAATGCAATTTCGTCGATTTAAATGTTTTGGCAAATGTCAATTTGATGATTTGGAAGTTATGACAAATACAAATTCGGGAAGTTAATAGCTCGGACAAACGCAAGTTCGGGGAATTGCAAATTCTGACAAATGCAAGTTTGTAGAATTACAAATTCGGACAATTAAATTTCGGCCAATTACAAATTCGGTCAATTGGGTTTTGGTGGAAATGTCCTCGACTCCAAAAAACATCTATTGTGCCAAACTTCAGGTGTGGACAGAATGAAAGAATGAAAGAATGAAGTTTGCGATTATTATTATTAATTCTGTCAACATTATATATATTTATTTCTTTCTTACTTATCGTTAATTGAGTTCTATGACGTTTAATATTATAAAGAATTGTTTAAAGATTGCGTATTTTTGTAAAATCATTTATTTCTAAAAAACTTTAATTATATAAATTGAATAAATTCTATTATTTAAATCAAAATGCCTTTCAATACACTATCCCAGGTGCGAATTAAGGTTGGCAGCCAGAGTTTGTTCGTTGGCCCAACTCTGAAGGACCAAACTACGCATGCGAAAGTTGGGCCAACTTCTCCATTTTCAAACACCCAAAGTTGGGCCGACTTTACCAGCCAACTATGGGATGCGGAGTTATGCCAGCGGTTGGCACAACTCTAGCGGAAGTTGGGCCAACCTGTGGCAAAACTTTAGAAGCCATAGTTCCAAAAACATAAATAATTAGGTTGGCACAACTCTGGCCAAAGTTGGGCCAACCGTTGGCAAAACTTTGTAAGCCAGAGTTCTAAATACCTAATTTCTTTTAGTTGGCACAACTCTGGCCAAGGTTGGCCCAACCGTTGGCAAAACTTTGTAAGCCGGAGTTCTAAATACGTAATTTTTGTTGGTTGGCACAACTCTGGCCAAGGTTGGCCCAACCGTTGGCAAAACTTTGTAAGCCAAAATTGATGGTCTCGTCTAGGTATCGTCTCGGTCTCGTCACGCTTGGTATCGTCTCGGTATCGCCTTCATAATTGTGGTCTCGTCTAGTCTCGATCTTAAAAACATCGAAAAAATAAAACATAGTAATTGCAGAATACAATTGTTAACTTATTTATTGTAAAAAGATAAGTTTTGCAAATCAGCTGTTAATTGTTAAAAACGTCTTGGGTCTTGTTGATTTAATAGTGTCGCTGTCTCTTACAAATTCTCAGCTAAATAAGATTAAAAATAAGATGTTTAAAATGTGAAGCTGACAAGCAGCAAAACTAACAATAAGTGAAATGTTGGATAGTACTTTTAAACCGATTCTTCACATTCTTCTTCGACAAAACCGACTTCAATACTTGCATCTAAAAAATGATTTTTGGTGTTAAATCATCAGTTGAATAATCTTGTTAACAAAAGATCAGTAATCTACATTTTCATTTTCCGGTATAATTATTTTTTTTATAACTGTACACCGAAAAAATTAATTCAGTCATTTTTACAGAACTATTTAGGACTGGCGGATACAGCCATTTACTGGACTTGGTTCTGTACATGGAAAAAATGAATTCAGTGGATTATACAGAACTGTTGTAGAATAGCGTATTCACAACCTTTTACGGATCTGAGTTTTGTAAAACTTAGCAAACATTTAGGACAAACTCTAGAAAAGTCGTAGAATTTATCCTGTAATATTCACCACATTTTACAAAACTCAGATCCGTAAAAGGTTGTGCATACGCTATTCTACAACAGTTTTGTAAAATCCACTGAATTCATTTTTTCCATGTACAGAACCAAGTCCAGTAAATGGCTGTATCCGCCAGTCCTAAATAGTTATGTAAAAATGACTGAATTAATTTTTTCGGTGTAATTGAATATTTTTGAAAAAAGGTTAGTCAATTTTTTTCATTATTTAGCTTTTAAAAATAAATATCTATATCTGTTATCCGTACACGGAAAAAAGAGGTTTGGTAAATATGATCAAAGTGAGTTTGTTTGGCTGTAGAGAGGTTGCTTGAAACAAACGAATGGTTGTGATTACCTAACTGGTTTGGTTTTTAGTGTCGTACTTGAATGGTTGTATTAATTCGGTTATTTGAATCAAATATATGGTTGTGACAACCAAACTCTTGCTACCAAACAAGTTTATCCCATCCCCACTGCTTGAAAAATGGGACTTAGAAAATCAATTGCTGATAGTCATTTCTTTAAAGTAATTTTTTTTTTTAATTTCTATTAAAGATTACATTTTGTAAATAAAGATTTCACAATTGGGTCATTCTCTGTAAAAAATGCCCCCCATAAAAATGTTTTCTTCCTAATGATATATGTCATAATATACATAAAAAAATATAAAAAGTAGGGTGTTAGGTCAGTGTAATGCGTGGTTGCCATATTTTAAGGGGTTAAATTTTATGGTAGCATAACTTTCATCGGCCAATAACTTTTTTCCTAATCATTGAATTTGAAAATCTTATAGATGTTTTTTATGAATAATTTTCCAAACTTTTAAATTATATAAATAACAATTTTTAAAATTTTAGTTTTCACAAGAAAAATGAAAAAATTATTTTTTAATGTAATTTTTAACACTCAAGCCCCATTAGGATTTTTTGTAGCATTATCCAACAAAGTTCTTTAGGTATTTAATAAGCTTTTTACCCCTCAAATAGCATTTTGGGACAGCACGGTGTATATGAACCACAATTGAATTTTCACTTGAAACATTCCACTAATTTGTAACTTGTGTTCTCGGGCGACCTATAATAATTCCTGAATTGTTTAAAAATTTGTTAGAATTATTTTAAAATGATCTATAACCGTTTTTGCGACTGTTGTAAAATAATAGATGCGAATTAGTGGGTTGTTTCAATGCAAATTCAATTGTGGCTCGTATACAACCTGCTGTTCCAAAATGACATTTAATGGGTAAAAATAAAAAACTTTTCTGGACAATGCTAGAAAAAATCCTAGTGGGGCCTGAGTGTTAAAAATTACATTAAAAAATATTTTTCTTATTTTTCTTGTCAAAACTAAAATTTTTAAAATTGTTAGTTATATAATTTAAAAGTTTAGAAAATTCTTTATAAAAAACATAAGATTTTCAAATTCAATGATGACGAAAAAAGTTATTGGCAGATGAAAATTATGGTACCGTAAAATTTAACCCCTGATAATATGGCAACCACGCATTACACTGACCTAACACCCTACTTTTTATATTTGTTTTTATGTATATTAAGACATATATCATTAACGAACAAAAATTTTTTGGGTAGTTTTTTTTTACAGAGAATGATCCAATTGTATGAAGAAAATTATAATAAAGCATAATAACAATATTATTTGTAATAATATGATAAAACTATAAATACTTCTTTAATAATAATATATTGGCGGAACAAAAAGTATTAATATTTTAAAAATATTAAGTAATATTAAATACTATTAATAATAATAATATAATATATACAATAATATAATATAATAACAATAATATTAATAATACTAAATTATTATTTGTAATAATGTAATAAAACTTTAAATACTTCTTTAACAATAATACATTGGCAGAAAACAAATGAAAAATTATTAAATTAATTATTAATTAATTTCAAGCATGATATATGTTAAAACGATTCTGGGGACTAATGTATAAAGACCTATAGTGATTTTTCTGCTCCCATTTATATACAAAAATTTTTTTAAACAAATTTATTATTATTTTTTATGCATAAAATTAAATATTAAATATAATCATATAATTAAATCTAATAAAATAAAAAATAAAAAATTATGAAACATATTTTTTAATTATATTTTTATGCAGATCGCAGCATAAAGAACCATTAGGATTATATTTATTAGTACCGAAAATAATTTTATCATTTTTTCTAATTTTTTGTACAAATTTTGTATCAATATTAACAGAAATTAAACGCTATTTTTTTGATCCTATTTAATCTTTCCTGATCTGCTAAAACAATAATTATAATTATAAAAACGTTGCAAAATGATGCTTTCAAAAAACTGTGATTTTATGGTTTTACCACAATAATCCTTCTCCATCTCTATATGTCACGTTTTAACATAATTATAAAATATTTATGGTACTTTACAGTTTACAACTAGGATGTTGCAAACAACGGACCTTTAACATCTGGAAGTAATTTCAACGTTAGCCCGGTCGCTCCGGGACCGCCTGGTCGGCCAGAGTTTAAATTTCAGGACAATTTTTTTTGCAAGGGTTTTAAGAATCGACAAATTTCGTTAAACATCGAAAAATTTAAAATACAGCGTTGCCAAATATTTTCCTTTTTCGACGTTGTCAGTTCTTAAATTTTGGATTTCATCATATTTTCAACCACCAGCCTTTAGTGTACGAAAAGATTTTCAACCGTAAGCTGTTGGAAGGATTTGCTTAACCGTAGCGGCAAAAGTTTTTATGTTATTTAGTGTCGGGCATGAAAAGTGTGTTTATTTTGTGAATTAGTGAATAACAAGATTGTTACTGTTGTAATATGTGTAAATAATTTTATAAATAACAAAATTATTCTACATAAATGAGAAAATGAACTTCAAACTTCTTCTCCGTGAATGGGGTTTTGAAAGGTACATCCAAAAATTTGAAGGTAAGAGTAATGATAATTATATAATATAAATATAAAATTGGAAGTAGAACATTTGTAACATTTATATTAAAAAAATAATTAAAACTATGATAGATATTAGAATTTATTTGTCTAATTATTAGTTTCCTTCTGTCTAGATTGTAAATATTCTTGAAGTTATTTAATTTTAGTTGTTGTTAATAATAATATAATACAAAAAATTTACGGTTTGTATGATATGCAATGAAATATAATGATAAATTTAAATTTCTCTTTTAAATATAAACAGTTTAAAATAAGCATACTTTAATTACTTTGAAAAATGTAGTAAATTTAAAAAGGGAATTATAGAGTTTTTTAATGTCTATTTTAGTAAACATCGTTTTTTCGGTTTTCAAAATTTATAAGTTGCAAGACCAACTTTCAAATTAACCATAATTTAATTTTTATGAAAACGATTTTCCAACTTTTAAAATTTTAAAAATTTGAATAAATAAATAGATGGTATAAATTTTGATAAAAAGATGAAGAAATCGATGACGAATGTTTCCAATTTTTGGACCGAGAAAAAATTGCAGAATTAATTCCTAAAATAGGACCTTACTCAAAATTTCTTTCGTTATATAACAAATGGATTCAAGATAATGAAAAAAATTTGCCCAGTACTTCAACAACTGTATGTACTCATTTTATTTACCTTTAAATAACAAATTGTGCCTATTCGATTAGCACTTATTGAAAGTATATATGCACTTATTTTTATACATGCACGAGTTTTTACTTATTCAGATTTAGAAAGTGTTTTTCATGTCGTCTTTTTCATCAGAATGTCTATTTGTACAAAAGATCTCGACCAATCAGAAAATTACTTGTACAATTACTAATAGTTTATTCTAAGTAGTATATATGTTAGCTAAATTAGTAAAAATTTGTAAGAAGCTTCAAATGTTGATAGCCGCGTATGAATTTTCGTATAAATAGCCACATCTATAATATTTTGTAGATCATAAGATAAAAATTAATAGACAAAGCATTTTAAATTTTATTATCCATAAGATATTTAGATAAAACAATGAAATAATATAATATAAATAATAATATGATTAATATATTCTAAATTTCATACTCTCTAAATTTGAATAAGTGAATCACTTATTTAGATGTCAAAA
Organism: Ganaspis brasiliensis; assembly: GCA_037103525.1. NCBI lineage: Eukaryota > Metazoa > Arthropoda > Insecta > Hymenoptera > Figitidae > Ganaspis > Ganaspis brasiliensis. Next base: position 375,344 of record JAZKLR010000053.1, on the reverse strand, counting down.
GACTTTCACTTTTTCAATAAGCTCATATACACTTTTTAAAAAGGGACATTCCACTCTAAATAAGTGAAATTGTCACTTATTGTAAGTGCATGTACATGAAATTTTATTTATATATACTTATTAGGGTGGCAGAAAAAAAAATTTAATTTTCATAAACCTTACCCCCTAATTTTGTTCTTTGACGAAAAATATGAGAAACGTATTTTTTTAAATATTAATACGTGCCGTAAAGCCCTTGAAAATATTTCTTTGTGTAAACGATATTTCTATTCATGGATTTTCAAACAATGAAAATTTGTAGTGTATTTATTCAATAAATTATATTAACTCTTTGTTATTTGGCTGTAAAAAACCCATAAACTTAAAAAACCTGAAATTTATTTAAAAAAAAAATTAATTATTATTTTTAATGCATTTTCTTCATCCATTGATATTATTATCAAAATATATATATATGTTTTCACGTGTTACATAATTTGTTTAAACAAATTTATTGTTGTGATTTCCCTACAGCCCACAATCTGACAAGTAAATCTACCGTTTTTGTAATTTTGTTAACTTTCAAACTTTTGAAGCTCATTAGAAACATACAAATACGTTTATTATCATATTAAAATGTTAACAATTGTTTAAGCAATTTATTAACTTCTTCAAAAAAGGATTAAAAGAGTTGTACTTTTTTCTGAATTTTGCAACTTTCTTTTCAAAAATGCATGTTTTTGCTATATCCGAAGGAAAACGATTTTTAACATTTTTAATTCTAATTAACATAACCACTCTAATTAACCTACTATACTGATAATAATTTGTAACAATCAATATTTTTTCTATATTCATTTCTTAACAATTAAAGGTAAATAATTCAGCGTCCTTAATAAAACAAATTGAAGGAACGTATGACGTTGGTCTCGATGGAATTTTAAAAGATGCTAAGGATTTACATGATACAAATTATCTTGATCTCGATGAACGTTTACAAGAAGTTTACAATCCACAAAATACAAATGAAGTTTCTTCCGATGAATTTTTAGAAGAAATTGACGACATACACGATATAAATAAGGAAACAAATGACTCGGATGGTGGGAAATTTGCAGTTGAAGTCTAAAATATTTTGCAATCGAGAAAACGAGCTACAAATACAAAAGCAGCTGCTCCTGAGAAAAGGAAAAGAATTGCTTCAGATTTTACTTATCCCATTATTAAAGAGGTAATAGACTTTAATGTAAATACTATAATTTTTCTTATTATTTTAGTTATTACTATTGTTATTACTGTAGAACATGTTCACTATATCAAAAGATTAATTATCACCTACAATAGGTGAAGTTTCACATATATCCACATTTAAAAAGTGCGTGTAAACTTCCTTTATTTTATTTTGTTATAGGGTCCAATCTTCGATTCAATAATCAACAATTTTAAAGGATCTTTGGCCATTCGGGAGTACGAATTATACGGAGTCTTAAGCTCTAAAAATCAACAAATTATTACTGAGTGCATTCTTCTTGAAGAATTGAAAGGTGATGTTTGGAAAAAGTATGTAAAAGTCATATATATTAAAATTTTAAATATTTAAATAATTTTTTCTTATTCAAATAGTTTTATATCTTGCTTTCAGGATAGATCGGGAAAGATTTCTGGAACTTGCAAAAGGAATTGAACTGCTTTTTCCTTGTGAAAAAAAGGTATATCTTTAATATTCAACATTCCATCTGTATTTGCAAAATCAAAATCTGTCTTTTAACGTGCTTGTCTAATTTCAGGAATCATATTATATTCCATATTATAAAAGTGAATCCGGAAGAAAGTACAGTGCTTCTGGGAAACTTGTAGATTTGTTTTACAATGTACGGAAAAGAGCTGTTCGTTCTGGTATTGCAAATAGTAAAAAAACATCTCTTCAAAAATCAGACGCAAATGATGCTCAGAATGATGATCTGTCTTCAGATGCAGATGTTTTAAATAAAATTAACTCACTGTTAATTACTTGTACACCATGGCAAGATTGTATTGTAAAATGGAGGGATACTCATATATATAGAATGAAAGAAATTCGTACAAGTATTGTAACTTCCACTAAGAGAACGAAAAGAGGAAAAGAAAAAGTTGTGACTACTAATAAAGTCTCATTCTATATTACAAAGTACAGAGGATTAAAGGAACCTTTAGGATTCACTTTGGTACGAAATTAGTGTAAAAATTTTTAAATTAATAATTTTTTAAATGAAAGTAATTTTTTTATCATGTCTAAAGATTCATGAAGTTTTCCATTTTTTCATAATCACATTAAATGATTTAAATAATTCAAATTAGATAATTACTTTTATAATAAGTAGCACAGTGTTCTGCATAAACTGATCACGTCAATGGTATAGTTTTCATTGCTTAATTTCGTTTCATATGAATAATTTAAAAATATTTTTGCAGCTTGAATTGGACTACTCTTTACTCTACCCAGGAACTGAAGAAAACTTACTGTTTTTCTGGCCAACTTTTAAGAAGAAAGTTCTCTCAGTTTTGCAACGTAACAAAAACAATTGTTTAGAAGAGAGCAGTAACGGTTAGTTAAACTTAGCATTACATTTTATATTATTTTTTTTTTTAACTTCAATGATTTATTTTCTTTTCCTAATTTTTAGATGAAGTAAGCGATGCTCAAGTTCTGATGAAGTTGTCTATGCTGGTTAAACCAAAATTAATTAATGATGGTGAGGAAAGTTGGAAACCAACAAGAGAAGTAATTCAAGAAGGATTTTTGCTGCATGTAACTGTAAGTAGTTTAATTCAGCATTTTTATTAGTGCTATTTTACTTTTAAATATTTACATTTTTCGTTCCTTTCAGAGTATTGGTGACGTGAAGCCTGCTATCAAGAGAGTGAGAGACAGAGCAACAGCCCGAAATGAGACAACCCAGCCTTTTGCGGTGATTGTAGGAGAAGATTTAAACAATATCACCGACAGCTTCACCTTGGTAGATAATATTTTATATAGTGTAGATTCTCCTGTAAAAGCCATCGATGTAACATTTAAGATTTTTCAAGCCATTCACGCTGAATATCCTAAGCACGCTGAACCCCTCTGGTTACTTTTTCAAATATGTGTCTACGGTGTACAGACAAAATGGGATAATAGAAGGCATATACACAGTTTAGCATCTTTGATAAAAGATTTAAAATGTTTTGAATAAACTGTTAACAAAATGCCTATGTGCTTTCAGTGCAACCCCGGAACTTGCTTTCCTTCTATTCAAGCCTTGTGGATACATTATAGAGTAACCCATAGATTGTCCACTTTATCATTTTTTACTTGTGCTGAACCTCATTGTATACTTAAAAAAACTTTTTCTTCGTGGTCGAAAATCCGAAGACATTATAAGTGTTATCACAAATTTTTAAACAATTCCGCTCCTCATCTTCAGATACAACATGAAGAAACTGGTGCAATACGTGGTATAGAACATGATCAAAACGCTGATCATGAACAACCACAACCAATCGTTATAAACGAAATTAATGTTGATAATGATCCACTTCCAAATGATAATCTTGAATTGGTTCCTAGTACTTTTGAAGATTTTTTAACTCAGCACGCATCTACGTTGCTTGCAAAGTTTTACAGCAGACCAACTTTTCCTCGAAGTCTGGTACAATTAATTGTTGATAGTGTAGGAGATTTTATGAGTAGTTCTCTCCAGGAATTTCAAAACAGATGTCAAATAGTTTTGGAAAATTCAACTCTTCAGGATAATGAGAAAAATAACGTATACAATTTAATAGATAGTTTTGATAATTCATTTTCTTCTCTTTCTTCAGAATATTTAAGATTAAAATATTTTGAGAAATCTGGCAAACTTATTCCCGCAGTCGATTATAAAGTAGGAGAAAGAATTGAATACAAATTTAGGCATGATAGAATTGTTCGAATGTCAGTAGATTGCCTTGCAAAACATATTCCTATGAGGTTAATATTAAAAAATTTTTTAGAAATGCAAGGGAATTTGGAAATAAGCTTAAGCTTTGTAAACGAATTAAAGCAATCTCAGACTGAAATATGCAATTTTATTCAGGGAGATCTCTGGAAAAAAAAATCTGCTGTCTATGAAGAAGAAAATAAAATTGTCTTACCTATATTTTTAGGTATAGATGATCTTGAAATTAATAATCCCTTAGGATCTCATTGTGGAATTAGCGAAGTTGGATCAGTGTATGTTTCGCTGCCATTTTTACCGCCAGAATTTTCTTCTCGATTGGAAAACATATTTTTAACTGCCTTATATTATTCACGAGACAGACAATTACCGGATGGAAATTATCGTGTTTTTAAAATTATTGTAGAAGAGTTAAATTTTCTTGCGCATGAAGGAATTTTAGTTAATTCTCCATTTGGAAATCGACGGATTTATTTTCTTCTTGGTTTGATACTGGGAGATAACAAAGGTTTAAACGAAGTATTAGGGTTTTCTGGTAGCTTTACTGCCAATTATTTTTGTCGCTTTTGTAAAAGGCATAAGAGTGATTGTGCTAAAGATGTTTCTGAAGTATGTAATTTCTTAAGAAACCCCATTGATTACGAAGTAGATATTGCAAACGGTTTTGATGTTTCAGGTATTAAAGAGAAATCCATTTGGCTTGATGTAAAACAATTTCACCCGTATGAAAACTTTGCTGTGTGCAGCCTTCATGACTTTGATGAAGGAATTAGTCTGTACGCAATGCCTCTTATTTGTCAATATTTTATTCTAAAAGTAAAAGTTTTTGATCTTGATTTTCTAAATGAAAGATTGTTATGTTTCAATTACCAAGTTAATGGATTTTCAAATAAACCATGCGTTATAACTCAAGATAATTTAAAAAATCTTCATTTTCGAATGTCTGGAAGTGAAATGCGAACGTTTGTGTTATGTTTTCATTTTCTAGTAGGTGATTATGTACCTTTGAACAATGACGTTTGGAAATACTACCTACTGTTGCGCCGATTAGTAGAATTTATATCCTGCAGAAGTTTTCCAAAAAGTCGTTTGATTCTATTTCAAAACTTAATAAAAGAACATAATTACTGGTATCAAAAGTTATTTGGTCCACTGAAACCAAAAATGCATATATTAACTCATTATTATCTTACTTTAATTAATTCTGGGCCAATACCTTTCCTGAGTATGATACGTAATGAAGGAAAAAACAAAGAGATTAAGGAAAGTGCATCAGCTACAAAGTCGAGAAAAAATGTAACACATACACTTGCTCTCAAACAACAACTACAACTATGTTACCGATTTATGTCGAAAGAAGGTTTAAAAAACGATATTATATCGGGGCGCAGTCAAATTCTCCACAATCTCATGTTAATAGAAAGTTATCAAGATTTTTCAGATACTTTACCTGAATCGTTTACAAATAATGCTTGCGTCGTTGTAAAATGGGTTAAATTTAAAGGAATAACGTATCGAGATGAAATGTGTGTAATTTTAGATTTATGTGATGATGGTATATTGCCATTATTTGGAATTATTAAAAAAATTTTATTTAATTCCAATACAGATCAAGCGTGTTTAATCTGTTTAAAATTATTTTCTCTTGGCTTCGATTCGGACATGGGAGCATACGAAGTTGAATATAGTGCTCAATGGCAGTGTATTTTAATTAATAACTTATTAAGTCCTTTCCCAGCAATTAAAGCAGTATTAAGTAATGGTAAAAAATTTGTCAGTCTCCGGTGTTTAGTAAATTTGCTGAGTTTAAGACAATTAATTTGTAAAATTAGCAGCTGTGTGTTGAATTTAAGAAATATGTATGAAATTTAGATGGATTCAGATCTTATTTTCACAAAAACTTCAGTTTAAATTAAAAGGGCATCCTTATTTTCACAGAAGCCTCAGTTTAAATTAAGAACAGCATTATTTTCAAAACTAATTTAATTTCAGACTACTCTGAAAATAAGATTTACTTTTTATAGTGTAATAAACATCACAGTAAAATATTTTTTTAATTAATTCTTTTAATATTTCCAATTAATATGACTATGAGAATACCACCATTACAGAAGCCAAGATTAGTGCAATTCATCTCTGTACATTCTTGCATTTAGACAAAGTACTGTGTAATTAATACAATAATAATTTTTTAAAATAGATACATTTTATTAATTTTTATCCTTTATGAATAAATATATATGTAAATTTTAAAACATTTCAATTGTTAACTTGCTCATGTAAAAAAAAGTTTCTAACAGTTGTAATAAAGTAACATTACACATTTTAAACATTTAAAATTTCATTTACAACCCCCCCCCCCCCTCTCTACTCCCTCCCCTAAAAAAAAATGTTTTAATTTGGTTGCTCTAATCGTATAGTTTGGTTCCAATAATCAAACTGCTTGGTTTTCTGCAAACCCAGTGGTCCGTTTATAGCGACCAAACTCAAGTAACTAAATGAGTTCGGTTACTACAAACCATGAATTCGGTCAGTCCATAGTCAACCATCTAGTTTGGTTGACAGAAACTAATTTTCTTTTAGTGTGACCAAACCCTTTTTTCCGTGTAGTAAAGAAGTTTATAATTATAGTTACTTCCCTATTGCGGCGAGACTCTCGCCGAGATTCGTTTTTTTCGTGGTATCGTCTCTGTATAGTCTCGAAAATTTTTTTGCGGTATCGATACCGAGCCGAGACCGAGACTGGTCTCGGTCTCGGTCTCGGCGCAGCCCTAATAGTTTTGCCAACGGTTTGGCCAACCTTGGCCAGAGTTGTGCCAACCAAAAGAAATTAGCTATTTAGAACTCTGGCTTACAAAGTTTTGCCAACGGTTGACCCAACTTTGGCCAGAGTTGTGCTAACCTAACCGAGTAAGGTATTTATACCCAGAAAAGTGATATATTTGACACAAAGATAAGTTATTTGTGCCAAATAAAAATATCTTTGTCTCACAGCCAACTAACTTTTTATTTTTTTCGAATAAAAAATTTTATTTGACACAAATAAAAATATATTCGCTTTTAAATAAAAATTTATTTGATTCAAATAAAAATTTTAGTAGGTTGTGAGTTAAATATTTTTTCTCTGTGTGTAGAACTCTGGCTTATAAAGTTTTGCCAACGGCTGGACCAACCTTGGCCAGAGTTGTGCCAACTAAAAGAAATAACGTTTTTAGAACTCTGACTTACAATGTTGTGCCAACCATAAGAAATAACGTATTTAGAACTCTGGCTTACAAAGTTTTGCCAACGGTTGGCCCAACTTTGGCCAGAGTTGTGCCAACTAAAAGTAATTATGTATTTGGAACTCTGGCTCCCGAAGTTTTGCCAACGGTTGAACCTTTAGCTACACTCTGTCTCTTAAATGATATAATAAAATAATAAAATAAATTAAAACTAAATTAAAACTTATACCAGACGGTCGGTTTAAACTGGGGCTGATAATTGAGCCAACGGTCTGTGCTTCTGAAATGTCTGGCTATAAGGTTCATTTGGTATTGTCATTCATATCTCTGATGGGCTGGGTGTTAGCCTACTGGACTGGCAGCTGGAAGACAGGGGTTCGAATCTTCATGATTGATGGAATTTTTCTGTTTCAGGTTTTCATCATTATTATATATCTGTGTTCTTATTTGATTATATTTGTGTAATTAATTATATTTATAACTTGTGAATTATTTAATTATATGTGTCTTCATTAATAGATAAAAATTTGGTTCAAGCAGTCTCCAGTTGGCCTAACCCTGGGCCGACCGTGAGGTTGCACTTGAGATAGAAGGTTGGTCCAAGTTTGGTAGTTCAAGTTGGCCCAACTTTTTTTGCCTACTGTCGTGAAAACTTAACAGGTTGGCCAAACTTTGGGGAGAATAGTTGGGCTAACCATTGTCGCCATTGGATGGCTGCCCGTTATCATTCCGCTAGTTAGCCCAACTTTGGCATATTAAGTCGGCCCAACTTTGATATATTAAGTCGGCCCAACTTTGGGGAGAATAGTTGGGCCAACCATTGTCGCCATTGGGTGGCTGCCCGTTATCATTCCGCTTGTTGGCCCAACTTTGGCACGTAAAGTTGTGCCAACTTTCGCAAAGTTTGCCCAACTTTGGGCCAACCTAAAATTCGCACCTTGATATATGTAAATAATTTGTATAATTTACTTTTGTATTAAATATTATTGAAATTAATTATTTAAATAATATTTTATTTTTAAATAATAATATTAAATTAAGGTTATAAATAATAATTAATAATTATTAGTTATTTTTGTTTACATATTTTGCAAATATTGTATAAGAATATTTATTTAGGAAAGTTAGGAGATTGGATTGTATAAACTGTATATCAGTATATACAAAGGATAAATAAATTCTATTCTATTTATTTATTTTTGATAATGAATATGTTCCAGAACTATTAAAATGTAAATAGCATATAATGCAGGACTCAACCTCCCAAAGTTATTTCTCTCGACACTCAACTACCCGTCGTAGCCGAGTGGTACTAATAGCGTGCAATTACCGCGAGCGAATTCGTCTATAGGGCCGTGGGTTCGATCCCCCCTTGCCCGTGCAAAATTTTAATTTATAGGTTAAGTGTTTATATGTATTAAAATTGTTAATTAGTCTTAGGTCTATAATAATTAAGTGTTTAAATGTACAATTAATCTTAAATTATAAAAATAACAATCTGAAAACAGGATCGTTTTTTTCGTACAATCGTGCGGAAAAATTACAGTGATGAAATATTATTATTAGATTATTATTATTATTAATATTCTTTATTCAAATTTTTTTAAAACTATTATTATAACTTATTATTATTATATTACTATTATTATAAATAGTACACGGAAAAAATTATTTCAGTATATTTTGCAGAACTAATATAGGAGTTGCGGATATACAAGATTCCAGAACGAAGTTTTTTATAATCTCAGAAACTTTCATTATTTAAAGCGGAACATTTTAGGAGTAACTGTAAATAGTTCTGTAATTTTTGAAATAAATGCTAGTGTTAAAGCGTTTTGTATTTCATACAGAACAATTTATGACAAAATGTTGAAAATATTTAGTACAAACTATGTTTGAGACTGTTTGAATTTGCACTATGATTTCTGCCGTAACCATTCCATAAGAGTTCTGTAATATTCTATATCACGTTGTATAATGTCACGTGATACTTGTAGGCCGCGTGGTCGCACAGAATAAGGCAGTTAATTGAATTTTTATTAAAAAAAAAACACAATTATTATCAATACTTAACCTATAGGTATAATTATGGAAATTTTAATATCAAAACTTTAAACAATTGATTTTATTTAAGAGAAATTGATTTGACGTATAGGTAGAGCCGCACGGTCAAGCGTGCTTTAGGCAACACATATTACAGAACTCTCGTAGTAATACGTCTGACCAGATAAAGCAAAATTTAAAGTACCTATATTTTTAAATTATACGGATATTTTCTTTACATTTTCCTGAACTCCCCTTCAGGTTTTATAAATGAGTCTGATTTAAATAATACTAACTTCTTCTCTGCGTCGGCTGTTCCGAAATTAGTTGTGTAATATATACTGAAATAATTTTTTCCGTGTATTATATCAATGAATGTTCGTAAAGCTTGTTCCCATAGCTTGTGTCGGTAGATTTGTCAGCCACTCAGGATATCGCAAAAAAAATTGACTTCGGCACAATTCAGATTTTCTTTGCAGCCAATATTGTGCCAGCATTGGCAGTCGGTACAGCCTTAGTAACGTCAGACAGTACCGAACCTAGTTATCATCCCAGTGTTATGCCAGTACCGCGCCGACATTGCCAGTATTGGCGCAGTACTCAGCCGATGCTTAATTTCCTCTTGGGCAACTGCAGAGCAATACTATTAACATGCTTGGGAAAAAATATCTAAATTCATGCAGAATTAAATTATATAGACATCTTATTTTATAAATAAAAAATAATAATAAAAACTAAGTATACATTTTTGTTATATTAACTAACAAAATCGTTAATTCAACCATGGAATTTATTCTTTTGTTTCCTATTTCTGAATAGAAAAAATGTTCAGTTGTAAACAACATTCAGTTTATTTTTAGAAATTGACCATCTGGAGACAGAAATCGTTCATACGTACATAGCACGATTGTTTATGCTGTATAAGGCTACTGTAAAATTGAACCGTCAAGGTTGTAAGGTTAAAAAGTAACTTGCAGTAAATTTGAGGTCAAGCTTACAGTAAGTTAAAGTAAGCTTACAACGTAGTGTCACAGTAAGTAAGCTTACCCGGTTAAAAATTTCGTATGTGTTCCCACGTGTGTTTCTGTATGGAATCCCTTAAAGGTTCCTACATGGGTTCCCATATGGGATCTTGTGTACCAGGGAACTTTGGCACGAACCCTCGAGGGAACATTGTACATAGGATCTCATGTGTATGTGCCATATTTACAAGAACAAAAAAATCTACTGCGCAGCCGTAAGTGCTATAGAAAACTACTGCGCAGCATGTTAAATTTTCGAAAATTGATTTGAAATTCTATGTACAGTGTTCGATCGAAGGTTCATGCCAAAGTTCCCTGGTACACACGATCCCATATGGGAACCCATGTAGGAATCTTTAAGGGATCCCATACAGGAATCCATACAGGTACACACGTGGGAACACATACGAAATGTTGAGGTAAACTTCCCAAATAGCACATGATTTCGCAGCGAGTTCGCAGGGAGTTCGCAGTGCGAAGTTCGCGAGTTCGCATTGCGAACTCCCTGCGAAGTTCCTGCGAAGTCTAAATGTCCTCCTGATGGCGAGTTTACAATGCAAACTCGCTGCAAACTCGCAATGCAAACTCGCTGCAAACTCGCTGCAAACTCGCAATGCAAACTCGCTGCAAACTCGCAATGCAAACTCGCTGCAAATTCGCAATGCACACTCGCTGCAAATTTGCAATGTTAACTCGCTGCGAGTTCGCTGCGAGTTTGCTGCGAATTGGCTACGAATTAAAAAAGTAAATTTTAATTTTTTAAAAGTATTTTTGTATTGCGAACTCCCTGCGAAGTTCCTGCGAAGTTCCTGGATAGTAATGTGGGATTTCTATCAATTATTACTGTTTTTATGAATTAACCATACCCTCGACTTTTTATTAAACGCACGCTTATTTGTTTTTTCGCAGTTTTATAACCTATTTACATTCTAACTAACGAATAAAAGTATCTACGCTTGGGGGGACTCGATCCCTCGACCCTAAACTCGCAAGACGGATGCACTAACCACTACGCCATGTGGTGTTACGACTTTACGTTCGTATAAGCAAATCGTCCTCATAAAGTGTGATATCTTCATATTTAATATAAATATTGTAATACGAAAGTAAAGTCGTAAGGCCACATGGCGTAGTGGTTAGAGCATCCGTCTTGCGAGTTTAGGGTCGAGGGATCGAGTCCCCCCAAGCGTAGATACTTTTATTCGTTAGTTAGGATGTAAATAGGTTATAAAACTGCGAAAAAACAAATAAGCGTGCGTTTAATCAAAAGTCGAGGTATAGTTAATTCATAAAAACAGTAATAATTGATAGAAATCCCACATTACTATCCAGGAACTTCGCAGGAACTTCGCAGGGAGTTCGCAATGCAAAAATACTTTTAAAAAATTAAAATTTACTTTTTTAATTCGTAGCCAATTCGCAGCAAACTCGCAGCGAGTTAACATTGCAAATTTGCAGCGAGTGTTCATTGCGAATTTGCAGCGAGTTTGCATTGCGAGTTTGCATTGCGAATTTGCAGCGAGTTTGCATTGCGAGTTTGCGTTGCAAACTCGCCATCAGGAGGACATTTAGACTTCGCAGGAACTTCGCAGGGAGTTCGCAATGCGAACTCGCGAACTTCGCACTGCGAACTCCCTGCGAACTCGCTGCGAAATCATGTGCTATTTGGGTTACAGTACTCTCTAAATCTGAACTTGTCTTTTGACGAATTTAATGAGTATTTTTGGATTTAACTAATAAATTTGTGACTTGTAATTGTCATTTAACTAATTCAACTAATCATTTTTACACTTTTTTGATTAAAATTTTCTACTATTTTTGTTTGAAACATTTTTTTCTAACATTAATATTTAATGATTTACAATACAAAAACCTATAAATAAAAGGGGTAAAAAATCTTTCTTCGCAATTTTCGCTACTTTCATGCGATTAACAACGAAAGTACCAGTGAGCACGCAAGTCTAAAAGACGTCCTTATGACGTCTTTTGGATATGGAAGCCGACTAAGGGACGTCTTCTGGACATGCGTGTCCAATTGGTAGATCCTGTTAAAGTTAGAGATAATAGAATAATAATAAACAACATTTTACCTAACTTCTTTTTCAGGCATCACAGTACCTATTATATCTTCAAAAAAGGTGAATTTTTTTCTCGAAAGGGTGACAAAACACAATATACAATATACAAAAGTATATTGATACTCAAATTTCTTTGAGTTTTGTACTCTTTGGTAGAAATTAACTTAATATCAATACATTTTTTTGAAGTTTTATTATCTACATCACATTAATGGCACTTTCACACCTCGGCTGGCTGGCTGGCTGGCTGGCTGAAGGTTGCTATGGTAACGTGTGAGAGTGAAGAGTTCAGACAATGAAAATTTGAATTGTCGCAACCCTTCACTCCCATGGCAGCTACTGAGGTGAGAAAGTACCTTTACAATAGACCAACAGAATAACTGCTTTAAATTGTTTAACATATATAACAAAAACTGTAAAATTATTATTTATATAACCGGCTATCCAGTTGCGAAAGTTTATTCGGTTTTTAGTTTGGTCTATTTCCATTTTTTGTTAATACTTTATACACCAATTATAAATGTATATATTTGTAGCTTTTCTTAACTTTTTATTTTAAAAAGAAATTTATTGAATGCATGAAATTAAAATTTAGTTAACAAATTATATTTCGACAACTAAAGCGGCATAAATAAACTTTATGCTTCTTTTTCCTAAGTATAAGCTTGTCTCTTTGTATTCTACACAATTAAAATACACTGAGAAAAAAATACTATTGAATCAATGACATCTGTCATTGATTCATTCAATAGTGCCATTGCGGGCTGCCATTAGCATCTGCTATTAAATCTAAAACACTGCTTTTATGATTCTACAGTGTCGCTTCTATTGAATCAAACCATGATTAGTTGCATTATCAGCAAATTGTTTTGAAATATATGTATATGCTGTAAATTTAATAAAATAATAAACCAGAATTAAATCCTTCCATAATGAGCATAAAGGAGAGAAGCTTTAAATGATCTCAAGGAGGTGAGGTGAAAAAAATTATTTACATTTTTTTCGTGTAGTCAAAATTAGCTACGTTTAGTTGACACAGTTTCGTCAACATCATCAGGCTAAAAAACATTTATTGAATATAAAGTAAAATCGAATACACAAAGATACACTGATTATATAAATATACACAAAAATAATGACAAACAAAAACAATTACCAAATTCGTCAAAAACGTCAAAACGTGTCTTATAATTATAAGTTTTTGACGAATTTGGTAATTGTTTTTGTTTGTTATTATTTTTGTGTATATTTATATAATCAGTGTATCTTTGTGTGTTCGATTTTATTTTATATTCAATAAATGTTTTTTAGCCTGATGATGTTGACGAAACTGTGTCAACGAAACGTAGCTAATTTTGACTACACGAAAAAAATGTAAATAATTTTTTTCACGTCACCTTCTTGATATCATTTAAAGCTTCTCTCCTTTATTTAATAAAATAAGTTCTATTGTATCAATAAGTCATTCCTACAGAAGAATAGTATATAATGTTATCCCTAAAGTAGCAGTTTGTTACATTATATACAGATGCTTTCAATTTGATAGCATGGTGATATCAAATCGAAAGTATCTGACTTTGAAGCAATAACACCATACTTTTGGGAGATAAATATAATAATCAAAATAAATATTAATTCTCATTAACAGGTAACATTCTATCAGTTGTACGGAATATTTGTATTTATTTACTATATTTGATATTTATTATTTATACTATTTTATATCATTTTTACATTATTTTTATACATATAACATATACATCTTAATTCTAACGCACAACTTGCAAATTAAAATATTTGACGCTGAGAGGTCTCGAACGCGCGACCCCTGGGCCTAAAGCCCGACGCTCTAACCACTATGCCATACGCTCGCTGATAGCCGTTTCACGAACAGCCTATATAAGCTACAATCCAAGAAGTGGGGGAAGAACATTGCCAAGACCTACGCGCTAATAGGCCAAATACAGTGTCTAAGGATTCAATAGCATCTGCTATTGGCAGTCCGAAAATACGCCGTTTATTCGAAACGAAAGCATATGCTATCATATCTAAAGCAGGGTGTTTACAATTCTACAGTTTCTTATATGATTCAAATACTCAGATATTTCTTTTAAAAATACCATTACAACATTTTAAGAGAACTATGTTAAATAAATATTAAAATATACTATTGATTTAATTAAATTAACAATTGAGTAGATAGCAACGATTTGATAGCACCATGCTATTATTTCAAAAAAATTCAGACTTTTGCTTTATAAAGGTTTATGCTTATGAACTAATAAATCTGTCAATAAAGTAATGACATGGAATTCAATAGCATGAAGGTATTTGATTCAATAGTATTTTTTCTCAGTGTATTATTTAATTTATTTTCAAACTCATTTTGTATTTCAAAGGTGGGTAAGGCTACCTGAAGTGTATCAACTATTTACCAAAGGTACCCAAATTTCTTTCCAATTTGTCATTGAAGCATACTTCCTATCTCTTTTCCTTCCGGGGATTCACAATATTTAATATTATCTAAGAAAGTGATTCATATGCTTACTATTATAGCAAGAATTTAGAGAGAGATAGAAAGTAGTCCAAATTATGGGCATTTAAACCCATAAATCTCAATTTTAAAAGGAAAATATTTATATGTATGCCACCTGTAGTAATTATCTATCTTTTGAAATATTATTCATACAGAATTTAAATTGACTTTTAATTACTATCTTTATAATTTCTATTCTATTTCTGATCGACTTTTAAATTAAATTTAAATCAAAATATTATTTTGTTAATATTAATAATCTCAGTTGTAATACTTGTTAAATAATATAACAAGCATTAGGGAGATCATCATTGATTTTATAATATTAACAAAAATAAAAAAAATATAAAAATAAAATAAAATTAATACTAAAACAGTTAAACTTTTATCTAGCATTACAATTAAATCAAAATCAATATAAATTTATTTCTGATGAAACTTCCACTTTAAAATTTAAAAGTAAACAAAAATAAAGTTCATTGACCTACTTGATTCGATCTATTTCTCTAATTTCCTTGAATATATCCTCTTTAAGCTTTCTTGTTCGATTTATGAAATTTGATTTATCTATTAAATAAAATTAACAAAATTTAATATAAATTTCCATTAAAAATTCAATAACTATTCAATCTCAAATTCATATCTTTACTCTACCATTAATTCTCTCTTTTAATCTTCTTTCTTTATTTATATTTTTAAATAAACAAATAAAATAAATATTTCATTCTTTTAAGGATGATTCTCCTTTCTACAAACTCATGAATAAGTCGTGATGATGCTACAATGCACCACAACTTAACAAGTTTTGTAGAAAGTAGTGTAAACCAAGCGAGGAATTTAAACAATATTAACCAGTCAATTGTTGGTTGTACTATGTACTCCAACAAAAGATCGATTAACTTTCGTTATTAAATAATTGCTGAATCGCAATTATTTAATAATTATTGCTTAAAAGCTTCACCCAACAAACACAGAAAGTATTTTGAGCAATAATTTGGAAAAACTCTGTTTCCAAATTATTATTCGCAATATTAAATTATTTAAATAAATATTGAGGTTGTACTATGTACTCCTCAATAAATAAATTAAATAATTAATTTTTATGACGCTTTGTATCTCCTTATATTCTTGTACTTTTTAATTATAATTAATAAAATTGTATTATTAATAACAAATTCAATAAAATAAATATTTTATTGAATTCATCAATCAACACAATCTTAATTAAAATATTATGACGCTAAGTACGTATATCTTACCAATTTAGTTGATGAAAATCAAGAGGACGAGTCCATGCAAATGAGCTCCTTATATACCCTTGATTTACCCCCAAAAACGTCCAGAAAGTTCGATAACCGCTACAACTGTCAAAATTTTCAATTTCCGCGGTTTTTCTATTTTAATTTTCACGCTTATAAAGATTGATAATTTAATTTTTCTTTCTTGTGAAATATTCTAAATTTTCTACTCTATATTTTATCATAAATTTATTTGTTATAAATTTATTATTTCTTATAAAAAACTCTATTTGAACTTTGAAAATTGATTTATTATTAATCATCTAATAATTAATCTAATCGTACTTTCTTTATTTTCCTTAACTTTACCTATATTTAATTATTTTTATTTCGTATTTTCAATTTTCCCATTATTATTATTAATTTTAACTAAATTATTCAATTTTGTAAGTTTTTAAACTATTATTTAAATATTAAACAATATTTTACCAATTCAACTATTCACTTTTGTGAACATTCTTATAAACTAATTTTAACAACTAATATTTATTTATAATTGTTTATAATTATTGCAAAATTTTCACTTTTTCATGTTAATTCTAATATATCAATAATTATCAATGAATTCCGCGTATTCTCTACTTAAATTATTTTTTTATTCCTTATTTTACTATTTTACAAATAACTATTTCTCAGATTTTCAATATTCAGTTGTTTATTCTACAAAATTCAACTTTTAACTTTATATTTCGATTTTTATTTAGAAATACTAAATCTTCTATCAATATATGTTCTTAACTTTATTTCTTATTTAATTTCTTATAATTATTTATAATAATAATCTAATAAATTTTATTTTCAAAATTAATTATTTTAACTGAATTTTTGAAAATCTAAGTAGCAATTCTTCATTTCAATTTTCCTTTCGATTTTTATAGGCTGTGCAGCCACACGCCCAAGCCACCGGACCACCAACCCAAACGTCCAGAGCCCGATCCCAATCGATCCCAATATTTTTTTATATTTAAATTTTCTATTTAATTTATAATTTTATTTTTATTACTATTAAATGTTTTAGTTTTCGACAAATATATTGAAATGGTTTTTTTAACCATGAAATACCATTTCATCATTTTGGTATTAAATTATAACGGTAATAAATTCCTAAAATCGTTTTGGAAAAATTTGGTTTTTGTAAAGTTATTAACAATTGAACTTTTTTGCACTATTTCCTTAAAAAATTAATTGCTCGAATAGTAACAGGTAAAATTGAATGAAAATTGTAACATTTATTTAAAAATATGCATTTTACAAAATGTTAAAGCAATTTTTAAATTCACTTCTAATTTGTTTAAATAATTAATAATTTTAATAAACAAATGCAAATTTATTTATGAGCGCAACGTGATACTTAACTTTTGTTTATGCACTCTTATTCTACATTCAATTATGCACTTTAAAAAAAAAATCTCAGGGCCCGCATTTTAGTAACAAACTACAATGCATTTTGTTTTGCGCTATAATAACCCTTATAAAAAATAAGTATTGGATTAAGTATTGGATTAAGTATTGGATTAAGTATTGAAGTATTGGAATTAGTATTGGTTTAAGTATTGGAAACTCCAATACTTTTTTCGGCAAACATTCTTAAATATTTTACTGGTTGCGCACTAAGTTATTATGGCTCCCAGCTCTGCGCAGTAGTTTTTTTGTTAATTTAATACGTAGAAATACATGGAGCGCAAAATCACAGTTCCACAGAAAATTAAAAAAAAATTTGTTTAAAAATATGTTACGCGAAAATAGTATTCGAGTTTCCAATACTTAAACCAATACTTATTCCAATACTTCAATACTTATTCCAATACTTAATCCAATACTTACTCCCAATACTTAATCCAATACTTATTTTTCATAAGAGAATATATACTTGCGCTGCATGGGCTTCCGCGTGGCGCGGCGCGTTCAACACTTTCTCAGTATTGAACTAAAGTTGTCAAATGTTTGAAATTTTTTTTTCACTGCAAAGCATTATTTAAAACATATACAACTTTACTCGTTTATTATATTTATTAAACATTTTCCCAATCAAAATATTCAAAATAAATATTATGTAAGACTGAATTCATTTCAAATTATTCAAAATTTGCAGGTGGGGTCTCCGATTCTTCTGTAAATTTAAGTATTTGTTGCAAATGCTTAGTATAAAGTAGTCTTGGCAGTGGTTATGAAAAAAAAAATTTTTTTGGGATTTTATGAGTATGTGCATCCATAGGGTCAAAATATCATTTTTACAAAAAAGCAGTCACAAATTTTTTTCAAAAGGCTGTCATTTCAACAAAAATGAATATTTTTAAATTTTTTTTCTTGAGTTTAGTAGATTTTTTGAGAATCTTTCGAACCCCGTTTGAAATTTTAAAAAATTTTTAAAATTTACAACATGGCGGCCATTCTTTGAAAAAACAAAAAATTCAAATTTCTCAAAAACATCATTTTTTTTTTTGCAATAATTTTTTATCAGATGAATGAACTAATAGCAAATGTTTTCCAAAAGGTTTGGTTGGCTCTAAAAGCCTGTGAGAGCTGCAGGATTTTTTTTTAGAAAATTTCGTAGTAGCCATGAGGAACGCAGCAGAAGCTATTATATCTGTTGTCATTAAAAAATTTATATATATATTTATTTAATCTTATAAACAAAAAAGGTATTTTTTTGTTGTTTGTATTAATTTTGCTTCCTCATAGAGGAAACTTTGTGATCGTGAAGATTTTTTATATTCCAAAAATAGTCGACATCGACTCATTTTCATCTAAAGAGTGTATAATTAAATGTCCAGATGTATTTATGTGTGTATGTGCGTGTGGCTGTGTGTGTGTGTGTGTGTGTGTGTGTGTGTGTGTGTGTGTGTGTGTGTGTGTGTGTGTGTGTGTGTGTGTGTGTGTGTGTGTGTGTGTGTGTGTGTGTGTGTGTGTGTGTGTGTGTGTGTGTGTGTGTGTGTGTCTGTATGTGTATGTATATCGTTTTCTGTGTAGAGTAATTCCGGGAGAGTTGGAACACCGGGAGAGATGGTTTCACGGAAAATTAATCATCAAATAAAATTTTAATTACATACGTAAGAGTCAAAAAGTTCATAAACAAAATATAAAATGGTAATTTCTTGCTAGAAAAATTATAAATAAAATTATGTTTCACAGTTTGCAAAACCGAGGTTCGCGAGAATATCCAAATATGGAAGATTAAAGATTGTAAAAGTTCGAAGATGTTTGCAAAAAAAAGTTCTAAAATGACATAAAGAAAGTATATTTTATTTATTAATTAGCTTCTACTACTCAATTTTCTGTCATAAGGGCATTTACAAAAAATAGAAACACCGTGTTCCATCTCACCTGGACAATTTCATCTCTCCCGGAATCGTTGCTTTTGTTCTAATTTCTTTATAAATAAAGAAGAAATGACAAAAATTAAAAACCGTTTCACGTGCGAATGTACGAAGGTTATTGTTCAAGTATATTATAAGAATTAGAATTTTCTGCTAAATTCCTTAGATTTTGCAGTGGTTTTAAAAAAGGGGTCCCATCTCTCTCGGACTTACCCTACAGGATGTCTTGAGAACGCTTAAACGGAGTCCAATAAAATTTGCATGACTCATTAAGCTCATGAATATCCACATTTGGACACAGGAATTTTTGAAAAGTTTATAATTATTTATTTAAAGTAAATTTTCCTACTATTTCCACACAAAAATATAACTACAATTAACAAACAAAAATTTCATAAACTACATGAAAATTAAGTCCATTTCATGAACATTTTGCTTCCAAGTAAGCAAAATAATTTGCTTCCTCATAGAGGAAGCAATAATTTCATAATATAAAAGTTAATTGGAGAAGTTATTAAAAAAAAGAATTTTAAATGCAAAAAAAAAGGAAAAAATATTAATTACTTTACGCATTTTTGATCATATATAAAAGTTATAAAGATCAATCGATTCGATATTCATGAGTTTAATGAGTCATCCAAACTTTATTGAAATCAGTTTAAGCGTTCTCAAGATATCCTGTACACAAAAAACGATATAGAAACACATACATACAGACACACACATACAGACACACACATACATACACACACACACATATATACATACAAACACACACACACACACACACACACACACACACACACACACACACACACACACACACACACACACACACACACACACATACATACATCTGGACATATGATTAAAAATGAAAATTTACGATTTTTAGATGAATATTTTGGAATATAAAAAAACTTCACGATCACAAAGTTTCCTCTATGAGGAAGCAAAATTAATACAAACAACAAAAAAATACCTTTTTCGTTTATAAGATTAAATAAATATATATATAAATTTTTTAATGACAACAGATATAATAGCTTCTGCTGCGTTCCTCATGGCTACTACGAAATTTTCTAAAAAAAATCCTGCGGCTCTCACAGGCTTTTAGGGCCAACCAAACCTTTTGGAAAACATTCGCTATTAGTTCATTCATCTGATAAAAAATTATTGCAAAAAAAAAAATGATGTTTTTGAGAAATTTGAATTTTTTGTTTTTTCAAAGAATGGCCGCCATTTTGTAAATTTTTAAAATTTTTTTAAATTTCAAACGGGGTTCGAAAGATTATCAAAAAAGCTACTAAACTCAAGAAAAAAAATTTAAAAATATTCATTTTTGTTGAAATGACAGCCTTTTGAAAAAAATTTGTGACTGCTTTTTTGTAAAAATGATATTTTGACCCTATGGATGCACATACTCATAATATCCCAAAAAAAATTTTTTTTTCAAAACCACTGCCAAGACTTCTTTATACTAAGCATTTGCAACAAATTCTCAAATTTATTGAAGAATCGGAGGCCACACCTGCAAATTTTGAAAAATTTGAGATGAATTCAGTCGTAAATTAAATGAACGTACCCAAATAGCACGTAATATTACGTGAGTATCGCAGTAATATTACATTCAATATTGGTAATATTACAGGTTGATGTTACAGTAATATTACCGTGACATTAAAATGTCCGCGTCAAGGTAATATTACAAGGTAATATTGAGGTAATATTACAAAGTAATATTACAGTAATGTTACAAAGTAATATTACATTAATATTACAGTGACATTGAAGTAATATTACTATTAAATATAATGTAGAAAAAATTTGGAGCGCTGAGTCTTGAACCCTTGTAAGCTGACCAAGTCGGTTGGCGCCTTAAACCACTCGGCTACTTAGCTCTTAGAATATATTATAGAAAATCTGCTTCATATTTTACTACGATCTGTAATATTACTGTAATATTACTGTAATGTTAACTCAATATTACTTGATAATATTACTATGTAATATTACCTCAACATTACCCTGTAATATTACCTTGACGCGGACATTTTAATGTCACGGTAATATTACTGTAACATCAACCCGTCATATTACTAATATTGAATGTAATATTACAGTGATACTCATGTAAACTTACGTGCTACTTGGGTAATTTAATTAACGTACACTGAGAGAAAGCTTTTCTTGCGCAAATGCAAAAATGCATTGGATCAAGTATGAATTATGCTTATAATCGGTTCTAGTAGAAAATATTATAGACTCAAGAATTTGAGGTTATGTTAAATTGTTAACAGTAGCCTAACGCACAAATGTCTGTCCTGCTTCCTCTCATTCTTACGATTAAAGGCGTAAGCAAATAGAAATACGGTTACGGGACCAGAGCATGAGACAGAAAAGGACAGAAACAGTCTCTGTCCTTTATTAACTCATGCCCTGCTCCCGTAACCGTATTCGTTGTGCTTTGGGCTTAAGGATTAGCGTTTACGATTCAATGTGCGTTAAAGGCTAGTCATGCGCAAAATAAGAGTTCAGGCCAAATATTTTATTCTTGAAACAAGCATAAAAACGATTTCTTTCAATGCAATCAATGTAAACATAATTTTATTCCTGTAAAAAGAAATCTTTTTTCTCAGTGTAATTTAACGTTCTCTTAAATGTATCAAGATCGATAATCTAGTAAAATGAATATTTAGAAGATATCGAAGAAATATTACTGTGATAATCCTCTGCAAAAAAATTATAAAAGTGTTTACAAAAATATATTTAAAGTAACAGATAAAGAGAATTCTAAGAGGCAATAATGGCAAACTATTGAGAGCCACTATTGGACCACTATTGGTCAACTCTTGGGATGATCACGACTTTGCCAATCATAGGTAGCCAATAATGGTCCATTATTGGCCGCCAAGACAAATATCGGATTCTGAAAGCATTGGCAATTCATTGGTTATGATGATTGAGCCAATATTGGAAGCCAATAATTATACTAATAAAAAATGTTGACAATTAAAAATGTATACATACACACACACAAATATATATGCATAGAATGTATTAAAAAATAGTTTTAATATTTATTAATACATGAAAAGCATTGGTTAATAATAGGCTTAAAATACTGTCCCATTACACAGCCCCACAAAAAAAAAAGTGTCATTTACTTTTGACCGGAATACCCTAGCCCTATGTATTTTGACGCGCTGAACACGAATCCGAAGTCCATTTTGCTCCATCACGTCAGGATTTTTTTCTAACCTCAAAAAACATGTCGAATTTTGAGAGGTAGGTGATTTTTTAAAAAAATTTATGGATTTACTTCAAACTTGGTATCTGGGGGTTTTTTGGGTCGCTGATTACGAATCTGAAGTTAGATTTTTAAAATTCAAAATGGCGGATCCAATATGGCGGACGAATTTTGAAAAAATTTGAAGATTTACTTCAAACTTGGTATCTGGGGGTTTTTTGGGTCGCTGATTGCGAATCTGACGTCATATTTTCGAAATTTTTATGAAATTTGGTATCTTCAGGTTTTTAAGTTGCTGAGTGTGATTTCGAAGCGAGTTTCTCACATTTTCAAATATGACTTCTATTACAATTTTATCATAAAATATTCCTTGGTAACAGATTGGATATGTTTGGTGCAGAAGCCAAATAAGAAAGTACATTGTTCCATTCTGCATCTTATTCCTGATGGACATATCATTGTCATTCTATGTCTAACGTTCTTATTGAGCTTTGGCACAATTTAAATCCTGCTGCTTCGATAAATGTAGTAGGCGATGACAACTGCCCCGAAAGGGGATGTGTAGAATGATTTGCTTCCTGTTTATCGAAGTAACGAAGCCAGCGTAGACGCGCTGCCTTGCAGGTGGGCGTTAGGGTGTGAGGATGATACCGTAGTGT
Organism: Ganaspis brasiliensis; assembly: GCA_037103525.1. NCBI lineage: Eukaryota > Metazoa > Arthropoda > Insecta > Hymenoptera > Figitidae > Ganaspis > Ganaspis brasiliensis. Next base: position 351,985 of record JAZKLR010000053.1, on the reverse strand, counting down.
GTCCGACGACGAGTTGACATTGTCCTCGTCAAAGTCGGAAAGCTCTCATACTTAGGCCTGGGGAGGTATGAGAGTTATCACCTCTAGGACGGTGGACTCGCCTGCGATTGGACCAGGATCCCTAACGTGCGGGTTATTCAATAAATCATGGCTTTTCAAAATCAAAACAACACAAAAACTTCATATGCTTCAAAAATTAATTTTAAAGCATTAAGATCAAAACACATATGCAATAGCAATGCAGATGCATTTTGTTATATATGTGGACAGTTCGATGTTCCAAAGAATTGTAAACCAATCAATGACAATATTAGACAAATTTACAAAGATTGCTTTGATTTAGAGATAGCCGATCAAAATGAAAATTGCGTTCCACACAAAATTTGCTTATCCTGTCACATAATGTTAAGTCGTTGGAATAATACTAAGGAGGATAAGTACTTTAAATTTAAAAAACCAATGCTGTGGAAAAAACCATTGAAACAAGAAGATTGTTACTTTTGCATGACCAATGTAGAAGGTTATAATAACAAGAATAAAGGAAAAATATTGTACGCTGATGTGACAACTGTAACAAAACCAGAAATTTTTTGTGATACACCTTCTTCTTCAAAAAATTTTGAAATCGACTGTTCAAAAGTAGAAGATGTATTTAGTGATATAGATGACGACATGAGTATTGATGACAAAGATGACTATTACATTCCAACTGGTGAACAGGAAGAAGAAATACCTGAAAAGTTCACACAAGAAGAACTCAGCAATCTCATCAGAGATTTAAAACTACCAAAAGATGTTGCAGAATATCTTGCATCAGTTCTTAAGAAGAAAAAAATGCTATCGAAAGGAACTACATCTTCCTTTTATCGCGATAGGGAAAAGGAAGTCAGAAAATATTTTACAGAAGACAAAAAGCAGTCATTGGTATATTGTTCTGACATTAATGGGTTAATGGATCAATTAAAACCTGGCGTATACAAAGATGAAGATTGGAGGTTATTCATAGACTCTTCTAAAAGAAGTTTAAAAGCATTATTACTTCATAATACTAATATTTATGGTTCGATTCCTATGGCTCATTCTACAGAACTTAAAGAAAGCTATGAATCTGTAAAACTAGTTTTAGATAAAATAAAATATCAAGAACATAACTGGCAAATTTGTGGGGATTTTAAGATTTTAAGTATTATGCTTGGACAACAAGCAGGTTTCACAAAAACGCCCTGTTTTTTGTGTCTGTGGGATAGTAGAGAAAGAAAGAATCATTACAAAAAAAAAGGAATGGCCAAAAAGAAAATCTTTTAAACCAGGACCGAAAAATATCATTAAGAAGCCATTGATTCATCCCTCAAAGGTATTGCTTCCACCATTGCACATTAAACTAGGAGCAGCAAAACAGTTTGTTAAGAGTTTAGATAAAAATGGAAAATGTTTTAAATACCTAGAACAAAAATTCCCTGAGGTCTCTGATGCCAAACTAAATGAGGGAGTTTTTGATGGCCCACAAATTCGAAAATTATTAAAAGATGAGAAATTTGTCAGAAACATGAGTAAAACTGAGAAAAATGCATGGATTAGTTTTAAACTAATTGTTGAAAATTTTCTGGGGAATAACAAAAGCGAGAATTGGGAAGAAATGGCAAATAATATGATAACAAACTTCGGAAAGCAAGGATGCTTGATGAGCTTGAAGCTACATTTCTTAGAATCACATCTAAAGTACTTCCCCGAAAATTTAGGAGACTACAGTGAGGAACAGGGAGAGCGATTTCATCAAGACCTTAAAGAAATGGAACGTCGTTATCAAGGAAGGTGGGGCGTAAATATGATAGCCGACTTTTGCTGGATGCTGAAAAGGGATGTTGTACCAGGTAGTGTGAACTTAAAGAGAAAACCGCTACACAGATCTTTCGAAAACAAAAGAGTGCGCTACCATAAAAAGGAATAAAGGAAAATTATATACTTCAGAACTGACATATTGAATTTTGACAATCTGTTTTCAGATTTGCAATCAGTCACTCCACAAACCACTAGATACCAAATTTTATGTAAATTTTAATATTTTAAAAAAATTCATCAGCCATATTCTTGCCGCCAAGTAAATCTTAATATGTTTTTTAATTCGGCCGCCCTATTGGATCCGCCATTTTAAATTTAGAAAATTTAACTTCGGATTCGTAATCAGCGACCCAAAAAACCCCCAGATACCAAGTTTGAAGTAAATCTTCGATTTTTTTTTAAATTCGTCCGCCATATTGGATCCGCCATTTCGAATTTTGAAAATCTAACTTCAGATTCGTAATCAGCGACCCAAAAAACCCCCAGATAACAAGTTTGAAGTAAATCTTCAAATTTTTTCAAAATTCGTCCGCCATATTGGATCCGCCATTTTGATTTTGAAAATCTAACTTCAGATTCGTAATCAGCGACCCAAAAACCCCCAGATACCAAGTTTGAAGTATATCTTCAAATTTTTTAAAAATTCGTCCGCCATATTGGATCCGCCATTTTGAATTTTGAAAATCTAACTTCAGATTTATAATCAGCGACCCAAAAAACCCCCAGATACCAAGTTTGAAGTAAATCCATACATTTTTTTAAAAAATCGCCTACCTCTCAAAATCCGACATGTTTTTTGATGTTAGAAAAAAATCCTGACGTGATGGAGCAAAATGGACTTCGGATTCGTGTTCAGCGCGTCAAAATACATAGGGCTAAGGTATTCCGGTCAAAAGTACATGACACTTTTTTTTTTTTTGTGGGGCTGTTATCAATTATTTTCCGCAATTTTCAATGATTTCATAAAATTTTCTCAATTTTTATTATCTTAAAATTCTATTCTTATTCTTTGCTTTTTAAAATTATTTTATTTGGATGTGAATTAATCTAGCCATTCTTTGAATTTTGTTTTCAATTGTCAATTATTTTCGTCATTTTGTATTTTTTTTCTATTATAAATTATTTCTTCAAATTTCAATTTGATTCTCAAATCTTTAATTTATTTCTTTACTTTTTAATTATTTCCTTCAATTCTCAATTATTTTCTTCAATATTCATTTTTTTCTTCAATTCTCAAGTATGTTCTTTAATTTAAAATTGTTTAATCTATTTTCAATTAATTCCTCATTATTCAACAATTCCTCGATTTTTTCAATTTTTTTTCACTCATAAAAATTGTTTTAAAATTTTTAAGCAATAATTCGATTGTAGAACTAAAGAACTATTCTCTTAAATTCTCAGTAATTTTCTTCAAATTTCAATTCGACTTTTCAATTTTCAATTATTTTCTTTATTTTAAAAAAATTATCGCATTTTTTCTATTATTTTTTTTCGCTTATCATTAAGTTTCTTTATTTTTGAATACAATTCTTCAATTATTTTCTTCAATTTTGAATTATTTTTTTCAATTTTAATTATTTTCTTTCTATTTTCCATCCAATTGATTAATGTGCAATTATTTTCAACAATTATTCCTATCATTTTCGTAATTTTTCAATTATTAAATATCTACTTGATAAAACTGAATAATTTTAATTTTAATTAATTTCTATCAATAAAGTTATTTTTCGAATTTTGTTTTAAATTAATAATTGTTTTCTGCATTTTTCACATATTTTCTTCAGTTATTAATAATTTATTAATTATTTTCCACATTTTTCAATTATTTATTATTCGCCGCAATTTTCAATTATCTCCTATAATTTTTTCAATTTTTAATTATTATCTTAAAGTTTTATAGTTATTCTTTGATTTTTAAAATTATTTTGTTGGTTTGTGTATTAATCTAGCCATTTTTTAATTTTGTTTTCAATTGTCAATTATTTTCGTTATTTTGTAATTAATTTTGTAATATCAAATTAGCAATTGTTTTGTAAAATAATTGTTAAAATTGTTAAAATAATTTTTTTGTGGTTAATTTTGAATTTCCAAATTGAAATTATTCAATAACAAAATAAGTATTTGTCTTCTTTCCATTGAAAACATGATTAAAGTGCACAAATAAATAATTATGGCAATTTTCAGTAATATTTGTTAAGTATATTTCTAAGAAACAGACTTTTAAAAATGACAAAAATTGACAGATTTTTTTTTGTTGGCACTTGCTCGTTTAATAAAAATTTAAGACTTAAAAATAAAAAAATTAGCTAAAACAACTTCAGAAGTTGAATTTAGATACTTCAATAATACATATAATATAGGTTATAATATTTTTTAAAATATGTCAGCGACCAAATTTGGTCGAATGTCAGTGGTTTGACCGAAATAGAAACTGCAGTGGCCCCTTTCCGAGGGCAACGTGACTTACAAATAAGATAAATACCCGTGATCTATGACATATATTTCCTAAAAAATTAGACATTTTTTTTAAGTATGGTTTTTTTTTACAAATTGTGGGGAATTAGTTATTTTAGAAACATTAATTTAATGTGAAAATACATTTTCGGGAGTGACAACATTAATTTTAAGTTTGACATTGAAAATGACAGATTTTCGTGCGTGTTCCTAATCTGAAAATTAATGTCAAAACGGAGGATAAATTTCTCGTTTGTGAAAGCATCTGAAAGAAACATTGAAAAAATTCCTCATCTCAAAAACTTTGGCAATAAAAAGGTTTTTTTTCCTAAAAAGTGTCTGGATTTTAAAGAAAGAAATTGTGAAATATGCGGTAAATATTGGCCAGCTGATCGGTGTGGTCGTTATGTCAGGGTGCTGCTTGATAAAAACATTGCTGAAAATTTCGTTTTTGAAAAGAAAAATAGAAACTTGTAGGAATTTAATTAATTAGCAGTAGTACGAAAAAAAAGAATAATGGAAAACACTTGCTTTTCTCGATGTGTAAACACTTTTGGAAGGCTACGAGACTTTTAAAAAACACAAATTCACATGAACTTTAACTTTTCTTTTATAAAACACTAGACACTTTTTCGGGGAAATGTTTTTTGTTGCCAAAGTTCAGGGAATGAGGAAATTGGGAAACACTTTTTCGCGAGCGAGAAAACGAAGTTCGACTTGGAAACTGACAGTTAGTAAACAGAGTGCAGAGACCACCTGTCTTCCCGTGCTTCCCGTACAGACGAAACTTCCAGCCTGCCATGTGATCGGCTGACGTGCGGCGGCCATCTTTCTCGTGAAATCGGGTAATGTCTCTTTTTCTCAAAAAATCATATTTAGCTCTTTTTTGGTAATCGAAATTGACTTTCCACCACTCCTGCAACTGTTTTATGTTTAAAAAATCTTATTCCCCCTCGTTCCTTTACCTTTTACAAAAAAGAGAAGTCAATATTAAAATCAGGTGGGAATCGTAATGTGATTTTGGTCGCTGTCGTGACCCAAAGTGAACAAAATTAAGGTACAAAATTTCTCATTCGAAGGCTCGATCAGCCTTAAAGAAAGATTTTTCTCAGTGATTTTTTGACATTTTTCATACAGTTACTATCAGTTATTAATTTCAATAATATGTCTAAGAAAATAATATATTTTGTATTAAATTGAATATGTATCAGTAAAGACTCTTATTGAATTTTAAAATTAAATAAAACATGCATATTTGTGGTTCATCCTTGGCTAGATTAGAATATAATGAAACTTTATATATTTTGTTGTTTCAGATGACTTTAATACTTAGAAATATTTAGTTTAAAATTGATTTTAAATAGCAACAAGAAATTGTTTACGTTAGTCTAAACTTAAATTTACTTTTTGACAGCCATTTCCAATACCTATAGATTATTCACTAGAACATTGAGAAAAAGTATGTACCATTGTTTGAACAGCTTAAAACTTTCAAAAAAATTAACATTTTTTTGTAAATAACTTTAATAATGAAAATTTGAAATTTTTTAAAGTTAATAACATTATATTTTCCACATGTTATGTTATGTTATTCTAATATATCGTTAACTAAATTTTACATAATTTTAAAAGAAAAATCTTAAAAATTATTGGTGTACTGTCGAGTGGGGTTATTTTGTGAACAAAACCGCTCTTTTTCACTCTATGCTTTATTAAAATTCAGAATTTGAAAAAATAAAAAAATTAACTATTCAGTTATGTTGTGGACATCCTTCTGTAAAAGTGTCCTATGAGTTAGGGTGAAGTCATATATAAGGATATTCAAGTTGGGTGGGGAGAAATCCAAAATGCCGGCTACCTGGATGACAGGTTTGCATTGCAGTAAATGGGACGAAGTCAGTTTTTGTACAATAACTTTTAAAAAACAAATTTTCGAACCTATGTTTATCAACAAATTATTTTTCATTTATTGAAAGTTATTTTTTAAAATAATAAAAAATTTTACACAATTTTATTATTTTAAAAAATAGCTTTCGATAAATGAAAAATAATTTGTTATTAAACATAGGTTCGAAAATTTGTTTTTTAAAAGTTATTGTACAAAAACTGACTTCGTCCCATTGACTGCAATGCAAACCTGTCATCCAGGTAGCCGGCATTTCGGATTTCTCCCCACCCAACTTGAATATGCTTATACGAAGGACCAGGGTATCAGGGAAATAGAATAGACCAATCAGAAAATACTTTCCAATGTGACCAATTACCTGATTGGTCTATTCTAATCCCCTGGTACACCTAGGTGCATAAATGCCTTACCCCCAACCTCTCTCTCTTACTCACGTATTCTCATGCGCAGGGACAACTAGTTGGGGGTAAGGCATTTATGCACCTAGGTGTACATTAGTACTTCGTATGTCACTTCACTCTTAGCCGACAAGAAAATTTTTTTTCTGTGTTATACACGGAAAGAAATATATTGGGTTTGTACCATTAGACTACTTCATATTATTTTCCTATTTGAGTTTGCTAACCTATAAAAGCAAAAATATATAGTTTTGCTTTTATAAGTTAGCAAACTCAAATAGGAAAATACTATAGACCCAAATAGCACCGAAGTTTGCGGAAAGATAACGGGAAACTAACCATGTTAGGTTCGATAGCATGCATTATTAGCTTCATGTTAGCTTCAGGGAAGCTATAAATGTCCTCCGTTTTAGTATTCGATGTTAGCTTCCAGAAAGCTATAAATGTAATTTTTCCGAAAGTTATTTTTGGTGACTTAACACAAAATTTCTATGATAAATAAACAATCTATTTACATGCGCAGTCGTTTTCTACTCCTTTCCACAGCAGACAGGGCTGCGCACAACTTTTGAACAACCTTTCCTACTGGGAAGGTATGCATGTAAAAACATTTATACGTGTTGAAAAAAAAAATTTTTCTTTTTTCATTTTTCTTTATATACGAAAAAACTTTATGCAAACTTACATAAAAGACTTTCTGAAAAATTACATTTATAGCTTTCTGGAATCTAAAATAGGAAACTATAACACGGAGGACATTTATAGCTTCCCTGAAGCTAACAGTGCGAGCTATCGAACCTAACATGGTTGGTAGTGGAAGTTTAGTTGTGACAAAGTATTAAAAGGACTGTTTTTGAAAGAAAATGGAATATGAATTGAAATTTGACATTTAAGAAGTAACAGACTTCAGTTCATTTACCACTGGCGCATGTAAAGTAGGTTTTGGGTATCGAATGGTAAAATCAGGTGACGCTTGTCACATCCTGCAAACGAGATATGCGTTTTGAGTCGAGGTCCACACGATGTTTTATGTAAGTGGAGTACGTTTTTCTCGGTTTTTTGGCGAGTTTTTGAGACTTAAAGCAGACCGTGGCCGGCAAAACTACTGGCTGACGTAATGGTCTGCTTTGGGTCTCAAAAACGCGCCAAGAAACCGAGCAAAACGTGCTCCGCTTACATAAAGGTATTTTACACTTTGTTTCTTTCAAACTTTTAATTTTTACACTTCTATTTACTTATTTAAAGTCCGATTCCGCTGTTTTAAGTTGCCAGAATTCTAGACAGCTGTTTTGAATTCACCAGAACCTATCAACGCGTGCAAACCACGCCCACGAGTTCACCAATGTTTTGAAAAAAAATTGATTTTAAAGAATGCACAAAATAACCAACCAAATCCTGATGTTTTAGTTTTTTACACTTTTTTCTTAAAATATGCAATAAAAAGTTAGTGCATCAAAGATACATCATCACAACTAAATTGTCAATAAGTATTATTAATACTTTTGGAAACACTTTTAAAATTCCGGAGATCTGAACAGAATTTTGAGAACTTCGACAATTTTCAGTTCGATTTTCACGACTTTACGATTTTTCTTCTGATTTCTGATAAAGAATTAAGTAACTTCACTTAGTACTCTCTGTAGTCTAAATATCAGAAAATATTTATACCAAGTAGCAAACTTAAACAATTCAATATAAAGATTTTATCCATTAAAAACCTCGCGTGCAAAAAATAGTCGCATGTCGCACAAAAAGACACACTTGACTTTACCATTTGTTTTCAAAAATATTTACTTTAGCATTAATTATAACACTTTAAAATCCAAAAAGCCATTCACTGGAACAGCTACCTTATATTAGATCTCAGATGAAAATTAATTACCAAAAATCCATATTTTTTAAAATTATCAATTTTTAAAATGTTAATAACATTGGAAATATTGACAGTAGAAAGATAAATAATATATTAAAAATGCGTATTAAAAAACGCTTCTAACTGAGAGAAAAATATCCATTGGCACCGGTACATTTATTTCAAAACATCATCAAAAAACTTTTTTTAGAAAAATTGAAAATTAAATAAAAAAAATACATATTTGAAGGGCAGCATGAGAAAAGAGGTCAAGCGCCAATTTCATGTTTTTATTGGAAGCAAAAAAAGAAACAAATTTAAAGATTTCATTGGTTATTTGAAACAAAACTAAGAAAACCGTTTCGAGATATTGATATGTTTTATTAGAAAAATAATAATTTGTTTAGCTAAACTTACATATTTACGAGAAATAAAAAAAAATTGTGCTACTTCAAGGTTACATCAAAAGTGCATTTTTTCTTTAAACGGTAACTGTGAGAAAAGTATACAATTTAAAGAAAAATTGGAAAAACAAGTTTTGAATTAACCAATTAACGAATCAAATGCAAAAAAGTTTGTTATAAAAACATTGATTGTTCTCAAGAAAATAACGAATTAATAAATGTTTCTCTTGAAATCGAGCAATAAAATTTAGGTTAGACATTAATACGTACCTTTTTTTATAACTATTAATTAAAATTTTAATATCACACTTCCAATAGTTTTTAATTTTATAAATTTCTTTCTTATAGAAAGTATGTTTTGCATTTATGTGGCACTTTTGTTGTAAAAATAGAATTTTTTCAGATTTTTTTAACCTTATTTACATATTATTATCCACTTTAAACTTCTATTGTTTTTCAATTGATTTGTGATAGTAGGTAAAAATTTATGCATTTCTGAATTCAATTTTCTTTAAAAATCGGTGAATGGTTGCTGAACTTTTAATTGTTTAATCTAAGACCTGAATAACTGATCCTTACATTTTGTATAAAATTACCAGTGCGGCATTAATTCTGGTTCCTTGTTTTGCTAAATTAGGTTTCTAACCTATAACTATGTCAGAAAACACGTTGTCGATTCCTGACACAGACAAAGCTTGTCGTGGTTGCAACGCTGAAATTCGGAAAGAAATAGTTCGTTGGGAATCCTGTAATGCTCCGTATCACCCTGGATGTGCCAAAATTAAAAAAAAGTGTTGTGGTGTTTCAAGATCTTCTTCACCTTCTGCTAGATCTTTGACAAAGGAAGACCTCTCTGCCGCTTTGGCTGAACAGCTTAGTCTTATCAGTGAAAAAATTGGTGAAAAAATTGATGAGAAAATAAACTCTCTTATAGCATCTTTAGATAACGTTTCTGATAGATTAAATAACATAGAAAAATCTATCTCAGGCGCCTTGGTTCGTGTTGACACGCTGGAAAGTGATGTTGCGGACATAAAAGTTGACATTTCTACTTTGAGGTCAGATTTAGTTACTTGTACTAATGACATTGTGTCCAACTGCTTGCGCGAAATTTCAGACCGTAATAGTAGAAAAACAAACTTACTAATGTTCAACTTGTCCGAATCGGATGACAAAAAATCTTCTGATGCAAATTCTATTTTGAACGACAATTCAAACTCAGATTCTAACTTATCTTTAAAAATCTTAAAAACATTACTTTCTATAGAGACACCTAAAATTATTTCCACAAATGGTCTTGGTAATCATTCACAATCTGCGCCACGAACTCATTCACGTCCTTTAAGTGCAGGTGAGTCGGCTGTCATAAGGCCATTTCTGCTTTCATAAAATTCAAGAAGAATGAACCAGTTCTTCCTGATCTGTTGCCACCGAATCTCTCATTATCCTGGGACAGAACACCTATGCAGTCGGAGAAATTTAAAAGGGCTCGCATTTCATTAAATGACCGAGTATCTAAAGGAGAAACGGATCTTCGAATAGTTTACATAAATGGAGAACCGAAGATTCGCGCCTCGAAGAAACAGAGTCTTTCCTCTCTCTCAGGCTTGTGGAAAACATTTCCAACTTAACCTACAACTTCATAAAACTACATTCACTGGATGCCTCAGTTATGGACTTTTTTGTTGTATTTTTGGGTTATCTTTTGGTGAAGTTTAACTTCAACTTTCTCTTGCATTTAATATTTTCTTCTTATTTCTCAAAATTTGATTGTAATTTATTATTGTCAACTGCTTAGACTTTTCGAAAAATTATCTTTCTTTGAAAATTTCTTAAATTTTCGCTAAATTTATTATAAATTGTTAAATAAGTTTATTGCTGTTTATAATTTTGCGATCTAAAACAAATTTGCCTCAAACTAACGCTATTGTCAAGTCTTAATATTATCTTTTCATTGTTGTTATCTAATTTTAGAATTATTGTTAAGTACTTATGTACCAAAGGGCTTTGAGCACGTAAATCTGATTAAATAAATAAGTAAATTAATTAATAAATGGATTTTGATTTTTTAACGAAATAATTTCAAATTTAAAAAATTGGCGTTTGACCCCTTTTATCATGCTACTCTTGATAGTCCAGGCGCCCTGTACTTTTAGCATGCAGTAAATCTCTACTGGTTATGTATATTAATAATGTGTAGTTTAGGGGCTTAGTAACAATCCCTGAAAAGTCCTCCCGGATCAGATGTTTGGAAATATTTTTAATAACAATTTGAAAATGCTCAAAAATGGTTTCTTGGTGACTGTTGCTTTCTCATTTATTTAAGAGAGAAAAGTGTTTAATAAAAGATGTGCGGCTTAAAAAGACCATTAAAATGAGTGGTCATAAATTAATTTTCGATAATTTGTTTAGTAGAAAATTAATAAAAACCACTAAAAATGGCATTATTTTATTTGATTAATAATTTTGTAAATAATTGTTCAATTGCTTTGAAATTGTTTATAATTGTAGCTCTTACGATTCTTAACAAATTGACATAAAGTTGATCTCAATCGGATAAATAGTTTTTGCAAATTTGCATTTGTTTATTAAAAAACAGTTTTTTGTTTATTTCTATCCTTGTCCCATGCCTACACATTTTTCAACTTTTAATAGCTCTTTTGAATCGAATTAAGTCAATTTATCTGAAAAAATTAGCATTCACTTGATTTTTGATGATTTTTAGTGCAAAAAATAGCGTTAAATGAAGGGTATGTTTTTTGTTTATAAACAATTAAACGTATCTCTTTAAATTGTTATTTTATTCAATTGGGATAAAATGCATTCGATTTTAAAATTTGCGATACCACCGCTAAAAATGATTTGATTTTAATCTTTTCTTTTTAAACTGGACTAACTTTTTCCTGTCTTTTTAAATATGCTGTCTTTACTTGTGTCTTCAAAGATATATGTGTGGCACTTGTGATTCTTCAGTTTAACCATTTGCTGCATAGTGACACTCCAGAGTTAAGTGTCACCTTTTTCGTTGCACTTTTTTGCAATATTTAAACATTATTTCATTTTGTTCAATGATAGAAAGTAAATAAAATGTATTACACAAGATCCATTACACATAAAAAAAGAGTAGATAAATGTTTATTGTTAACAAAGCAACTGTTATACACGGAAAAAAAAGTTTTTCGAATACTACAAAATTATTTCAGTAGTCTTGGATAAATCGCTTTACAAAGCAAAGTTTTCTTATTGTTTACTAAATTTTCTGCTCTTAATGTCAAACTGTTCTGAACTATTTACGAAACTTTCTGTACATTTTATAAAACAGGTCTGTAAAAAAAAACTTCTGTAATTCATATAAAACTAATTCAGCAAAAGTTCTCAAATTATTTTGTGGAAAGTACAAAATGGACCTATCTAAATATCAAAATGTCCATTTGTACGAGTTACGAATGAGTTTCGTAAAATATTTGACTGCGCTCGCGCGCTCAGTTAACAGTGTGCCGTGTGTCTATCACAGTTGAATTTCAAAGGTAGGTAATCTATTAGACAGGTGCAACATAGAAAATGTTATTGTTATTAGTATATGTTACAACAAACTTTTAGCAACTGTTTGAAACTAATAGAAAAGGAGAAATACCATAAATTTTTGTATTCATAATATAAATTACGATTTATTTATACTTCCAATACAAACAATTTTCAATCCAATGTCTTCTTTAATTATTTTGTTTTTTAATGTTTAATATTCTAGTTTTAGTTTAAATAAAAAGTACTTTTCAAAGAATGTCTGAAAAAAAATTACGGAAAACCAGAAAATGAAAATCTCTTTGATTTTTTAAAAGTCACTTGCTTTTGATAAACAGGTAATGTTGGTTAATATTGGTTTATTGGTTGGATTTTTTAAAATATTTTATTCAAAAGTTATTGGATAAAATTATTATTGGATAAAATTTACATATTTCCACTAGATTCAAAGAAAAAACATAAAATGTTAAATAATTATTATTTGACAACAAATTTTGACACAACATAATTTTTTCTAAGAAATGTCAAACTTGATAATTCAAAATTTGGTGAAATTAACTTTAATAATATTTTTATTCAGCTAAAACCATTTCTTAATTTGAATTTTTAACGAAAGGAGTTAAAAAAAATATGTAAAAATTCAATTAAAATAAAAATGAGATATGTTTGAGATATAAACGTTCCTGATAAATTGCACGTTTTCTAAAATTATTTGCTTATTTTCTTCTAAAAACACTGGAAAGTTTTCTAAAAATTAGCTTTTTATCGAGTTTTATATTATTTTTTTATATTATAAAATGCATTGTGTAACACATTTTATTTACTTTCTATCATTGAACAAAATGAAATAATGTTTAAATATTGCAAAAAGTACAACGAAAAAGGTGACACTTAACTCTAGAGTGCCACTATGCCGCAAATGGTTAAACTGAAGAATCACAAGTGCCACACACTTATCTTTGAAGAAAATGCAGTATTTCTTTTTGTAACATTAATTGTTTAACATTGTTTTTTGATATAATTAAGTTTAGAATGAAACTATTTCATTTAGCAATAAATTATTAATAGAAATAATAATAATAAAAAAATAAATGTTTATTTTTATACGTTAATTTTTATTGCACACAAGTAAAGACAGCATATTTAAAAAGATAGGAAAAAGTTAATCCAGTTTAAAAAAAAAGATTAAAATCCAATCATTTTTAGCGGTGATATCGCAAATTTTACAAATTTGAAAAGCTAGATTCAGTTTTTGCGCGAGTGACCGCCGCGAGCCAGCGAGCTCCCCACTCCAAGGGCGCAAATACGAGCTTCCACTTTGGACCACTTTTTTCCAATAAAGAATCAAATTATATACATGCTGATTTTTTTTCAAATAGATCCTAGATTTAACACTGTACTCTGTAAGTTTTAACGAAAAATATCAATAAACAAACTATCAGGAATTCAACAACAAAAAAAAGTTATTTCCTCCCCCCCCCCCTTAAGCTATAACAAATTTTTTTTTTTTTTAAACTCGCAGAAAATAATAAGAAATCGAATGCATTTTATCCCAATTGAATAAAATAACAATTTAAAGAGATACGTTTAATTGTTTATAAACAAAAAACATACCCTTCATTTAACGCTATTTTTTGCACTAAAAAACATCAAAAATCAAGTGAATGCTAATGTTTTCAGATAAATTGACTTAATTCGATTCAAAAGAGCTATTAAAAGTTGAAAAATGTGTAGGCATGGGGCAAGGATAGAAATAAACAAAAAACTGTTTTTTAATAAACAAATGCAATTTTGCAAAAACTATTTATCCGATTGAGATTAACTTTATGTCAATTTGTTAAGAATCGTAAGAGCTACAATTTCAAACAATTTCAAAGCAATTAAACAATTATTTATAAATTAAAGAAACTTATTCATAATCGAAAAAAATAATAAAATAAAACGATAATTTATTAATATTAAAGAAAATAATTAAAAATTTAATAGAGAAATTTGAATTTGAAGAAAATAACTGATAAATAAAGAGAATAGTAGTTCTAGAATTGAATAATTGAATAACAATTTTAAAACAATTTTTTATGATTGAAAAACATTAATTGAAAAATACAAAATTATTAAACAAATAAAATAATGCCATTTTTAGTGGTTTTTATTAATTTTCTACTAAACAAATTATCGAAAATTAATTTATGACCACTCATTTTAATGGTCTTTTTAAGCCGCACATCTTTTATTAAACACTTTTCTCTCTTAAATAAATAGGAAAGCAACAGTCACCAAGAAACCATTCTTGAGCATTTTCAAATTGTTATTAAAAATATTTCCAAACCTCTGATCCGGGGGGACTTTTCAGGAATTGTTACTAAGCCCTCAAACTACACATTATTAATATACATAACCAGTAGAGAATTACTGCATATTTTGGCCTATTTTTTACAGGGCTCCTGGACTATGATTTAAAGTTCATAAACTAGCTCAGAAAAAAAAGTAGACTTCTAATGCAAAAATATATCAAAATAAAGCAAAAAATCGAATTAAAAAATTTTGATTAAACAATACTTCCTCTATGAGGAAGCAAAATGCATTAATTAATTCAAATTTTTATTTAACGAACATTTTAATTCTTCTATTGTATAAAATTTATGAATATTAATATGAAATACATTTTTTTTGATGTAGGAAAGTACTGTTTGGTATAAAGAAAACCGACAGAAAAGCTACTTGTACAAAAAATTCCACAATTAGGATAATCTAAGTGATAACGCTATTATTTTCAAATATTTATTAAGTGTTTGCAAACGTTAGTGCAAGAAAAACTCCCTGTTTTTTCCAGGCTTTCAGGGTATTAGTTTCCCTACTATTTCTCGATTTTCAAGTTGTTGCAGATGCAAGTTGTTGACACTCTGTCATTGCCTAGTGAAGATGAAGGATCGTTTCTTACAGATAATTACACATTTTTAATGATTTGGAAATATCACAATAAATAGATTGGAAGGCTTAATCGTCTATTTTATTTACAATTGCATGAATCAAGTATAATATTATTGAAATGTTTCGTGACTTTTTCACTAAATAAAACTACAATTTTGAATTTTATTTCTACAATTTACTTAATTTGGTGGTTTCCAGGCTTGAATCTTTGGTTGGGTTGTGCTGTAAGGCATGTACGCTTTATTGGTACCAGACACATTAGGCGTATGTTCAGCCATCCATTTATATTTAGGTCGTAAAGGATCTAAATGCGGTGGTAAATCTGTTTTATAATGTAACCAACCAAACCACTCTGCCGGTACTTGAGAGCCATCATAATTTAGTCCAACTTTTTCTGAGTATACAACCCACCGGTTTCGACCTGGAAATTAATTTTATAATTAAAAATATTTAATTCTAAACGAAAGAAAAATATTTTTATTCAGAAAATTGTCAACACGTTATAAATTATATATCAAATCCAACGAAAGAAAAATATTTTGTCATAATCTATGATCAGTTCTGATTAAAACTTGATGAAATCTTATTACATAATACTATTACTTTATTAGTTTCTTATTAAAAGCATATAAAATATTATCCAATGAAAAGTTGTGAACAAATTTTAGAAACTGAATTTCATTGAAATTTTTTCAAATTCGTTTTACTAAAACATCTGAAACTTTTATTATAATTTTCGACTGTTTAAGATATTTACAACGTTTCGGAAAAGGTTCACCGATTCAATTAAAGCTTGCTAGGTCTGAATTTCTTGGTAATAAGTTTCAGAAAATCCATATTTAAAGTGAAAATAACTAACCAGTACGTAATATTAAGAGGTAATATACAGATATACTGCATTTGTAGACATTTGTAGACGACTACTTGCGTTTGTTTGCGATACGATACTTTAATCATGCAGCTACCGCTCGGTAAACGAGTGGATTCAGAGCGGACGAATCTTTGCTCCCCACCATCGACCCACCGTTCAAATTTTACGCGCGAATTTCAAATTGTGCAGCGCTACAATAATATTATTTAATTTTTGCATTTTAACCAATTAAATTGTAATTTCATGTAGAAAATAGCTGTTTATATAGTTTCTTAATTAGTATTATACATAATAATAATAATTAGTAAAATTAATTATACAATATAAATAATCTTCATATACAAAATATTAATAATGATTTATTATTGTATATAATAATATGTAGTCAATTTATAAATATATAAAGTATATATAATAATAATGTAGTCAATTTATAAAGATATATAATATATTAATCATAAAACAGAAAAAAAAAATTAAAATAAAATTTGTTTAAGAAAACTCAAAATTATATTTTCTACGTAACTGTGATCAAACTGTCTATGTACATAAGTTGATGATTTTTTATTTTTAACTAAACTGTCAGCAATCGAAATTTTCTCCAATTCTGTTGGCTTGAGTAACATTTGTTTTGTAGATTTTTTTCGTTTCACCGTCGAGTAAAATCTCTGTGGGGAAATTTTTCTATTCTCTGACTTTCGATGAAGTGAGTACGATGGATCACTTTGATTTGAAATTGACTGCGATTTTTCCAATAATCGTTCAGCTCCTTTTATTAGTTTTGGAAGATCCTGTTGATTAAGTTTCTCAGAAATCCCTGCAATTGCATTTAAAGGATTGTGCAATTTCAGTTTCTGGTCAACAGTATCTCGTACGTAATTTGGTCCTGCGGTAGAGATGGTAGCTGCTTTCTCAACATGGGAATTAAAATCTTATGTGACTGCGTTGTTATGACAAGTGTTTTTAGTTTCTGTCACTTCAATTATTCTAATACATGCATGAACATGTTTGCAGAAATTCTCAGGAACTAAATGATCCGTACTTGTGCATGAAAACCGATGTACGCAAACTTCACATGTTGGACAGGAAAGTGGACATCCTAAACGTTCATTTTCAGTATTAATGGTGACGATGTAGTGGAGTGCGTCAAATTTAGACAATTGAAATTTCCACTGGTTTGATGATTCTCTCGTTATTATTTTCTGAGATATTGATGCTGTTTTACGATGGCTGGCACCAATTTGCTGCATACGATGTGTAGGTTTGGTTTTCATTTCCCTTATCAATCGTTCGAACATCATGTCATTGGAAAAGCATAATAAAAAAGGTATACAATTATATACTCTTCTATTTTGTTTACTATTTAAATAACAATATTTTAATTTCTTGTGTTGTGCTTCCAAATACATATTAGTTGTAAGAGCTAAGCCAACTCCATGAAATAATAGTAAGGAGACTGATCTTCATTAAAATGTAAAGTCCGAGAAACATGCACGAAAATTGCCAAGTTCACTACCGTGATAACCAGCTGTATTGAGCACGCGCATTGGACTCAAATGTGTTCATTGGTTTCAGCTGTGAAAGTGTGGTTATATTTTTGTCTCAGTCGCACACTTTTCATTAGAAGAAAAGACTTCTTCTTCTGTTTTCATGCGTTAACATTACGCATGCGTTGGCTTAATACTGTAAATTGCGCCCTGTCCCGGTATGTGAGAAGAAAATAGACATTCGTATGCTTACTGCGCATGCTTTAACCTAGTTGGAAGATATTCTGATATTGAGCCTGGCAATTTTCGTGCAGGTTTTCAGTTATCTATAGAAACGATTTCTACAGGCAGTTCGAAGTACTTACTATTACTTCGTGGCCAACTCTATAACAATTAGCCCATTCTTCGCTTCTGATAGCATAGAATTGTTGAAAATATTCTCCAAAAATCTTAATAGCTTCATCTTCCTAGCACCATTGAAGAAATATGTTAAGACAATTCGTAAACTGATCGTCCTCTATCATTTCTAACAAAGTTCTACATCCTTTGTATACCTTACTCTGCTTCATTGTACTCTTAATTTTTGTTTTAATATTTTTTTCCAGTTCGTATCTACGTGCCATATGCAAGTCAATTTGTAAGTTGGTATTTCCATAAATTGGCACCAAGCGTTATATAAAGTTGTAGTATCATCACTCATGATAATATTTGCTTTAATTATACCGACTTTTTCTTCTATTATCCTAAAATAATGTGCCATAGCTTGTGTCGATCCTGCTGCTCAAACAAAAGGCAAGACAACATCCTGCACCAGATTCATCCACTGTCAAAATTGTTGTCAAATGGAAATCATATGATGTAGTACCGTGAGTGCTATCTAATAAAATTTTTGATATTGGCACCTGTTTTATCATTTCTTGTTGGTACTTCATTATTATAATTAACATAAAATCATCAACATCTAAAGCAGTGTCAGTAACAGTTATTCCTTGTTTTTTTTTAAAAAAGCACTGGACAATCCTCTTCTAATAATTTTTGCTGTTCCATCCACAATTCAACGCTAATAAAATAATTTTTATTTGCAAAATTCTTTCATGATATTGAACAAATCCTTTTTTTCAACTAGATGAATTCTTTTTAACTCTCTTTCTGAAGCGACAGAAACACGAATATCATTCAATATTCTGTCAAGAGTAACTTCCTCGCTTATTTTCCCTGCAAGCATACAACGCTCTTCGTCGGTAAGATGCATGAATTTAATTGATAAAAGGTGACCAACGTGTGTTTTTTGCCATACAACAGAGACACAATTGCCATCAAATTTAACAGTTAAGTGAGCGGGACCTGTTTTACCAATTTTCACACTTTCTGCCAGTGCATTTGGTTAGATTTCAAATTTTTCGTAGTCCCAGATCTATGACATTTATAATATTATCGTGAATCATTGACAGTTTCCTTTGTAAAAACAGCTTTTTCTTTAGTTTCCATATTAATTTTCCATTTCATGAATTCTGTAACGTATAAAAAAGTAACATTTATTATATTCTAATACATTTTAAGTTGAACTAAAATACTTTTAAAAAATCATTCACAAATAATGACGAAAACTTACCCTCAATCGACAAAAATTAAAACCCATTTAGCCTAATACCATATAAGGGTCATTCTCTGGAAAAAAGGCACCCAAAAAAAATTTTTTTTGTTATTGATTTTATGTCATAATATACATAAAAACAAATATAAAAAGTAGGGTGTTAGGTCAGTATAATGCGTGGTTGCCATACTATCAGGGGTAAAATTTAGAGGTAGCTTAATTTTCATCTGCCAATAACTTTTTTCCTAATCATTGAATTTGAAAATCTTACAGATGTTTTTTATGTTTAATTTTCTAAACTTTCAAATTACATAACTAACAATTTTGAAAAATTTAGTTCTGATTTTTTAACTTTTAGTTAATTTTTTCACAAGTTATTAATAAAAATGTTTGGACGAGTAGGGGAGGGTGGTACCATACCGACTCCCCTCTGTTCCTCAGAGATGTTACTATAGACAAATCGTGAATACCATCTAAAGAACACTTTCATAACTTTGACATTTTGACCATAGGTAATAATCTCTCGGTAATATTGTATCTCGGAATTTTACGTAAAATTAGTTTTTTGCAATGATATTTTTTTGTTTTTGACCTATCTTGAATTTAAGTTAAAAGTGTTGAATTGAGTTCAGAAAAATTTAAGTATAAGTTTTTAATTGCTTATGGCCTCACCTTTAATACACAATATTAAAATTCAAACGCTTTCATTGACATGCATGATCGGCAAGACATTATGTGAAAATAGAGAAGGTGGTCCGAAACCGACCCCCCCCCCTTTTCTTGCATTGTAATAGAAACTAAATTATTTGTAATTACCAAATAATACCTACAAATGTATTTTAATAAAATAACAATAATTAAGCTAAGATAATATAGTTTGTAATTAAGATCAAACTAAAAACACTCATTTTTTATTGTAATGATAATTCTTTTACTCTTATTCTGAAAAAGGCCTTAAATAATTTATTTAAATAAAGTAAAAGTAATTTAAGTTTATTCTATTTTGTTGTTTTTTAATTCAAATTACAATACAAGTTCAAACTTTTGTTTGTTTTCGCTATTTCCTGCAATAAAAATAGGGGGTCGGTTTCATATTACCCTTTTTGAGATTGTCGAAAACGTCAGTTTTCGATTTTCTCTCTGCATCTCCCACTTAATGAGATCTAGAGCCTCGGCAACCAGTGGAAACATAGAAAAATGATTCCTTTACTGAAAACAAATTTGACCTCAGCAATCAAACAAGTTTTTGGCAACTTTTTGGCTTTTGCCTTTTAAGGGGTCGGTTTGGGACCACTCTCCCCTATACTCGTCTTTATGCATACGGGAACGACTTCGTTTGGACGAGTATACTCGGCTTTATACGCAGGAGGGTTAATTGGGATTAAGGCGAAATGCATTTTAGGTTAAATGGGATTTAGGCTGAATGCATTTTAGGTTAAATGTGTTTTAGCACGAAGTAGAATAAGGAGTGTGAACTGTATAGGCAATTTTGAAAAAAAGTGGCACCTGTTTTCCCGAAATTAAAGATGGCGGAGATGGATTAGCAGAGGTGTCGATCCTTGCGGGAAAATCAGTAATCTATCGATTTTCAATATGGCGCCCGCCTCATGTGAACATGTGATTGTAAAAATGTAAAAAGGCTGTGTAACGGACAGCATCGTTTAATAATAATAACGCCACATTTAAGTGATTATGTTATTGAAGAATCGTGTACAATTGTTTTATTTGCATAATTAAAAAAACCATGTATATATTCTTGCACAAACAAGTAACGTAAGCAAAATCACGATTTCTGTTATGATAGACACGAGGATCTCTCTTTTTGTGAAAAAGTGAAAAGTTTAAAATGTTTATGTTATACGCTTAATATTTTGACATTACTGTTTTTGAAATTTCCTGAATGTTCGTGTAACGAACAACTTATTGGAATTGTGTGAGTTAAAATGACATACTTTAAAACCTTGTGTTCTACAATAGAAAGATATCCTTGATGAATATGAACATTGATGAAAGAAAATAAATGATTTTGACGTATGTTTCTGATTTATAAATGAAAAAGGAGAAAAAGTGTATTTTATTTTAAATGTAATAGATTTTATAAAATAATATACTAAAAATACTTTCAATCTACATTGAATAACACTTGTAAATTACTTACGTTCCAAGAATCTTTTTGTCATTTTGCTTTCGTTACTTGTTTGTGCAAGAATATATACATGGTTTTTTTTAATTATGTAAATAAAACAATTGTACACGATTTTTCAATAACGCAATCACTTTAATGTGGCGTTATTATTATTAAACGATGCTGTCCGTTACACAGCCTGTTTACATCTTTACAATCACATGTTCATATAAGGCGGGCGCCATATTGAAAATCGATAGATTACTGATTTTCCCGCAAGCATCGACACCTCTGCTAATCCATCTCCGCCATCTTTAATTTCGGGAAAACAGGTGCCACTTTTTTAATACAATTTCAGACTCCTTATTCTACTTCGTGTGTTTTAGGCTGAATGCATTTTAGGTTAAATGTGTTTTAGGCTGAATGCATTTTAGGTTATATGGGATTTAGGCTGAATGCATTTTATGTTAAATAGAATTTATATTAAATGAGATTTAGGTTAAATGGGTTTTAGGCTGAATGCATTTTAGGTTATATGGTTTTAGACTGAATGGGATTTAGGCTAAATGGGTTGAAGGGAATATTTATGCGCCTCTGCTCGTGTTTCTGGCTCAAGTGCTTGTAAAAATTGCTCTTAGATGAAAATTGTTTATCACAAATTTGACAGGTAGCCGTAGACCTTTAAAAATACAAAATTTATTTTAATATATGGGTCATTCTTCTAAAATTGGTATTTTAGATGTTCCAGTTAGTTAAAAAAAATTTGTTGGCTATTTAATTTTGCCAATTTTATTATTAAAAATTTAAACCTTGATCTGCAAAAAAAAATTAGACGGAAATAAATAAAAAAAGTATAATTAAAATAATTAATTTTATTTTTAAATTGAAAAATAAAAATATTATTTAAAATTTAGTTTATATTCTATTCGTAGAATTTAGAACTAATTTAAAATAATTAAAACTTTTAACTCCAATAAGACCCATAATTTTAAATATTTTATAGTATAATATTCATGATAATAAGATTTTATTAATAAAATATTAAAAAATACATCTTGCTAATTGAAATTTTGTTATTTATCTATCTAGGGTAAATGTGTGTATTATTGTGGCTGAGGGTATTTTCGCGTTTACTGTTATTTGTATTAATATTTCAATTAAGATGATTATTTGCGACTTGAAAAAAATTACTTAATAAATTTGATACCCAAGCAATAAAATGCGTAGTATAATGGAATCTTCTTTAATATTTATGATTTATTAAATTAATTTTGAAAATCATTGTCTGAATTTATGAATGATTTTTCGTTCTTTTCGTTCTGAAAATGGCTTAGTAGTGATCTGAATAATTCCTTTATATTTTACTTTTAATAGTTAAAAAAATGAATTTTTTTTGTATATTCACTTAAATATATCAACATTTTCAATTAATTTAATGAATTTATTAAAAAAAGAATTAATTTTCATTTAAAATTAATGACCGCGACGATAGAAACATGTTTTTTCGCATGTGCCTACAATATCGCGGATGTGTTCTGTTAAAGAATTGTCAAAATAACCTCCATAACCCCAAAAGTGAAGTCGTTTTTATAAATTATAGAAGATTTTATATTGTTGTTGTAAAGAGTTGTAAACCTATTAAAATGAAGGTAATAACAGTTAAATTCATAATAGAAATGTTAAAAATTGCATATTTACGTAAATTTTTAACCAAAAATGACATAGTAGTTACTTTGTTTTGATACTTTGAAAATCAAAACAAACCTAAAAACATACTGCATCACTGAAATAGTTTATTATAAAAAGAAAAAATAAGTAAAGGTACACTGAGAAAAAAGGTTTAGTTTTAGCAACAATATTTTTTAGTTGACCATTGTTAGTTGTAACAACAATATTTTGATTGGTATAACAAAACGATATGGTTGGCATAACACATCAAGTTGTTTGGGGCAACAATATTATTTTGTTTCTCTTATTTGGTTGAACCAAACATAATTTAGTTGTGACAACCAAACATAATTTGGTTGTGACAACCAAACAGAAATTGGTTGTGACCTCCAAACATAATTTGGTTGTGACAACCAAACAATTATTAAACAAAATTGGTGATTAGTTTGTAAGTAAGCTGATGATAATAATATAAATAAAATCTAAATAAAAACCAATACCAGACGATCGGCCGAACCTGGGTCTGATAGATGGGCCAACTGTGTGTTACTGAACTGTCTAGCTATAAGGTTTATTCCTTATTGGTCATTCATATCTCTCATGGGCTGGTGGTTAGCCTACTGGACTGGCAGCTGAAAAACCCGGGTTCGAATATTCATGACTAATGAAATTTTTCTGTTTTAGGTTTTCATTAATATGAAATTTCTACATTCTCATCTGATTATATTTGTGTAAATAAATTTATAACATGTGAATTATGTAATTATGTGTTGGCCGACCGAAAATTCGCACCTGGGTTACTTATGTCCCAAATAACAAAATTTTTATGACAACCAACATTTTTGTTATCCCGAATAAAAAAATATAGTTGTGACAACCAAAAGTTTTTGTTATGCCAACCTACAACACTGAACCAAATAATTTAGTTGTCTCAACCAAACAGTTTGATTGATTAAATAACAACCAAATAATTTGGTTGGCTCAACCACATTTTTGTTGCTGTGACTAAACATTTTTCTCAATGTATTTATTAATTTTTTTCTCAAATTATATTCTTCTTTATATGTATTTGCAGAGATTTCTAAAAATAAAAATATGTAATAGTCATCTATCGAAAAATTTAAAATATACAGATTATTTAATAATCTTGATATTTAAATGGTTATTCCTGCAAAAAACATGAATCTTATTCATTTTACTTTTTTCCAATTCTAATAGTTTACCTTCTCAATAAAAAGAAATTATTAAATCATCTGTTTTATTTAATATACGTTAATATTCTCAACCGCGATATTTGATGCACGAAAATACCTTTAACTGCAATTAAAGAGCCTCGAAAATACATGCATTTGATTTTTTTAAATATTCTATTTAAAAAATTAAAGTATAATTTTATACCATTGTCAAATTTTTTCAAAGAATAAATAGTATTAAATTTTTAATTAAAGCAAAAAATATCATGGTATCTACTGATTCCGAAAATGCAAAAAAAAATTCTGTCTGTCTGTCATTAACATTTTGTACGGGTATTACTCGAAAACGGCCTGACCGATTTCAGTGAAACTTAAGAGTAAATTAGAGATTTACTTAACTTAGATTTATCAAACAAAAAAAAAAATTTTTAAATTCTTTTAAGCTGAGATATCCAAGTAACACACTTACATAAATACACATACAATACATATATATATATATATATATATATACAAAGTATTTCAGAAAAGGCAAGATTAGACTCTTTTAAATTATACTAACATATCAAAAGTTACTACACAGGTATGTGATCCATAGCAACGGTTGCTATATGACTTGTATACATAGCAACGGTTGCTATGGGCACGTTTTTCATAGCAACGGTTGCTATTGAAATGTTTTTCAAAGCAAAGGTTGATATTGGAATAGTTTTCAAGGCAAATTTAAATAGTTACCATAGTAACGGTTGCTATGGAAATGTTTTCCATAGCAACCAAACTAGAAGGGGGTGGGGTGCCACTAACAGTGGCATCCCACATTTCTGGGGTGAGATTTCTTGGGTTGGGACCCCAACCCACCAGATAATTTCATTATTTTTATATATATTATGGGAATAGAATAAACCGATCAAATAATTACTCATTTTCATAACGCAGTCTTAAAAATGGCGTGATTCGGTTCTCTGTAGATAACCAGAAAGTTGCAGATTTAAGAACGATTCACTATGTGACGTCAGAGTGCAAACAAGTACAGTCCAAATTGCTTGTCCCCCACTTTTCTACTTTTCTTGCACGCACTGTTTGACCAACAGAACAGAGTCGATATCTTTAGCATGAGTAGTACCGCTTTAAAATCTAACCTGACCATAACACTAGCGCGGCGTGTTGACAAGTAAAAAAGTGGGAGACATTCAAATTGGATTGTATTTGTGTACACTCTGACATGACATAGTGAATCATTCTTAATTCTGCAACTTTCTGGTTATCTATACAGAGAACCAGAAAGTTGCAGATTTAAGAACGATTCACTATGTGACGTCAGAGTGCAAACAAGTACAGTCCAAATTGCTTGTCCCCCACTTTTCTACTTTTCTTGCACGCACTGTTTGACCAACAGAACAGAGTCGATATCTTTAGCATGAGTAGTACCGCTTTAAAATCTAACCTGACCGTATCACTAGCGCGGCGTGTTGACAAGTAAAAAAGTGTGAGACATTCAATTTGGATTGTATTTGTGTACACTCTGACGTGACATAGTGAATCATTCTTAATTCTGCAACTTTCTGGTTATCTATAGAGAGAACCGAATCACGCCTTTTATGACTTTGTTATGAAAAGTATCGTTCGTGACTGCGTGAACAAAGCAGTCGTGTTGAAACTCGCGCAATTTTTGCAACTCGTTTCACTCGTTGCAAAAACATTGCTCTCGTTTCAGAAACGACTGCTTGTCACTCATGTTACGAAATATACTAAATTTGAAAGCATTTTGTGATTGGTCTATTCCATTCCCTTCATCTGTTAATCCTCCGTATCTAATTTTATTCTTACGTAAACATAGACAAGTTGGAAAAACGTATCTCTACCCACCTCTGCGTGTCACTGCAGTCTCTTATACAACCCTAAGCATGTTTACATCTGTCAAAATAATAGTAAAAGTGTAAATATTTACTTAGCAATGAATTAAAAACAAACATTGAAATTTTTAAAGTAGTTTGAGCAAAAAAATTGATAAAATCAGTAAAATTTGATTAAAATAAAAAAATGAAGCTTTTCGTAAAAATCAAAAAGCCAGGTAAAATTTTTCAATCTACCACAACGGATTATTTGTTTTAATGCCTAAAAAAGTAAAAAGTAATTTAGTGGAATCAAAAACATTGAAAACTTGGGATAAATATCTATTGTCAGTACATGTAAGTAAATTTCCACAAATATATTGAAAAAATTAAAGTTTTTCTTACAAAAAAAAAAACTACTCAACTTTTTCAACCTCCCCCACCGGATTTTTTAGTTTGGTACTAAAATAAGTGAAAAAAAATCAAAAATTCGGAAAAGACCTTCTTCTGCAATATTACCAAAAATTTAACTTCTGGAGTACTTTGGTAAAATCTGATCACAGTTAGAGAAGTTTTCTTGAATTTAATTCTTATTCTTCTTGAATAAGTGTTCGGTAGTTTTTTATTATTGAATTCATTATTGAATTATTTTTTCCTGTGTAAAAGAATTTTTTCCATAGTAACCGTTGCTATGGGAATGTTTTATATGGGCGATTCTTTCGTAACAGGGCTACTTGGCGGCGCACAGTGGTCTGAGAGTCGAATCTAGCTGGCCAAAAGTAAAAAAATTGATGTCTTTAAATAAATTTTTCTTTAATGATTTTATGATCTATTATATCTATTGTGTTTGATTTAGAATATTTTAGCCGTTAAACATTTTTTTACTTGATGTATCATGGTCTTAACACCGTCAGCCTCGCTTATAGTTAATTTTGTCATAAAACTCATATCTTTAATTATTTGCAGCTAGTGACCATTTAAATTAACATATTTAAATAATGTACATATTAATTTAACAGTTCGTTTTACTGTTTGTAAGATATTTTAAGAAATATTCCTCTAATATTAAACCTATTATTTAAAAAAAAGCAATGAAGGCAACTATTTACAGTATTTGTACACTACAAAATTCAAGATATTATAAGTTAGCGCTTCTGATAACTGCCGAAAAATTATTTATTGAGAAATGTTCATTAAGACGTTAACTTTCGATGAACATAAAAGATTCTTGCCACTTTTTGCCACTTTTGGAAATATTTGTCTTCAAATCGGGTGGTACGCGACGTTGTAGTGCGCGAACGGACAGGCCTAGACGCGGCGCACAGTGGTCTAAAACCCGATTCTAAACTACTTAATCAAAAACGTGTTGATAAAATTTTGAACCACTTTGTTTCTAGCAGTTTTTGTGGTAGGCTGATTACGAATCTAAAGTCAGATTTCAAAAATTCAAAATGGCGGATCCAAAATGGCGGACGAAAATGCAAAATTTTTGCCGAAATTTATAAAACTTAGTACACAGGGGTTTTCGTCGTCGCTGATTCCGAATCCGTGCACAATTTTCCAAAATTCAAAATGTCGGACAAAAATTCAAAATTTCTGCAAAAAATTACGAAACATGGTATATAGGGGTTTTTTGGGTCGCAGATTACGAATCTATACATAATCTTTCAAAATTAAAAATGGCGGATCCAATATGGCGGACATTAATTTTAAAAAATTAGTGTATTTGGATAAAAATTACAATTTAGGGCTTTTTAGATCAGCGATTTTCAACTTTCAAACATTAACTGCAGATTCGTAATCAGCAACCTCATAAAGCCCTAAACCTAAATATTTATTAAAATATACTATTTTATGGAAGGAAATGTCAGCCAGATTGTAAGTGCCATTTTAAATGTTTCAAATCTGACTGCAAATTTGTAATCAGCGACCCCAAAAAGCCTTAAATCCTAATTTTTATTCAAAAACATTAATTTTTTTCAAATTAATGTCCGCCTTATTGGATCTGTCATTTTTAATTTTGAAAAATTATGTATAGATTCGTAATCTGCGACCCAAATAACCCCTATATACCATGTTTCATAAATTTTTGCAGAAATTTTGAATTATTGTCCGCCATATTGTATAAGCCATTTTAAATTTCGGAAAATTGTGCATGGATTCGGAATGAGTGACCCCGAAAACCTCTGTGTACTAAGTTTTATAAATTTCGGCTAAAATTTTGCATTTTCGTTCGCCATATTGGATCCGCCATTTTGAATTTTTGAAATCTGACTTGAAATTCGTAATCGGCGACCACAAAAACTGCTAGAAACAAAGTGGTTCGAAATTTTATCAACGCGTTTTTGAGTAAATAGTTTTGTCCGGCTAGAATTGGGTTTCAGACCACTGTGGGGCGTTGAAAAAATACACCTAAATTAAAAAATATTCTAAAGTGTACTAGTGAATTTTAAAGGTATGTATGAGAGTAACTGAAAACAAAATATACATAAATATATATATATTATAACTTCTATTATATTGCAGTCTAAATGCTGAAATTTCAGCTCCGTGGCATGTGCCTTTTTTATAATGTTAACTTTAATTCAATAATTTTCGGTGAAAATATCATAATTATAACTCAGCCTTTTTCAAGCATAAATTGTCTATATTTATGAACAATTTAGATTTATATTTCACTTCACAATACCTTTTTCATACTTAGAATCTGTAAAAATATTTTGTCCCTCAATTTTTCTAATTTTTGAACGCAATCTGTAGACCTATAATTAAGGTATCATGTGTTTAGTTATTACGCCTTCTAATAATTTTAATCTCAAGTTTGATCCAGTAGCACTAAATCACATTTGGAAAAAGTTAAAAAAAAAAAATTTTACAAAAAAAAAATTATTTTTGTGAAAATTGCATGTGTACAAAAAAAGCGTTTAGTTCCATGTCATTACTGTTATATTACTGTAACAACTACTTGATACCATTTTCTTGAAGTTTTCATGTGAAACAAGCGATCTGCAGAAGGAATAGATTTATTTTGTACTATTGTAGAAGTGAGATTACAATAAATGTTAAATTTCAGCTCCATGGTAACACGTATAATTTCAGCTCCATGGCCTATATAAAGTGTTCAGTGTGCTTCATGCAGAGAAACTTCTTTATCTGTGGTGGTTATTTTAAAATATTATTCTGTAAGGTGGTTTAGCTATGCCGGCTTACTCTGCTCTATCTCGATTTCAGATTATCCAAAAAATGAAACGAAATATTCATTATTAAATATTGTATTTGCTGTTGTTTTATAAAATTGTATATGTGTTAACTAATATCTAAAATACTGTTATAATGTTAAATAATTTATGAATTTATTATTTATTTTCATTTTAGCAAAATATTAAGAAAAAATTTTTATTTTTTACAATATATTTGGATTAAAAGGATGCGGTTCAGCTCCACGTGGCAGCCAATTTTAAAAAATTTGCTATTATTTCCGTATAAATATAGTTGTAGTAAAATCGTTTAAAATATAATTGTATTATACCCTAATAAGAAAAATTAGTGCACAGAAACATTAAAAAAAAAAAATTATTTTTCTACCAAAATTATAGGAATGTTTTTTATAGCAAATATTGACATTGGAATATTATACATAGTAACAGTTACTATCGGAATGTTTTCCTTAGCAACGGTTGCAATGGGAATGTTCATCTTAGCAACGTTTGCTAATGGAATTTTTTCATAGCAGAGCGTAATATTGAAACAGTTTTCATGTCAATTTCGAATAGTTACCATATAAACGGTTGCTATGGGAATATTTTTTATAGCCAATATTGACATTGGAATATTTGGCATAGAAACGGTTGCTACGGGAATGTTCACCTTAGCAACGTTGCTTTAGGTACTATAGAAAACATTCCATAGTAACCGTTGTTAGGGAAATATTTTTTAGGCAAATATTGATATTGAAATATTTTCCATAGAAGCGGTTGCTGTAGGTATGTTTTCAATAGTAACCGTTTTTATTGGAATGTTTTTTATATCAACTAATGATATAGGAATATTCTCAATAGCAACAGTTGCTTTAAGAACGTTTTCCATAGTAATCGTTGTTAAGGGGATGTTTTTTATAGCGAATATTGACTTTATAATATTATGCATAGCAACGGTTGCTATTGGAATTTTTTCATAGCAGAGGTTGAAATTGAAACAGTTTTTATGGCAATTTCGAATAGTTACCATAGCAACGGTTGCATTGGGAATGTTCACCACAGCAAAAGTTTCTATGTAAAAGTCTGTCCTTTTGCCTGCTACAAGATTTTTGTTTTTAATGAAAAATTAGTGTGTTTAATAAATTGCACTTTAACTTGGTGTAGTCTTTTTTTATAAATTTTTGATTAAGATTTTATGCCCAAAATCTATATTAATCTGTATTATGTCCTCAATATTTAGTTCCACTATCACTTAGACACGGCTTGACCGATTGAAGTAAAATTTTGAAGGTTTTTAGGTATTAGCCTAACTTAAAATCTTAGTCTTATGAGATTAAAAAATATTAATATGAACGGGAGATATGACATTTTTTCGAAAAATCAGAAATTAAAATTTTTTCATTTTTTCGTATATTTTTTTTTAATCTATATTTATAAAATCAAAGTTTTGTCTGTACATTGCTTAGACTTTAAAAAATTCATGTCTAGTTTTTCATTTCAAGTATCAAGAATTCCAAAAATGCCATAAAAAATTTTTGTCTGTTTGTCTGCCGTCGGCACCAAAACTTTGTTCGGGCATCACGCGTAAACGACTCAACCGAATGAAGTAAAATTCGGTGTGAAATTGTCTATTAGTTCAACTAAGGATCTCCAATATAGAGACTTCAAAAATATTAATTAGAACCTGAGATATGCCTACCACATAAGTAAACATACACATGCACACATAAGAATTTTTTGATGTTTTACAAAAAATTTGTAAAACATTTATACATATTAAAATTTATACATATTAAAATTCATTTTTAGACCCAAAATAAAAAATTTTGGTTTTATACACTTCTGTTCACAAAATCTTTTAAAAATACCATAATATTTCTTGGCTTTTTTTTATGACCTGTATTAGTTTAAAAACAATTCAATTTATTACAGCACTCCAACCCCGGCACCCCTATTAAACAAATTTAACTTATTATGGCACTTCAACCTCTCTTTTATCCGTTTAAATAATGTTGAAGTTAAAAAAAAAGTAAACATGTGAATTTTAAAAATCTTTTTTGCACAATATCCTAATATTTATTGCAAAATAATATTGAGTCATAGAACAAGTTAAATATTGAATTACGTGTGACGATATTCTTTTCGGTAATAATAGCACCCTAATTTTCGAGTAGTTTCCTGGAAGTTTCCCATAGTAAAGTCAGAAGTTTACAACGGAAGTCTCGCCAAATGTCCTCCTTCTATTAGGATTTTTCCCTTGGAAGCCTCCTTTGGGAACTTTCCAAAAACTTCCCTTGGAAACTTCCGTTGAAACTTTGCAATTATTGTTTTTTAATTTTTAAAATCAAACACAGCAAATCTCTTTAAATGAAATTAATTGTTAATTATTTAATAATATACCTCACTGTTAAATTGTCAGCTTTTAAAAGAAAAAGTAGCATCTCTTTTTTAAAAAATTATTTATCATTTAAGTTGAAAAAAAAAGTTGCCAAGAGGTGTTTCCAGGAAGTTCCTAATTAATGTTTTCGGGTAGTTTTCAAAGGAAGTTTCCAAGAAGTTTCTAAGGGATGTTTCCAGAAAGTTTCCAATAAGTTCCCAAGGAATGTTACCGGGAAGTTTCCAGGGAGTTTACAAGGGATGTTTCAAGGAAGTTCTCAAAGGAAGTTTCTAAGGGAAGCTTTCGGGAAGTTTTTAAGGGATACTTCCGGGATATTTCCAAGAAAAAATTTATAGAAGGGGGGCATTTCGCTATGTCCAGGAAGTTTCCTGCAGACTTCCGTTGGTAACTTCCGACCTTACAATGGAAAACTTCCAGGAAACTTAACCGGAAATTCGGGTGCAATCTAGATTATATAAAAATCAGGGTTCCAATTTTAGTAGCACCCCTGTATCCGTTTAAGAAATTACACTTTTTATGACAGCCCATCCCCTTTAGGATATTATAATTTTATAATTGTTATAAGAGAATTAAATGCTTCCCAGGTGCGAATTGCGGTCGGCTGCCAGAGTTGAATGGTCGGCCCTTGGTTGGCCCAATCTGGCTGCCAGAGTGTCGGCACCCAAGGTTGGCCCGACCGAAAATACCGAAGTTGGGCCAACTTTGGGTGCCGACCAAACTTGCCATCCAAGTGCCGACGGTCGGCCCAACTCTGACCACAGTTGGGCCGATCGTCGGCACTTGGTTGTCAAGTTTGGTCGGCACCCAAAGTTGGCCCGACCAGAAAAACCTAAGTTGGGCCAACCAAGCATGCCGACCAAACTTTGTCAACCAAATGCCGACGGTCGGCCCAACAGTTACCAGAGTTGGACCGACCGTTAGCTACACTTTGTCTCTTAAATGATATAATAAAATAATAATATAAATAAAAACTTAATCAAAACCAACACTAGAAGGTCGGCCTAATCTGGGGCTGATAGTTGGGCCAATGGTCTGTGTTACTCTACTGTCTGGCTATAAGGTTCATCTGGTATTGTTCACTCATACCTCTGATGGGCTGGTGGTTAGCCTACTGAACTGGCATCTGGAAAACCCGGGTTCGAATCTTCATGACTAATGAAATTTTTCTGTTTCAGGTTTTCATTAATATTAAATTTCTACATTCTCATCTAATTATATTTGTGTAACTAAATTTATAACATGTGAATTATGTAATTATATACGTCTTCATTAATAGAATAATTTGGTACAAGAAGTCTCCAGTTGGCCCAACCTTGGGCCAACCGTGAGTTTGCACTTGACATAGAAGGTTGGCCAACTTTGGCACCCAGAGATGGGCCAACCTTTTTAGCGCTTTTTAGCCGACGGTCGGCAGCCAACGTCGGCCATGGTGATCATCTAACAGGTCAAAATAGTTATTTTCGTATCTAGGGCGTAAAACAGGTGATTGCAGCGAGGGCGAGATTAGGGAAACCGAGGGGATCTGAAGCGCCCGAGGCGAAGCCGAGGTCGCGGGAGGATCGCCGAGGTTTTCCTAATCTCGTCCAAGCTACAATCACCTTGTGCCCGTGGTGCGAACAACGTTTTTTGTCCTACTTGCATGGTAAGTATGGCATTGAGGGCACAAGCGGCAAAACCTTCAGCCCGCTCCTCTGACGTCCGCGGGCGGGAAAGTATTTTGCGCCCGCTTCTATGACGTCAGCGGGCGGGAATGTATTTTGCGCCCGCTTACCCTACCCCTGGGCGGGAATGACTCACTTTGCACCCGCATTAAGTGCCCGAAATGACATACTTTCCGTGCATGTAGGACAAAAAATACTTTCTGTCAGAAAATACAAGTTGTCAAAAAATACTTTCTGTCAGAAAATACTTTTGGTCAAAAAATACTGTTGATGGCACGCAACTAGATTTCGATGCCCACCGAAGCTAGTATATTATAAAATTAATTATGTATTTATACACAATGAATCAGGTACGCTCATCACTTTGCTCTGGTGTACGGATTTAAGTCAGTTTTATTGGAAAATGAATTTTCACAATAACTGACGGAAAATTTGACATTATGTATTTCTGTTAAATGTCGGTATAAATTTTTATTTGCACTCAAATTTTTTCCACAAAATTTACAAACCGATCTTTCCATTTTGAAGTTTTCAAACAGGCTAGTATAATAATAAACCAACAAAACGAATGTTACCAAAGCCCACAAAATTGGAGAAAATTTCGATTGCTGACAGTTTAGTTAAAAATAAACAAACATCAACTTGTATGTACACAGTCAGTTTAATCACAGTTACGAAGAAAATATAATTTAAATGAAATTTTGAGTTTTCTTAAACAAATGTTATTTTAATATTTTTTCTATTTTATAATTAATATATATATATATATATAATTATATATATATATATATTAGGGTGATTTTTTTTCGACAATTTTTTTTTAGTCCTCACCTGACATTTGCTTGGATATCGTAAGAAAAATTGCCTGAAAGTTACAGCCCTTAATATTAATTTTATGTACTCGCCCAAAGCATTTAAAAATTTTACATGTAAAATATACTTAAGTCGACGTACTTTTTTTTCAAATTTCTATAACTTTGTCGCATTTTATAGTATCTCAAGAAATATTAATCTAAGCAATTTTCTCTACAGAACATTTTTTGTAGGAAATTAAATTTTCAATAAATTCGCCATTTACATTTTTTTGGTCCAATCAAATTTTTCTGGAAATGACAGCAAAAAAATGCTAATTTTGGGTAAAATTCATCTTTAGCGGTCTGTATCAACTCACCAGTACAACTTACACACTAATGGAGTAGCATAAAATGCGACAAAGTTATAGAAATTTGAAAAAAAGTACGTCGACTTAAGTACCTTAAGTATATGTGTCGATTCAGGGTGAAAGGGACCTTAGCTGCAAAACATTCGATTTTTAATTTTTATTATGAATCGATAGAATTTGTGTTGCTCTTTCACACACATAAAGCAAAACTTGTTTATGTCTATTAGTTTTTGTGTTATTAGAGGTGAAACACAGGCATAACTTAACAGTGGCAGAGAGGCTTAACTTCAAACGCCAGTACGCGTAAAACTCATTTCTGCAGGTAAGGTCCCTTTCACCCTGAATCGACACATATTTTACATGGAAAATCTTTTAATGCTTTGGGCGAGTACTTAAAATTAATATTAAGGGCTGTAATTTTCAGGCAATTTTTCTTACGACACACAGTGGTCTGAAACCCAATTCTAGCCGGACAAAACTATTTACTCAAAAACGCGTTGATAAAATTTCGAACCACTTTGTTTCTAGCAGTTTTTGTGGTCGCTGATTACGAATTTCAAGTCAGATTTCAAAAATTCAAAATGGCGGATCCAATATGGCGAACGAAAATGCAAAATTTTAGCCGAAATTTATAAAACTTAGTACACAGAGGTTTTCGGGGTCACTCATTCCGAATCCATGCACAATTTTCCGAAATTTAAAATGGCTTATACAATATGGCGGACAATAATTCAAAATTTCTGCAAAAATTTATGAAACATGGTATATAGGGGTTATTTGGGTCGCAGATTACGAATCTATACATAATTTTTCAAAATTAAAAATGGCAGATCCAATAAGGCGGACATTAATTTGAAAAAAATTAATGTTTTTGAATAAAAATTAGGATTTAAGGCTTTTTGGGGTCGCTGATTACAAATTTGCAGTCAGATTTGAAACATTTAAAATGGCACTTACAATCTGGCTGACATTTCCTTCCATAAAATAGTATATTTTAATAAATATTTAGGTTTAGGGCTTTATGAGGTTGCTGATTACGAATCTGCAGTTAATGTTTAAAAGTTGAAAATCGCTGATCTAAAAAGCCCTAAATTGTAATTTTTATCCAAATACACTAATTTTTTAAAATTAATGTCCGCCATATTGGATCCGCCATTTTTAATTTTGAAAGATTAGGTATAGATTCGTAATCTGCGACCCAAAAAACCCCTATATACCATGTTTCGTAATTTTTAGCAGAAATTTTGAATTTTTGTCCGACATTTTGAATTTTGGAAAATTGTGCACGGATTCGGAATCAGCGACGACGAAAACGGCACGCATGCATTCTTCCCGCAAGTCATTCGGTCGACTCGACATTTGATCGAACGGCATTCGGTCGACTCGACATTTCCAAGACTGGTCATTTGCTCGACTGGACATTTCCGCGACTGGTCATTCGATCGACTGGACATTTCCGCGACTGGTCATTTGCTCGACTCGACATTTCCGCGACTGGTCATTTCCACGACTGGTCATTTGATCGACTCGACATTTGAACGACTCGACATTTCCGCGACTGGTCATTTGATAGACTGGTCATTTGATCGATTGGTCATTTGATCAAATGGACAATTAAACGAATGGACATTTCCACGAGTGGTCATTTGATCGACTCGACATTAGGAAGAAAGGTTTTTTTATGTGAGTTTCCTCTCTATATTGTAGTAGTTTGTGGTTTCTATTTATCAAGAGTTCTTAGTGTGCATAGTGTTGAATATATTGAATATAATACTCCTGGCTCCATCTGTCGACAAAATATTCAACACTATGCACACTAAGAACGCTTGAAAAATAGAAACCACAAACTACTACAAAATAGAGAGGAAACTCACATAAAAAAAACCTTTCTTTCTAATGTCGAGTCGATCAAATGACCAGTCGTGGAAATGTCCATTCGTTTAATTGTCCATTCGATCAAATGACCAATCGATCAAATGACCAGTCTATCAAATGACCAGTCGCGGAAATGTCGAGTCGATCAAATGACCAGTCCTGGAAATGTCTATTCGTTAAAATGTCGAGTCAAGGAAATGACCAGTCGGGGAAATGTCGAGTCGATCAAATGTCCATTCGTTCAAATGTCGAGTCGAGCAAATGACCAGTCGCGGAAATGTCGGGTCGTTCAAATGTCGAGTCGATCAAATGACCAGTCGTGGAAATGACCAGTCGCGGAAATGTCGAGTCGAGCAAATGACCAGTCGCGGAAATGTCGAATCGATCGAATGACCAGTCGCGGAAATGTCCATTCGATCAAATGTCCATTCGTTCAAATGTCAAGTGGATCGAATGACCAGTCGCGGAAATGTCCAGTCGAGCAAATGACCAGTCTTGGAAATGTCGAGTCGACCGAATGCCGTTCGATCAAATGTCGAGTCGACCGAATGACTTGCGGGAAGAATGCATGCGTGCCACGAAAACCCCTGTATACTAAGTTTTATAAATTCGCCAAAAATTTTGCATTTTCGTCCGCCATTTTGGATCCGCCATTTTGAATTTTTGAAATCTGACTTTAGATTCGTAATCAGCTTACCACAAAAACTGCTAGAAACAAAGTGGTTCGAAATTTTATCAACACGTTTTTGATTAAATAGTTTAGAATCGGGTTTCAGACCACTGTGCGCCGCGTCTAGGCCTGTCCGTTCGCGCACTACAACGTCGCGTACCACCCGATTTGAAGACAAATATTTCCAAAAGTGGCAAAAAGTGTCAAGAATCTTTTATGTTCATCGAAAGTTAACGTCCTAATGAACATTTCTCAATAAATAATTTTTCGGCAGTTATCGGCAGCTCTAACTTATAATATCTTATATTTTGTAGTGTACAAATACTGTAAATAGTTGCCTTCATTGCTTTTTTTTATATAATAGGTTTAATATTAGAGGAATATTTCTTAAAATATCTTACAAACAGTAAAACGAACTGTTAAATTAATATGTACATTATTTAAATATGTTAATTTAAATGTCCACTAGCTGCAAATAATTGAAGATATGAGTTTTATGGCAAAATCAACTATAAGCGAGGCTGACGGTGTTAAGACCATGATACATCAATAAAAAAAATGTTTAACGGCTAAAATATTCTAAATCAAACACAATAGATATAATAGATCATAAAATCATTAAAGAAAAATTTATTTAAAGACATCAATTTTTTGAGTTTTGGCCAGCTAGATTCGACTCTCAGACCACTGTGCGACATATCCAACCAAATTTCGGGTGAGGACTAAAAAAAAATCGGGCAAGTACGAGTTACACTCGTACCAAATCGAAGGGTTCCGTACCGCTTTAATTTTTTTCAATTATATAAGGCAAAGACTAAAAATTTTCTACCAGGAAACTATTTTTAAAAATATTTTTTGTCCTACATGCACGGAAAGTATGTCATTTCGGGCACTTAATGCGGGTGCAAAGTGAGTCATTCCCGCCCGGGGGTAGGGTAAGCGGGCGCAAAATACATTTCCGCCCGCTGACGTCACCGAAGCGGGCGCAAAATACATTCCCGCCCGCTGACGTCATAGAAGCACACAAATTTTTATGGTATTTATACAATATGTTCATTAATTGTTAATTAGCTGAAGGTTTTGCCGCTTGTGCCCTCAATGCCATACTTACCATGCAAGTAGGACAAAAAACGTTGTTCGCACCACGGGCGCAAGGTGATTGTAGCTTGGACGAGATTAGGAAAACCTCGGCGATCCTCCCGCGACCTCGGCTTCGCCTCGGGCGCTTCAGATCCCCTCGGTTTCCCTAATCTCGCCCTCGCTGCAATCACCTGTTTTGCGCCCTAGATACGAAAATAACTATTTTAGTATTGTCTAAATAAAACTTTATTGGTACAAATTTTTAGCACATAAGCCAAAAATTTTGCAGCTGAAATGTCAGGGTCGTTTTTAGAGTTTCGTGGTTCGGGACCGAAACCCTTCTAGTGAGACTTTTGTCGTCCGTCCGTCCGTCGCTCACAGCCAATAGCTGTCAATTTGAGGTTGTGTGCGAGAGAGAGGGAGATAGTGAAAGACAGAGACAGAAACATCCGAATGGTTTAAGAAACACTCGAATGGTTACGGAAACACCCGAATGGTTCCGCTAACACCCAAATGGTAACGGAAACACCCGAATGGTTACGGAAACAACCAAATGGTTACAGAAACACCTGAATGGTAACGGAAACACTCGATTGGTTTAGGAAACACCTGAATGATTCCGGAAACACCCAAATGTTTACGGAAACACCTGAATGATTCCGGAAACATCCGAATGATTCCGGAAACACCCAAATGGTTACGGAAACACACGAATGGTTACGGAAACACTCGAATGGTTACGAAAACAACCAAATAGTTAAGAAAACACCTAAATGATTCCGGAAACATCCGAAAGATTCCGGAAACACCCGAATGGTTACACAAACACCCGAATGGTTACGGAAACACCCAAATGGTTACGGAAACACCCACATGGTTACAGAAACACCCGAATGATTCCGGAAACAGCCGAATGGTTCTGGGAACACCCAAATGGTTCCGAAAAACAGCCGAATAGTTCCGGGAACACCCGAATGGTTACGGAAACATTTAAATTGTTACAGAAACACCTGAATGGTTAAGGAAACACCTGAATGGTTTCAGAAACATAATATTATTATACTAACCAATTATTATTTAAACTTTTTTTTTAAAAAACACGAATTTTGGATATTACATTCTGGAATTTTGGATATTACATTCATTCAAATCTTTGGATTTTCGAATTTTTTTCAAAAAATCATACTTCTTGGCTAGTAAACACTATGAAGACGAACATTAACAATCTTCTATATATTTTTCCCGTAATCAACACGTAAATCTACATACATGTACCAAATTGCATCATCCTAAGTCAAATTGTTTGGAAGATTAGGGAGGGGGGACATTGTCATTTTTTCGAAAAATCAGAAATTAAAATTTTTTCATTTTTTCGTATATTTTTTTTTAATCTATATTTATAAAATCAAAGTTTTGTCTGTACATTGCTTAGACTTTAAAAAATTCATGTCTAGTTTTTCATTTCAAGTATCAAGAATTCCAAAAATGCCATAAAAAATTTTTGTCTGTTTGTCTGCCGTCGGCACCAAAACTTTGTTCGGGCATCACGCGTAAACGACTCAACCGAATGAAGTAAAATTCGGTGTGAAATTGTCTATTAGTTCAACTAAGGATCTCCAATATAGAGACTTCAAAAATATTAATTAGAACCTGAGATATGCCTACCACATAAGTAAACATACACATGCACACATAAGAATTTTTTGATGTTTTACAAAAAATTTGTAAAACATTTATACATATTAAAATTTATACATATTAAAATTCATTTTTAGACCCAAAATAAAAAATTTTGGTTTTATACACTTCTGTTCACAAAATCTTTTAAAAATACCATAATATTTCTTGGCTTTTTTTTATGACCTGTATTAGTTTAAAAACAATTCAATTTATTACAGCACTCCAACCCCGGCACCCCTATTAAACAAATTTAACTTATTATGGCACTTCAACCTCTCTTTTATCCGTTTAAATAATGTTGAAGTTAAAAAAAAAGTAAACATGTGAATTTTAAAAATCTTTTTTGCACAATATCCTAATATTTATTGCAAAATAATATTGAGTCATAGAACAAGTTAAATATTGAATTACGTGTGACGATATTCTTTTCGGTAATAATAGCACCCTAATTTTCGAGTAGTTTCCTGGAAGTTTCCCATAGTAAAGTCAGAAGTTTACAACGGAAGTCTCGCCAAATGTCCTCCTTCTATTAGGATTTTTCCCTTGGAAGCCTCCTTTGGGAACTTTCCAAAAACTTCCCTTGGAAACTTCCGTTGAAACTTTGCAATTATTGTTTTTTAATTTTTAAAATCAAACACAGCAAATCTCTTTAAATGAAATTAATTGTTAATTATTTAATAATATACCTCACTGTTAAATTGTCAGCTTTTAAAAGAAAAAGTAGCATCTCTTTTTTAAAAAATTATTTATCATTTAAGTTGAAAAAAAAAGTTGCCAAGAGGTGTTTCCAGGAAGTTCCTAATTAATGTTTTCGGGTAGTTTTCAAAGGAAGTTTCCAAGAAGTTTCTAAGGGATGTTTCCAGAAAGTTTCCAATAAGTTCCCAAGGAATGTTACCGGGAAGTTTCCAGGGAGTTTACAAGGGATGTTTCAAGGAAGTTCTCAAAGGAAGTTTCTAAGGGAAGCTTTCGGGAAGTTTTTAAGGGATACTTCCGGGATATTTCCAAGAAAAAATTTATAGAAGGGGGGCATTTCGCTATGTCCAGGAAGTTTCCTGCAGACTTCCGTTGGTAACTTCCGACCTTACAATGGAAAACTTCCAGGAAACTTAACCGGAAATTCGGGTGCAATCTAGATTATATAAAAATCAGGGTTCCAATTTTAGTAGCACCCCTGTATCCGTTTAAGAAATTACACTTTTTATGACAGCCCATCCCCTTTAGGATATTATAATTTTATAATTGTTATAAGAGAATTAAATGCTTCCCAGGTGCGAATTGCGGTCGGCTGCCAGAGTTGAATGGTCGGCCCTTGGTTGGCCCAATCTGGCTGCCAGAGTGTCGGCACCCAAGGTTGGCCCGACCGAAAATACCGAAGTTGGGCCAACTTTGGGTGCCGACCAAACTTGCCATCCAAGTGCCGACGGTCGGCCCAACTCTGACCACAGTTGGGCCGATCGTCGGCACTTGGTTGTCAAGTTTGGTCGGCACCCAAAGTTGGCCCGACCAGAAAAACCTAAGTTGGGCCAACCAAGCATGCCGACCAAACTTTGTCAACCAAATGCCGACGGTCGGCCCAACAGTTACCAGAGTTGGACCGACCGTTAGCTACACTTTGTCTCTTAAATGATATAATAAAATAATAATATAAATAAAAACTTAATCAAAACCAACACTAGAAGGTCGGCCTAATCTGGGGCTGATAGTTGGGCCAATGGTCTGTGTTACTCTACTGTCTGGCTATAAGGTTCATCTGGTATTGTTCACTCATACCTCTGATGGGCTGGTGGTTAGCCTACTGAACTGGCATCTAGAAAACCCGGGTTCGAATCTTCATGACTAATGAAATTTTTCTGTTTCAGGTTTTCATTAATATTAAATTTCTACATTCTCATCTAATTATATTTGTGTAACTAAATTTATAACATGTGAATTATGTAATTATATACGTCTTCATTAATAGAATAATTTGGTACAAGAAGTCTCCAGTTGGCCCAACCTTGGGCCAACCGTGAGTTTGCACTTGACATAGAAGGTTGGCCAACTTTGGCACCCAGAGATGGGCCAACCTTTTTAGCGCTTTTTAGCCGACGGTCGGCAGCCAACGTCGGCCATGGTGATCATCTAACAGGTCAAAATAGTTATTTTCGTATCTAGGGCGTAAAACAGGTGATTGCAGCGAGGGCGAGATTAGGGAAACCGAGGGGATCTGAAGCGCCCGAGGCGAAGCCGAGGTCGCGGGAGGATCGCCGAGGTTTTCCTAATCTCGTCCAAGCTACAATCACCTTGTGCCCGTGGTGCGAACAACGTTTTTTGTCCTACTTGCATGGTAAGTATGGCATTGAGGGCACAAGCGGCAAAACCTTCAGCCCGCTCCTCTGACGTCCGCGGGCGGGAAAGTATTTTGCGCCCGCTTCTATGACGTCAGCGGGCGGGAATGTATTTTGCGCCCGCTTACCCTACCCCTGGGCGGGAATGACTCACTTTGCACCCGCATTAAGTGCCCGAAATGACATACTTTCCGTGCATGTAGGACAAAAAATACTTTCTGTCAGAAAATACAAGTTGTCAAAAAATACTTTCTGTCAGAAAATACTTTTGGTCAAAAAATACTGTTGATGGCACGCAACTAGATTTCGATGCCCACCGAAGCTAGTATATTATAAAATTAATTATGTATTTATACACAATGAATCAGGTACGCTCATCACTTTGCTCTGGTGTACGGATTTAAGTCAGTTTTATTGGAAAATGAATTTTCACAATAACTGACGGAAAATTTGACATTATGTATTTCTGTTAAATGTCGGTATAAATTTTTATTTGCACTCAAATTTTTTCCACAAAATTTACAAACCGATCTTTCCATTTTGAAGTTTTCAAACAGGCTAGTATAATAATAAACCAACAAAACGAATGTTACCAAAGCCCACAAAATTGGAGAAAATTTCGATTGCTGACAGTTTAGTTAAAAATAAACAAACATCAACTTGTATGTACACAGTCAGTTTAATCACAGTTACGAAGAAAATATAATTTAAATGAAATTTTGAGTTTTCTTAAACAAATGTTATTTTAATATTTTTTCTATTTTATAATTAATATATATATATATATATAATTATATATATATATATATTAGGGTGATTTTTTTTCGACAATTTTTTTTTAGTCCTCACCTGACATTTGCTTGGATATCGTAAGAAAAATTGCCTGAAAGTTACAGCCCTTAATATTAATTTTATGTACTCGCCCAAAGCATTTAAAAATTTTACATGTAAAATATACTTAAGTCGACGTACTTTTTTTTCAAATTTCTATAACTTTGTCGCATTTTATAGTATCTCAAGAAATATTAATCTAAGCAATTTTCTCTACAGAACATTTTTTGTAGGAAATTAAATTTTCAATAAATTCGCCATTTACATTTTTTTGGTCCAATCAAATTTTTCTGGAAATGACAGCAAAAAAATGCTAATTTTGGGTAAAATTCATCTTTAGCGGTCTGTATCAACTCACCAGTACAACTTACACACTAATGGAGTAGCATAAAATGCGACAAAGTTATAGAAATTTGAAAAAAAGTACGTCGACTTAAGTACCTTAAGTATATGTGTCGATTCAGGGTGAAAGGGACCTTAGCTGCAAAACATTCGATTTTTAATTTTTATTATGAATCGATAGAATTTGTGTTGCTCTTTCACACACATAAAGCAAAACTTGTTTATGTCTATTAGTTTTTGTGTTATTAGAGGTGAAACACAGGCATAACTTAACAGTGGCAGAGAGGCTTAACTTCAAACGCCAGTACGCGTAAAACTCATTTCTGCAGGTAAGGTCCCTTTCACCCTGAATCGACACATATTTTACATGGAAAATCTTTTAATGCTTTGGGCGAGTACTTAAAATTAATATTAAGGGCTGTAATTTTCAGGCAATTTTTCTTACGACACACAGTGGTCTGAAACCCAATTCTAGCCGGACAAAACTATTTACTCAAAAACGCGTTGATAAAATTTCGAACCACTTTGTTTCTAGCAGTTTTTGTGGTCGCTGATTACGAATTTCAAGTCAGATTTCAAAAATTCAAAATGGCGGATCCAATATGGCGAACGAAAATGCAAAATTTTAGCCGAAATTTATAAAACTTAGTACACAGAGGTTTTCGGGGTCACTCATTCCGAATCCATGCACAATTTTCCGAAATTTAAAATGGCTTATACAATATGGCGGACAA
The DNA here is from genome assembly GCA_037103525.1 of Ganaspis brasiliensis. Classification (NCBI taxonomy): domain Eukaryota; kingdom Metazoa; phylum Arthropoda; class Insecta; order Hymenoptera; family Figitidae; genus Ganaspis; species Ganaspis brasiliensis. The sequence continues at coordinate 307,952 of JAZKLR010000053.1, read as the reverse complement.
TAATTCAAAATTTCTGCAAAAATTTATGAAACATGGTATATAGGGGTTATTTGGGTCGCAGATTACGAATCTATACATAATTTTTCAAAATTAAAAATGGCAGATCCAATAAGGCGGACATTAATTTGAAAAAAATTAATGTTTTTGAATAAAAATTAGGATTTAAGGCTTTTTGGGGTCGCTGATTACAAATTTGCAGTCAGATTTGAAACATTTAAAATGGCACTTACAATCTGGCTGACATTTCCTTCCATAAAATAGTATATTTTAATAAATATTTAGGTTTAGGGCTTTATGAGGTTGCTGATTACGAATCTGCAGTTAATGTTTAAAAGTTGAAAATCGCTGATCTAAAAAGCCCTAAATTGTAATTTTTATCCAAATACACTAATTTTTTAAAATTAATGTCCGCCATATTGGATCCGCCATTTTTAATTTTGAAAGATTAGGTATAGATTCGTAATCTGCGACCCAAAAAACCCCTATATACCATGTTTCGTAATTTTTAGCAGAAATTTTGAATTTTTGTCCGACATTTTGAATTTTGGAAAATTGTGCACGGATTCGGAATCAGCGACGACGAAAACGGCACGCATGCATTCTTCCCGCAAGTCATTCGGTCGACTCGACATTTGATCGAACGGCATTCGGTCGACTCGACATTTCCAAGACTGGTCATTTGCTCGACTGGACATTTCCGCGACTGGTCATTCGATCGACTGGACATTTCCGCGACTGGTCATTTGCTCGACTCGACATTTCCGCGACTGGTCATTTCCACGACTGGTCATTTGATCGACTCGACATTTGAACGACTCGACATTTCCGCGACTGGTCATTTGATAGACTGGTCATTTGATCGATTGGTCATTTGATCAAATGGACAATTAAACGAATGGACATTTCCACGAGTGGTCATTTGATCGACTCGACATTAGGAAGAAAGGTTTTTTTATGTGAGTTTCCTCTCTATATTGTAGTAGTTTGTGGTTTCTATTTATCAAGAGTTCTTAGTGTGCATAGTGTTGAATATATTGAATATAATACTCCTGGCTCCATCTGTCGACAAAATATTCAACACTATGCACACTAAGAACGCTTGAAAAATAGAAACCACAAACTACTACAAAATAGAGAGGAAACTCACATAAAAAAAACCTTTCTTTCTAATGTCGAGTCGATCAAATGACCAGTCGTGGAAATGTCCATTCGTTTAATTGTCCATTCGATCAAATGACCAATCGATCAAATGACCAGTCTATCAAATGACCAGTCGCGGAAATGTCGAGTCGATCAAATGACCAGTCCTGGAAATGTCTATTCGTTAAAATGTCGAGTCAAGGAAATGACCAGTCGGGGAAATGTCGAGTCGATCAAATGTCCATTCGTTCAAATGTCGAGTCGAGCAAATGACCAGTCGCGGAAATGTCGGGTCGTTCAAATGTCGAGTCGATCAAATGACCAGTCGTGGAAATGACCAGTCGCGGAAATGTCGAGTCGAGCAAATGACCAGTCGCGGAAATGTCGAATCGATCGAATGACCAGTCGCGGAAATGTCCATTCGATCAAATGTCCATTCGTTCAAATGTCAAGTGGATCGAATGACCAGTCGCGGAAATGTCCAGTCGAGCAAATGACCAGTCTTGGAAATGTCGAGTCGACCGAATGCCGTTCGATCAAATGTCGAGTCGACCGAATGACTTGCGGGAAGAATGCATGCGTGCCACGAAAACCCCTGTATACTAAGTTTTATAAATTCGCCAAAAATTTTGCATTTTCGTCCGCCATTTTGGATCCGCCATTTTGAATTTTTGAAATCTGACTTTAGATTCGTAATCAGCTTACCACAAAAACTGCTAGAAACAAAGTGGTTCGAAATTTTATCAACACGTTTTTGATTAAATAGTTTAGAATCGGGTTTCAGACCACTGTGCGCCGCGTCTAGGCCTGTCCGTTCGCGCACTACAACGTCGCGTACCACCCGATTTGAAGACAAATATTTCCAAAAGTGGCAAAAAGTGTCAAGAATCTTTTATGTTCATCGAAAGTTAACGTCCTAATGAACATTTCTCAATAAATAATTTTTCGGCAGTTATCGGCAGCTCTAACTTATAATATCTTATATTTTGTAGTGTACAAATACTGTAAATAGTTGCCTTCATTGCTTTTTTTTATATAATAGGTTTAATATTAGAGGAATATTTCTTAAAATATCTTACAAACAGTAAAACGAACTGTTAAATTAATATGTACATTATTTAAATATGTTAATTTAAATGTCCACTAGCTGCAAATAATTGAAGATATGAGTTTTATGGCAAAATCAACTATAAGCGAGGCTGACGGTGTTAAGACCATGATACATCAATAAAAAAAATGTTTAACGGCTAAAATATTCTAAATCAAACACAATAGATATAATAGATCATAAAATCATTAAAGAAAAATTTATTTAAAGACATCAATTTTTTGAGTTTTGGCCAGCTAGATTCGACTCTCAGACCACTGTGCGACATATCCAACCAAATTTCGGGTGAGGACTAAAAAAAAATCGGGCAAGTACGAGTTACACTCGTACCAAATCGAAGGGTTCCGTACCGCTTTAATTTTTTTCAATTATATAAGGCAAAGACTAAAAATTTTCTACCAGGAAACTATTTTTAAAAATATTTTTTGTCCTACATGCACGGAAAGTATGTCATTTCGGGCACTTAATGCGGGTGCAAAGTGAGTCATTCCCGCCCGGGGGTAGGGTAAGCGGGCGCAAAATACATTTCCGCCCGCTGACGTCACCGAAGCGGGCGCAAAATACATTCCCGCCCGCTGACGTCATAGAAGCACACAAATTTTTATGGTATTTATACAATATGTTCATTAATTGTTAATTAGCTGAAGGTTTTGCCGCTTGTGCCCTCAATGCCATACTTACCATGCAAGTAGGACAAAAAACGTTGTTCGCACCACGGGCGCAAGGTGATTGTAGCTTGGACGAGATTAGGAAAACCTCGGCGATCCTCCCGCGACCTCGGCTTCGCCTCGGGCGCTTCAGATCCCCTCGGTTTCCCTAATCTCGCCCTCGCTGCAATCACCTGTTTTGCGCCCTAGATACGAAAATAACTATTTTAGTATTGTCTAAATAAAACTTTATTGGTACAAATTTTTAGCACATAAGCCAAAAATTTTGCAGCTGAAATGTCAGGGTCGTTTTTAGAGTTTCGTGGTTCGGGACCGAAACCCTTCTAGTGAGACTTTTGTCGTCCGTCCGTCCGTCGCTCACAGCCAATAGCTGTCAATTTGAGGTTGTGTGCGAGAGAGAGGGAGATAGTGAAAGACAGAGACAGAAACATCCGAATGGTTTAAGAAACACTCGAATGGTTACGGAAACACCCGAATGGTTCCGCTAACACCCAAATGGTAACGGAAACACCCGAATGGTTACGGAAACAACCAAATGGTTACAGAAACACCTGAATGGTAACGGAAACACTCGATTGGTTTAGGAAACACCTGAATGATTCCGGAAACACCCAAATGTTTACGGAAACACCTGAATGATTCCGGAAACATCCGAATGATTCCGGAAACACCCAAATGGTTACGGAAACACACGAATGGTTACGGAAACACTCGAATGGTTACGAAAACAACCAAATAGTTAAGAAAACACCTAAATGATTCCGGAAACATCCGAAAGATTCCGGAAACACCCGAATGGTTACACAAACACCCGAATGGTTACGGAAACACCCAAATGGTTACGGAAACACCCACATGGTTACAGAAACACCCGAATGATTCCGGAAACAGCCGAATGGTTCTGGGAACACCCAAATGGTTCCGAAAAACAGCCGAATAGTTCCGGGAACACCCGAATGGTTACGGAAACATTTAAATTGTTACAGAAACACCTGAATGGTTAAGGAAACACCTGAATGGTTTCAGAAACATAATATTATTATACTAACCAATTATTATTTAAACTTTTTTTTTAAAAAACACGAATTTTGGATATTACATTCTGGAATTTTGGATATTACATTCATTCAAATCTTTGGATTTTCGAATTTTTTTCAAAAAATCATACTTCTTGGCTAGTAAACACTATGAAGACGAACATTAACAATCTTCTATATATTTTTCCCGTAATCAACACGTAAATCTACATACATGTACCAAATTGCATCATCCTAAGTCAAATTGTTTGGAAGATTAGGGAGGGGGGACATTGTCATTTTTTCGAATTTTTTTCAGAAAATCGTACTTTTTGGCTAGTAAACACTATGAAGACCGCCTTTACGAAAGTTCTCTATAATTTTTCTGTAATCTACACGTAAATTTACATATGTGTACCAAATTGCAGCATTCTAAGTCAAATAGTTTGGAAGATTAGGGTGGGGGACACAGTCATTTTTTCGCATTTTTTTCGAAAAATCGTACTTTTTGGCTAGTAAACATGTTACGTTTATAACAAATGACGTTATATACTTCGCGTGATCGATAAAATTTAATATAAATTTCGGAGGTCGTTAGTAAATGTTCACACGAGGTGGTAAGTCTCGTGTATAATTTTTATTTGTAGGATCGTTGTTGTTTTTCTATTCTATGGGAATAGTTATGATATTGTTTTATCGGAAATATAAATAAAAAGAGATTATCTAAAGAGAAATGGTTTATTAAGATGTAATAAGATATATAAGAATAAAAATACAAGAATATAAAGAATACAAGAGTATAGATGTTTTAACAGAGTAATATAGTAATAGTAGTATTTATAATATTAATAATTCTTACCAAATACTAACTTTTCTTTGGTTTTTTTGAATTATTTGGTTTCGTTGTTCACTTATAATTTAGATTTTTGTGTGGTTGGAAGTCTTAACGAGTAGGATTTTGTAAGTTATCGCTTGACGAAATTTAACAAATCAAATATCGTATTTTGACCAAAGCTTTACATCAATACCAAATGTCTCAATCTGAGTACTTTGGATCCGTTTGACTTTGTCTAAATTCGATATTTGACTGAATTCATCTCAAATTTTTCAAAATTTGCAGGTGTGGCCTCCGATTCTTCAGTAAATTTGAGAATTTGTTGCAAATGCTTAGTATAAAGAAGTCTTGGCAGTGGTTATGAAAAAAAAAAATTTTTTGGGATATTATGAGTATGTGCATCCATAGGGTCAAAATATCGTTTTTACAAAAAAGCAGTCACAAATTTTTTTCAAAAGGCTGTCATTTCAACAAAAATGAATATTTTAAAATTTTTTTTCTTGAGTTTAGTAGCTTTTTTGATAATCTTTCGAACCCCGTTTAAAATTTTAAAAAATTTTTAAAATTTACAAAATGGCGGCCATTCTTTGAAAAAACAAAAAATTCAAATTTCTCAAAAACATCATTTTTTTTTTGCAATAATTTTTTATCAGATGAATGAACTAATAGCGAATGTTTTCCAAAAGGTTTGGTTGGCTCTAAAAGCCTGTGAGAGCCGTAGGAATTTTTTTTAGAAAATTTCGTAGTAGCCATGAGGAACGCAGCAGAAGCTATTATATCTGTTGTCATTAAAAAATTTATATATATATTTATTTAATCTTATAAACGAAAAAGGTATTTTTTTGTTGTTTGTATTAATTTTGCTTCCTCATAGAGGAAACTTTGTGATCGTGAAGTTTTTTTATATTCCAAAATATTCATCTAAAAATCGTAAATTTTCATTTTTAATCATATGTCCAGATGTATGTGTGTGTGTGTGTGTGTGTGTGTGTATGTGTGTGTCTGTATGTGTGTGTCTGTATGTATGTGTTTCTATATCGTTTTTTGTGTACAGGATATCTTGAGAACGCTTAAACTGATTTCAATAAAGTTTGGATGACTCATTAAACTCATGAATATCGAATCGATTGATCTTTATAACTTTTATATATGATCAAAAATGCGTAAAGTAATTATTATTTTTTCCTTTTTTTTTGCATTTAAAATTCTTTTTTTTAATAACTTCTCCAATTAACTTTTATATTATGAAATTATTGCTTCCTCTATGAGGAAGCAAATTATTTTGCTTACTTGGAAGCAAAATGTTCATGAAATGGACTTAATTTTCATGTAGTTTATGAAATTTTTGTTTGTTAATTGTAGTTATATTTTTGTGTGGAAATAGTAGGAAAATTTACTTTAAATAAATAATTATAAACTTTTTCAAAAATTCCTGTGTCCAAATGTGGATATTCATGAGCTTAATGAGTCATGCAAATTTTATTGGACTCCGTTTAAGCGTTCTCAAGACATCCTGTAGGGTAAGTCCGGGAGAGATGGGACCCCTTTTTTAAAACCACTGCAAAATCTAAGGAATTTAGCAGAAAATTCTAATTTTTATAATATACTTGAACAATAACCTTCGTACATTCGCACGTGAAACGGTTTTTAATTTTTGTCATTTCTTCTTTATTTATAAAGAAATTAGAACAAAAGCAACGATTCCGGGAGAGATGAAATTGTCCGGGTGAGATGGAACACGGTGTTTCTATTTTTTGTAAATGCCCTTAAGACAGAAAATTGAGTAGTAGAAGCCAATTAATAAATAAAATATACTTTCTTTATGTCATTTTAGAACTTTTTTTTGCAAACATCTTCGAAGTTTTACAATCTTTAATCTTCCATATTTGGATATTCTCGCGAACCTCGGTTTTGCAAACTGTGAAACATAATTTTATTTATAATTTTTCTAGCAAGAAATTACCATTTTATATTTTGTTTATGAACTTTTTGACTCTTACGTATGTAATTAAAATTTTATTTGATGATTAATTTTCCGTGAAACCATCTCTCCCGGTGTTCCAACTCTCCCGGAATTACTCTACACAGAAAACGATATACATACACATACAGACAGACAGACAGACAGACACACACACACACACACACACACACACACACACACACACACACACACACACACACACACACACACACACACAGCCACACGCACATACACACATACATACATCTGGACATTTAATTATACACTCTTTAGATGAAAATGAGTCGATGTCGACTACTTTTGGAATATAAAAAATCTTCACGATCACAAAGTTTCCTCTATGAGGAAGCAAAATTAATACAAACAACAAAAAAATACCTTTTTTGTTTATAAGATTAAATAAATATATATATATAAATTTTTTAATGACAACAGATATAATAGCTTCTGCTGCGTTCCTCATGGCTACTACGAAATTTTCTAAAAAAAAATCCTGCAGCTCTCACAGGCTTTTATAGCCAAACAAACCTTTTGGAAAACATTCGCTATTAGTTCATTCATCTGATAAAAAATTATTGCAAAAAAAAAAAAATGATGTTTTTGAGAAATTTGAATTTTTTGTTTTTTCAAAGAATGGCCGCCATTTTGTAAATTTTTAAAATTTTTTAAAATTTCAAACGGGGTTCGAAAGATTATCAAAAAAGCTACTAAACTCAAGAAAAAAAATTTAAAAATATTCATTTTTGTTGAAATGACAGCCTTTTGAAAAAAATTTGTGACTGCTTTTTTGTAAAAATGATATTTTGACCCTATGGATGCACATACTCATAAAATCCCAAAAAAAAATTTTTTTTATAACCACTGCCAAGACTACTTTATACTAAGCATTTGCAACAAATACTTAAATTTACAGAAGAATCGGAGACCCCACCTGCAAATTTTGAAAAATTTGAAATGAATTCAGTCATTTGTTACAATACTTATTAGACTTTTAAAAATCAGAACCCGGTTTCAGAAATTGATACAAAAGGCTTACACTGATGGGACAACTTAACTACTTGTAATGTGTTTAACAAAACTAGAACTGAAGAAAAGTGACGCTGCGGCATAGAGTTCCGGAGCTTTTATAGAGTTGTAAGATGATGCTATTGGTCATAGAAGATAGGGCGTTGACAGTTTTTCCAATTCCATGTAAATAGGTCATCTAATAGCCAATCAGCATAATTTAGGTAGGCGGAGCTCATCTTATTCGATGCTTCGTGGGGGCTAATGATGTCATAATTTCATCTCAGGAGACTTGCATTGTCGATCAAAAATATTACATAATATTGCAAATTATAATATTATAATTATAAATAATACGCAGTATTATAATTGTAATTATATAATTATAATTATAATTAGGACTATAATTATTATTATATAATTATAAATTAATAATAAAAATTAATGCAAATTATAATGCATTCGATGACATTTTCGATAAGTTTTACAATAAGAATATAATATTAATAATCTTTTAAAATCCAATTATACTTATATGCGTACAAATACACTTTTGTATACTCGCATACTTACATACATATATATACATATATATATATATATATATATGTATATTTACATAGGTATTTATAATGTAATAAAAATATTTATAGTTTTAATAATGTCTACATCTCAATGTGTTGAATTGTGATAATTTACAATTGATTATCAAATTTAAAAGACGTGTACTGTAATTAAGAGTTGTAGGCATTATCAGTATGTTTCATACGTATTCTCTTGTTCCTTTTATTTCTTTTACTCTCGATCGGTGTCATCTGGGTCAGCAATGCGCTTGACATTAGATCACCGAGCATAGATTTACAATCTTAATACAGTTTAAATCTATGTGTTTTTTCCTAAAAATATAAATAATAATATATAGATGTGTGTATATTAATGTATTCATTAATAATATGTACTCATAGAAAACATAAATTTTGATGCTTAATAATGGGTCGGAAGTTGAAAAACATAGAAAATTGCAATAGTCTTTATTTCCTTTTCTTCTTCGTCTTTGCGTTTTCTTTCTTTCTCTTTATTTGCGCAAAAGAGTCAAGCATGCGCAATTAGACGTATCGAGACGCACGACATATGCTATAGCGTGTAAGCTATTCTTTCTTACTCTTTCTTTCTCCTTATTTCTCTCGCTCGCTCTCTCTCTCTCTTTCATTTCTTCTTTCTCAACTTGTACTGAATGCTTAGATTAAACTTGCATCAATTATAAAATAATGAAATATTGCGTTCAATAATTTTTATGCAATTCAACATTAATATTATAATTAACATTAATAAAAATAAATTATTATGCAATAATAATATATTAATATTGACAACAATTAATTATTATGCAATAATCATTATAAATAATATATTAATATGGACAACATTTAATTATTATGCAATAATCATTATAAATAATATATTATTATAAATAACAATAATAATCATATAAATTAGGCAATATAGATTATTTTAATAATAATAAAAAAAATTAGTTGTAGTGTAAACGTAACAAACACTATGAAGACCGCCTTTACGAAAGTTCTCTATAATTTTTCTGTAATCTACACGTAAATTTACATATGTGTACTAAATTGCAGCATTCTAAGTCAAATATTTTGGAAGATTAGGGGGGGGGGACATGTCATTTTTTTGCATTTTAGGGCAAAAAAAGTGGTTTTTGCTGGATTTTGGCATGTTCATGAGCTCGAATCGCGTTTTCCATATCATTTTCGTAAATCCAATGTGAAATTACATATGTGAACAAAATTGGAAGTCTTTAGCTCATATAGTTTCGAAGTTAGAGGGGGTGCGAAAACGGACACCATAGTGATTTTAATAGGGTTCCGTTTTAAAGTCGAAAAAGAAATCACCCTAATATATATATATATATATATATTTATAAATTGACCACATATTATATATACAATAATAAATCATTATTAATATTTTGTATATGAAGATTATTTATATTATATAATTAATATTAATAATTATTATTAATATATATAATACTAAATACGAAACTATATAAACAGCTATTTTTTACGTGAAATTACAATTTAATTGGTTAAAATGCAAAAATTAAATAATATTATTGTAGCGTTGCACAATTTGAAATTCGCGCGTAAAATTTGAACGGTGGGTCGATGGTGAAGGGAGCTAAGATTCGTTCGCTCTGAATCCACTCATCTCGGTAAAGACTCGGTTAGACTCGGTATAGACAGCAACAAGTCGATGTTTTTGAGACTTTTTTAAAAAGTACCTTTGTGGTGGACACGATTACTAAAAAACTATCAACCCGATCAACACCAAATTTATACTACTTATTAATTATCTCAAAAGTTAGTCTCTGAACGAAGGATTTTTACTTAAAAAGAAAAAAACAGTTTTAAAAGCTAAAAATTAAACATTTAAAAATGTCAAAAATCGAACTTTTTGATGCAACCGCCGCCACTTTTTTTTAAATGCAAATTGTGACAAACCCTTCGTTCAGCGATTAGACATTGCAATATACTAAAAAAAATTTCTTTGGATTTTGATTTCAGATGAAGTGATACCGATTCACTCTTTGAGCGGGGGGTGAATCGATTCAAGGGGGGGGGGGTGATTTCCGATATAAACGGGAATCCGATTTATGCGGGACCGATATACGTGGGTTCCACTGTAATTTATTTTGAAGAAGGGGGGGAGCGATTTAAATGTTTAAAACCTTCCGCGGGAGGTCGCTCGAAGTTTTGACGGGCGATCCAGGGAACTTCTCTGGGGAGCTGTCGACGGGAATAAATAACACGTCCGGGGAATCGCGACGAAAAAGTACTTGGGCACTAGGCAGGGCCTGAACGGGGGCGACTTGTAGTGCCGGGATCGAAAGAGGGATGCTTGTTGACGCGGATAACTGTAGAGACGTTAAAGGAAGCGAAGTTTGTAGTTCCGCCAAAAGTCGGGCACGTAACCGATAATCCTTCCCCGGTCGTTTACGCGGTTTGCCTCGACGTTTCCGTTTCTGGACCGTAGCGGAATTTGCGGGTGAGGACGAAGGTTCCACGTCTACGATAGGCGACATTGAAATCCCATTTAGAAAAAGAAAATTAATCGACTGAGTTCTAATCGACAAACACAAAGAACACAAGAATATTAATATAGCACGAGGTCGGATCAGCGTCGAGATAAAAAAAATATGCGATGCACGTGTAAGGGAATAACGCGTTACGCGAGCACGAAAAGGGGAATCAAACCGGCCCGCCAAAAGCAAACGTCTACCAGCGTCGATGGTAATTGAACCACCGACGACAACCTTTGGTCGTAAGTAATTGAACTCCCGACAAAGGCAGGTGACTTAAACTTCTGGGGATAAACGAATATCTGTTGAGACACAAAACACAGCACAATCAATATAAAATATAAAAAGAAACATAACCAATAGTAATTGTGAAGCATAAAATCCCATCTGCGACACAGCCTGAAACAAAGAGAAACACAACATAAAATAGCACAGACAGAAAATCAAAAGTTGACAACGGTTGTCCTCGGTCAGAGAAATCACTTTCAGCGACCACGTGTCGAAATTTGCTGAGCAGGAACGATGCTGGAACGGCGATGACGAAAGCGGCCACGTGTCCACGCGGCCTTTCCCAAAGGATCCACACAAACGAGCAGAAACACCACAAGGTCGACTCAGAAGAAAGGAAATACACCAAAGAAAAAAAACACTCGGAAGTTAACTATAATACTATTATAAAATTTATTTTAAAGAAAACTGTGGGAACTTTGAAGGAATTGACAAATGCCGAGAAGCGGATCGCGCGTGTGGTACGTTCGATGGTCGGAGCAACTGAGAGCGTCTTACACGCGGGCAACTCTCTCGTAGCTCGCTCGCTCGAGGTTTGGCGAAAGAGAGGGCAGGCGGGCTGGCGCTTGGCCTCTGTGATTGGTCGAGCGTGATAGAAGCACGAGAGAAGAAAAAAGGACCAATCACTGCCTCCTACCGTCTCCCAGCCAACAGATTGATTTAAATTAAAACAATAATAATAATAATAATAATAATAATAATAAAAATAATAATAATAATAAATGTAATCAGTAAATAAAATAAAATAAATTAACTAATAATTAAAGTTGTTAGATAACCGGGGCAAAAGACAAGGTCAGCTCTTTAAGACAGATTTTTCTTGGGTTTTCTTATTTCTCAAGTATTATGAAAAATATTCGAGAAATAGAAAACCGGGAAAAAGGCGAACTGTAACAGAAGCATTCTCGACTTTTCATGTCCACCGCATCCTCCTTGCGTAGGATGTGAAAACCTGCACTCATGTACCCTGTAGCCCGTACCATAGGGTTATGCGGGGGTGGCGATGTTATGCCGACCGCTAAAAAAATAGCCACACGGCGCACAAAATAGCCACACGGCGGACAAAATAGCCCCACTTGACGGTACCTTAAAATATGTACTATTAAGTGGTATAAATAGTTTTTCAATAACCACGGAGTTAGCTCAGTTGGTTAAATACTAGACTCTGCGGTCGTGCCAAGTCATTAGAACTCGACTGTCGATAAACTTATTGTACTCAGGAGAGGTTTTTCTACAGTTTTCCCTCTCCACTGGCGAGCAAACCCGATATTGGGTAGTCCAGGCAAGTGCGAGTACTCCACGGGGAACACTTGTAAGTGCGAAAGGCAAATAGACAAGTGTATAATTAAAAAAAATAGTTTTTGAATAAATAATTATTATCATTTAAAAAATATCTAGAAAATGGCCTAGTTTTTCTTGCCACAGCTGTATATAACCCCTTAACCAAATATCACAGTCATATTACACCGAAGATTCGTAATATTGCGATGTAATATTATATGATGATATTATCATGAAATTTAAAAGTATTGAAGAGCAATAATGAGGTAATAAAACATATTAGTAGCCCCTGTAATATCACTGCGATATTAATGATAATATTTCGAATATGTAGTGTGATATTACCGTGATTTTTAATTTGAATTATATTACATGGTGATAGGCTAAAAATTACTTTTAAAAATAAACAAAAATCTTAAAATAAACATATACTTTAAAAAATCGTAGATGCTTTAATCGTATTTTAATCGTTGCTTGCTCTACTCCATAAAGTTGAAAAATAAAATTATTGAAACGAGTCATGAACATTACTTATCATATTTTGTTAACCCATAAAGGACGAAATGTAAAAATTTATTTCAAGAAGCTTGATATTTTAGTTAAGTAATGTGTCAAAAGATATAAACAAGAATTTTGCAAAAGCCATTTATCATAGTTAAAGAGCCGTTCTTTCATATTTTTTAATGAAATGTAAAGTATACACTGCATTCCCTTTCTTATTGAAACTCGGAAGTATGTTCAGACTAACCTTCTTTTCGATTCAGAAGGCCCTCCAATATTCGGCATTAAACGAGCTAATTTTAAGCCACATTGAGCACGGGCGGCCTTGTCGGAAGCCACAGCGATATAGTGCTTGAAATTAAGGCACTTATCAAATTCCACTTCCAAGTATTTTACATATTTACTCACCTTGACCTCGAATCCATCTACTTCGATTCGATAAAACCACGTCTGTCTGTGACTATGAGCGCTTCGATTTTCTTTAGGGTCATTTGAAGACATTCGTTCACCAATATTCAAAGAGCTTCTGCAGTTTCGGTAGTGCAAACGATCAACGTCGTCTACGAAGCCGGTTATCACCGAGCCTTTAGGTAGACCAAGTAGTAAGAAGCCATCATAAGAGACATTCCATTTGAATCATCCTTGAGCCTTGAGGGCCACCACGTTGCATTTCCTCCTTTAATAAATTATGTACAACCCACCTTTTGCTAAGATAATTGTCTATTATCCGCAACAGGTAGGGCGGTATTCTTTTTTTTCTTATCAACGTAATGAGATCTTCCCATCGCACGGTATTAAACGTGTTGAGTATGTCTATAGCTAACAACTCGCAGGAGCTCTTTTTCTTCTTCGGACCTAATTTGTCCTTTCCTTTCCTGGCTAGGTCTACTACCTTTTGTATGGCATCTACTGTTGACAGGCCTTTACGGAAACCAAATTGGTAATCGTATAGACTCTTCTCTTCGGTCAAGTGGAGCTGCATCTTCTGCAGAACCATGTCCTTTAAAAGTTTGCCCATCGTATCTAACAGGCATATTGGCCTGTAGGATGAGACGCTATCTAGAGGTTTGTTACCTTTCCTTAGGAGGACCAGCCTCTATCTTTTCCAATCGCGGAATAACTCTCCTTTCTTTAGGTAGTAGTTGAAGCAATCTACGAGAATCTGGAGTGAAGCAACGATCGCTTATTTAATGGTCTCGTTGCTTATCCCATTTATTCTAGGCGCTTTGCCTGGCTTTAATCTCCTACCGGCTTCGTGTAGTTTTGCAAGAGTGAAGAGTTCCTTCTCACCGACTTGACAGGCACTCCAGTCCACCCTATGCAATGGTTTTGCTAGTAGAAAGAAGACCTTGCTTTTCTGAAGGACCCAATCGGGATTGTCCAGGCCAGGGGTCGTCACTAAGAAATTGGTTACGATTTTATAGCTTAAGGAAATGTCTAACATTGTTGACTAAAATATAGAATTCTATTTTATCCCCCATATTTAATTTGTTCATAACATGACTGTTTTTCAAAATTATGAATAAAACAAAGATTCATGACACACTTTATGACCTTTTAAGACGACTCCAAAAATTTCAAATCAATATCGTTTTTGGTTTAGGCTAAAAGACGTCCAAAAAATTTTACCAATATTTTAAAATGTCGGTAATTTCCTAAATTTTTTTGGACGTCTTTTAGCCTAAACAAAAAACGATATTCTCGACGTCCTCGATTAGACCCTTCCAACATCTTCGCTGTGCCTCTCGGATCTCTTTTTTAAGGACCCTTTTGGCTTCTTTATATGCCTTCTTTAGCAGAAGATCTCCCTTAGAGCGGGTACATATCCTTCGTGCTTTAATGTATGCCTTTCGCCTTTGCCCTAGGCGAGTCTCCCCCTGAGACTGAAAACTTGATGTACTGATGGTTACTTTCGGTACGATCCTCAGAGACCATCCAATCCTTTATGCGTTTTTTTAAGAGAGGCGTTGTTATCGTAAGATCAATAATTGATCCGATATTATGGTCTCTCCTAAACGTCCACTTTTGGCCCTGGTTGACAATCATAAAATTGTTACTGGAGGCCTTTTTTGCAATCAAGATCTCTCTATTATCGAGCCTTGCCTCGACCCATTCTGTCGACTTCGCATTAAAGTCGCCGGTGATGAGGACTTCCAGCCTAGATTCTCGCAGGCTCGACTCGAGTTCTTCTATCTGAGCTTCGAAGGCTGTCAGTGGGTATATCAATGCATTTAATAAGTTATATACTTAATTTGTGTAAAAAATGTCGCAGAATCTGATAAACTTATGCAAAACAAGTTATAAAATTTATTTTTCTTGTTATTTAATGAAAACTAAGAAACGTGCCAACGTCTATCGCAGTGCTAACGACTGGGGCAGTTACCCTACAATCCCAAAAATACACTACCATCGGAAATTGTTGGTCTGATCGATAAAAGTGGTTTCAAAAACACAGGTCAATTCAAATCAGGATATTTTGGTCAAATAGGTAGATAGGGACTTAGGATTCAAATATTTGGAAAATTTATAATATTCTACGCTATATGGTCTACTGATACATTATTTTTGACTTACCAAAGTGATTTTATTGAATGATGAGTTTGAATAAAAATTACCAAAAGTTTCGAATATCGTTCCATAAGTTTAGCTCATTGCCTGATCTAAAAAAAGTGTACTCTAGCGCCTCACTATGTGTTTCCTATAGTCCCCACCAGGCGTCCAAATAGACTATTTCAGACGATAACGGTCATTTAAGTAGGCAAAGAGGTTAAAAGTCTGCAAATTTAGCTTAAATATCGTTTATACGGAATTACCCTTACTGCCTCGAAAAAGACTATCTTACGCAGAATTTAATAAAATTTTCAAATATTTTAATCCCAAGTCGCTATCTAACTTTTTGACCAAAATATCCTGATTTGAATTGACCTGTGTTTTTAATACCACTATTATCGATCGATCCAACAATTTCCGACAATAGTGTATAGTTATAAACTAAATTAGTTTTAGAAATTAAAGCAGAAAACATTGAAGAAGTGAAAATCTCAATATCCATATCAAATCTTTTCAATGTATTTAAATTTTATATTGTGGATCGTAAATTGAATAGATGTAAAACGAAACGATTAAAGAATCGTTAACTAACAAATTTGTATTAAATGATATCACTTAGAGTTATATAAATAAATATACTTTAACCCTCTGCCTTTTGGTTTTTTATCCCCACTCTCGCACTATCCAACGAGATTCCTATAGTCCCCACCAGGCGTCCGAATTCTCAATTTTTGTCGTTAATGGTCATTTCAGTAGGCAGAAGGTTAAGTATTGACAATAAAATACACCAAAATTGAAGAAAAAAATTATTTTTTATAAAACAAATTGATTTATTAGTAAAATTTATTAGCCCAGAAAAAACTCCCGGTTTGACGTAAAATTACCGGCTATTTCCCGATTTTCCCGGTTAGTAGACACCCTGCACTTTGAAATTTTTTGTAGAACTATTATTTACAATAACAATGGACAAAAACTAAAAATTTTTGGTTTTTGGATATCAATTGATTTTAAAACATAAATCGTCATATACTGAACAAATCTTTATGAAATTAATTTAAACTTAGTACACTTATGCATTTAAGTTTAGAGAAGAAGATAAAATTATGAAAACGTTAAAAAATATTTATTATTTAATTATTTTTTAATAAAATTAGAGACCTGTCTGTAAACAGTTTACTGAAAAGTAGCAAGTGGGGAAGTTTTAGTTCGCTCTAGTTAGAAACAACTTGGAGTGGGAGAGTTGTGTATTACTATCCAAAGAACTTTTCTAGATATTTTTAGATCAATTCATTAAAAATTAACTGAAATATGGACTATTTAGTTAAAAGCGCGACGCCGCATAGTGGGGCCAAAACCTCAATTTTTGGACATAATTCTGTCACCGCATCAATTTTGAATTAAAAGATATGAAACTTGGTACACTTGCTTATTAAATACAACAGAATTTGAATCAATTGCCCCTTTTTTAAACTCTGAAGTGACTCACAGTGGGAAAAAAGACGCTACTGGACAAAATTCTGCTGACAAGCCAAATCTCAACGGCTTTTAACTTTTTTTTTAAAATTCTCAACATGAATTGCGCTCTAATCCTTGGGTGCCACTTTTTAAAAATTTTGTACCATAACTTCAAAAAATTATTTCATACCTATTTGAATACATTTTTTAGTGATCAATGTCATCTGTAAACGATTTTTATGATAATTTCTTGCTCACTGATAATAAATTTAGTGTCGCATTATTAAAATTTACATTGGAGGATACAAAATAGCTGCCGAAATTTGAAAAATGTATGTTTTTCCATGAAATCCATGACCAGAAGTATTTTTTATTCATGAAAGTTCGCAATATGTGTATCGATTGTTGCATATCGAAAATTTTGTTACATAACCTTAAAACAAAGTTTTAATCAAATTGGAATGCATTTTTCATAGATTAATTTTATGTATAAAGGTACAACATATGTATTTGGAGGAACTAAATTAAAAAGTATATGAAATTGATGAATATTGATATTAAAAACACTGAAGGATTTGAAAATTTTTTAATTATACTTTGAACAATGCCGAAGCCTAAAAAAATGATCCAGCCAATAAAGGCAAGGTCAATTTATATGTAGGGGAGTGAAGATAAAATTTTGTGTTACAAAAAACGTTTAATTTAAATAAATTCTGGAAAACTGTTAATAAAAGAAGTTGTTGAGCTTGATCGGATAACAGATTTTCAGTTTTTGTTTCATTAGCCTCATTGAACTAATAAGAGAATATGAACCAACAAGAAGATGGTGCATAATGTCCTCATTGGTGGCTTTTCTATTATTTATTCAGCTGTTATTGCTTTGAGCATTTCTGAAAATGTTATTGTTTGCCTCTTGAGACAAAGTGAAGAGCGCTTAGCCTTTTCTATTCTTTTTCAGTATTTTGTTTTCTGGTGTACTTGCTGTAGATTTTTTAAAATCTATGTTGTATGCGATGTGCAATAAATGTTCCATATTACAGATCCAATAATGAAGAATTGAAAGACTGAATACTCTTCCTTTTTGATACAATTTTTTAAGTGATCTAAATCTTTTACAAATTTGAGTCCTACTTCTCAAACATTTCAACACTTTTATTCTTGCTATTTGTGTGTTATATATTAGCATACAAGATAAATCTTGATATCAGATATTTTTAAAACTTTGATGCATTTGCTTTCTCATTAAAATTATCCGAATATGTTCTATATTCAACTAAGTATTTTGTTTCAAAGGACCTTAATATTTTTCAAGGAATTTTTTTTATTATAGATTTAAAGTTTTCCATTTTTTATTATACTGAGTTAAAAATTAATAAAATTATTTCTTTCTCATCTAAACGATTCTATTTCTAAGAGAATATTTTTTGACTTTTAAGTCATCAGTGACTGAATCATATTGTATTTTACATTAATATGTAGATGTAATATGTATTTTACATTCTTTCAAGTTACAGTCCCATAAAATATTTTATAAGTTTATGTAATTTACTGCGTAAGCTGCTACTAAAGCAATATTAACAAAAGAATTGTTGGACTTTTTACCCAAGAGTAAACAAAAATTGAAATTAATTAATACCGCAAAGTAAAATCAATATTAACTTACAGTAATTCAAATATTATATGCGATGTTACTCTCAGACTCACATTTTATAAAATGTGGAGCATATAATTAAATAATTTAAATGAAAAAATTGTTGCAAATAAAAGATATATATAATTAACAGGACTTAGATATCTAAGATTCTTAATATATACCAACCGCAACTTTTTAATTTTTAAATCTTCTAAACCAAAGAATTTTACTGCTAAATTGACTATTACTTCAGTGAGGAAAAAACTAAATCTAATTTTAAAAAGTAAGATGACGATCGTCGCATAGAAACTTCGATAAATATCGATATTTGTATATAACGATCGTCATTTCTATAAACTGATGTTTGTATCTTCATTACAAAGGTAAATGTTAATTCTAGAGTAATTAATTTTAAAGTAATTAATGATGTAAAATATCATTTTATTGGTGGTATAAAAAGTTTGGATAATAATCTCTCGGAAAATGAATTGCTGGCAATAAGGGAAAAATTGATTTTTTCATTTCTGCCTCAACAAAAAAAAAGTTTATTGAAAAATATCCAGCATTCTTAGAAACAGAATTCTCAGTTAAAGTCAAAACAAGTTCGGATAATTTAAAAAAAAAACGGAAATTCCTCGCAAGTCTTAAAGAAAGCTGATGTCAATAAAGGTCGTCCTATATTGTCTTATGAACAAGGGCCAGAAAAGACTAAAAAGATGCGTCTAGATGAAACATTTGACAAATGTTCTCCTAAAGAGTTAGTAGGAGCAATACAGCGGAAAATTAGTGAATACTATATACCGACCGAGTTACTGAGCAAACGTGTTCTTTATCGCTCTCAATTATTTTGTCGAAAACTGTATATTTAGCTAAAATTTTATCAGTCCGATTGTTCTCATACCACCGGCGTGATATAGTTAGTAAGTGGAGTTTGTGTTTGGCTCTTCTTTTGAACAAATCAAGCTTGTTTTGATATAAACATTTATCCCTGTGGAATCAACATGTCGCCTTGTATAGAATGGGACATTAATATTGTGAGATCATCAGATGAATCGTTGACCTGCTCAAAGTGTGGTGAAATGGTGCATTCAGCTTGTGCTAATATCTATGGCTCGAAAAAGGACTTCCATCGTCTTAAAAAAGGGTTAATTCATTATATTTGCAACAAATGTAAAAAGAACAGTGCCATCTCCTCTGCAGTGAATGTACCTGCTTCTCAAATACAGTCAGCGCCTGCTTTATTGACATCAAAGGTGAACTTTTCGACAAATGCTTGGGCGCTATTCGTCTTGCGGTACAACAGGGGCAAAGTGCGATGCTACTTGAATTTCAGAATCAAATGGCTAAAATGTTGGAAACTTTTAAAACTGAACAAGGTGAATCTAACAAAAATCTATTAACAACCATCACATCAATGAAAGAAGAAATGAGTGAAAATTCAAGGAAAATCAATTGCATAGAAATTGATTCACAAACACAATCAAATTCTTTAAATGGTTGTGAAGTCAGAAACGGCACAATTAAAGAGCAAGATTAGCGATTTGGAACATTGCCTCAATGTTCAAGAACAGTCTACTCTCCTTGCTTCACTTGAGGTTCATGGACTTCCTTTTAAAAGGGAAGAAAAACTACGTGACAATTTTATCAACATTTCTAATATAATTTTGTACCTTTTAAATTTAAATCTTATCGAATTTTTCATCTTAAATAATTTTTGCTTATTATTTCTCTTAAATCGAAATACATTATACTTTTTATTTAATGAGCCTCTCAAAAGATTTCTAATTTTGATTGATATTTACCAAAATTGCTTTACGTTATCATTTTT
This sequence comes from Ganaspis brasiliensis, assembly GCA_037103525.1. Classification (NCBI taxonomy): domain Eukaryota; kingdom Metazoa; phylum Arthropoda; class Insecta; order Hymenoptera; family Figitidae; genus Ganaspis; species Ganaspis brasiliensis. The sequence continues at coordinate 287,557 of JAZKLR010000053.1, read as the reverse complement.
ATTATGTAATCTCAGAGCCTGTTTTACTTTTTTTATTTTGTTATTAATATGCCTGTTTCACTTAACTGTGATGATTAAACTGTTTATTTCATTATTTATATTTTATAATAATGGAGACAATAAATATATGCCACGTTAATGCACAATCTTTAAGTGCACATATTATTGAATTTAAGGATTTTTTTGATACTGCTTTTGTACGACGTCATTGCTGTGTCTGAAACGTGGCTCAAACCTAATATTACCTCTAATCTTGTTGACTTGCAAAACTATAATCTTTTTCGCAATGATAGAGAGAGAGAGTGTCGCAGGGGCGAAGGAGTATGCCTTTATATACATAGGAAGCTTAGATGTTCTTTAGTTTCAATGAGTTCTGAGGGCCCATATCCAACCACTGAATTCTTATTTTTGAAAATTCAGTCCCAACATGATAACGCTTTAGTCGGAGTAGTAGGGGAGAGTCGCTAGTTGTGAGACGGGTTTTATTTTTGACCTATAAATTGGAAATAGGTAAACGAAATCGTAAATAAAATACACCATTCAAAAAGTAACTTAAATACGCAACTTTTATTCATAGAAAGTGTAGTGTTCAGATGAACTCGAAAATTTTTTTTTATATTATATACTAAATAAAAATATTTATTCTTTAAAATATGACTATCAGTTTTCTTCATCGAAATCGCTGTCGCAATGTAGGCAAATGAAATAACTTGTGCGCATGTTCCCACACTTTAAATAATAGTTGTGTTATCAAATGTACGTAACGAACTAAACTGAACAGAGCGCTTTATGCTGCATAACGAAAAATATATGCTATTCCAGATGGGCGGCGCCACCGTTTTACAACTGGTGACTTGCTGTGTCTCACAACCGGAAATTGGCGCTATTTTGAAAAAGGAAAAAAAATATTCCCAACTGTAGATTGAAACAATGCAATATTGCATTACAAAATAGAAGGAAAATACTAAATAAAAATGCATAACATTTAGCTTTTCCAATTAATTAACTTAAAAAAAAAGTACTGTGCACATATTGAAAAAAAAGTTTTTTTAGTCGATTTTCACACGCAAAAGTTGGCTCGTATAAAAAGAAATGTTTTTATATATACCAATCAGCCTTTTTATATTTCGTGTTAAAAAAAATTGACTGTCTCACAACTGGAGCCGTCTCACAACTGGCGACTCTCCCCTATATAAACCGCCTAATGCCTATTTTGGCAATGATTTTGAAAACAAAATTTTTTCCTTAGTCCAACTTTTTAACAATATTCTAACAATATAATTATAATAATTCTAATAATTGTAATATAAACGATACTTCTAATTCCCCTATCACTAATTATTTTACTTCCATGATCTATTCGGCTGGCTTGTCAATGGTACCTCATGGCTCAACTCATCACATAAATAATTCCAGCACGAGAATTGATGTTATCAGGTATCAATAACCCTGTTTTTATTCGTAAATATAAATAGTATTTGCGAGACTGATTTTCTTTCTCATCTTTCAACTTATGATTGGACCAGCATATTCTCTGTGTCTGATGTTAATGTGAAAGTATATAAACTTACATCTTATTTGATATCTGCTTTTGATTACTTTGCACCTCTCCATTCAACCAACATAAAAAAAAAATTTCTCCTTGTATGACACATGACTTGAAGGCACTTGTAAAAGAAAGAAACAAGCTTCGCAGAATCGCTAAACGATCTAAAAGCGTTACGGATCAAGATAAGTTTAAAAAAATTCGCAATTCAGTTCAAACTAAAATCCGTGATGCCTATAACAGATATAACTTCAATATTATAAAAAATAAAAGTAAATCAGTAAATATTTGGCATATTTTAAAAAAAATTAACATTTTACCACATAAGAACAATTCGACTGACTGTAGGGGAGGGGGGTACCATACCGACCCCCTTCTGTTTCTCAGAGATCGTGTTACTAGACAAATCGTGAATACCATTAAAATAACACTTTCATAACTCTGACATATTGAGCATAGGTAATAATCTCTTGGTCCAATTGTACACTGAAAAAAAAAATTATTTGGATCAAATAAAAATTACTTGATCCAATTAAATTATTTACTTGTCTATTATCCAATAAACCTGTATTTGAACCAAATAACTACTTATTAGACCTAAGTATTTTATTTGATTGTATTAGGTAAAGACTAATTTGTATCAAATACAAATTACTTGAGTCAAATAAATGGAATAATTGGAGCTAGTACATAATGTTTTAAATCAATTATGAAAATTATTTCATTCAAATAATATTTTATTCAACCTGAGTATTTTATTTTATCGCATTAAATAAACAGTAATTTGTGTAAAATAAATTAAATATTTGGAGCTAGTAACTAATGTTTTAAATCAATTATGAAAATTATTCCATTTAAATAATATTTTATTCGACCTGAGTATTTTATTTTATTGCATAAAATAAACAGTAATTTGTGTCAAATAAATAAAATATTTGGAGCTAATAACTGATAATTTAAATCAATTATAAAAATTATTTCATTTATATTTTTAAAGCAAATAAATATTAGTTTGCATGAATAAAATGTAATCCCTCTTTTGTTGTTGAGTTTACTCTTATTTAATATGGTGATTTTCATTCATAACATTCTTATTATTTATTATTTATTTAAATACTGATTATTTTACACTTATTTACTTATATTTAGTTAACACTTATTATAACCTAACATATAAACTATGAAATAAAATTTCGCACGGATGGTGGTATTGAGCCCGCGACGCACGCAATACGAGACTTTTACGCTACCCACGAAGCCACGCTGACTTGACTTCAAAGTTACAAAAACACATATTTAGCCTCACACATTAGTTATAATAAATTATTTACTTGATCCAAATACTTTTTATTTGTTTTTAAAAAAGAAAATATTAGCATTAAATAATTTGATTTAATATGACTCATAACATAATTTAATTGTGTTCAATAATTTTTATTAACGTTAAAAACTCAAATATTTGAGTGAAATAAATAAATAAACAGTTTTAAATAACTTACAAATTTCGTTACAATAAATTATTTATTTGACGGAAATACTTTTTATTTGTTTTTATAAAATAATATATTAGCATTAAATAATATATTATTTATATTAAATAATTTGGTTTACTTTAATCCATAAAATAAATTAATTGTGTCAAATAATTTTTATTTGTCTCAAAAACCCAAATACTTGAGTAAAATAATTAAATGAATAGTTTTAAATAACTCACAAATTTCGTTTCAATCAATTATTTATTTGACTGAAATACTTTTTATTTGTTGTTATAAAGTAATATATTAGCATTAAATAATACATTATTTATATTAAATAATTTGGTTTACTTTAATCCATAAAATAAATTAATTCTGTCAAATAATTTTTATTTGTGTCCAAAAACCCAAATACTTGAGTTAAATAAATAAATGAATAGTTTCAAATAATTAAGCATTTGTATTAAATATATTCGTTTATTAGATTAAATTAATTATTTACTTAATCCAAAGAAGATTTATTTGGTTTAAATAAACGTGATTCAAATAATTCAAGTTATTTGAATCAAATACATATTTTTTAGGTCCAACTAAAAAATATTTGAACGAAGTAAATATTTGTCAAATAATTTGAATTAATTAAGTCAAATAATTTTTTTTTCAGTGTATCTAGGAATTTTGCGTAAAATTAGTTTTTTACAATAAAATTTTTTGTTTTTGACATATCTTGAATTTAAGTTAAAAGTGTTAAATTGAGTTCAGGGAAATTTAAGTATAAGTTTTTTTGGTTGCTTATTGCCTCAACTTTAATACACAATATTTAAATTCAAACGAATAATCGGCAAAACATAATGTAAAAATAGTGGGAGTGGTCCGAAACCGACCCCCCCCCCCTTTTCTTGCATTGTAATTGTAACTAAATTATGTGTAATTACCAAATAATATCTACAAATGTATTTTAATAAAATAACAGTAATTAAGCTTAGATAATATAGCTTGTAATTAAGATCAGACTAAAAACACTCATGTTTTATTGTAATGATAATTCTTTTACTCTTATTGTGAAAAAGGCCTTAAATAATGTATTTAAATAAAGTAAAAGTAATTTAGGTTCATTCTAGTTTGTTGTTTTTTAATTCAAATTACAATACAAATTCAAAATTTTATTTGTTTTCGCTATTTCCTGCAATAAAAATAGGGGGTCGGTTTCAGACCACCCTTTTTGCGATTGTCGAAAACGTCAATTTTCGATTTTCTCTCTGTATCTCCCACTTAATGAGATCTAGAGCCTCGGCAACCAGTAGAAACATGGAAAAATAATTCCTTTAATGAAAAAAAATTTGACCTCAGCAATAAAACAAGTTTTTGGCATCTTTTTGGCTTTTGTCTTTTAGGGGGTCGGTTTAGGACCACTCTCCCCTACTTTTCATGCTCAGAAATATCTTAAGATTTTCACACATAATCCTTCGCCTCCTCCCTCTTTTACCCTTGCGCCTTTCCAAGTAATTTAGATGCTTTCAACGAAAATAATTTCTTTTTCTCAGATATTGCTCCGGAGTTATTATTAAAAAGTGTAATGGCTATTAAAACCAATGCAACGGGACCTGACTTTATATCTATTAAAATGATTAGACTGGTAATGCCAGTTATATTTCCGGTGTTGTTACAGATTTATAACTGTTCTCTCGAGACAAAGATTTTTCCGGAAATTTGGAAAATGAGCAATATCCGACCAATTCCTAAAGTATCTAATTTAAAGAAAATTACTGATTTTAGAGAAATCTCAATACTTTGTACCTTGTCTAAACCATTGGAAAAAATTGTGTGCAATCAAATGATAACTTTTTTAAATAAAAACAACCTACTTGAGCCTTTACAGTCTGGGTTTCGCTATAAACATAACACCTGTACGGCATCTTTAAAATTCACAACTGATGTTAAACTTGCAATAGATAAAAACACGTTACTGATATGGTGTTCTTCGACTTTTCGAAAGCATTCCCAACGGTTGATCATAATTTATTAATACGTAAACTGCACTCCTTTAAACTGTCAAGATCGGTGTGTGACTGGTTCGAGTCGTACCTTAGTCACAGATTTCAAAGGGTTGTTAACCTGTAGACTGCCGGAAAATCTATATATAGACTTTAAAAAATAATTCACTGAAAAAATCAAAAAATTTTAGAAAAACTCGTCCGCCATATTGGATCCGCCATTTTGGATTTTTGAAAACTAACACCAGATTCGTAATCAGCGACCCCAAAAACCCCTAGATACCCATTCTCAAGATAATAAAAGTAATTTAGAAAAATTCGTCTGTCACGTTGTATCCGACATTTTGAATTCGTCCGACATATTAGATCCGCCATTTCGAATTTTTGAAAACTAATATCAGATTCGTGATCAGCGACCCCGAAAACCCCCGGGTAACAAATTTCAAGAAAATTCCGTTTAATTTTAAAGGAGAAAACTGATGTTGAATATTTTTCCAACCGTTAGCCGCCGGGAAGTCTATATATAGACTCTGCGTGTAATTGGAACTTTCTATAAGATATTTTGAGGCTATAGCCACATCATTTTTGAATTTTTAAAGGTGAATAAAGTCTATCAATACCCGGCTGTCTACAGGTTAATAGTAATGGCGATCAATCGGAGTGGGATGGACTTAGATGTGGTGTTCCCCAGGGTGCTTCACTGTCTTCTTTACTTTTTAATATATACATTTCAGACTTTGGAAGTCATTTAAAATATTGTAAATTACATAAGTATGCTGATGATTTTAAATTATATCTTTCCGGTCCATTATCATCTTTGTTTGATTTATTGAAAATGATTTAAACTGATATTAATTATGTCGAAGATTGGACAAGCGATAATGGACTTACTCTTAACTCAGACAAAACGCAAGCAATAGTCATTTCCTCATCTGGACAACCTTCTACTGAATCATTAAATAATATGATACCCTTGTTTCTAGGAGGTAAGATCATTGCGTTTAGAGAAAAAGTGAAGGATCTTGGTCTTTTGATTAACAGAACTTTGTCATGGAGAGAGCATGTTTTTGAAACCTCAAGTAAAACTTTCATTACCTTACAACAACTACGTAGAAATAAAGACTCATTACCTACTTCAACCCGTTTATAACTAGTCAAATCACTTATCCTTTCATTTTTCGATTATTGTTGCCCTGTTTATGATGATAATAGCAATGACTTAAACCAGAAACTTGAAAGATCCTTAAATGCTTGTATTTGTTTTGTTTATGACCTTCCAAAATCTGAGCATATAACGCAATATAGAATTAAATCTGGATTGCTAGATGTCGTAACTCGTCAAACATTTTTTATAGGCAACTTACTTTTTTCAATATTTAAAACTGAGACGCCTAATTATTTATTTAATTTTTTCGAGTTCAAGAATCTGCAAAATTCAATTCATAACAGGCTTCGAGAAAGAAAAAACATTTTAATTATACCATCGCACCGAACTTGCAATGTGCAGCGGTCTTTTATAGTTAGTGGTGCTAGATTATGAAATAAATTAGATCCTGACATAAGATAAGCTCCCGACATCTTGTGTTTTAAAAGATAATTCTTTGAATTATTATTCGGAAGGAACAACTAAATTTTTTATATTATATATTGGTAATCTGTTCCCTCGCTTGTCATTTGTTTTTGTTTTTTATCTATATTTTGATTAGTTAAAGTGATTATATTTTCAGTTAACGCTCCTTTATCAAATGTCTATTATTGAGTTTATTATTAAGTTGTTAATTGCTCAGTATTATATAATTTTTAATTTTAATTCTATACATTATAATATAAGTATTAACTAGTTTGTAAACCTAATGTATTACTACATACTTGTTCCTCGAAGGGCTCATTAGCCCTAAGAACTTTCAACATTTCTTAAATAAATAAAAATAAATCTGAAGTTAGTCAAAGCATTGATGATTCTACTAATGGTAATAATGAGTGCGATAAAAACAAATGTTTGGCCATGTACGTTGATATAAGTCTAAATCTTACAAAAAACAAGAATGCAAAATTAAGAAAACACAATTCAATAATTAACGGGAATAAGATCTATCCACTATATTATTAAATTTTAAAGGCCAAGAATGATTGCTACCCTGAAAATATTAAAATTACAGAAACTGGCGTTAGTGTCAACTTAATTTCATTGCTTGTCCATACAACAGAAAGAATACTGCTATCTTTAGGTGATAACACTTTAAAATCTGTTGAGAATAGAAAACTAACTCTAATTGGAAAATGGGATAATGATGTTGATGATGATGGTAATGGTGATGATGGCGATACCAACGGTAATCAGTGTAGCAATGAGAATAATAAAAATTGTCCAGAATATCCCAGTGAGGCCTCAGTTTTTATCATAACCTTTGTTCCTCTTTAACTGTGTACTGAAAATGTAGCTATTTGGACTAATGTAACACCAAATTCCGTTCATTTATGTCGACCAATAGAATTTGAATTTGTTAAAGAATCCCTGGCTCATGTACAAGAAAGATTTAATCATTATAATAATACGCTTAAGAATAATAAGAATTACAGTCTTTTGGTAAATAATGTGAAATTTGAAGCAGATTTCAATATAGAGTGTACCATGATTGATGGTAAAGTATGTAACTTTTTAACCGGACAAAAAACCTCAAATTGTTGTAATATTTGTGGAGTAGGACCCAAATTTATAAACGAGTTGGCTCACGTAAAAAATCGCATCTACAATAAAGAGTATTACTTATTCGGTCCTAAGAAGTCAAACGACAATTTTACAGGAGAGTGAAAAGAAGCGGCGCGCTCGCTATTAGATTCTATACAAATCGCTGATGCTTAAGTCTTAAATACGTGAAAAATATTAAATGAAAATGTTTTCTGACTTTAGATAATGAAAAAGGGACATTTAATAAACCTAATATTATTAAAATCCAAAAATCGATTTTTTGCTTCTTAGTGCTTTTCTTCGCGACGCGTCACATTTATTGTACATTGCATACAACATAGATTTTAAAAAGTCTATCGCCAATACACCAGAAAACAAAATACTGAAAAAGAATAGAAAAAGGATGATTCAACAGTTATTAAAAGACAGATTGTCGCTCCCAGTTGATGTTGTGAAACAAGGAAGTGGAACCACAAATGAACCGTTCGCCGGAAAAACGGCTTAAGTCGACTTAAGCCGTTTTTCGAATGACGGCACTTTCGTATTAAGTGTCATCTAAACTATAATATTCAATGGAAATTGTTCATTTATAAACGTTTTTAAAGTTTTAATTCGAATTTTGAAGTACGCGCAGGCCAAACGTCGCGAGGCGACGCAGCTTGCCTAGGTCGCACCTCGTGCATATGTACCGCGTTGTCTTTCGTGTTGATGTTAGAAATATAGATAAAAAAGATATTATCAATGGTGAATTACTCTTCTGATCTTTTGTCTCTCACTCTTTTTCTAAATCCAATCAATCGTGAATTTTATAAAAACATTTTGACTTTTGCAGAGATTAGCAATAACGAAGAATCAAACAATTAACACAAGCGCGATGAATATTAACCCAATAACGCCCATGATTAGGAAAAAATTGTTATCAAAAAAGTGAATACGGGAAAGAGGACTGTAGACCAAATAATGATTTTTGACATTAAAAATTGTTTAAAAAATAATTTTTTTAAACAATTTGTTAAAAACAAATAGAAAAAACTAAAACTTATGAAAAATAAAACAGCGCCATTCGATTGTACGCGAAAAATTACGAAAGGAATATGTGTGACATTTTTTAATTTTTTACTCTATTTGTTATAAATAATTAATAATCAATAACAATGACCACTTAAACCAATCTTAGCCCATACTTAGAGAAATGTTGATATCAAAAATGTGAATAGGGAAAAGAGGATCGTGGAGAAAATTAATAATGCTTTTTGACATTAAAAATTATTTTAAAAAACATTTGTTTATAACAAATTATTTAAATAATTTTTATTGTCAAAAATCATTATTTGGTCAACGGTCCTCTTTGTCGTTTTTTTGATATCAACATTTCTCTAAGCATGGGCTAAGATTGGTTTAAGGTCATTGTTATTGTTTATTTATAACAAATGGAGTATAAAATTAAAAAATGTCACACATATTCCTTTCGTAATTTTTCGCGTACAATCGAATGGCAATGTTTATTTTTCATAATTTTTAGTTTTTTTTTATTTGTTTATAACAAATTGTTTAAACAAATTATTTTTTAAACAATTTTTAATGTCAAAAATCATTATTTGGTCAACGGTCCTCCTTTTTCGTATTCACTTTTTTGATATAAATTTTTTCTTAAGCAAGGGCGTTAATGGGTTTACCAGAAATTTTTTAATGTTGTGTAAAACTCATGTTATTTTGCATATAAAACTGTTCATATATATACATTTTTAACAAAGACTATAAAAAAAATAAAGAAAACTATTTGTTACATATTATATTTAACTATTTCTGATTAAAAACGTTTGTTTTTTGAATATTTTAGTCGATCTTTCGAAAAACGGCTTAAGTCCGTCTTCGTTTGTTTATTTACTAAATTAATAATAATACAAAAATCATTGCTTTTATTGTGGAAATTTGTTGGCCGATAGTATACCTTTGTAGTAGAAATGAAAATGCTGATAATAATGCATTAAATTACTTATAACTTACAAATGAATCTTAAATTTAAGATTTCTCAAAATGTCTATTTCCGACTTAAGCCGTTTTTCCGGCGAACGGTTCAAATACTGGTAATGTTGGTCGATGTTTTTTGTCCAATTCTGAAATTGTGTCTCAAGTTCCTGGACTAGACAAAACATTAATTTAACGATTCCACAATATTTTACAGGCTTTATCAATCGGAAAAATGATAAATTGTCTTAAGTTCAAAAATTACTGCAATGATACATCAAAAATGTGCAACGATCATTACACTTCGTACAAAATGCCACCATCTGTACACAAAATTCTTGTGCATGAAAGTAAGATTATTGAAACATTTAAGATTCCTATTGGTTGGCTCAGTGAAGAGCCTCAAGAGGCAAATGATAAAATTTTTCGAAAAGCTCAAAGCAATAACAGCTGAATAAATAATAGAAAAGCCATTAATGAGGACATTATGCACCATCTTCTTGTTGGTTCATATTCTCTTATTAGTTCAATGAGGCTAATGAAACAAAAACTGTAAATCTGTTATCCAATCAGGCTCAACAACTTCTTTTGTTAACAGTTTTTCAGAATTTATTTCAATTAAACGTTTTTTGTAACACAAAATTTTATCTTCACTCCTCTACATATAAATTGACCTTGCCTTTATTGGCTGGATCGTTTTTTTAGGCTGAGGCATTGATCAAAGTATAATTAAAAATTTTTCAAATCCTTCAGTGTTTTTAATATCAATATTCATCAATTTCATTTACTTTTTAATATAGTTTCTCAAAACACATATGTTGTACCTTCATACAAAAAATTAATCAGTGAAAAATGCATTCCAATTCGATTAAAACTTTGTTTTAAGGTTATCTGACAAAATTTGCGATATGTTACAATCCATACACATATTACGTTTTTTCATGAATAAAAAATACTTCTGGTCATGGATTTTATGAAAAAAATACATTTTTGAAATTTCGGCAGCCATTTTGTATCCTCCAATGTAAATTTTAATAATGCGACACTAAATTTATCATCAGTGATCAAGAAATGATCATAAAAATCGTTTACAGATGACACTGATTACTGAAAAATGTATTCCAATAGGTATAAAATAATTTTTTGAGGATACGGTACAAAATTTTTAAAAAGTGGCACCCAAGGCTTAGAGCGCAATTCATGCTAAGAATTTAAAAAAAAAAGGTAAAAGCCGTTCAGATTTGGCTTGTCAGAAGAATTTTGTCCAGTAGCGTCCTTTTTTTCCCACTGTGTGACTGTTCAAGAGTCATCGACTAAAGATGGTCTCTTTTGGTAAAAATGCATAAAACTGTATTTTGGATCTACATACCTGCGTTTCCAATTAACAATAAGCTACTTTTGATCTAACTTTATTGTGTTATTATTCTTTTAAATACGGGTCGCCTGCATTTCCTCCAAAACCCAAATAACCGAACTCACAACTAACCGAAATTCAAGTGTTCGAAAAGTAAACTAACAGAACTCGCAATTGTCCGAACTTCCAATTGCTCGAATTCGAATTTGTCCAAACTTCCAAGTAACTGAACTAGCATTTGTCTGAACTTTCAATTCCTCTAACTCGTACTTGTCCAAACTTCCAAGTAACTGAACTAGCATTTGTCCGAACTTCTAACTCTTCGATCTTACATTTGTCAAAAGATTCAAATACCCGAACTCACAATTGTCGAAACGTTTAACTTCTTGACATCGTATTTGTCTAAACTTTAAATCCCCCAAATTTGCATTAGCCAAAAACTCCAGCTACCCAAATTTGCAATTGTCCAAACTTTCAACTCTTCGAAATTGCATTTGTCCAAAATTTCAATACTCTAAACTTGCATTTTTTAAAACATGCATCTCCCTGAATTTGCATTTGCTCTAAAATTTAACTCCCTTGAAATCGCTTTTGTCAGAAAAACTAAATCCTCGAATTCGCGCTTGCCCAAACTGTCAACACCCTGAACTCGCATTTGTGAGAACAAACAAATCCTCGAAATCACTTTTGCCTGAACTGTCAACTGCTTGAACTCGCATTTGTCCAAACTATTAAGTCCCCAAACTCGCATTTGGCCGAACTCTTAAGTACCCAAACTCGCATTTGTCAGAACTCTTAACTTCCCAAACTCACATTTGTCAAAACTTTTAAGTCCCCAAACTCACATTTGTCAAAACTCTTAACTACCCAAACTCGCATTTGGCAGAACTCTTAACTATCTAAACTCGCATTTAGTCGAAATTTTATATCACCAAATTCGCATTTATCAAAACATTCAACTCTTCGAACTATTATTTGACAAATTCCTTAATTCACATACATCACAAATCCCTGAACTCGCTTTTGTCAGACCCTCGGAAAGTATTCTCTCTAAGGGAGCATTCTGATTGGCTGGTAATATTTCCGGAAAAATTACCCGCCAATCAGAAGGCTCCTTTAGAGAGGATACTTTCCGAGGGTCTGACAAATGCGAGTTCGGGGATTTGTGAAGTATGTGAATTAAGGAATTTGTCAAATGATAGTTCGAAGAGTTGAATGTTTTGACAAATGCGAATTTAGTGATATAAAATGTCGACCAAATGCGAGTTTAGATAGTTAAGAGTTCTGCCAAATGCGAGTTTGGGTAGTTAAGAGTTTTGACAAATGCGAGTTTGGGGACTTAATAGTTTGGACAAATGCGAGTTCAAGCAGTTGACAGTTGAGGCAAAAGAGATTTCGAGGAATTGGTTGTTCTAAGTATTGTAATTTTGGACAAATGCAATTTCGAAGAGTTGAAAGTTTAGACAAATGCAAATTTGGGAGATTTAAAGTTTAGACAAACGCGATGTCAAGAATTTGATCGTTTCCACAATTGTGAGATCGGGTAGTTGAAACTTTTGACAAATGTGAGATCGTGGAGTTAGAAGTTCGGACAAATGCTAGTTTAGTTACTTGGAAGTTTGAACAAATACGAGATCGAGGAATTGAAAGTTCAGACAAATGCTAGTTCAGTTACTTAGAAGTTTGGACAAATTCGAATTCGGGCAATTGGAAGTTCGGATAATTGCGAGTTCTGGTAGTTGAGATTTCGAACACTTGAATTTCGGTTAGTTGCGAGTTCGGTCATTTGGGTTTTGGAGGAAATGCAGGCGACCCTTAAATACTATTCTTAAATTTATTTTTTAATATTCAAAATGGTGGATCCAATATGGACGCATCAAATTTAAAAAGTCACAAATATTATTAGTATTCACCACCTAAGAGATTTTTTGATCAGTTAATACGATTTTGAAGTTGTATTTAAAGTTTTAAAATGTCTGACACAGAATGGCTACTACATAAAAGTATAAAAGTATTTTATTTGAATGTGATTCATTATAAACGTTCTTTTCAGTTTACTAAATTGGATTTTGGAGTTAGTCACTTGAAATTCAAAATGGTTGACGCAATATGGTTTTTAAGACGTCTAAAGTGTCATACACTTTCATCTTCCATTTTGAGAGATCTAGAAAAATAATGCATTTTAAGATTACATCTTCCCCTAACTTTTTGGAAACACCTTAAAAGTGACTAAAAATGTATTCTTAATTAATGTGCATACTTTTTCAGTGAATATCGTGAATAATAATGTTTACAATTTTGAGAAAAAAAAATTTACTCCGCAATGATTGTCAGAAAAGAATTAAATGTCTTAAGCTGTCAGACATTTGCGTCATGTAATGTGTGTAAAAACTTCTCTAAATCAAAAAAATGATTTGGAAAAATTTGAAAAATTTATTATCTAAGATGAAAAATATTTATCAAGTTCAGATTGAAAAATTCATTAATTAGGTATTTATGAAGGTATGAACCAAAACCAACCTTCATGTTAATAAATAATTTACAAAGTGTCCAGTAATCTAACAACGAGCTTAAAAATTCGTATTCAGTAAGCCAAGGAACTTTAAGATAGTGCAATACATTGATTTTGGTGAGATTCTTTAAATCTTGTCAACCATATTGTTTCAAGCATTTTGAATTTCAAGTGACTAACTCCAAAATCGAATTTAGTAAACTAAAAAGAATGATAATGAATCACATTCAAATAAAATACTTTTTTATTTTTATATAGCAGCCATTCTGTGTCGGACATTTTTAATTTGTTAAATACAACTTCAAAATCATAATAACTGATCAAAAAAAACTCTCAGATACTGAATACTAATAATAGTTGTAACTTTTTAAATTTGATGCGTCCATATTGAGTCCATCATTTGAATTTCGAGAAATAAATTTTGGAATTATATTTAAAAGCATAATAACACAATACAGTTACCTCAAAAGTGGTTTATTGTTAATTTGGAAACGCAGGTATGTAGATCCAAAATACAGTTTTATGCATTTTTACCAAAAGTGACCATCTTTAGTCGAAGGTTCTTGGACAGTCACTTTAGATTTAAGGAAAGGGGAAATTGATTCAAATTCTGTTGTATTTAGTAAGCAAGGATAAGTTTATATACCAAGTTTCATATATTTTCATTTAAAATTGACGTGGTGACAGAATTTTGTGCAAAAATTGAGGTTTTTGTCCCACTTTGCGCAGCCAGAAACAAATTTCGCGAACGCTAAATCAAACAGACGTAATAGTGATATGTAAATAATTTCGGTATCAAGTTAATGTTAATTTTATGTTCAACTTAATTACAATTCTTAAATTTTATTCATTTATATTTATTTATAAATTATATTAAATAATATACATTTATTAAGCTAATGTAACAATGTCTAGTTATTTAGTATGATTTCATGTCATTCAAATTATATTAAATGTATATTTAATTATGTATACTTTATTTTTTCTAGTTTTTTGAGATTTCTTTCCCACAAATCTTCATTCTTCTTTCTTTTTCGTCCGTAATCCAAAAAATTTTATTTAGACATCTTGCAAATAAACACAACTTTTTCTATATAATTTTTTGTTGAAAATAGCGCTATAAAAACCAAAGAAAATTAAACCCTTTTTCACTGATAGCAATAAAACACGACTTAGAATTGCAATTTTTTTAAAATAAATCATGACTGTTACATGTCTTTTATTTACAAACACGCGGTGTTCACCACTGAGCAATATTTCGTACACTACACATAAACAATTTTTTTAAAAAAAAAAACTAATCGTAATAAAACCGTTTACGTTTGCTATTCAAAATAGTTTTTCAACATCATAATTATATTTTATAAAATAATGAACTGTAAAAAATACTTGTGAACATAAATTTTAGAAAACAATATTAGCAATTACCTGCGAATTAATATACAACTGTTTGACTTAGCGATCGCGAAATTCATTGGGCGGCGCACTTTTAACCCATTAACAACCAAATGCACAGATTTTTTAGTCCAAATTCGAACTCTGTTAATTCGCAAATGAGAAAGAAGATTTTTTTCTTAAGTACCATTTCTTACGTATTTGAATGTGCTCTTTTGAAATATTTTTCCATCAAATCATAAGGACAAAGTCTTTCCTTGTCTTTTTTAACTTAAGTGAACTCAATTATTTCGTAAGAAATAAAAAATTCAAAATGGTGGATTCAAGATGGCAGATAAAATGTTTAAAAATCGTATAAATTGTCTGAAAATGGTTACTCAGAAGTTACTAGGGTCTCTGCCCTTATGAAATAGTGTGACATGAAAATAATGACACGGATGCGTGGCATTACTGTCGTGTCATTTTTTCGCGATCACACGAGAAAAATGACATGGCAAAGAATGCATCAAAAAAAATTTTATTATTATTAATTTTATAATTATTTTATATAAACATGCATTGTGCACCATTTTGGGAAGGACAAAAATTTACTGCGCATCCGTATGTACTGTAGAATACGTAGAATACTACTGCGCATCGTGGCATTTTTATGTATCCTTTGCCATGTCATTTTCTCTCGTGTCATTTTACTCGTGTGGTCGCGAAAAAATGACACGCAAATGAATGACACGCATCCGTGTCATTATATTTATGTCACATTTTTTCTTAAGGGTGAGTTCGAATATGTTTGTTAATTTCAAAAATTCAAAATGGCGGATTCAAGATGGCAGACAAAAAATTTTAGAAATCGTTAAAATCCTACTAGAAAAAAAGCATGAAGGCATGTAGGCAATTGAATATCGAAATAATCAAAAACAATCGAATTAAAACCCATTACATTAGCAATAGAGAAAGGCATACTCGCAAGCAAAAAAACATCACATTGAAGATGGAGCTGTGGTAGCTCCAATCGTTTATTGGCGCTAACTTTTGAATTTTAAGTGTCTTTTTATTAATAAGAATATTATAAATGAGGCATTCTATTTCTAAACGAACCCCTTCAGAAACAATTGCCAATTTGAGATAATTTTTAAATAAATATTTCTTCTACCTACTGAGGGCAAATTACTTTTGTAATTAGCAGTTTAAAAAGAGAAATTCTGAAATTTCACAATAATAAAAAGAATTTTGTTCAAATATATTTAATTTGTATACAAAATGTAGTTTGAATGTTGACCTTTCGAATAGCTCAAAACACGTTATTCAGATTTATTAAAAATATATCTTAAGGCCTTTGGAGACAGAGAATCTCCACAGTGAATCTCAGTGGTTCTCAAACTCGGCCCCATGCGTTTAAGGGTTTGGAATACTTAGGAATTATTTGCGACAAAACAGAACAATTTTTCCAAAAAAAGAAATCGTAATGCAAATTCTATTGAAATAAAGATTCTGAAAAATACTTACTTTTGATAAATCAAGTGTTCCCCGAGCGTCAGTTTCTTGACGAAATTTATGTGCCGAAAACTACCTCTAATGATGTTTCAAGTTTGGCAATTTTTTCCAGCCAAACCCCACACTTTTTCCAAAAATGGGACCTGTACTGCAAATTTGAATTTCATATAAAATTAAAATCTCACCTAGTTTTTGAGATTTAACTTTTTATGTGGCGTCAGTTTCTCGAGGAAAAATAAAATCACTTGACACTTCACTCACTGATTCCGACTTTGACAATTTTTTCCGGCAAACCCGACACTTTTTCCGAAAATGAACACCGTAGTGCACATTTAAATTTAATAACAAATTTTACATTCACTTAATTTTGCGATTTAACTTTTGATTTTTCGTAATTTTCTCGAGAAAAGTAAAATTTTTTCTGTTTCATCAAAGAAAGTGTCAAATAATACAGCAGAATATAGTTTGTGCAACACCTGTAAGAAAAGTACCATTTATCTTGCCTGAAAAGTAGACGCAAAATAGGTAATTGCTGCACATAGCAACAATGTATACTTTGCTGCATACTGTGCAGAAAAGTGCACTTGTCTGCACACTTTTCTGTCTGGTAGGTACCCGCGCAATAATTAATTAGTGCTTTACCTGAACAGGTGTTGCACAAAATAGCGTGTGGACCTCGAGCGAAAGAAGATTTTCCGTCTTCGTGCAAATTGCTGCACTCGCTTCGCTCGGGCAGCAAATTTTGCCCTCGTCGGAAAACACCTCCTTTCTGCTCTTGGTAAACAATATACTATTGTTGTGCACTGTTCTGGTATGGCATTTTCGGGTACTAATTCACTCGGCGCTGCGATTGAAATTATACACAGGCGTACATTAATTATATCCATTATATTATTCAACCTATTTATAAAATTAAATTTTTAGATACAGAAAGTAATACTTTATGTAAAGAAATTTTGTCAGATTCCAAACATGACTTTACAGACTTAGTAAAATAATTAAAATTTGGTTGTTATTACAAATAAAATTAGCTCGTTGAAAAAAAAAATTTAAAACACTTTACATGATACAAATTAAAAAATTAAGCAATGTATTGCAAATTATGCAATAATAAATTCTAAATAAATACATTATTTTTTAAAATCTAACAGTTTAAGAATATTACAGAAGGGTTAATTTCGTCTATAACAAGAACTACTTGTTAGTACTTAGGCTCAGGTTAGATGGGCTCGAATCCCGTTGGCGAGAATTTTTTTAATAATATATTTAATTTAAAATATTTAATTTAATACTTAGGTGTGTTCGCACATGAGTTCGTACATACGTACGCAGATGAGAACTCATATAAGAACCTACGTTCTTACCTAAGATCTTATACGTCTGTGTCACCTGAGATCTTATATGGGTACACATGTAAATACATACCTACTTTCTTAAGACAGATCTCACGCATGTTTTTACAGTAGGGGGAAATTATTTATTTTTCACAAATAAAATAATTTAGTTGTAAAATAATATCAAATTTCTTATTTTTAAGAAATAAAATAGAATAATTTTGTTACCTTATATAAATATTTTAATTTCTTTATTATTTATCAGAATGAAGTGCATTTTTTTGTCACATATAAAATAATTTGGTTGTAAAATCATATCAAATTCCTTTTTTTTTTTTTTAAAGAAAAAGTAGAGTAATTTTGTTACCTAATATACATTTTAATTTCTTTGTTTTAATCACAATGAGTTAAATTTTTTATTTATTACAAATAAAATTCTTCACCGCCATCTTTATCTCTTTCCTTTTCTAACTCGAAGCGTTAAACAAGAAAGGAAAAGAAGATGGCGGAGAAAAGTTCGGGTAAATGAAAGTTCGGCGATGTGCCTTGTCGGTAAGTTGAATACTCTGTCATGTGAAGGTTCTATTAATTTAAAATTCGATTTCGTGAGTAGTCTATCAAACGAAATTTCAGTTGCATAGACTTTCGTTTATATTAAAGTTCTATTAAATAAAACTGATGACAAATAATTATTATCGTACATAGAAGTTCGCAAAAATATAAATTCTGCAATATATGAAGTCTAAAAAATATAAATTCTGTTAAATAACAGCTATGTCATATTAAAATTATAAAAAACTATTATTTGATTAAATAAACATTCTGTTAAATAGATAGTGTGCTTAACAATAATTCTGATATAAATGGTGTGTCAGTTGAATTGTCATTCTGGTATATGTAAATTAAACTAAATAGAAATTTTGTTAAATGAAATTTAGGTTGTAAATAAAATCTGTCAAACTGTAATTCATTAACATAAAAATTCTGAGATTAGAAAATAAGGTTATGTAAATCTGCTGCTGTACAAAAATTAGATTATTTAAAATTTTTATTAAAAGGTCAGTCTGTTTAAGAAAAATTTGTCCAAATGGAATTTCAGTTCGCAAAAATGTCTATTAAATTAACATTCATATTTTAAAAGATTCAGTTTACTACAATATCTGTGGAGTAAAAATTCTTTTTTTTAAGAAATTTTCACAAATTATAGTTCGACTAAAAATTAATTAGTATGTTTAATATTGAAAATAAATAGAAAATCTTTTAAATAGCTATTCTGAAAACTATCATTTATTATAAATTAAAATTCTGTCGGATGAGAGTTCGAATAAGTACAATTTACGAAATATTTTAATTATATTTAAAAAAATGTCGATAAGTAAAAATTAAATTAAATCGACAGTATACTAAATAGAAATAAGAGCTAATAGAAATTCTTTCTAATAAAAATTCTATTCTGCAGAAATCGTGTCAAATGAAAATTGAATTAAATAAATATTCTTTAGCATATTAATTTTTTTAAATACAAATTCTTTGTAATGATAATTATTTTTAACAACTATTCGTTTCTAAAAGAATTCTTTCATGCAACTTGTACATTAATTAAAATTTTTTACTATTAAAAAATCAATTAACTACAATTTCTGTACTTTTCGATTTCTTATAGAGAAATAGTCTCACAAATAATCATTTGATTAAGCAAAAATTCGTTTTACTAAATATATTATAAAGAAATATTCGAAATAATAAAAATTCGGTTATACAAAAATTCTAATTTTTACATTTTTGGTAAATAGATTTTCTAGATTGTAAACCTAGCACAAGACAGAGAAGCACCTCGAGTCCTGTCCGCTAGACGATAGACTCAATTGGCGAGCAAAACTGAATATATGTACACCGTCATTCGCCGCTGAGGCGAAAGGGAAGAGAGAGACGTGCGAGAAGTGGGAAACCCTACTCTCTTCGAGAGCCATGCCGGCTTCTATAGTAATGTATTAACCCTTCTGTTTTATTCTTGGGTCGCCTGCATTCCTCCAAATCAAAATGACCGAACTTGCAACTAACCGAAATTCAAGTGTTCGAAAAGTCATCTACCAGAACTTTCAATTGTCCGAACTTCCAATTGCCCGAATTCGAATTTCTCCAAACTTTAAGCAACTGAACTAGCATTTGTCTGAACTTTCAATTCCTTTTAACTCGTATTTGTCCAAACTTCTAAGTATCCGAACTCGCATTTGTCAGACCCTCGGAAAGTATCCTCTCTAAAGGAGCCTTCTGATTGGCGGGTAACTTTTCCAAGAATATTACCAGCCAATCAGAATGCTCCCTTAGAGAGGATACTTTCCGAGGGTCTGACAAATGCGAGTTAGAGGAGTTGAAAGTTTAGACAAATGCGAGTTCAAGCAGTTGACAGTTCAGGCAAAAGAGATTTCGAGGATTTAGTTGTTCTAACAAATGCGAGTTCGGGATGTTGACAGTTTGGGCAAATGCGAATTCGAGGATTTATTTTTTCTGACAAATGCGAGTTTGGGAAGTTAAATTTTAGAACAAATTCAAATTCAAGGAGATACATTTTTTAAAAAATGCGAGTTTGGAGTATTGGAATTTTGGACAAATGCAATTTCGAAGAGTTGAAAGTTTGGACAAATGCAAATTTGGGTTAGTGGCGAGTTCGTTCATTTGGGTTTTGGAGGAAATGCAGGCGACCCTTATTCTTAAGCTGTTAGATTTTAAGAAATAATGTGTTTATTTAGAAATTGTTATTGCATAATTTGCAATACATTGCTTAATTTTTTTAATTTGTATCATGTAAAGTGTTTTAAATACATTTTGTTAATGAACTAATTTTACTTGAAATAACAAACAAATTGTAATTATTTTACTAAGTCTGTAAAGTCACCCCCTCGTGGTGTCACCTTGTCGTGGTGAGGGGGCTTAGGACTGCCCAGGCGCTTGTCCTTTGGACGCCATCACTAGACGAGCTGTTCGGTTCTTCCCAGAGCTCACCGACTCCCGATGTTTGGCGAGTTTGGGCACAGAGGAATGAACAGGACCCCGTTAATTCGAGTAGTCGCCGTTTTTCGAACCTGTGCACTAGCTATCCTGTGCGGATGATGTTAATTCAGATTCCAAATGGGGGCTAACCATCCTCGTCAGCCGTGGAGGACATGGGTTCTGGGAGGAATAGGACACTCCCGCCTCCTTGGTTTTTCTAAGTTGGTGTGGAGTAGTCTCGATCTAGGGTTGGCGCCCGGTGGACCGGTTGTCTGTCCGATCTGACCAACGACACCCCCAATCCAAGGTTCTTACACCGTGCCGATGGATGGATGGCACCTGGGTCAAAAAATCCGGTCGTGGTGCTGCTGGGGATGGTGCGAACGTCACCCAACCTACGTGCTCTTCAATTTGGCGTCTGTAAAGTGCAGGCGTCGGTTGCTGATGCCGGGGGCCTGGGCGGCGGACGCACTGTCGTCGTCAGTGTCACGCTCGGAGGTGTCGCGAGCTGTGGTCCTAGGATACCGGGCGCCCTCCTAGTGATTCAATGCCTTACCTACACATCGGAGCTCTGTGTGGGTGGACCGTTTTTTCTCCAAGGCTCGTGGGAATTACATGAAAGGTTTCAATTTTAAATTAAACGACGAAGAAAGGCGCTCAGAAAACGCGGGAGGTTACTCGAGGTCATCGAGTAATACTGGCAGGAAGAACGCTAGCGCAGGTCCACCGTACTTAATTGTGGAGGACCTGCAAAGGTTAAGAGGAAGTGCAGCAAGCATAAGCAGCTGTGGCAGCGCGTTTAGTAACCCCACAGCTTATGGGCTTAGTACTTGCGAGGCAGACAAGACTAAGCTTAAAAAGTTGCGAGCGTAGGAAGCTGGCATTATAGGAGAGATGGAAAGTGAGCTTCAAATCATGTTGACGAAGCTTACTGTTCAAAAGAACGTAGCTGCGGAGATTCAAGCTGGATTGAGAAAATTCGGGCAATGGATCCCTGCATTAAGGAAGAAACACGAAGAGGCTGACGAGGCCGCTTGGATATTTGAAACGGGCCTTGAGCAGGTAGAGGAAGGTCTGCTTGACCGAAAAAAGACAAGGGAGCGCTTCGAGGCCAGGGCAATGAGAAGCCTTGTTCTGGAATGCAAAAGAAAGAAGAGAGCTGCCTCGGAGCGATCTTCTCCGAAGGAGGAGGCTCAGAAAAAAAAGCAGAAGAAAGAGGAGCCTCTTCTTTCGAAGGCCATGGCTCTGCAGGGTAAGAAGAAGAAGGTGGTGGTTCCTTTACCACTCCCTAAAGTAGCAATAGAGACGGTGTGACCCAGAAAGCCGACGCTTGTGGTGCAAGTTTGTCAGGGACAGACGTATGCTTCTGTCCTTGGCAAACTCAGAAAGGATGTTGACCCTGGCTCTTGCCAGACGACGGTTGTAAGTGCTAGGCCCACAAAGGAAGGGAACCTTCTTCTTTGTTTAGGGGGAGGTTCAAACCGGGAGGCGTTCACAGCCAAAGTTGCTGAGGCCGTGACTGGGGTTGGAACCGTCAGGACCCCGGAAGAACAGAGGGTAACACTCGAAATCCGGGACCCTGACGGTCTCACACAACAGGAAGAAGTGGTAGCAGCTCTTGAGGAACTATTGAAGACTCCCCAAGAAGGAAGGCAGGTGTCGGTCCTGGGACCTAACAGAAGAGGAGTGAAGTTGGCGATAGTGGTCGCCGACTTGGAAGAAGCAAAGCGGCTCGAAGAGATCGGCCGCTTGAAGGTCGGTTTTCTGAGTTGTCAGGTCCGAAGGAGGCTAACGGTGACCAGGTGCCACAGGTGCTTGGCCTATGGCCACAGAAAAGCGGAGTGCAAAGGGGTGGACAGATCTTTCGCATGCTACAAGTGCGGACAGTCTGGTCACACACTTGCACAATGCACTAGGGACGCATTCTGCTTCCTGTGCGCGGGGGATCCCAGCACAGGACTAGAAACGTCACACGTGGCAGGGTCAGGGAAATGCGCCTGCTTCAGAAAAATCCTGGGGCAGGCGAAGAGGCAGAAGGCTCTAAGACAAAGCGACAAAGTGAATTGACGGTTCATCGAGTCCCTGGACCCAACTTGTGTGTGTTGAGGGCCTCCATGACCGTCAATGATAGTAGGTCCCGCGGACCGGAGAAAGTCGCTTTAGCGGCAGAGTAGGGGATATAAGACCACTCCTGATGGCGATACGCGCGGAAAGTGCTAGCCGGGAGTGGTCTTAAGGTCCCTAAAAAAGGGTGTGTTTTTAGCGGGTCGGCAGAACATCGCCACCCCCGCATAACCTTGTAGTACGGGCTACAGGGTACCTGAAGGCAGGTTTTCACATCCTACGCAAAAAAAAAAGTCTGTAAAGTCATGTTTGGAACTTGACATAATTTCTTTATATAAAGTTTTACTTTCTGTATCTAATAATTGAATTTTATAAATAGGTTGAATAATATAATAAATATAATTAATGTACGCCTGTGTATAACTTCAAACGCAGCACCGAGTGAATTAGTACACGAAAATGCTGTACCAGAACAGCGCACAACAAACTATATTCTGCTGTACTGTTTGACACTTTCTTTAATAAAACTAAAAACTTTTGCTTTTCTCGAGAAAATTACGCGAAATCAAAAGTTAAAAAGCAAAAAATTAAGTGAGTGTAAAATTTGTTATTAAATTTAAATGTGCACTACGGTGTTTATTTTCGGAAAAAGTGTCGGGTTTTGCCGGAAAAAATTGTCAAATTCGGAATTAGTGAGTGAAGTGTCAAGTGATTTTATTTTTCCTCGAGAAACTGACGCCACATAAAAAGTTAAATCTCAAAAACTAAGTGAGATTTTAATTTTTTATGAAATTAAAATTTGTTGTACAGGTCCCATTTTTGGAAAAAGTGTCGGGTTTGTCCGGGAAAAATTGCCGAAATTGAAACATCATTGGAGGTAGTTTTCGACACATTATACGTATGTATAGCTGCTACTTCATTCCGAACGATCGCTTTAAAGATTTCGAGGCCGAAGTACAATCTCTTGAAGAAAGCATAAAAGCTTTCGGCAGGAGGACCCTCATAACGGGAGACTTTAATGGTAAGTGTATCGAATGGGATGAATTCCGTTTAGACAAGAGGATCACTCTGATAAGCGAAATGGTGGCCAGAAATTACCTAGTTGTAGTGAACCGGGGCAAGGAGTTTACATTTCAGCGATGTGAATCGGGATCAATTTTGGATCTCACAGTAGCCTCGACAGATTTGGCACGGAAGATCAGGGACTGGGAAGTGCTCGATGAAACAACCTTGAGCGATCACCAGTATATTGAGTTCGTTATCTCGATGGAAGAGCTTGTGAGGGGCAAAAGACCCGGTAATCTTAGTAAGAACCCCTCATGGAACATCAGTAAGCTCGATCGAGATAAAGCAAAAAAGTACCTGGAAGAAGCCAAGCTGATCTCCGGACTTGGCTGGATAAGGGAGCCGGAAACAGTTGAGGAGAGGGTGCGTGCCGCGAGGCGTGAGGTGACTGCAGCGTGCAACCACTCTATGCCCCGACGTAGACCCGATTGCTCTAGGAAGAACTCAGTATACTAGTGGAACGAGGAATTGGACACTCTGAAAAATGAGTGCAATACAGCGAGACGGAGATATACCCGTTCAAAAGGGGACATCTCGCTTGAGCAGGAATGGCATAAAGCAAAAAAGGCTTTTAAGCAACGAATAAGGCATAGTCAACGGAAATGCTGGAAAGACTTAATCAGCGACGTCGAAAACGACCCATGGGAACTGGCGTTTAAGATTGTGACCAAGAAATTGGTTATTAAACAACAGATCCCCGGTCTAGACAAACCTGATTGGGTCCGACAGATCATAAGAGCCTTATTCCCTTATGTGGAACCATGGTCTCCAGAGGACTATTCTTCTTGCCTAGTACGGAGCGAAGATATTTTTACGCTTGAGGAGCTAAGAACTCCGGGAAAAGGGTTAAGATCTGTCAAGGCGCCAGGAAGGAATGGAATACCCAACGAGATCCTAAAATTGGTGATCGATGTGTACCCCGAACTTCTCCTTAACCCTTTGAACGACTGCCTCAAGGCTGGAAGGTTCTTTATGGTCTGGAAAAAGCAAAAGTTAATTCTTCTCAGAAAAGGAGACAAGCCTCTGGATAAGAAGTCATCCTATAGACCCATATGTCTTCTGGACACAATGGGTAAACTTCTAGAGGGTATGGTTTTGCAGAGACTTCTGGGTTTTCTGACTGGCGAAAATGACCTATCAGAAGACCAGTACGGTTTTCGCAAAGGCCGATCTACTGTTGACGCTATTTTGTCAGTAGTGGAAGAAGCAAAGAAGGCCAGAGAAGGTACGGGGAAGAAGAAAGGATTTTGCGCATTAATAGCAATAGACGTAAGTAATGCGTTCAATTCCGCGCGATGGAACATCTGCATCGAGTCGATGAGGAGGAAAGGGATAACGACCTACCTATTGCGAATGATGGACAACTATCTTAGCGATCGGTGGATCGAGTATGAGGGCAAAACATTTCAGATCCGCGAGGAAATGACTTGTAGAGCCCCCCAAGGGTCAAATGTAGGGCCATTCGTGTGGAACGACATGTATGATGATTCCCTGCGTATGAAACTACCTACGGACACCAAATCATTCGGCTTCGCGGACGACAAAATTATCGTATGCGGTGCGCAAACTACAGAAGTCCTTGGCATAAGGGTCAATGAAACTCTGCGACATGTCAAACGCTGGATGGACGCCAATGGCCTTGAAATGGCCTTGGAAAAAACCGAAGCACTGCTAGTTACAGACCGGAGATTCTTTGTTGCCCCACCTATTGAGATTGATGGGACTGAAGTAAAATGGAAACTGACCATAAAGTACCTGGGCGTCGAGTTGGATAAGAAGCTTAGCTTCAACCAACATTTAACATCTGCGACGATTAAAGCCATCCAATGTGCAGGAAATATTTCTCGGCTTATGCCAAACATTGATGGTCCCAGGGAAGCGAAAAGAAGATTAGTAGCGAGCATGGTAAACTCGAGACTGCTTTATGCAGCTCCAGTGTGGGCATCAGCCCTAGAAAAACACGCCATCTCTATGAGACTACTTTCAGCTCAAAGAATAGTACTGCTGACAATAGTCTCAGCCTACCAGACTATACCTACTAGCGCTGTGCAAGTCCTAGCGAGCGTTCCGCCGATAGATCTTTTGGCTAAAGAGAGACAATACGCCTATTCTGTCACTAAAGATCGGGCAAGCTCGCCCCCCCGAGGAGGACAGACGGCGACTAAAGGCCCAGATTCGCGAGGAGTAGATTAGTCGAGGAGTGGCAGGTGAGATGGAATGGGGAATCTACCGGAAGGTAGACTTACCGCCTAATTCCCCACCTCGCTAAATGGCTAGAAAGAGGGAACAGAGAAGTTGGCTATTACCTTACACAGGCGCTAACAGGTCACGGTTGTTTCAACGAGTATTTGAAACGCTTTAAATTAAGAAGAGAGGGATCGTGCTCCTATTGCAACGCCCTCGTGGACATCGCGGAGCACACCCTTTTTGTTTGTAAACATTAGGAGGAGAAAAGGCAAGATATGCATCGGATGGTGGTCACTGAAGTCACCCCCGAAAACATGATTGACCTTACGTTGAGAATTGTGGACTCGTGGCAGCACATTGAATCCTTCATTAACCAGGTAATGAAAATCAAGGATTTCGATGGACGCAGGAGAAGGAATCAGGGTTAATCTGAAGACATTGGAAGGTATGAAGATCATGGAAGAAATCCGCATAGAATCCTCCATCTGACATCACTTCGAAATCAGCCGTTGATCGGAGGGTGTTTTTACCCTCGTCGATTCGCCGGCTGATCGAGATCTGATGCTGGGCTGAGAAATCTATGGGTATGGGTGGAGTTAGCACTCGGCGTTGTTGGTTGCTTAGATCAATCGTCCCGCTGAGGGTTAAATACACCTGTAAGGCGAGGAAGGTTTAGTGAGTATTACCCAGAGACATACTTACGGGGAAACATTTATATTCCCAAGTAAACTATTCTCTGGACTCGAGTCCCACATACGGGAGGCGCCCCTTTAAATGATGCCTGCATCATTCATTGTAAGGTGCTTCTTATAGTGCGTAAATGCATTTTGCAAACCGCGTAAGAAAAAAAAAGTTAGTATTTTTCAGAATCTTTATTTCAATAGAATTTGCATTACGATTTCCTTTTTTGGATAAATTGTTCGGTTCTGTCGCAAATAATTCCCAAGTGTTCCAACCCCTCAAACGCATGGGGGCCGTGTTTGAGAACCACTGAAATTCACTGTGGAGATTCTCTGTCTCCAACGGCCTTAAAGGAAGGCTTAAATATTCTAGTTTTTATTTCCCTGAAGTGGATAATGGACATTTCAGGTGATTTTAAGAAGTAAATTAAAATTTACAGTAATGTCAGAGGTTAAAATATGTTAAAATTATAATATATTGGCGTCAGGATCAGGTGAAGAAAACGAAAAAGTTTTTTTTATATGATGTCAGACGTTTCTGCTCATATCGGAGCTTTTATGAGTGACAAAATTTATTTCTAAAAAAGCAAAGAAGTTGTGTGTAATACAAAGGAAAAGTGTTTATTTTATAAATTGCATAATTTCCGGAAGAATTTATAAATCGTAATGGAATTGAAATTGCATGACGTTTAGCAGAGATTTAAAAAAGAGAAAAGCAAACATGAACTTTAAAATTGATCTAAAATTAAACATCAAATTAAAAAAGAAGAACAAACCTTGTACAAAATTGTACTTAATCCATATTGTGTCACAGCACTTAACACATAACGTAGTATGTATACAATGAAAAATTAACTTTTGAGAGAAAATTGTTTTTAAAACTTATCAGGAAGAGTTTTGACACATTGGAGGGAGTTGAGGAAACTGGGGGTATCAGGAATCAAGATGTTGTGAAAATAATATGAAGGCGGAGACTTTTTTTTAAGAATACGGGAAAGGACACAAGTGGTTGAATCCTGGTTAACCCCATCTGTGACCGTGGCGAGTTTTATTGACGTTGGGAATTTAACGGTCCATGAGCAATAAGTGTAGGCTAGAAATTGAATGAAAAGGCGTAAATATGCCAAAAAATAAGATTATTTTATTTAAAAAAGAAATTGAGTTTTTTAAAGAGAATATGAGAAATTGCAAGAAATGTGACATTACAAGCGTTATGTGAGATGTTATGTGAGATATGTGTATTGGAAAGTATTTTCATCATGTTTTAAATATTTTTCACAATCTATAATTATTTTTAGCATATTTCAATTGGTTCTGTTTTCCAAATCAAGAAAGTTAGCGGGGGATTTCCTGTTATTAATTTATCATATTTAAAATATTTCTATCATGTTTTTCACGATCTGTAATTATTTTAAGCATGTTCCAATTATTTGTGTTTCCCAATTTCAGGAAAAGGGATGGGAAGGAGACTTCCACCGTTTACAGCTATGTTTAAAATTTGAAGAGATTATGATGTAATGAACCTAAATGCATTAATTTGGTTTTTTTAAATTTAATTTATTTAATTCTAGAAAGTTAAATTTAAAATTCAAGTTAGACACTCGTACCGTGAGAAAGACGAGGCCAACGAACCACTACATCACCCCTCTCTCACTGAGCTCTGTCGGTTGACTACGTAAAGGTAGACACCGGCCGATTTTAGTCAGATCTTCCCTGCGGGGCATTCAAGGCACATCTCGAGAGCTCTCCAAGTGAATTGGGAAATACTCTGAATTTTCAGGAACTTCTGAAAAATCCGAATATAGTGAACCAAGTGGGATTTCAGTAGTCGCTTCTGCTGAAAACTCTGGGTTCACAAAATATTCACTTCGAGAATGATCTCAAGAATTTTGGGATTTTTCTGAAATAAATTCTAAGGTGCTTCTTGGATAATTTTGAAAAAAATTCTAGAATTTATTAAGATTTTCAAATTTAGAAAATTTATATTAAGGCGCACCTTAATACAACTTTTCTTAAGTAAATTTCTAAAATTTCTCGGAGGATCTTCTCTGATAAATTTTAGAAATGTAATTCGAAAATCAAAGCTTAAAGTAATATCAATTTTCCTTATAAATTATTTAAGGTGCTTCTTAAATATTTTGTAAAGTTATAACTCTTAGAGATGCGGTTTAGGTGCTTCTGAATTTGAGCCGAAGAGACTGTTGCTCTCCCGTGTCGCGATTAGCTAGCCAGGTGGAGTTTTACTCAGGGGTTAGTCCTCGTTTAAAATGAAGTCTGTCACTAGATACAGAATTCAATTCTGCAAAATATTAGTTTCGGGTTCATTATGTCTTTCTAGAATTAAACCATCAAATTTTGTAGAATACTAGAATATTTTTAAAAATCTCTTTTAGTGAGATTTTGAAAATATGAATTCTTTAAGAATAGCTAATTTAGTCAAACGGATAAAAGTCCAAGGTGAATCCTGATTTTTTTAGTTAAGAGGGAGCTTTGAGCGAAATTACAAAATACAATCTTATGTGATAGGTCATAAGATAAAGTATTTTTTGTGAAATTATTATAGGTTATTTAAGTGCATGTCTACAGTTAAAGTTTTATTATTTTAAACAATTTTTTGATCTTTATATAAACTTTTTTACTTTAAAATCATTATTTTTCTATTTTTAATAGATAATATCAGGCTTGGGTTCGTAAATAGTCTGATTCACTATAAAAGTAAATTCTATAGCGAAGTAGACTGTTTACGAACTTAAACCTGGATAATATTAAGGTATTTCTCTCGCAGTTATACTTGAAAAAATCTATTTTCTATGGATTTTCTTTAAATTGTGAGGAAACGTTATTTTATATGTGCCTTGTATCTGGTTAAAATTTCAGGAACATTTACCGTCAAAAATTTGAGATATTCATATTCGAAATTTCATTTTTTATCATTTTGCATGTAAAATTGAAATTTAGAATATGAATATCTCAAATTTTAGGCGGTAAATGTTCCTGAAATTTTAACCAGATACAAGGCACATATAAAATAACATTTTCTAACAATTTAAAGAAAATCCATAGAAAATCGATTTTTTCAAGTATAACTGCGAGAGAAATACCTTAATAAGCGAAAATCAGGATGACGAAATAAATATTTAATAATTATTAATAATTAAATATTAATATTTTTAAAGAAATTTAACCAATTTCAATAAAAATATATTTATTACTTATAGTAATAATCACTTGATTATTGAATTATTAATTAATTATTGTTTATTTCAGTTTAGAAATTTATTTATTTTTAAATTTTTGATCAAAAAATATATTTTAAAATAAAAATTAAGACCTTTATAATTGAAAATTATAGATCATTTTTATTCTATTCATCTTTTGTAGACCCTTCCCCTTGTCCAAATGAGAGCAGTTTACTTATGAATCTCGGAGTACTTAGACGCGTTTGTCTCATATGTGCTAAGGAATACGTTTACTATTGTTGATTGTTCAAAGAGCTTTTTTGTTATTGTTATTGTTGATTATACTGTACTCTTTATTGTTATATTTTAAAACTGATGTGCAGTTGATAATTTTAAGAATTGTTATTCATTAGCTACAAAAATTTTAAAATGGCGGAAGAAGTTCCGATTGTGTCTCATTCTTCGACAATAGAAGACGAACTGAGTAACCATTCAATTTATAGAGATGCTTCAAAGCAGAGATTAAAAGATGGAGTTGGATATTTTGAACATCTGCTGTAAGATAATAATCTTATTGACCAAAAATTCTCTTCAATCATCTCTGAAGATGCCTTCAAAATTGGTGAAGAAATTTATAAAAACACGGTGGATATGCTAGCACAGAAAAAATTTGTCAGCAGTGAAGAACTGACTATGATAGATGAATCAGATGAGGAAGGTTTGTTTTCATTTGTTGAAACTGTTAGCGATGACTCATCTGAAGAGTTTGAACCAGAGGTAAAAAACAGAAATCCGATATTATTCCTTTGGAATATAAAATTAAAGTTGTAAATATGGCGAAAGCAAATCCAAACTGGAATTTAAAAACTCTGCAAAGAAAAGAATGTTCCAAACTCAAAAACATGGGTCATTTATCCCGGTGGGAGGATCAAATAAAGAACGGTGGAACAAGGGAAGAGAAACGAACTTTCGTCGATAACTGGGCATATAATCGGTTTAAAAATGCTCGAGAAAATTTTCAACCAGTAACAACAAGAAATTTGCAACAATGGGCCCTTGCTGCAGGAAGCCAGTTTAGCAACTTTGATTTTAAAGCTTTTAATTCGTGGGCTGACAGGTTCAAACAGAGACATAAAATCCGACAGAGGAAAGTGACCAAATTCGTATCGGAAAAAGAGACGGTTAGATTAGAAGAAACATTAGCTGCTGCAGAAACTTTTCGAAAACAGGTCCGATCTGTGACACCAAATTTTGATAAAAGTTTGATAATTAATAAAGATTAGACAGGTATGTTATAAGAATTTATCTTTTTATTTATAAATATATATTTATTTATTAAGGGCATGTGATGGAGAATGACGTCACTGATATGGGCAAAATTGTTTCGTAACTTTTCTCTTAAAATATTGAATATTTTGGCAAGAAACTTGGTAGAATTTCTTAAAATATCATTAGGAAGGTCTCTCTGATTCGAGTTTCTTTGAATTTTGGCTCAAAATGAATTATCCAAAATCAGAAATTATCAAAAATTAATTTTGGGACAAAATTTAAACAAATTTGGGTCAGAGAGACTTTTTTAATGACATTTTAAGTAATTGTACCAAGTTTTTTGTGACAAAATATTCAATATTTTGAGAGAAAAGTTACGAACAAATTTTGCCTACAACAGTGACGTCATACTCCATCACATACCCTTAAATATACATTTATTATATTAATATATTATGTTACAGATCTTAAAAAATAATTTCAGGTTGCCAATATCAGTCGGTATATAACAGAAATTTGTCATACAAAGGGTCCAAAACTGTTTTTGTGAAACGCAAGGATATGAACAAGGTCACACACTTGTACACTCCCCAGTACGCAATAACGATGTCTGGGAAGTTGCTGCCTAAAGTTTTTGTATGCTTGCAAGAAAGTACAGGAGCTTTTGGTCCTAAAGTGAAAAAGACAGTACTTGAGTATTGTGGAAAGTATTCTAATGTTTGCGCTAC
Organism: Ganaspis brasiliensis; assembly: GCA_037103525.1. Taxonomy (NCBI): domain Eukaryota; kingdom Metazoa; phylum Arthropoda; class Insecta; order Hymenoptera; family Figitidae; genus Ganaspis; species Ganaspis brasiliensis. The sequence continues at coordinate 255,636 of JAZKLR010000053.1, read as the reverse complement.
GTCATCAAAATCAGGAAAGCTTTCGCGAGTTTTATATACCGACTTTTTAAAGGACGTCTTGAAGCATTACGTGCAACAACAGCCATCTTTACTTCTAATAGATTCCTGGGAACGACAGACTGATTCATCCTTATATGATAAAATTTTCCACGACGATGAGGGCTTGCCAACATGCACATGGAAGGTTATACCTCCAAAATGCACGCCGATGGTTCAACCTTGTGATGTCTATTTTTATAGACAAGTCAAGAATTTTATAAAAAGACTACAAAATTGTACAAATCTCATTCAAAGTAACCGAGAAATTACAAGTCGCGAGGATTGCCTTAAAATTCATGTCATTTTGCATCATCAGTTGTAATCTCCTGCATTTTTGCACATGCTAAAGTATGCATGGTTTGCTTCCAAACTATCTGATGATCGAGATGTTTTTCAAAACGTTAACGAAATTTGCTTTACACCAGACGTGTTAAAGAATCCTTGTTCTTGTAATTCATCTTCATTTATTAGATGCTCACATTGTTTCTTAGAGTTTTGTTTCAAATCTTTTTACGATAATTATCATTCTGGATCTCCTGTTTATTATATATCTCCTGTTAAGCCTGGGTCTCCTGTTTATTTTAATTGCCAATTATTATTACTATTACATATAATAACTAATTGTTAATATTATACAATTATAATTGAAAGAATGAATTAATTAATTGATAATCGTCATAAATTATTACATTATTATTAATATTAAAAATGATCTATAGTTTTCAATTTTAAAGGTCTTGATTTTTATTTTCAAATATATTTTTTGATCAAAAATTTAAAATTAAATAAATTTTTAAACTGAAATAAACAATAATTAATTAATAATTCAATAATCAAGCGATTATTACTATAAGTAATAAATATATTATCATTGAATTTATTTATTTTGTAGGCAAATTAATAAACAGTTTTAACCGTTACGCTGCCTACAGATTATACCTTGAGCCTATTACTTTTTTGAACAATTATATTTTGAAAAATATAAGAAATAGAATACTATAAATAAAGAGATGTGGAATATTATAAAATTGGTTAAATTTCTTTAAAAATATTAATATTTAAATGTTAATAATTATTAAATATTTATTTCGTCATCTTGATTTTCGCTTATCAATATTATCTAATAAAAATAGAAAAATAGAGGAAAGTAACCAAATATGGAATAGTGTCCAAATATGGGATCTTAAAATTTCTCATAAACAAATAATCAAATACTCAATAATTGGTAATTTTCTGTCTCTTTTAATCACTATATGCCCGTATATGTTTAGACATGTCAGTCAAGAGAGTAGTGTTCTCTTGGTATGAGGGTTTTATTTTGTTGCTGTCAGAAAACTTTCTGAGGTATCTTAAGACTAAATATTTTCGGTAAGGTATTGGGAATCATTACTAAATTTAAATGCATCTATGCATTGTAAAGGGTTTTTATAGTATTATTTTGTTTATTTCAGGAATATAAATATAAGTTTAATTTAATTATAAATGGCAAATTAGAATATTAACAGGGGTCCTAATATGGACCACCTTTGTTTTGAAGAGAAACAATGTTCATGTAATGTCATAAATATTGTCAAAACGTATAACAATCTAAAGAATTCGTTTGGTGAATCCGAAATAAGCGGAAAAATGTTGTTGAATGTAATTTTGAAACGTTCTTATGAAAAATTATTGTTTTAAAGACTGACTGTGGCGCATGTCTAGCAAGGGCGTCTTTTCTTTAGAAAACCCGAAGTGTATGTGGTTATAGCAAGTAGTTATAACTTCGTTTTTATATTTCACAAGCTTTCTTTAAGTATATCATAAAAATTAAGGTTGAATTTTGAAAATTTTTGTAGTATTCCATATTTGGGGTACTATTCCATAATTGGATACCTTAATGTTTATTTTGTTTTTTAAAAATTATAGTACTTATAATTAAGAAATATAATGTTTGACTATTATTATGCTATGCCCAAGGGTATGGATTGTATGTAAATACGTTTCAAAGATTTTAATTTTTAATGTTTGTCTTTTTATGTACAAAAAACAAAATGGTATTCCATATTTGGCTACTTTCCTCTAATGATTTTAAAGTAAAAAATTTTGTTAAAGATCAAAAAATTGTTTAAAATAAAAAAAATTTGTTAACTGTAGACATACACTTAAATAACAAAGTGATCAAACCCGCAAAAGACAAACTTACAGTCCAGTAGGCTAACCACTAGACCACACTGGCACTGGCTTGATTACGAACTTTTTGAGACAGTATATACCCTGGATGCTATTCTTGAAACTCTTTTTTCTAGAAAACGGACAAATAGTGTAACCTAATAATTTCACAAAAAATAGGTACTTTATATTATGGCCTATCACAGGGCCATTTTTAAGGCTTTTCAAAAAATCCCACCTACACTGTTCCCCTTGTGAGGCCAGATAATTATTTTATTTTATATCGAGTCCTGGCTCTAGTTATATTTTTCGTTTCTATTTGCATTATTTCTTAATTTAAATTTATTTAAATTTTCATTTCATTTATTTTTCCTTTTACTATTTTATTATGTATTAAATTTTAAGTTTATTAGAATATATTTTGTTATTTTGGTTATATCATGTGTATTACTGTGTTCTTCTAACCCTAGCGAATGACAAACTAATTTTGTCTAGAAGTAAATTATTTGATTTAAACTTTGGTTTATAGATTTAAATTTTGGCGGATAACCGCAGTAAAGATTTGAAATTACGAATTTGAGGTTATGTTGGTAGTAACTTTTGGCGCTAATTTAAATTTTGAACATAAGATTAAGAGAGTGAAGTTTTAAGAGTCGAGATTAAATTATTTGTTTTAAATTCAATTAACAATAAGTTAACCTAAAATTATTGCCAGTAAAGTTTAAGTAAAAATCATAAGATTTTAAGGTTAGAATTAAGCAAAGTTCCAGAGAGGTGACAACTCAAAAATCCTGGATCGGCGAGCGGTACTCCAGGGCCATCACAAAAAAATCACTTTATTACAATAAGAAAATGTAATGCACGGGGAGGGGGGGGGGTGGTTTGCCTGTGAGATTAGTGTGAGACATGTGTATGGAAAATTAAATTATTGTTGGCGAACATTTTTAGTGAGGAGTGCTTTGTAAAAAGAGGATAAGTGTTGAGTGTCGCTTCTTTTGTTGCCTGTATGTGGGTGGCTGACAACGTGAGTCCTCTCTAAAACCATTTTGTTTTATAAAAATCAGATTTGTCAATGAGTTTCTGTTTAATTTTTTATTCTATTAGTCTTCAAATTATATATAGTCGATTCTGGCGTAACTGCCTTCTTTTAAGATAAATTTTGGTAGAAAAATAATTTTTTTTTTAATGTTTCTGTGCACTAATTTTTCTTAATAGGGTATAATATAATTATATTTTAAACGATTTTACTACAACTATATTTATACCGAAATAATAGCAAATTTTTTAAAATTGGCTGCCACGTCCCTTATGGAAAAGTGTGACATGAAAATAATGACACAGATGCGTGTCATTACTTCATAATGTCATTGTGTGTCATCATTTCGCGACCACACGAAAAAAATGACACGAAAAAAATCACATGGCAAAGAATGCACCATTAAAAAACTTTTTAATAATATTATTAGTTTTGTAATAATTTCGTATAAACATACATTGTGCACCATATTGGGGAGGAAAAAATTTACTGCGCAGCCGTAGGTGCTGTAGAATAAGTAGAATACGTCTGCGCATCCTGGCATTTTTATGTATGCTTTGCCGTGTCATTTTCTCCCGTGTCATTTTTTTCGTGTGGTCGCGAAATGATGACACGCAATTTCACGCATCCGTGTCATTATTTTCATGTCACACTTTTCCATAAGGGGTGGAGCTGAACCGCATCCTTTTATTCCAAATATATTGTACAAAATAAAAATTTCTTCTTAATATTTTGCTAAAATGAAAATAAATAATAAATTCATAAATTATTTAATATTATAACAGTATTTTAGATATTAGTTAACACATATACCATTTTATGAAACAACAGCAAATAAAATATTTAATAATGAATATTTCGTTTCATTTTTTGGATAATCTGAAATTGAGATAGAGCAGAGTAAGCCGGCATATCTAAACTACCTTATAAAATAATATTTTAAAATAACCACCACAGATAAAGAAGTTTCTCTGCATGAAGCACACTGAACACTTTATATAGGCCATGGAGCTGAAATTATACGTGTTACCATGGAGCTGAAATTTGACATTTATTGTAATCTCACTTCTACAATAGTGCAAAATAAATCTATTCCTTCTGCAAATCGCTTGTTTCACATGAAAACTTCAAGAAAATGGAAACAATACTATCAAATAGTTGTTACAGTAATATAACAGTAATGACATGGAACTGAACGCTTTTTTTGTACCCATGCGATTTTCACAAAAATAATTTTTTTTGAAGTAAAAATTTTTCTTCTTTAAAACTTTTTTTACATGTGATTTAGTGCTAATGGATCAAACTTGAGATTAAAATTATTAGAAGGCGTAATAACTAAACACAAGACGCCTTAATTATAAGTTTACAGATTGCGTTCAAAAATTGGAAAAATTGAGGGACAAAATATTTTTACAGATTCTAAATATGCAAAAGGTATTGTGAAGTGAAATATAAATCTAAATTTTTCATAAATATAGACAATTTATGCTTGGAAAAGGCTGAGTTATAATTATGATATTTTCACAGAAAATTATTGAATTAAAGTGTGACGATGTGAAATTTGGAAATTTAGTAATGGAGAAATATACTATATTCACATCGTCACTATAGTAAAGTTCAGGTCGGCTCGTGACCCGAGTTAGTGCGACCGAGCTTGTACCTCTACCGCTCCCCACCTGTGTGCCTCACCGGCACATAGGTCACGATAGCTTGACTATATTAATCGGCACGCGCTGCCGAATATTTAGTCGTCTGGTTGCTGGGACTCGAGGTCCTTCTCGATACCAAGCTAGGCAGCTCAGGTAAAGCGAGTGATGTGCGTGGGTCCTTCCGCCACATTTTTCCTTTCCTCTAGGTGACTAGTAGACCAGATTGACCCCTGAGAACGTGCGAGGATTAGGCAGAGGTCCTTCTCTCCTAAAACTCGCACAGAAAATCCGGAACCTTTAAGGTGAAGGGTTACCTGGACGTTCGCCGAACTAGTAGAGGTCCTTCTCTTTAGTTTGATGAACGAAAATGGGGATTTGTAGCGTCTTTGGGTCCTTCCATGGCGTTGTAGATCCATATTATTCTAGGTTCATCTCAGTGCTTGGCTAGAGAGAGAAAATATAGGTCCTTCTGTACGCTTTCTCTCTAGCCAAAGAATTGATTCGACTCTGCCCTTGGAGGGCTTTGTTGAAAAATAGGCGGTAGAGGGTGGTAGAATTTTTATAATTGTAAATTTTAAGGGTAATATTATATAGTCGAAAAGTTAAAACTAGAAAACTGAGAAAGAATGTAAATTTTTCGAAATCAGTTATTTTATAAGAAGAATTAATTTGTTAAGACTAGGAAAAGAAATCTCTGTTACATATCCAAGCTCAGAAATTCTAGTACTGACAGTTTTGGTTTTTATCGTCAGAAGAAGATGTAGAAACAAGCGTATATATATATATATATATTGTCGGGATATTTTAATATTGTTATTAAATTCTTTTATAAATTTTGTAAGCTAAATTTTTATTTTATCTGAATATATTTTTCTATCTTATTCTTAAATTAAGAATATTTTGAGTTTTTACTGACTACACCTGTCTTTTAGAAATTAAGAAATTCATTTTAACGATAAATGTCAGCCAGCAGGCTAAGATTTACTTTATATTTGCTTTTATTTTAATTTTCAGCTAGTATATAATTCAAAAATCATCGTTGGGTTGTAAATTCCATTTAAATTTTGAGGTTATGAACGCTGGACAATCTGACGAGCGTAATCCGGAGCAACTTTTTAAATAAAGAAAAAGTCCTATCATTACAAAAGTTAACAATTTAACATTATAGAAAAGGGACATGCCACGGAGCTGAAATTTAAGCAGTTATAGTGCAATATACTGCCGTAAGGAAAAACTTAGTTAAGTCATGTTTTGGCGAAAAATGAGTTTTTGGTATCAATGAATTGGTAAGAAAAAAACGCGCCTTATTGTATTATTAAAAAAAATTTTTTCTACCACACATGTACGAAAACCTCGTGTTTTCGTTCGCCTTAAGCGGGGCAGAACTCACAGTTTTTAGGTCAGTGAACGTTAGAGGTAAAAAAACTCCCGAACAGTGAAAAAAAACTGTTCGGAAGTTTTTTATCTCTAACGTCACTAACCTAAAGACTGCGAGTGTTGACCCGCTAACGCGAACGAAACACGAGATTTTCGTACGTATGTGATAGAAAATAGCATATGCACCTCGGGAGGCCGATTTTTTGTCTCGCACAATGTTCTCCGAACTCGTTTCGCACTCGCTACGCTCGTGCTACACTCGTTCTTCGAACATTTGTGCTTGACAAAAAAACACGGACTTCCCTCCCTTGATGCATAATATACTATTAAATTATTTATTGCAACAAATAATTATTACACTATGTGTGAATTCTGTCCATTTCATGGACACTTCGCTTTCAAGGAAGCAAGATAATTTGCTTCCTCATAGAGGAAGCAATAAATTTATTTATAATATAAAAAATAATAATTTAATTTTAAATTAATTATTATTTATTTTTATACAAATAAGTAATAATAATAAAATAATAATAAATCAATATATATATTTTTTTTCTATCTTTCAAAACTTTATTTATTTATTTATTTACTTATTATAACCAAAGTTGTGTAATATATAGAATAATTAATATAAATTTTTTTTTTTTAACTAATAACAATCTTATTAAAATTAATTCTGATTACATAATCTCTTTTAACGTCTAAGTCTGTGCGGTATTGAAAATACATAACCTGTTTTCTGTTTTTGAAAAATGAATTAAGTATTAAGTATATATGAAATAAATTAATTTTAAAAGAATTACTAAATTAGCTATTAGGGTTAAAAAAATTTTTTATTCATTGATAATAAAATTAATTTATCTGCATGTTCTCCAGTATTTACCTAAAAAGTGGTTTAAAAAAGAAAACCTGTTATTCTAGAAAAACCAGTTTATTTAAAAATCTGTTTTTTTTTTAAATAAAACCGGATTTAAATAAAAAAAATTCATTTGTTTGAATTTTTAGCAAGAAATTTTTTTTTGTCAAAACACGAGATTTTTCAATAAAAAAAATTAAAAATTATGAATTAATACGTGAGTTTTTAGTCAAATATAAAAGTTATATAGGTCACTCGATTTGTTTTGAGACAAGGAATATGATTTTGTAATTCGTTTGGTTGGATATTTAGCATGAAAATTTTTTTTGCCAAATCGCGAGATTTTTCGATGAAAAAAATGAAAAATCATGAATTATTACGTGGGTTTTTAGTCAATTATATACTTTATATAGGTCAATCGATACGTTTTGACACAAGGAATATGATTTTGTAATTTGTTTGGTTGAATTTTTAGCATGAAAAAATTTTTTTTCTTTAAATTTCCAAAAACGAGATTTTTTTATGAAAAAAACTGAAAAATCATGAATTATTACGTGAGTTTTTGGTCAATTATATACTTTATATAGGTCAATCGATTCGTTTTGACACAAGGAATATGATTTTGTAATTTGTTTGGTTGAATTTTTAGCATGAAAAAAATTTTTTTTTTTTAAATTTCCAAAAACGAGATTTTTTTATGAAAAAAACTGAAAAATCATGAATTATTACGTGAGTTTTTGGTCAATTATATACTTTATATAGGTCAATCGATTCGTTTTGAAACAAGGAATATGATATTTTCATTCATTTGTCTGAATTTTTAGCATTAAAAAATTTTTTGCCAAAAAACAATATTTTTCGATGAAAAAGGTGCTCAAAAAAATTTGATTAGATATTTTCAAAAATCCCTGTGTCTAAATTTAGATATTTGTGAGCTTCATATGTCATCCAAATTTTATTAAAATCCGTCGAAGCGTTCTCGAGATATCCTGGCGACAAAAAATTTACCACATACACACACACACACCCACCCACACACACATCCAGACATTTTCTCAGGAATGAAAATTTGAACTTTTCAGATGAAACTGAGTCGATTTACACTATTTTTGGAAAATCGAAAATCTTAACGATCACAACGCTTCCTCTATGAGGAAGCAAAATAGTCGGAAACCCAGAGAATGAAGAAATACTGAATAAAAACTATGTTAACTCGAATTAAGGAATCCAAAAATCTTTGGAGGCGGTTAGCTAGCATGGGAATTAAGAAACAAAAACTCAGTCAAGTCGACTTGGGCACGTCGGTTCTCAAACACGTAGTCGAGTTTCGGCCTTGGTTTTGAAGCGAAAATCTTAAGTCGAATTAGCATAGTTCTTATTTCTTTTCGTCGGCTCGAGCTCGCCTACCTAGTAGAGAAGCACTCCTTAAGTCAGCATTGTTTAACATTGGATTTCCCCACCTCGATGCCAGCTGGAGTTAGCACAGTTCTTATTTCTTTTCGGCGGCTCGAGCTCGCCTACCTATTAGAGAAGCACTCCTTAAGTCGAGTTAGCTAAGTTTTGCTTATAAAAAAAACTACTAAGGTACGTTTTTTAATATAATTTGTTTAAATAATTAATTTTTGACTGCAGAATTAGAAAGAACGCTATTAATTTACCTAGGAAGTGAAGTTAGATTACAGAATTATTTATATTATATTAGGTTCTTAAAAACAAACAGTCTTTCGACGGTTTCTCGATTTCACGAAAATATGACTTACGTAAGTAAGTAATACCTTTAAAATTCACTAGTACACTTCAGAATATTTTTTTAATTTAGGTGTATTTTTTCAACGCCGCACAGTGGGCTGAAACGGAAAAGTAGGTAGACAAAACCCCGAAAATAAAAGTTGTCAAATCGGTCTCAATACTGCATGCACATATTCTGGAAAGACTAATGAAAAAATCCCTTTACTTTACACTGAGAAAATTCTATCTGTGATGATTACAGAACTAACCTGTACTGCTCGGACGAAATGACCATTTCTGTTTTATTTACTTATTAACCTTGTTGTTCTTAAGAATATGTCTGCTAATTTTACAAAACGTTCTGTTATCTGTCATAAGCTGTACTGTACTTCGCATCAAATTTTTGTTCTGTTATTATTACAGGATTAGGAGGAAAAAAATTACCTTTAAATACAGTGGTCTGTCATAAAAGAAAGTTAAATTATTACAAAACTCATTATATAAAGCTGTAAGGTTCCTTTAGGCACAGAGTGCAGTATAGGCAAGATAATTTTACAGAACTGCTTTGTAAGCATTACGTACGCAACATTAAAGAAGGTAACGTTCGGCAGCTTTCGGCTTCTTCCGGCATCTTACGGCTTCACTCGGCAACAGACGACGCTACACACGACGTTGTAGTTCATATAGACGGGTCAAAACTAACTGACATGTGCTATGATAGCTGTGGTCGTTAAGGCGTTCGCGATAGTGTCGGGTCGCGCGAGTTCGAATCTCTCACCATGCGAATTTGTTTTCAAATAGTTAAAAAAAATATATTTGTAAGTAACAGGAGGGAGGGTGTATCAGTAAATAAGTGTAGGTTACGTGCGAGTTGTGTACATAAATTGACTGAAAGAGAACAACTGAAAAACTAGAAGAAAAATTTTTTATATGTGAACAGGTTAAATTACAGAACTGTTTTGTAACGTTTCACGGTGAGTTTATATCTTCTTCCAAGTTATAACATAAGTCTTTCTTAGACTCTTTAATACTCGTTAAGTATATTTTGTCCTGTAATTTTATCACTACGTACGTTAATTTCTTTGTTTCTGGAACATTAAATAGTATGAGACAATCTCGTTTTTTTTATAACATCATTTTATTTACTATTTACTGAAGGTGGCGTTTCGTCCGAGCAGTACCATAGCAGTTCTGTAATCGTTACAGATATAATTTTCTCAGTGTAGAGACGAAACAATAGCTTTTTAGATGACCAGTCTGACTTACGAAGCCGCGCTTCCTTGTTTACGTGAGCGACCACGGAATTTCAGGCTTTACTTCATTAGATGCTAGCAAGCGAGGTTTTGAACGTTTTTAACCAATTTTTTTTTTGAATAACAGTAAAAATGGTAAACTTTCAGCCTGTTATTTTAACATTTGACGATTTTTAGTTTTTAACTGTTAAAATCATCAACTTCGATAAGCATATTTAAAAACTAATTATATGAAACTTAAAAACTGCACAAAACATAATATTAAAAAATATTAAAAAATCCTATTAGGTTTTCTGATTACTGAACAACTGAACTAAGTGTACATACAAGAGGCTTGACCAACTTTGGCCAACTTTGTCAGATAAATGAGTTTAACATTCGCGCTGTCGAAGCCTTTTTTCTAACGCGGACTACCGGTGACTGCCCAGAGTAGACAAAGCGTTTATTTATTTGTATATTGCAAAATGGACTTAAAATCATCAATGTTTTTTACTATAATTGTTGTGTGTCAACTAATAATATATTTTAGTAATATTACGATGAATTTTGCAAATATTTAAACAATTTATTATTGCACATTTATTCAAAGCACACATAGAGTAAGTAGCAGACTTTTAAAAACTAGTCAAGATTTTTAGCTTTACTTAGTACTAAGTCAACATATTATATAAAATATTGCATTAAAATTATTAGTTATTAATAAAAAAAGTTGTTAAAACAAATTATTATTGTTATTTACCAACTTTTTATACAGTGGTTCTAGAAAGATGCAGTTTTTTTTCCTAATTTTGCAATTAATTAAACTTTATACAAATGCAGATAAAAATGCAAATAACATTATTATTTAAATAATTTTTAACCAAATAATTGTTGCTATTAACCAACTTTTTATTTAGTGCTTCTAAAAAGATCCAGTTTTTTCAGTTTTCCAATTAACCAAATTTTATACAATGATAGGTAAAAAATACAAATGAAACTATTAATAAAACAATTTTTAAACAAATAATTTTTGTTTTTTACCAACTTTTTATTCAGTACTCTTAGAAATATGCAGTTAGATAAATTGTAAAATTTGTAAAAAAATTCATCTTTCTAAGGTGCAATATGAGAAAAGTTTGTAAATAACGATAATTAATTGTTTAGAAATTGTTTAAATAACAATTTGATTTGTCTTTTTCATCAGTAATAAAAAAAAGTTAATTGCAAAATTAGAAAAAAAACTGCACCTTTCTATGAGCACTGAAGAAAAAGTTGGTAAATAACAATTATTTGTTTAAAAATTGTGTAAATATTAATTTCATTTGTATTTTGTATCCGTAATTGTATGAAGTGTGTTTAATTGCAAAATTAGACAGAAATTACATCTTTCTAGGTGCTCTGTAAAAAAGGTTGGTTAGTAACAATAATGTTTTGTTTAAACATTGTTTAAATAATCATTTCATATGTAATCTTTCTCCGTAATTGTATGAAGTTTAATAAATTGTAAAATTAGGGGAAAAATGCATCATTGTAAGTGTTTTTTATATATAAAGTTGATAAATAACAATAATTTGTTTAAAGAAATTAAAATTTAGTATGACTTTTGTAAAAACATATTATTTGTTGATACACATCAATATTTTGATGATTTTAATACTTATTTACCGATAAGAAATAATAAAACATTCAAACTTATCTTGAATGTTTATACAAATGTTATAAATATATAAGGAGAAATAAAAAATAGTATATTATGCCTCCCAAGGTGCATATGCTATGTTCTACCACAACTGTCTGAAAAACTCGTGTTTTGTGAGCGTGTTTTTTTTCTCAGTTACTTTTTTTAACTCTGACGTTCACTAACCTGAAAACTGCGAGTTCTGGTCCGCTTTACGTAAACAAAAACAAGAATTTTCCACGCATGTGTAGTAGAAAAAAAAATTTCAATTTTTCAAAATTAAATAAGAGTTTGTTTAGCAACATAAAATTAGTGCGCCATATTGGATCCGCCAATTTAAAATTTTTTAAAACCTACTTTAGATTTGTAATTAGCGACCTCAATAACCGTTAAATACGAATATTTTATAAAAATACATAATGTTTTCAAAAATTAGTCAGTCATATTGGATCCCCTATTTTGAATTTTTTATAACGGATTTGAAATTCATAATCAGCGACTTAAAAAACCTTTGGATACCAAGTTTTATAAAAATACATAATATTTTAGAAATTCGTCCGCTATATTGGATCCGCTATTTTTAATTTTTTAAATCCGACTTCAGATTTGTAACACAGGCCGACAAAATTTCACTAACTGCATGTTGCCTCAAATGTCACAGCCGATTCTTATAGGATTTTGTCCGTAGAATACGAATTTAGCCTTGAAAATATTGGATTGGCTCTATTTTTTGAGCAATTTAGGTTTTAATATGCAAAAAAACGCCTTTTCGGCATTATTTGAATGTCTGTAAAAAAATAAACCACAACAGTAAATCTGCCTGCATAGGACCAAATGCAAGCTTAAACATTGCTCTTTGAGACCCAATAACAAAAAAATTTAAGTATTGCATACTTTAACAGCATGTGATGGTGAATGACGTCACTGGTATAGGCAAAATTTGTTCGCAAACTTCCTCATCAAAAACATACAACATATTTTTATACAGAACAATTTTTTTTTAATCGAATGTATTCAATAGTTTTTGAGGTCGCTGATTACGAATTCGACATCAGATTTAAAAAATTCAAAATGGCGGTTCCAATATGTCGGACAAAAAATTATAACCCGGTTGAAAAAACATGTACATGAACACTAGGGTGGTCCAAAAAAACCCAAATTAAGATATTTCAAAATCCTAAATCAGTTTCATAATCTTCACAATTTTTTAAGGCATAACCAATTTTTAAAATTTTTTAAAATTAATATTTAGAGGTCGCGCATCGCAGTCAACGTTTCCCGTTTTCGAACCAAGATTTTAACAGTTTTTTTGATAAATTTTTTAAATGATAAATTAAGCGTAAATTTCAATTGTTTTTAATTACCCCAACCTAAAATAAAAAAACTGTTGAAAAAGGTCATTGGAAGTATAATTTTTACAAAACCTAACCCCCCCCCCCCCACATTACATCCCCTTTCAGATTTTTTTTTATTTTTAAAGCAATTGGCCTGAAAGTCTTAATTTGTGGATTGTTAAATCTATGTTAAATCGTCGCGAAACTAAATTAACTGGAGACTTTTTACCTGACACGAAAAGGTAATAAAGACTCCAAAAAGTCGACTTCGACCTGATTGTAACAAGAAAAATTTAGCCAAGACATTTAAAATTTAATTTTTACACTCGGCTTTCTAAATCTGAATTAGAAAAAATTACTAATTTAATAGTAAAAATTTAATAACTAAAAAAATAACTAATTATTAGTAAAAGACTACTAATTCAGTAGTGAAATTTGACTAATTATAAGAAAATCATTAAAATACTTAGTAAAGATAAATTTATTTACTCCTTTTTTGATTCAGCATAACCTAAAAATTACTTTGACCAATTGAATTATTATTTTACTAAACTATTAATATTATTATTATTAATAAACAATTTATTTTTCATACTTTTACAATTTATTTATCATCTTTAATAACTGATTATATATTTTTTTACTTATGATACATCAGTAAAAAATTAAAAATTTTATGATTCAAATAAATTTTGTAAATATTTTGGAAATAAATAAATGATTTTTTTTCAATAAAGAACAGGCAAAAAAAAGGTTTCCGCTTCTTTAAAATTCCTTTAAAAGACCCTTGAACCCCTCCATAATTCACCAGTAGCATAACGTCGGCAAGTATCACTTTCACTTTTATGATGGTCATAATCATCCTACGAGGGATCGAAATTCAAAAAGACAAACTTTCTTTTCAATAATTTTACCTTTTAATATTTTCCAATCATCCCGATTTTTACACTATTTATTTATCAAAGAGTGAAGTTTTGCGCAGTGTAAGTTTCATCTTCAAAAACTAATATTTAATACTCAAAAAGCGTGCTCAAAAGTACCGAAATTGCGATTTTCAACATTGAATTACAATTACAAATATTAAGATAATAGTTTTTTTTTTCTTAAACTTGTTCTTTTATTCCATGTAAATCTGTACTTTAGTGGAAAAGAGAATTTGTTATTAACAAATAGGTTTAAATAAGCATTGAAAATAGACCGTCCATTTTACATGTTAAATTCGTGATTTTCCCATTACAGAGAAAAAGTCGATGCGCGACCTCTAAATATTATTTAAAATTTTTTTAAAAATTGGTTATGCCTTAAAAAATTGTGAAGATTATGAAACTGATTTAGGATTTTGAAATATCTTAATTTGGGTTTTTTTGGACCACCCTAATGAACACGTACACGAACGCGTACACGAACACGTACATAAAATCGTATATGTTCATGTGCATAAACTTGTACGTGTTCATGTTACGCGGTATTGAAACAATGTTCATGAACACGAACAAGTATATGTTCATGTACATGTTCATGAGCTCCATTAAGTCACTAATTTCATACATGTTCACGTGCATGAACATATGCACGAACACGTATACGTTCATGCACATGTTCATGAGCTCCATGAAGTCAAAAATTCCATACATGTTCATGTGCATGAACACCAACATATTCGTGCACATGAACATGCAAAAGAACATGATTGAAATTATGCAAAACTTCAAACGTTGCGCAGTAGTTTTCTATGGGAGATATGGCTGCGCAGTTGTTTTTCAGGAACAAGGGTGGAGAAATACCATAGGCATAGTTACCTTTGTTAAACATTTTTTAGTAATTTAAAAAATTGTGTGCATGAACGTGTACACTAGGGTGGTCCAAAAAAACCCAAATTAAGATATTTCAAAATCCTAAATCAGTTTCATAATCTTCACAATTTTCTAAGGCATAACCAATTTTTAAAAAAATTTTTAAATAATATTTAGAGGTCGCGCATCGACTTTTTCTCTGTAATGGGAAAATCACGAATTTAACATGTAAAATGGACGGTCTATTTTCAATGCTTATTTAAACCTATTTGTTAATAACAAATTCTCTTTTCCACTAAAGTACAGATTTACATGGAATAAAAGAACAAGTTTAAGAAAAAAAAAAACTATTATCTTAATATTTGTAATTGTAATTCAATGTTGAAAATCGCAATTTCGGTACTTTTGAGCACGCTTTTTGAGTATTAAATATTAGTTTTTGAAGATGAAACTTACACTGCGCAAAACTTCACTCTTTGATAAATAAATAGTGTAAAAATCGGGATGATTGGAAAATATTTAAAGGTAAAATTATTGAAAAGAAAGTTTGTCTTTTTGAATTTCGATCCCTCGTAGGCTGATTATGACCATCATAAAAGTGAAAGTGATACTTGCCGACGTTATGCTACTGGTGAATTATGGAGGGGTTCAAGGGTCTTTTAAAGGAATTTTAAAGAAGCGGAAACCTTTTTTTTTTGACTGTCCTTTATTGAAAAAAAAAATCATTTATTTATTTCCAAAATATTTACAAAATTTATTTGAATCATAAAATTTTTAATTTTTTACTGATGTATCATAAGTAAAAAAATATATAATCAGTTATTAAAGATGATAAATAAATTGTAAAAGTATGAAAAATAAATTGTTTATTAATAATAATAATTAATTATTATTATTATTATAATTAATTAATTAATTATTATTATTGTTATTATAATTAAATAATTAATTATTATTGTAATTGATATTATTATTAATAATTATATAATTATATATATAATTATTAATAATATTAATAGTTTAGTAAAATAATCATTCAATTGGTCAAAGTAATTTTTAGGATATGCTGAATCAAAAAAGGAGTAAATAAATTTATCTTTACTAAGTATTTTAATGATTTTCTTATAATTAGTCAAATTTCACTACTGAAATTTAACTACTTACGCTTCTTTCTACCTCTCTTTTCATCCATTGTCAGGCCACATAAAAGGGAAGATGGGCAAAAAATCAGTTGGCTACTTGCAACCACAGGGCTTTTGAAGGATGGGATTATAGTTATTGCTGCTAAGCGAAACGTAGAAAAAAACTGTTAAAATCTTGGTTCGAAAACGGAAAACTTTGACTGCGATGCGCGACCTCTAAATATTAATTTAAAAAAATTTTAAAAATTGGTTATGCCTTAAAAAATTGTGAAGATTATGAAACTGATTTAGGATTTTAAAATATCTTAATTTGGGTTTTTTTGGACCACCCTAGTGTACACGTTCATGCATACGTTCATGCACATGAACATGTGGATTGTTTTTTGAACTTATTAACGTGGATGAACATATATGTGTTCGTGTACATGTTCATGTTTCAATGCCGCATACATGAACACATACATGTTCATGCACATGAACATGTACGCTTTCATGTACGTGGTCATGTACGCGTACGTGTACGTGTTCATGTACATGTTTTTTTAACCGGGAAATCTGCCGGATTTAATTAAAACATGTTACCTTGGGGGTTTTCGGGGTTGATGAATACGAATCTGACATTAGATTTTTAAAATTCAAAATGGCGGATCCAATATGCCGGACAAAAATTAAAAATCTGCCGGATTTAATTGAAACATGTTAATTGGGGGTTTTTGTGGTCGTTGAATACGAATCTGACATCAGATTTTTAAAATTCAAAATGGCGGATCCAATATGGCGGACAAAGAATTAAAAATCTGCCGGGTTTAATTGAAACATGTTACTGGGGGGTTTTCGGGGTCGCTGAATAAGAATCTGACATTAGATTTTGGAATTAAAAATGTAGGATCCAATATGTCGGACTAAAAATTAAAATTCTGCCATATTTACTTGAAACACATTATTCGGGAGTTTTCGGGGTCGCTAAATGCGAATTTAACAATAAATTTTTAAAATTAAAAATAGCGGATCTAATATGTCAGACAAAAATTAAAAATCTGTCAGATCCAGTAGGAACATGTTACTTGTGGGTTTTTGGGGTCGCTGAATACGAATCTGACAGATTTATAAAATTCAAAATGGAGGATCCAATATGTCGGACTGAAAATAAAAAATCTGCCATATTTACTTGAAACACATTACTCCTGAGTTTTCGAGGTCGCTAAATGCGAATTTGACATTAGTTTTTTAAAATTCAAAATGGCGGATCCAATATGGCTGACAAAGGATTAAAAATCTGCCAGATATAATTGAAACATGTTACTTGGGGTACTTTACTGGACGGGTAAAATCATTTTATCTAACCTTAAAATGTCGGGTAACGACAATTTTGACTTACCTTTGTTGGTTGGGTCTGAAAATTTTTATCTCTCCTTCACTGGACGGGTGAAAGTAATTTTATCTCACCTCAAATAGTCGGGCAACGATAACTTTATCTTAACTTTCTTGGTTGGGTAAAGACATTTTTATTTCTCCTTTACTGGACGGGTAAACGACATATTGTATCTGCCATTTTGAACAATCAGCCGTCTCAAAAACCCCTATATACCATGTTTCATAAAAATGTAAATTTAAAAAGAAATTGTCGCCCATTTTGGATCCACCATTTTGAATTTAAAAATTTTGATAACCGATTTGTAAGCAGCGACCCTAGAAACCCCCAGATACAAATTTTTACGTCAATTGGTTTACATGATCAAAAGTTATGTTGTTTTAATCACTTTTCTGGGACTAGGTACATCACATTGGATATTAAAGGTTATGTATAATACTTAGGTTTTTGTTTTTGGGTCTAAAAGGGTAATGTTTGAGCCATCATTTTGTCCAATGCTGACAGATTTATTGTTTTGCTTTATTGTTTTACGTACACTCAAAAAATACCAAAAATGCGTGTTTTTACACACTAGTTCTTATTCTCAGCCAATCAAAAGTAACTCGCTATTACGCGTAAATTTTACCGCACAGTTTCTCCCTCCAGTAATGCTTGTCAAACACTTCCGCCAACCTAATTATTCGTTTCTCACCATGGATGTTTCTATAATATCAGCGGGGCCTCCAAGCCACCATGCATTTGGTCTACACTCTCTGTTTGCGGAACAGGGCTATCGCAGTGCACGTGTCGCTGTGTACGTGAATTCTCAATCAACCTGCCATTCACGTACACAGCGACACTAGCACTGCGATAGCCCGGTACAGCAAACAGAGCGTGTAGACCAAATGCATGGTGGCTTGGAGGCTCTGAATATCAGCTGTCGCATGTCGCGATTATTGTACATATTTCACGTTTTGAAAAATTTCACGTTTTTGAATTATTCCTTCTTTGGAATAATTTCGACCTGAAAAGGGCATTGTAACTCGGGATTATCTACCAGTAATCGATATTCTTGACACGTAAAATAACTAAACTAACCTCGAAATGTCAACTATTTCAAGTTATATAATTAATAGCTTTAGATTTAGTTTTTTATTGCGGGGGGCTCCGCCCCTCAAACCACCGACGCAGTTTCACTCCTGGTCCCCATTGGCAAGAAGGCCCCCTCCGGAATCACCCGCGGCGCCAAAAGCTACTCCGTCACCTTGTCAGTGATTTTTGTTTTGAAGTGAAATAATAGTATGTGTTACACACTTGTAACTTTTATTTGGGTGCCATCAGTCACGGTTGACTTTTTATGCATTTGTTAAATAAAGCATTGTACGATACTTCTGCGAGAAAGCGGGCTTAACGGAAAGTCGTACGACACTCATCTCCAGCTCGTGCAATTGTAGGCAACACGAGTTGAAGCCGAGTGCGATGTGATGTCGTGTTTATTTAATTTTTTTTTGTTTTTATTCAAAGCTTAGGTGTCGTCGCTGAACAAGAATAAGCAAAAAAATGTTTTATTCGGTCATTCTCATAACAAAAGAGTTTAAAGTGTTAAAAAAAACCGCATCTTTAGCACTCTTTGAAGCACTGTAAAAAGAAAACGGTAAATGCTAAAAATCTTTAGAGTCAGGCTTCGCCAAGCGAATCGGCTAAAATTAATTATAAAAATTCTGTTTCTAATTAGACATCATTTTTGTTATCCTTAAACTATGTAAATTAGGTGCTAAAAAAAAAAATTTCGAAGTTATTAATGATTGAAATTTATAATAGTGCAAAATGAAAACATTTTTTCTCGAGATCTTCTGAACCGAGTTTAAAAGTTAAAAAAGGTTTTTATTTGTCTTGAAACGTAGTTTTTAAAAATATTTTTTATTCTTAAGAATTTTTAATTTTTATCGTTTTTTGGGTTCCGTACACCTTCGGTGTTCGGCGGAACCCTTATAGCGAGACTCGTACGTCCGTAGCCAAAAATCATTCCCCCCCCCCCTTAACTTCTAAACTATTTGACCTAGAGGGCTTAAATTTGGTACACATTATGTATTTTCACGTGTAGATTGCACGAAAAATAAACATGAGAACATGATTCAAGGTGATGTTCATAGCGTTGTCAAGGAAATATCAACTTTTTTTTGCAAAAATGCATTAAAAAGGGACCATCCCTACACCCTTAACTTCTAAACTATTTGACCTAGAGGTCTAAAATTTTGTACACATGTATTTTCACATGTAGATTACACGAAAAATATAGAGAACATGATCTGAATTGACGGCTATAGCGTTGTCAAGGAAAAACTACAAATTTCAAAAAAAAAAAATTTTTCCTCTAACTTTGCCATTATTTGAGCTAGAGGGCTAAAATTTGGTACACTCATGTATTTTTGCATGCAGATTATGGAAAAATTATGTTTGGAATTAAAATTGAATATTATGAGATCACAAAAAAAAATTCAAAAAATGACAAAATAGAGGTTCAGACTCCTATGCTAGAGCTCACCCTAATTGTCCTACAGTACCCCTCAAACCAATAAAATTTTTATTTGTATACTCAGAGTTTAAAAAAGCGATATAAAACGCGATTGAAAATTGTTATCACATTTTTTTCAAAATAATTGAAAAATTATGAAAAAAACAAAAAATTTGTTTTAATCTTATACAATGCTTAATCAAGGCTGCCACAGGGCCTATAATCAAGACTGTTATAAGCCCTGAAACCCTATAAAAATTTCAGGGCCTCCGGCTAAAAAAAATTCTTGATTTTTATATTATTTATATGAAATACAAGCCTGTACCCTTAAGCAAAAGTTTCATGTACTTGAAGGTAGAAGTATTTTCATAATCTGTACATTAGGGTGGTCCACAAAAAGGCCAAAATTGGAATTTTAAAAATGTTTTTTCAGTTTCATATTCTACTAGGATAGAAACTCAAATACTAATTATTAAAAATTTATTAATTGCAAAATTGACGCGGCGAATTGCTCTTGAAGTTTTCTCCAAAACTAAACGTTTTTTTCCTATGGTTTAGTTCACGGTGAAATGTGCCATTATACTCTCTGTATAGGCTGGTAGTTAACGGGAGCTTAGATACTTATGAGTATTTGAACTGGCTACACCCCGGTCACAAAAAAAAGAAGAAGATATTTATGGCCAATTTAGTACCGCTAAAAAAAAGTTTAGGGTTAAGTTGGAATATGGATTATAGTTTATTATTAATATTTAAGCTTTCATAAGCTTAAAAAGTTGCAAAATTAAGAGAAAGTTTCAACTTGCTCAATTAGATGAAAAATTGCAAGTAAACAATATTAATTTGTTTAAACAATTTTTATAATTGCGGATTTTCGTTTATTGTTAATATTAAGCGTTCATTGGCTTAAAAAGTAGCAAAATTAGGAGAAAATTTTAACTCTTTAGCTCAATAAGATGAAGAGTTGCAAATGAACAATAATAATTTGTTTAAACAATTTTTAAAATTGTGGATTTTCGTTTATTATTAACATTAAACTTTCATAGGCTTAAAAAGTTGCAAAATTAAGAGAAAGTTTCAACTTGCTCAATTAGATGAAAAATTGCAAATAAACAATATTAATTTTTTTAAACAATTTTTATAATTGCAGATTTTCGTTTATTGTTAATATTAAGCGTTCGTTGGCTTAAAAAGTAGCAAAATTAGGAGAAAATTTTAACTCTTTAGCTCAATAAGATGAAGAGTTGCAAATGAACAATAATAATTTGTTTAAACAATTTTTAAAATTGTGGATTTTCGTTTATTATTAACATTAAACTTTCATAGGCTTAAAAAGTTGCAAAATTAAGAGAAAGTTTCAACTTGCTCAATTAGATGAAAAATTGCAAATAAACAATATTAATTTTTTTAAACAATTTTTATAATTGCAGATTTTCGTTTATTGTTAATATTAAGCGTTCGTTGGCTTAAAAAGTAGCAAAATTAGGAGAAAATTTTAACTCTTTAGCTCAATAAGATGAAGAGTTGCAAATGAACAATAATAATTTGTTTAAACAATTTTTAAAATTGTGGATTTTCGTTTATTATTAACATTAAACTTTCATAGGCTTAAAAAGTTGCAAAATTAAGAGAAAGTTTCAACTTGCTCAATTAGATGAAAAATTGCAAGTTAACAATATTAATTTGTTTAAACAATTTTTATAATTGCAGATTTTCGTTTATTGTTAATATTAAGCGTTCATTGGCTTAAAAAGTAGCAAAATTAGGAGAAAATTTTAACTCTTTAGCTCAATAAGATGAAGAGTTGCAAATAAACAATAATAATTTGTTTAAACAATTTTTAAAATTGTGGATTTTCGTTTATTATTAATATTAAGCTTTCATAGGCTTAAAAAGTTCCAAAATTAAGAGAAAGTTTCAACTCGCTCAATTAGATGAAAAATTGCAAATAAACAATATTATTTTGTTTAAACAATTTTTATAATTGTGGATTTTCGTTTATTGTTAATATTAAGCGTTCATTGGCTTAAAAAGTAGCAAAATTAGGAGAAAATTTTAACTCTTTAGCTCAATAAGATGAAGAGTTGCAAATAAACAATAATAATTTGTTTAAACAATTTTTAAAATTGTGGATTTTTGTTTATTATTAATATTAAGCTTTCATAGGCTTAAAAAGTTCCAAAATTAAGAGAAAGTTTCAACTCGCTCAATTAGATGAAAAATTGCAAATAAACAATATTATTTTGTTTAAACAATTTTTATAATTGTGGATTTTCGTTTATTATTAATATTAAGCTTTCTTTGGCTTGAAAAGTTGCAAAATTAAGAGAAATTGGCAACACTCTAGCTCAATAAGATGAAGAGTTGCAAATAAACATTAATAACTTTTTTAAACAATTTTTATAATTGTGAATTTTCGTTTATTATTTATATTAAGCTTTTTATAGGCTTAAAAAGTTGCAAAATTAAGAGAAAGTTTCAACTCGCTCAATTAGATGAAAAATTTCAAATAAACAATATTATTTTGTTTAAACAATTTTTATAATTGTGGATTTTCGTTTATTATTAATATTAAGCTTTCATTGGCTTGAAAAGTTGCAAAATTAGGAGAAAATTTTAACTCTTTAGCTCAATAAGATGAAGAGTAGCAAATAAAAATTAATAATCTTTTTAAACAATTTTTATAATTGTGAATTTTCGTTTATTATTAATATTAATCTTTCATAGGTTTGAAAAGTTGCAAAATTAAGAGAAAGTTTCAACTCGCTCAATTAGATGAAAAATTTCAAATAAACAATATTAATTTTTTTAAACAATTTTTATAATTGCAGATTTTCGTTTATTGTTAATATTAAGCGTTCGTTGGCTTAAAAAGTAGCAAAATTAGGAGAAAATTTTAACTCTTTAGCTCAATAAGATGAAGAGTTGCAAATAAACAATAATAATTTGTTTAAACAATTTTTAAAATTGTGGATTTTCGTTTATTATTAACATTAAGCTTTCATAGGCTTAAAAAGTTGCAAAATTAAGAGAAAGTTTCAACTTGCTCAATTAGATGAAAAATTGCAAGTAAACAATATTAATTTGTTTAAACAATTTTTATAATTGCAGATTTTCGTTTATTGTTAATATTAAGCGTTCATTGGCTTAAAAAGTAGCAAAATTAGGAGAAAATTTTAACTCTTTAGCTCAATAAGATGAAGAGTTGCAAATAAACAATAATAATTTGTTTAAACAATTTTTAAAATTGTGGATTTTTGTTTATTATTAATATTAAGCTTTCATAGGCTTAAAAAGTTGCAAAATTAAGAGAAAGTTTCAACTCGCTCAATTAGATGAAAATTTGCAAATAAACAATATTATTTTGTTTAAACAATTTTTATAATTGTGGATTTTCGTTTATTATTAATATTAAGCTTTCATTGGCTTGAAAAGTTGCAAAATTAAGAGAAATTGGCAACACTCTAGCTCAATAAGATGAAGAGTTGCAAATAAACATTAATAACTTTTTTAAACAATTTTTATAATTGTGAATTTTCGTTTATTATTTATATTAAGCTTTCATAGGCTTAAAAAGTTGCAAAATTAAGAGAAAGTTTCAACTCGCTCAATTAGATGAAAAATTTCAAATAAACAATATTATTTTGTTTAAACAATTTTTATAATTGTGGATTTTCGTTTATTATTAATATTAAGCTTTCATTGGCTTGAAAAGTTGCAAAATTAGGAGAAAATTTTAACTCTTTAGCTCAATAAGATGAAGAGTTGCATATAAAAATTAATAATCTTTTTAAACAATTTTTATAATTGTGAATTTTCGTTTATTATTAATATTAATCTTTCATAGGTTTGAAAAGTTGCAAAATTAAGAGAAATTTTCAACTCTCTAGCTCAATAAGATCAAAAATTGCAAACAGACAATATTAATTTGTTTAAACAATTTTTATAATTGTGGATTTTAGTTTTTTATTAATATTAAGCTTTCATAAGCTTGAAAAGTTGCAAAATTAAGAAAAAGTTACAACACTCTAGCTCTATTAGATGAAAAGTTGCAAATAAACAATATTAATTTGTTTAAACAATTTTTTTGATTTTATATTTTATTTTTTGTCTAATATTAGGCTTTCCTTAACATTTATAGTTTCATAATTGGAAAAAAGTTACAACTCTCTAGCTCTATTAGATGAAAAGTTTTAAATAAACAATATTAAATTGTTTAAACAAATTAAAAAATACATGCAACAATTGTTATTAATTAATTTTTATGTCATTAAAGAAAATTTTGGTGGAAAATATCGTAAAAAGTTCTAATGAATATTTTTTAACGATCTTACATTTATACGATCTTTTTTAGTTAATTGGCACTAACCGGGTTGACCATTACAAGCCCACTAATTTCCCAGTGGGATGACCCAACTTAGCCCACCTTAAATCTGGGAAACCCATATGGGGCCCAACTGGCACCCACCGAACTTTTCTACACGGGATCCTAATTAGTAAGAAATTATAAACTACTATTACAAAATGATTAAAATTCGTAGTAAACAGAAATCTACTAATTAGTTTAGTGGTTTTAAAATAGTGCTATTAGTTTTTGACCATTTGAGATTTAAAGAATAATCTACTCGATATACTTAAAAAAATGTAATTAAAGTAGAAAATGAATGCAGTTTAAATAGTTTAAAAACCTTGCAAATCTAGATATTTATTGTATTCCCTATGTGATTTTTTAGTAATATTCAACTTTTTATATTAGATTATTGTCGTTCATAATAATAAATTATTACTATTAATTTGTAATTTTGTTTTTCTTTAATATTTTTAAAGTTTTTATTTAAATTTACTTTAATAATTTCTTTTTTTTTATTATATTAAACAATTCGTTAACATTAATAATTATTAGAAACAATAATAATTTTTGACAGTTTCAATTATTATTAAACAGTTATACTAATGACATGAAATTATTGTAATTAACTATATGCCGAAGAATGTTCATTTGTTAATATTATAACCAATTTAATTCATAATTTACATAAAAAAGTTTCTTCTTTATACTTGCATATTTTATTTCTGTTTATTTTTCTTAACCCCTTATTTTCAGGAATTTCCCTTTTCTGTGAGCAGAGGAACCCCGCTATGCGGTCAGGCCTTCTCCAGTAGCAATAGGAAGCGCATATCGGTTACCATTTTTATTACAACCAAAACCAAAAAAAGCTTAACTTTAACCTCATATTTTCACCTCTTAATGTTCTTTTATGATTTTCAGATTCTTAAGTACCTCTTATACAAAAGATAAACTTTCATTTGGTGCAAATTTCATGTTAAAGAATTAATATTTACATACAGAAAACAGTCACTGAAAAGTACCAAAATAGGGTATTTAGAAGCTAAATAACAATTGAAATTATCATTTTTTTTAATTTCTTTTTTTTGCATAATAAAGTTTTCTTTGTACTTAATAATATTCTAAAAGGGTTTTGAAATACGATAATATTAAAGAAGTGAAAACAGATGTTGAAAATGACGTGTTTATTTTACATGTTAAATTCACGATAATCCCATAAGAGAGAAAAAAGCAATTCGCTGCGTCAATTTTGCAATTAAGAAATTTTTAAAATTGAGCATTTGAGTTTCTATCCTTGCAGGATATGAAACTAAAAAAACATTTTGAAAATTCCAATTTTGGAATTTTTTGGACCACCCTACTGTACATAAAAATATACAAATGTACTAAATTTTAGCCCTCTAGCTCAAATAGTGTCAAAAATATAGAGAAAAAACTTTTTTTTCCAAAATTTGCAGTTTTTTTTGACAACGTTTTGACTGTTAATCCAGATAATGTTAGCTATAATTTTACTGTAATCTACACGCGAAAATACATATGTATACCAAATTAGAGCTCTCTGTTTGTTAATAAGGTATATATTTGTTTCGTAAATGTACGGAACCCTAGATTTTGGTACGGGTGTAACTCGTACTTGCCAGATTTTTTAATTTATTTATTTAAGGGGTTACATGGGTTTTAAAGGCCAAAAAAAGCATTTTTCTTAATAATTTTCTTTTATGTAATAAACGAATTAATTTATTGAGCCCTTTTATCACATAAAAGTACAATATTTGAAGAATAAATTTTATAAATTTCATTAAAAAATTATAAAAATTGAGCCATCGCACAGTGGGCCAGGAAACCCGATTTTTGGCCAAAAGTCTAAAAAGTAGAAATATTTGCTTGAAACTCGTTACTCGGAGGTTTTTGGGGTCGCTGATTACGAATCCGACGTCGGATTTTAAAAATTCAAAATGGCGGATCCAATATGGCGGACTCAAAATCTAAATAGTCTATGTATTTGCTTAAATCTTCATACTCGGGGGTTTTTGTGGTCGCTGATTACGAATCCGACGTCAGATTTACAAAATTCAATATGGCGGATCCAATATGACGGACGAAAATATAAAAAACAGCCTGTTATACTTTAAACATATTTCAAACGAATTTGTAAACGAGTTTACTCGTTACATGCGTTTTTTTAGGTAGTTGATTATGAATCGGATGTCAGATTTCGAAAATTCAAAATTGTAGATAAAATATGGAGGACCTAAAATTTTAAACATTACAGATTTGTTCGAGATTTATTACCCGAAGGTGTTTGAGGTCCCTGATTTCGAATATAATATTAAAATTTAGAAATTTAAAATGGATTTAAAATGGCAACATTATACGTTGTAAGGAGAAGCTTTTGTAGAAACCATTTTTTTTATAATCTGTATTCTCGAAAAATTTCAAAATTTTGATATCAAAATGTGCAAAAACGTGCATACCTATATTGAAGTACACTCTCTGTAGAAGAATTTCATACTTTATATTTTAAAAAAGAGCGTGGTATCTCTTGGTATTTACATTCGAAAGCCTGTACTAAGTATAAAAAAATTAGTTTTTTGATCTAAACCTGAATGTAACATCAAGAAAAAATTTAACTGTACATGTTATTCAGAAATTTTCTCTTGTTTATATTGTTCGTAACAAAGAAAGTCAGTAATTTTTATAAATATACACATTTTTCTTTATAATAATTGTAATCAAAGAAAAAAAAGTGTCTTCTGAAACTATGATATTTTTTTGAAACTATACTGCTGCCAAATAGAACAGAATGGATTTATTATCAAATCACTTTAGTAAAAGTTAGTTTCATTATCACTGATGACAATGTACTTTCTCTTGATTGCGTATTCCAAAATCGACTTTTGTCCAAAAATCGGGTTTCCTGTCCCACTGTGCATCGAGGACTGACGTTTTAACACCACTGGGGAAAAAATGTTTTTGCGGAGCGAACGATTTTCTGTTAGAAGGTGAGTCTGGCTGGTGCCTGAACGAAGGATTTAAAAAAATTTTAGATTTTTAATTTTTGGGAGAGTTTTATGCAAAAACTACCATTTTTTACACACTTTTTGACTACATATATCTTTATAAAATTGGTTGTGATTAAAAAGAAAAAAAATCCTTCGTTCAGGCACAAGTCAATGCTATTGACAAGAAGTGTACCAAATTTCAAGAAGATCGGTGCATTAGTTCTCAAGAAATCGTGTCCACCGTCTTCAAAAATCGAGTTTTGAGAAAAAAGCAATTAAAGTTGAAGGTTCAAAAAGTAGGATTTTTCAGGATATTGGCGGATTTTTTGTTATCCATGAAAAATAATCAATTGATACTTGGATTGGAAATATGAAATTATAAATTTCTAAATTTAGAGTGATAGGCACGATGTTTTTCGATTTCAAACCATTGTGTGCCAGTCGAAAATAATGAGAGAAAATTCCAAATTCTCTTTCTTTCTCTCTCTCTCTCAACTAGAGTTTTAATCAGATTAACTTGAAACTTGGGGAAAATATTCTTGACATATTATACTATTAAATAAAAAATTTTTTTCAAGATTGATTTTTTGAAGCTTTAAAACCCATGTAACCCCTTAATAAATGTTAATAAAAAACAGCTTTCTGCGTGCATTACGTAAAACTTTAAAATACTGTTGTATTCTTCACACTTTTTTGATAATAAAACCATTGAGAAAAAAATGGCCTACGATTAGAGACAAAAATATTAAATTTTTTTTTCGGCGTGCAAAAAACATTTTAGACTCAATAACATAAATCCGTTGTCAATAAAAACCATTGAAAAAAAAAGTGTGAAGAATATAACAGTACCGTAAAACATGCTAATTTCGCTCAAATTTTCATGCTTTTTGAAAAAAGTATAGGAAAAAGGTAATAATGACTGAATTCATTTCAAATTTTTCAAAATTTGCAGGTGTGGCCTCCGATTCTTAAGTAAATTTGAGAATTTGTTGCAAATGCTTAGTATAAAGAAGTCTTGGCAGTGGTTATGAAAAAAAAAATTTTTTTGGGATATTATGAGTATGTGCATCCATAGGGTCAAAATATCATTTTTACAAAAAAGCAGTCACAAATTTTTTTCAAAAGGCTGTCATTTCAACAAAAATGAATATTTTTAAATTTTTTTTCTTGAGTTTAGTAGCTTTTTTGATAATCTTTCGAACCCCGTTTGAAATTTTAAAAAATTTTAAAAATTTACAAAATGGCGGCCATTCTTTGAAAAAACAAAAAATTCAAATTTCTCAAAAACATCATTTTTTTTTTTTTGCAATAATTTTTTATCAGATGAATGAACTAATAGCGAATGTTTTCCAAAAGGTTTGGTTGGCTCTAAAAGCCTGTGAGAGCTGCAGGATTTTTTTTTAGAAAATTTCGTAGTAGCCATGAGGAACGCAGCAGAAGCTATTATATCTGTTGTCATTAAAAAATTTATATATATATTTATTTAATCTTATAAACAAAAAAGGTATTTTTCTGTTGTTTGTATTAATTTTGCTTCCTCATAGAGGAAACTTTGAGATCGTGAAGATTTTTTATATTCCAAAAATAGTCGACATCGACTCATTTTCATCTAAAGAGTGTATAATTAAATGTCCAGATGTATGTATGTGTGTATGTGCGTGTGGCTGTGTGTGTGTGTGTGTGTCTGTATGTGTATGTATATCGTTTTCTGTGTAGAGTAATTCCGGGAGAGTTGGAACACCGGGAGAGATGGTTTCACGGAAAATTAATCATCAAATAAAATTTTAATTACATACGTAAGAGTCAAAAAGTTCATAAACAAAATATAAAATGGTAATTTCTTGCTAGAAAAATTATAAATAAAATTATGTTTCACAGTTTGCAAAACGTAGGTTCGCGAGAATATCCAAATATGGAAGATTAAAGATTGTAAAAGTTCGAAGATGTTTGCAAAAAAAAGTTCTAAAATGACATAAAGAAAGTATATTTTATTTATTAATTGGCTTCTACTACTCAATTTTCTGTCATAAGGGCATTTACAAAAAATAGAAACACCGTGTTCCATCTCACCCGGACGATTTCATCTCTCCCGGAATCGTTGCTTTTGTTCTAATTTCTTTATAAATAAAGAAGAAATGACAAAAATTAAAAACCGTTTCACGTGCGAATGTACGAAGGTTATTGTTCAAGTATATTATAAGAATTAGAATTTTCTGCTAAATTCCTTAGATTTTGCAGTGGTTTTAAAAAAGGGGTCCCATCTCTCCCGGACTTACCCTACAGGATGTCTTGAGAACGCTTAAACGGAGTCCAATAAAATTTGCATGACTCATTAAGCTCATGAATATCCACATTTGGACACAGGAATTTTTGAAAAAGTTTATAATTATTTATTTAAAGTAAATTTTCCTACTATTTCCACACAAAAATATAACTACAATTAACAAACAAAAATTTCATAAACTACATGAAAATTAAGTCCATTTCATGAACATTTTGCTTCCAAGTAAGCAAAATAATTTGCTTCCTCATAGAGGAAGCAATAATTTCATAATATAAAAGTTAATTGGAGAAGTTATTAAAAAAAAGAATTTTAAATGCAAAAAAAAAGGAAAAAATATTAATTACTTTACGCATTTTTGATCATATATAAAAGTTATAAAGATCAATCGATTCGATATTCATGAGTTTAATGAGTCATCCAAACTTTATTGAAATCAGTTTAAGCGTTCTCAAGATATCCTGTACACAAAAAACGATATAGAAACACATACATACAGACACACACATACAGACACACACATACACACACACAAACACACACATATATACATACAAACACACACACACACACACACACACACACACACACACACACACACACACACACACACACACATACATACATCTGGACATATGATTAAAAATGAAAATTTACGATTTTTAGATGAATATTTTGGAATATAAAAAAACTTCACGATCACAAAGTTTCCTCTATGAGGAAGCAAAATTAATACAAACAACAAAAAAATACCTTTTTCGTTTATAAGATTAAATAAATATATATATAAATTTTTTAATGACAACAGATATAATAGCTTCTGCTGCGTTCCTCATGGCTACTACGAAATTTTCTAAAAAAAAATCCTGCGGCTCTCACAGGCTTTTAGGGCCAACCAAACCTTTTGGAAAACATTCGCTATTAGTTCATTCATCTGATAAAAAATTATTGCAAAAAAAAAAAATGATGTTTTTGAGAAATTTGAATTTTTTGTTTTTTCAAAGAATGGCCGCCATTTTGTAAATTTTTAAAATTTTTTAAAATTTCAAACGGGGTTCGAAAGATTATCAAAAAAGCTACTAAACTCAAGAAAAAAAATTTAAAAATATTCATTTTTGTTGAAATGACAGCCTTTTGAAAAAAATTTGTGACTGCTTTTTTGTAAAAATGATATTTTGACCCTATGGATGCACATACTCATAATATCCCAAAAAAATTTTTTTTTTCATAACCACTGCCAAGACTTCTTTATACTAAGCATTTGCAACAAATTCTCAAATTTACTTAAGAATCGGAGGCCACACCTGCAAATTTTGAAAAATTTGAGATGAATTCAGTCTAATAAATTTTGGTACTGAAAATATATAATCTCTGACTCTTCCTCTTTAATTTCACAAAATAAAAAAATTAGTATATATTGCGTAAATCTATTTAATACCTTTCTACTGTGAGCGAAATTACACCTCAATGTGAGGTATTTTCGCTTAACTTTAATGACTTTAATTTTTAACAACAAAAATATGTTAGTTTACAAGCTATAATCATTTTATAAAATCATTAGAAATAAAATAATATTATTTAAATAATATTTACAGTCATCAGAATAAATATTTAACCACGTTTTGTGTTTTATAATTTGATAAAATTTTTGAATTTTGTCACGAGAAATAACCTTAGATATTTGATAAACAATTGAATGATATATTGTATTCATGAACGAAATTACCCAACAAATATGAAATATATTTTTTAAATTGACTTTTTTCAAAACCTATTCAACTTTTCAGTAGTTTTATTTTTTCTAAAATATGTCAGGGATATAGGAAATAAGATTATTACATGATTTTAAAATGAAAAATTTTAAATATAGGTTTAACAAGCCACTTTCACACACTACATGTTCAATGAGCAAATAGACATCTTTAAATAAATATTATTTTTGTTAAAACTTGACTATAATTCTACTTTAAAATAGTCTTGAGACACAGTTTGATACTTTTCTTAACATTAGCAATTGCAAATTTTATATTTTTCTTCCTAGAAATAACAATAAATAATTTTTGAAAAAAATAGTTTCCACTGAGCGAAGTTACACTACATGAGTGAAGTTAGCCTGTTTTATTGTATTTTAAAATTTTACGTAATGCTCGAAAAAGGCTGTTTTTTATTAACATGTGAGGCATTCTCTGAGCAAAAAGCCGCCCTAAAAAAAAAGTTGCCTAATGTTTTGGTCAATGATATGTAGTAAAAAAACAAAAATTTTAAGTAGGTTCTTAGGTCTGTGTAATGCGTGGTTGCCATGTTATCAGGGGCCCAATTTTATTGCAGCGTAATTTTCAACTGCCAATAACTTTTAACCGGATAAATTGATTTAAAATTCTTATGAGTGTTTTTTGTGCAGAATTTCCTAAACTTTCAAATAAAATTACTCATTATTTTTATAATTTTATTTTTGACAAGAAAAATGCAAAAAAATGTTTGTTTTTTAATTTTTGACTAACACTCCCCCCTAGTAACTTTTTCATAGCTACCTAGAAATGATCCTTATTTTATAAGCTTTTCAACCCCCTAAATGCCATTTTGGGAGAGCAAGATTCGTAGAAGCTATAGGTGAATGTGTGTTACAGTATACCTTACAAATTTGCATCCAGTTTTCTTTTATATAGTCTTAAATGATTTTAATGTTACCTACTTTCTATACTTGAACGAAAAAGTGAAAAAATAGTATATATTGTTTTTTTTTACAACAAAAAGAACGATTTGTAAGGTGTACTGTAACACACATTCACCTATAGCTTCTACGAATCTTGCTCTCCCAAAATGGCATTAAGGGGGTTGAAAAGCTTATAAAATAAGGATCATTTCTAGGTAGCTATGAAAAAGTTCCTAGGGGGGAGTGTTGGTCAAAAATTAAAATTATTAATAAAAATAATGAGTAATTTTATTTGAAAGTTTAGGAAATTCTCACAAAAAACACCCATAAGATTTTTAAATCAATTTATCCGGTTAAAAGTTATTGGCAGTTGAAAATTACGCTGCAATAAAATTGGGCCCCTGATAACATGGCAACCACGCATTACACAGACCTAAGAACCTACTTAAAATTTTTGTTTTTTGATTACATATCATTGACCAAAACATTAGGCAACTTTTTTTAGGGTGGCTTTTTGCTCAGAGAATGCCTCATGTATGAAATAAATAATTTAAAAAACGATAAAAATTAAAAATTCTTGAGAACAAAAAATATTTTTAAAAACTACGTTTTAAGACAAATAAAATCCTTTTTTAAGTTTTAAAATTGGTTAAGAAGATGACGAGAAAAAAATGTTTCCATTTTGCACTACTAAAAATTTCAATGACTAATAACTTCAAAAAAATTTTTTTATTCTAATAATTTTAGCTCCTAATTTACATAGTTTAAGGATAACAAAGATGATGTCTCATTAGAAATAGAATTTTTATAATTTTACCCCATCCGCTTGGAGAAGCCTGACCTTTACAAAAGCTTAAATGAAAGCTTAAACCTTTAAGTTTAAGGCCCAGAACTGAAACATTTTACTTGGGTGTTTTTGAGGTTTCTGATGACGAATCAAAAGTTAGATTTAAGAAATTAAAAATGGAGGTTTTAAAATCACATCCAGAATTTTCAAAAACTAAGTGAATTCGTTTGCAGCTTGTTTAGCGGGGGTTTTCGGTATCGCCGATTACGAATCCAAAGTCCATTAAAAAAATAAAAAACAGTGGTTCCAATATGGCGGATATAACAGTTTAGTAAATTACTTGATTTTAATAAAACGTGGTTTTTTGGATAGATGTTTACGAATCTGAAACTTATTTATATTTTTGTATTATAAACATTTACCCACGTGGAAAAATTGTGTGGAACTCTAATTTCTGACTTGGCATAAGCCAGCGTTTGCCTAGACCCGCTAGTTTAGAAGGTTTGGCAGACTTAGGCCAAACCAGACTTCCAGACCAGCCGGTCTACAGTTTTTGGAATAGTAAGTCTGGTTAGTGCCATATATAGGCCAGACTCTGACCAGAATTGCTAGTCTAGAAATTTCATATCAGTTGGTCTCCACTTAGTTAAGCCACATTGGATGAAGAAATTCTTTCCTCAAATAGATGATACAGATGATATAGAAGGCCTTGAAGCAGTCTTGACTTCAGGTGAAGATTCATCAGAAACAGAGATAGCCTATATCAACCGTACACTGTAGGCGTAGGAGAGACGAACTAGAGTTTTCTTTCAACACGAGAAGTGGTGTCTGCGGCTCATCAAGGAGACCAGAGAAGTCAAAGACGTCAAGAAGAATCAAGTAATGAGAAAATTGAAAGACGAAAAAGAATTTTTAACTAGGTTATTTTTTACTAAGATATTTTTTTTATATTACGCTCATAGTAATTCGCTTCCGAAGTAAGAGGGGAATGTAATAAAGTAAAATTCGTTAAGGTAGCTAACTAGATGATTCTAGGTTATTTTAAGAAGGAAATTCCCGGTCGGTTTGTAATTGAAAAGAAGATTTCGACCTTACCGGTAAAGCGAGATCTATTACTCGATGCCTATTACGCTCTTGGTTCGAGCTTTTGGTGGTAAATTAAAATTTAAATTCGATTGGTTTTTCGAATTTAAATTATACTTTAAAATTTTGTTCTGAAAAAATAAGCCGTGGAAGAGCACACCGTGCAACCGAGAGGACTTGAATAGGCATCGAGTAATAGATGTCGCTTTACCGGTAAGGTCGAAATCTTCTTTTCAATTACAAACCGACCGGGAATTTCCTTCTTAAAATAAAAGATAGCCTTTGACGTCAGTATGGGCTTGTTCTGGAAGAATGAGAAAGTGGAGAGTCATGTCGTGTTGGCAAGGTGCACTAATAGGGTATAAGTCCCCGGATAGGCATCCATTGGCAGGGGTTCGAGTCCTCTCGGTTGCACGGTGTGCTCTTCCACGGCTTATTTTTTCAGAACAAAATTTTAAAGTATAATTTAAATTCGAAAAACCAATCGAATTTAAATTTAATTTAACCACCAAAAGCTCGAACCAAGAGCGTAATAGGCATCGAGTAATAGATGTCGCTTTACGGGTAAGGTCGAAATTTTCTTTTCGATTCTAGGTTATGTTTAATATTTTAGTTTATAATTTTAAATAATGTAACATTTTTGAATTTGAAATTATTCCGCGCCACTGGATCACGAGAGTCGAGCCAGTGACGTAGCGGTTGCGTACCGTCCCCACTATCGCTCTCTCTTGCTGGGCGGACAGTAGCCTATAGAAAGAGAGTTCACTGCCCGATCGAGGCAGATCTCCCCTACTGGGCCTTTGTGGTGCACCTCTTAGGTTCTCCAGGTAAAATCAGTAACACATTTAATATTTAAATTTTTCTAAATATTAATTGTGGTAAACTTAGAGAAATTCTGTTGGGTGCTCCTATCAGAAATTCTCAAATTTATAATTTCCTGGAGATAACTCGTGAATGCCAAATTTGACAAAAATTCTTTAATTTACATGCTCTTAAATTTAAGAATTATGAAGAATATTGGGATTTAGAATTTTAACATTAAGTGCTCCTATGTTAAAATTAAGGTGGGGGGGGGGGGAGTTAAGGGTTTTAGCGTTAAAAAAACACCTTTTTTGACTATTTTTTTAAAAAAATATGGATAAAACCAATTTTTTCAAACCTTTTATACATTATTAAGTATGTTTTCAAAAACATTCTGTAATTTTTTTATGTTAAAATATTGACAAACAAGCCGCTGAGAAAGCTTTTCCAAAAACGTCCTTGGAAAAAAACGATTTGCGGTGTTCACTGTATCTCAGCTAAAAATTATCTAAAATCAAAAACCTTTAAAATTTAGTCAAAGTATCATCAAATCCTCGCCCCAACGTTCCCTGATTATACTTTTTTTCATTTTTAAATTTTTGGTGGTCATTTGAAGTGAAAATTGTTATTTTTCATGAAAAATTCCGCCATTTTGTAAGTGAAAAACCCCCTTAATGTAAAAAAAATTCTAAAACTCAACGTTCGGGGGAGGTATTTTATATGTAGAAAGTGTGTACCAAGTTTGAAATAAATCGGTAATGTTGTTTTTAAATGACAGTAAACACCGACTTTAAAAAAGTGTTTTTGAGAAAAACGTATATAAAGAACAGATGTGCAAAAATTGTACTTAAAGTTTGGCATTGATTTTAAACATTCAAACGCAATTTAAAAAATTTTCAAGAGACATTTCTTGTGGCTCAAAAATCGCTCTTTCAAGTAGTGCATTGGAAAATATTGCAAAATTAAAAATAAACAAATCACAGCTGATTATTGAATAAAAAACATTAATTTTGATGCCTAGACCAACGGACGTTCAAATATTCATAACTTTGTCAATTTTTCTTCGATTGACTCGAGATTTTAACACAATACTCTAGAGATATTATGCATTCAAATAAAAAAAATGCAAAAAATTTTTTAATACCTTACCCGCCTCCCCCCCCCCCCCCCCTCTTAAAATCAGTTCTAAAGAGAAAATTTGAAAACTCTTATAAAATTCTCATGGCGCTCCAAGATGAATTTAAAGATTTCAACAATTCTTGGGATTAGTTGAGGCGCTCCTCTTCTATCTAAATAAAGTTGAATTTTCGAACTTTTTCTTAAAATTTTAGAAATCGAGAATCTAATTTTCTGAAATTAGTTCAAGGCGCTCTTTGGCAAATTTAGGATGATTATATTGATTTCTAAGGAAGCTTTTTCCGATTTTCTTTCTAAAATGACTTTACATTGATAATATTCATTTCTAGAGAGTTTTAAGCCGGTATTTTTAACTAAGGCGCTCCTTAGTTAAAATAAAGGTCTGTCGGATCCCGTCATTTTAAAGCATTTAGTCAAGTCAATTTTAATTTAGAGGTAAATCCTGATTCTAAAACAAAGATTTTCTCTATATATTAAAACAAATTACAAAGTCTAGATTTCGCGTTTGAACTAAAGCCTAGAATAATTTATTAATTCGTAACTTTGTAATTACTAGATTTTCGCGTTCTTCTCTACCTAGAATTTATTTAAGATTTGAACACGGAAAATATTTTGATAAGTATAAGTACTTTAAAATAAGAAAGATTCTTCCGAGAAGTCTTCTGTTATAATCTTTAGAGAAATTGAGCTTAATAAATGTGGTTGAGTAAAGTGGCTAGTCTAGATAGAAGCAAAATTTAAAGTAAATAGAAAATATTTCTCTAAATATTTTTTTTTTATAATTTTGTTAACAGATAACATTTAGTGGATAAATTGCATGCGGCAGGCCTGCAATTTTCTTTTGGAACTACAAGAGTTTTTTTGGCAACCAGCTGATTTATCTTTATTTATTTTGAGCCCAAATATGATTTATTAAATTTATATCGAATCTGATAATAAAAATTTATTTTTATTTATATCGAGACTTGGCTCCTAATTCTATTTTCTTGCTTTATTATTTTTTCATTATGTATTAGATTTTAAGTTTATTCAGAATATATTTTTGTTACTTTTGTGTAAATCTGTGTTTCACTGTGTTTTCCTAACTTATGCGATTGACAAGATATTTTGCTAGTAAAGACTGAAATGATTTTGCTGAATAATATTTAAAATAAGATTTTTATAATTCTTGCCTAGATTAATTTAATTTTGAATATATAAATTTTGGCGGCTAAATCTCTATACTCTGTTCCACGAGAGAATAACTTTTTCCGCGCAGCTTTTTCTTCTTGATGCGCGGGAAAAATTTGTACATGTTGTTTCCTTAAATTATTTGAACCAATCATAATTCTGCCTGCTTTCGCTACTCCTACTTTTATATTCATTCCGACAGAACTTCGTTCTGGTGACCCAAGTTTATAAGGGTACCAATAAAGTACGTTTTAAAGGAATAATAAAAAATTAAATATTTTTTAATATTACAACTAACAAAATTTAAACTAAATATTCTTAATGTACGGTTTCAGGCGATTCCAGTGATATATAATTTTGTTTCTGAACATGAAAATTAAAAGTAATACTTTCTGTAAATACAATATGTAAATCTTTCAGATTTAATATTTAGTCCTCACTTGGAGCCCTATTGAGCTCAACCAACATGTGTTGAGGATTAAAACGTGAAGAAGGATTGGCCAAACTATATTTTTTTTTAGGAGAAGGGATGTACAAATTTTAAAAACCACGCCAACACTTTCACTTTTATGATTTTCTGCGCGAACTGCACAAAAAATCGTCATTTTATGAGGTTATTCTCTCGTGGAACAAAGTATAGTAAATTTCAGAGCTGGGTAAGTATTTGAAATGGATCTATTTCAAATACGTATTTAAAATGCAAAATGCAATTTTTTATTTTCCATTTCAAATAGATTTGCAACCTATTTTGCATTTGAAATTCCATTTTCCAATTTAATATGGCGGATTCAAATCTAGGGTGAGTTTTAAGGGTTGATTGGCTTAGGTTATCACTTAATATCAAGGTCACTCGACAACCAAATAATTTCCTATTAATTAAAAACCCTTAAAAACCCCCAAAAACCCCCGCGAAACAAGTTTGAAGCCAATCTAATCAAAATTTAAAAATGGTGTCCGCCATTTTGGATCCACCATTTTCAATTTCTAAAAAGTGACTTCAGATTTGTAATCAGCGACTCCAAAACCCCCCCAGTAACAAGTTTGAGGCGAATCAGGTCAAATTTAAAAATTTTGAAACAATCCATTCATTTTGTTATAGTTAAGTTTTTTTTTATTTATAACAATATATTGTCTTAAAAAAATTATTAATTAAAAAAAGCTATATGGCTAAAGTAAGTACATTTCCCAAGTTGCAATTTTTAAAAAAGAACTGTCATTTATTTTTAAACCCTTTTTGGACAAAGGGGGAGGTCCGTTTTACAAAGAATGTCCCCATTTATTTTACTTAAAAGCACGTGGAAATCTCAAAGTTAAATAATTAGTATTTTTTAATTTACTCATTAAATAGTTATTGAAATTAATTTGTTAATTGTTCTTTTATTCTGATCTGGTGCCAAAAATTAATTTCAATTATTATTTAATGAGTAAATTGAAAAACCATTTTGCATTTTATGTAAACCTATTTCAAATATACATTTTCCATTACGCATTTTAAATGGTTTTTTCAAAACCATTTTACATTTTATATTTCAAATATATTTGCAAAACCATTTAACCCAGCTCTGGTAAACTTTAAGGTTATGTTGAATTGGCAAATATTAAAGTTTAAAGGTTATGTTCGAGTTAACTTTTAGCGCTAAATTTTGAATTCAAGTTAAGACTAAGAATTATTCTAAATTAATTTATTATTGTAAAACTTTTGAATATCTAGTTAATCTAAAAATTGATTTCTAGTAAAGTTCAATATAAGTCATAAGATTTTGAGGTTAGAACAGGGCCTTTCAACCTATTCCCCCGCCTTCCCTGCACAGGCCGTTTAGCCACCACTATTTGCAGCGATTTGCACATTTTCGCTAGGTTGAAAGGCCCTGGGTTAGAATTAAATATAAGTTCCAGAGAAGTGACAACTAAAATCCTGAATCGGCGAACAGTACTCCGGAGCCTTCACGAAAAAATCACTTCAATACAACTTTTATTAATTGTGTTTTGATAAGTACTGATGGCAGAAAAATTAGCCTCGAGAATTTCCTACTGGCACATCAAGAATTCGAATCTTTGGAACTTTTAAATTTTTTGTGTTATTTTTTTATGTGATTTGACTCATAAAATGAATTGAATGCTTATTTCTGTGTCTCCATGGTGAAATAGAGAAAATTTTTAATTAAAACTTGAATTCTTTTCAATGAGACAAGATAATATTAGATGACCAACCGCTGTCTACACGCAGTGACTGGAGAAAAGCGTTACACTTCTGTCCAGCCACTAATTAGATTTAATTCCTAGCCGCTACTCTGTAGAGGTAGAAAATTAGGCTGGGTCTGGCCAGCGTCAAGAAATTTTTTAACACGTGTAACTTCAGATTCGTAATCAGCTGCTCAGAAACCCTTAAAAACCATTATTTATTAAAATCGAGTTATTTTAAAAAAATGTATATCCGTCATATTGGATCCACTATTTTGCATGATTTAAAATGAACTTTAGATTCGTAATCTGCGACACAGAAAACCCCCGAGGAACAAGCTGCAAACGAATCGACTCAATTTTTTAAACTTTGGACGCCATTTTAAACCATTTTGTTTATTTCTTAAATCTAACTTTTGATTCGTCATCAGCAACCTCAAAAACACCCAAGTAAAATATTTCAGTTCTCGGCCTTAAACTTGAAGGTTTAAACTTTCAATTAAGCTTTTGTAAAGATTTTTAGCGTTTAGTCTTTTCTTTTTACAGTGCTCCAAAAAGTGCTAAAAATGCGGGTTTTCGACACTTTAACCTCGTTTTTTACGAGAATGACCGAATTAATTTTTTTTTTTTTTGTATATTTTTGTTCAGAAACATTTAAGGAGGAATCGGACACATGTGTTAATGTAATTTTTTTTAGTGGAAGTGTGGACACTTGTATTTTTCATCAAATGAGCCGTTAAAAATTGCAATTTGATGAAAATTAAAAAAAATTGACGTTTGAAACGATTATTCAATTTGGGTTAATTTGAACCTTAAATTGATTACAACATAAGATTTCGATTGTAAAAAACCTAGTTGATACAGCATTACTACTGTCTGATAAATCTTACCATGATGAAAAACTAAAAATTATTAAACAATTTCTATTTTTGAACAATTATCCTCAACACTTAGTCAGTAAAGAAATTACAAAACGAAGATATGTTATTGACAATAAAAACAAATCTGCTAAAAAATCTTTAAATAAAAATGATGACGAAAAAACAGAAAAATTTATCACAATTCCATATTATAAATATGGATATAAATATAAATAAATAATTTATAAAACTGGGTAAAGACCCCTGTAACATTTTAGAAAAAACAGGAGTAGTTTACAAAATATCTTGTAAATGTGGAAAATGTTATGTTGGAGAAACAGGTAGACCTCTAGGTGTAAGAAGAAAAGAACACATACTAAACAAAAACCTTAAAAATGAAAAATATCATAATGTAATAACATGTCACCTTAAACAAAATGACCCTGATGTCACTTCACATCAGTTTTAAGGGATGAAATAAAAGTTTTACACAATGAGTCTAATATACAAAAAGGAAAATTTGCCGAAATGGTTTATATTAAAAAAGAAGAAAATAGTATTAATAAAAAAACTGATTTACAATTCTTTAGCCCGTGTTTTAATTCAATTTTACAAATATTAGAATAATTTTATCTCAATGTCTTGAAATTTAAACTATTGTTTCAAATTCATATTCACTTATTTATCCATCCTTTTAATTTGAAAATCTGTTTATTTACAATCCAGCCAGTTGTCACTGTTCATTCGTACGAATAAGTTCGATGTAATGACGATCGTCTTAATATATTGATGATGGTTTTTAATTTTTGACTGAAAGAAAAATATTTTTTCTTTCTTTTATCTATGTGCTGTTTCATGTGTGCCTTATATTGTTAGTTTAAATGGTGAGTGAAAGTGACAATTAAAAATCAAAAAATTGTAATAATTTTTCTTAAAATTTATATACAATTATTATATTTATGTTAGAGACCTTGAGAATAAGAACGCTTCGTTTCTCGAAACGTCGGATTATAATTTAATAATAGTTATTTATGACACAAGTACCCTAAATGGCACTTTATAGTACGAGTATGTATCGTAATACGAGCCTAAGTGCAATCGCAGCCGAGGCGAAGTAGAGGTGGTTCCGAGGCTTCATCGAACGTAGCTGAGGCGAAGCCGAGGTGAAGTGAAGATATGAAGCCGAGGCTCCACCGGAAAGTAGCTGAGGCTCTGATGTGACGTTGGCGAGTTGTACGATACACGAGAACTTAAGTGCCGAAAGGGTCCAAGTGTCATATAACATTATTTATCACACCAAAAACTAAGAATTCGAACCTAGGGAGAGGTGGTTATCGTAAAAAATGGCCTCCGGGGGCATTTCTAGGTGGGAGTAGGTCGGCAGACTTAGAAATGCCCCCGGAGGACGGCGAAACCGTGAACAGCCGTGAAAACTTTGGGCAACTGTACCATAAAGTAAAGGTCAGCTGACCAGCATCAGCCAATCAGATTGCGACTTCATTTACTTCACGGCCTAGGCCGTGAAATGAGTTCTTAAAGGTTCCCAAACAAACCGTAAAATCTAACTTTTGGTGTAAGTGTGATAAAAAATAAAATATAAGACTGTCCGAAAGTGTCGTTATTCATTTAATATTTTTATTCTTTTTTGTTAAATAATTTAATCAATAGCTCTTGCAAGAAGGTTTTTAAACGCGTCAAATGAATCTAGAAAAATTTTATATTCCTATGACTTTGCTGCCTCGAAAATCACATTTTCTAAACAGTAGTTGAAAAAATATTAATTTCATTACAGTTCTCTTACCTATTGCAGCTTTTAAATTGCGTTCAAAGAGAGAAGTTTGCTTTTTATCTCCAGTAATTTGTTGCCTGTCTGTAATAACTTCATTGAGAATCTTACACTTATGACATTTGGCAATTAACGTAGAACCAAATTCTTGACGTATTTCTGACTCTACATTATCTAAAGATAAAGCCTTTTTGCACGATAAACACCGTAAATTTTGACCAAGAATTCTCAAAGAAACTAATCGGTCGACATCAGTATTGTCGTTATCAATATTCTTCACGTTCTCCACCGCCACTTTTCTTCCTGCGTTACTTTTTCCTACTTTCGAACCATGAATTACCCTCTCGTACAATGCATTTGTTATTATTTCTCCTTTCCAATTATATACTTTACGCACTCACATTTTTTGATATTAATAAACATATTAACCCTAACCAGTTAATAAAAAATAGCAGAAAGTATTTCTGCTATTTGATAGCTGCGACGTTGCTAGATCTTAAGGCGACTGTTGTGTTGTAGTATTAACCCATTAACGCCCATGCTTAGGAAAAAATTTGTATCAAACAAGTGAATGCGACAAAGAGGACCGTTGACCAAAAAATGATTTTTGACATTAGGAATTGTTTAAAAAATAATTTGTCTAAACAATTTGTTATGAACAAATAAAAAAAAATAAAAATTTTAAAAAATAAACAGCGCCAATCGATTGAACGCGAAAAATTACTACAGGAACATGTGTGACATTTTTTAATTTTTCACTTCATTTGTTATAAATAATTGATAAACAATAACAATGACCTTGAACTTATCTCAGCCCATGCTTAGGGAAATATAGATATCAAAAAAAGCAAAACATGGGATTAAGGACCGAAGAGTGAACAATGATTTTTGACATTAAAAATTGTAAAAAAAATAATTTGTTTAAACAATTTGTTATAAACAAATAAAAATTATAAAAAATAAACAGCGCCAATCGATTGTACGCAAAAGTTACTAAAGGAACACGTGTAACACTTTTCCATTTTTCACTCCATTTGTTATAAATAATCGATAAACAATAACAATGACCTTGAACCCATCCCAGCCCATGCTTAGGGAAATATGGATATCAAAAAAGTGACTACGGGAAAGAGGACTATTAACAAAACAATGATTTTTGACATTAAAAATTGTTTAAAAAATAATTTGTTTAAACAATTTGTTATAAACAAATAAAAAAATAATAAAAATTATAAAAAATAAACTGCGCCAATCGATTGTACGCAAAAAATTGCTAAAGGATTTTTTTCATTTTTCACTCCATTTGTTATAAATAATCGATAAGCATGGGCTGAGTGGGTTCAAGGTCATTGTTATTGTTTATCGATTATTTATAACAAATGGAGTGAAAAATGGAAAAATGTTACACATGTTCCTTTAGTAACTGTTTGCGTACAATCGATTGGCGATGTTTGTTTTTTATAATTTATATTATTTTGTTATTTGTTTATAACAAATTGTTTAAACAAATTATTTTTTAAACAATTTTTAATGTCAAAAATCATTGTTTGGTCTATGGTCCTCATTCCCATGTTCACTTTTTTGATATCTATATTTTTGATATCTATACTCAGCATGGGCTGAGATGGGTTCAAGGTCATTGTTATTGTTTATCAATTATTTATAACAAATATAGTAATAAATTAAAAAATGTTACACATGTTCCTTTAGTAATTTTTCGCGTACAATCGATTGGCGCTTTTTATTTTTTATAATTTTTATTATCTTTTTATTCGTTTATAACAAATTGTTTAAACAAATTGTTTTTTTAACAATTTTTAATGTCGAAATTCATTTTTTGGTCAACGGTCCTCTTTGTCGTATTTACTTTTTTGATATAAATTTTTCCCAAAGCACCGGCGTTAATGGGTTAATGTATATAGGAATACATAGTTTTTCGAGCATATGTGACAGTTTTGGAAAAAAGTGTCTTTCCAGCATCTGAAAGTATTCTATATAGAAAAACGTCTTTAGTTTCTAAAATTTTTAGTAGATGTAGTCGCTCACGTACATCCTTAAAAATTAAGAATTTCTTTGATTTTTGTATCAGAATACTTCAACAACTGAAACGATGTCAACCAAGATGCACCTTTTTTTAAGTCAATGCTTTATTAGCCCGTAACTTTATCAACTTTTTCCAAGAATCGAAATTTAACTTTACCTGTTATAAAAATTATTGGTATTTAATAGGTTAAAAATATTATCCTCACCATAAAAATATGCGTTGTTTTCGTAGTACTTATTTCCATATTTATCTTCACCTATTAGTGAGCCAAGTGGTAGCTCATCAATCCTATGAACAGAAATATCTTTAAGTTCAATAATGTATTATGCAATAATTCAGAACATAAAAGATACAGATTTATGGGACTAATTTTCATGTCAAATATCGATCCTAGTGAAAACCAAAAAATTAAAAAGAATTAAAATTTTCTAATCATTACGAATTCCATTTCTGTCTAATTCTTTTGTAGCCATCACACGCAATCGAATATAAGATAAATTTAATCCTCTTCAATTCATTTCTCAAAAATAAAGAAGAAAATAATTAAAAACAACAGTTATTGGTATTATTCTTGTTTTACTCTCATATATTACTTAATTTTACCCTCCCCCATCGTGGACCATTGAGGACTTTCGACAAATCTCACCCCTATAAATGTCCACGTGGACTTGTTTCTCGTAAAACAATAATATTTTAAATATGTTATTAAAAACAGTCTTGTTTAAAGAAA
Source organism: Ganaspis brasiliensis (assembly GCA_037103525.1). Classification (NCBI taxonomy): domain Eukaryota; kingdom Metazoa; phylum Arthropoda; class Insecta; order Hymenoptera; family Figitidae; genus Ganaspis; species Ganaspis brasiliensis. The sequence goes on along the minus strand of JAZKLR010000053.1, from coordinate 210,898 downwards.
AACAAATTGCAACAAAAACAACAGAAAATAATTGTCTGTTCTGAGATTCGAACTCGGGTCTTCAGTGCAGCAGTCAGACATACATCCAAGAAGCCATACGTGATACAAGGGACATTAAACAGTTGCCACATATGTACCAGCGCCAGCGGTTGCTTACGATACTTTTTATTCCAAAGGCACAAAAGAGGTGCTTTAAAATGCTTGTAGGTTAGGGTCGAAATGCGTTCATTTGTTTGATTGAAATAGACTCTATTTTTTATGGACTCTGGGTGATGTTAAAAATATGCGAGAACCCGAAAACATGTGAGAACCCGAAACTGTTCAACAACTTGAAACTATTCAAGAACTCGAAAATTTCGAGAACCCGAAGTTGTTCGAGAACTCGAAACTTTCTGGGTTTTCTCGAAATCTCGAATCCGACTCGAATCGACCAGAAAAAAACCAACCCGACTCGACTCGAAATTTCGGTCTTTTTGCACAGCCTTAGTTGAGACCAACTTTGTTATCCAATAATAATTATTTAACATTTTGTATTTTTTCTTTAAAGTTTGTGAACGGTTGTAATTTTCAATTCAAAATTTCCCAGAATTATGACGTCAAACATTTTTCAATCTTAAGCAAGTTGTCCACTTGGTTTGTGTGACGAAACCTACTATACAGACTTTTATTTCGACAATTCAAGGAATATTAAATGATCTTTTAAATCAAGTTGAAATTCGAACTCGGGTCTTTCAATTGGCGCTTGACTGCTCTAACCACTAAGCTAGAGGTCCATGTCAGATATAATTTCACAGATTAATGTCAACGCTTCATTCAACTATGACTATTTCGTCTTTATATTTCTAATTCAAATTAGAATTAGAAATTCTAATTCAAGCGCCAATTCAGTCAAGCGCCAATTGAAAGACCCGAGTTCGAATCCCGGCGGAGCTAAATGTCCGATATTTTTTCACAGATCTCAAATTTTAAATAATTGTAGTTTTCGTCCAATTTTGACAAATAATAGCTCATTTTAATAACTGAAACATTCTCTACAAATCTGTTTGTTGGATTTAGTTAAAAAAAATTTTGTTTAAACAATGTATAATAGTACAATTTCATTTATTTAGTCATTTTTAAACAAAATATTAACAAAATTTAACAAACTCCGACGAACAGACTTATAGAGAATATTTCAAAGATTAAAATGAGTCGTTATTTATCAAAATTGGATAAAAATTACAATTTATTGCTCACAAATTTTAAAGAAAGAACACAAAATATTAAATTAATATTTAGTAACCAATTTTAGAAAAACCTAATTTTTTTTAAAACTGTACAACTGTGTCTTTCGAAATTGGGTGAAATTAATTTTGATATTTTTCTTTTGAGTGAAAAACCATATTCTAGTTTGCGGTTATGTCAATGGGTTGAACATCTTTAAATATTGTTTAAATATTTCTTGTTCAATAAATAATTAAACATATATATATTTTTAATTAACATTAAAACGAATGTACGTCATAGCAAGTGTATGAAACATTCGTTTTAAAATGTATTTCTTCATTTCCACTTCGCGTAGGTGTAGTTTTGAAGAAACTTAATTATTGTTTAAAGAATTTTTAATTTATGTTATATTATAATTATAGTCAATTGTTTGTGAAGAGAATAACAGATCAGTTATTAAAACGTTAAATAATTGATTGATAAAACAACATAACCTAGTTTTTAATTAAGACGCAAATAATTACTTTATTCGAAAAAAAGAATTAATACATACATACCGAAAAAGAGTGCGGATTGAAGAGAGAATACCTCCATTAGCACGAATTGTACGAATGAATGTTTGTACCTTGTCTAAACCCAAAAGTTTTGCCATTTTTCTATTATCTAATTCAAAAAGTAATAATAATAATAAATATATAATTAGGCCAACTCACAGTGACATCGTGACAGCCCAACGCACAATGACTACGATTAGGGTACAGGCACATGCGGGAGATAGGAGAATAGTGGAATAGAATAAACCATTCAGGAAATGCTTTCTAGTGTAACCAATTATCTGATTCGTCTATTCTATTACTCTAATCTCCTGCTCTCGCATGTGCCTGTAACTTTAAGGGTGAAGTCTTAGGGCGCAATTACATGCCTGCGTCGAACGTTGCGTTTTTGCGTTGAATGGTGAGAGTGACAAAGATGTGACCATATTTCTGTCTTTCTCTTCCTCAACATACAACGCAAGAACGCAGCGTTCGACGCAGACATATAATTGCACCCTTAAGGTCCCGTCCCATGACAGCGTCAAAGCGTGAAAACGGAAAAGCGTAAAAAGTTGCTCCAATCAGAACGCTCAATTAGAATAACTTCCATTGTAGAACATGCTCTTATTGGCTGAACGCTTTCCGTTTACTGCTTTGACGCTGTCATGGGACGGGACCTTTATAAGCAGTACTAGGGTATCAGTGGATTAGAATAGACTAATCAGATAATTGGTCACATTGGAAAGTATTTTCTGATTGCTTTATTCCAATCGACTGATACCCTAGTCCTTCTTAAGAGACTTCACCCTAATGGCCTGTTCATACCTTCGAAAAAAAAAAATTTTTCGCATTGGAGAGAAGAGGACAGACTGTGTATCTGTCCTCTTTAAGCCCAAAGCACAACGAATACGGTTACGGGAGCAGGGCATGAGATAATAAAGGACAGAGACTGTTTCTGTCCTTTTCTGTCTTAGGGCGCAATTACATGTCTGCGTCGAACGCTGCGTATTTGCGTTGAATAGTAAGGGTGCCGTCTCATGAAAGGGATTAATGGTTCAGGGATTAGAATAGACCAATTAGATAATTGGTCACATTGGAAAGCATTTTCTGATTGGTCTATTCTAATCCCTGGTCTATTAATTCCTAGCATGAAGGTGCCGTCCCACGAGTGCGTTGTTCCGCAAAGATTTGCGTTGTGAGTTTTGTCCCTAGGTTTTAGAAAATCACCAAGAGATTAAGGCGGATTTACATGAACTGTAATTTTGAGCAATTCGCATTCCACTTTGTTCCTAATTTTTGAAAGAAAAAATTAAATTGTCAACAAAAATATTTTTTTGGAGTTAACATTGTTTATAAAATGTCAAATTCTGAGAAGGAAAATGTTGGGGTAAGTAAACAAAATTTCATGATTCTTTCAGTACAAACAATCTAAAAGTATTTGTAGTCTTCATTGTTCCGCTATTGACAGTTTCGTTATTATAGGTTATGTTAACATTATAGATTTTTGATCAATGTTATTACAAATTTTGTAAAAACGGATCAAAACTCTATATAATATTGATAAATATTATATTAAACATAACTCTAAATGGAATAGTCGGTATAAAGTTTTATAAACTATACCATATTAATATTAATTTTATGCTAATATATAATGTAATTCAATAATATCAAAATATATTCTGTTAATACTTTTAGTTGAAAATTCTTTCAATTTTTAGTTTACTAAAAGGTGTGGTTACTGCAATTCCCTTTTAAAACACATGCAAAAACATAGGTGTTTTAGAAAATTTGATGAAGATATGGCAATACATATCTGAAAATGATAATCAAGTTTTAATTATGGGTAAGAATTATTATCATAGTTTGTAAAAATCTTTTGGTTTATAATGATGTTCCTATAATAAATACTACTATTTTTGGTACAGTTACAGTTTGGAACGGAAGGTTGCAGCCTTATATGAAATAAAATTCGTAATTGTTTAGGAGGTAAGTTTTGCAATTTTATTCTTTATATTTTGAGAATATATATCTTATACAAATTATAAAAATATATTATTTAGGATTTCTACTATTGTTCAAACCATTTCTAAAAATTGAAAACTCGATAGGATTGCGATAAAATAATTATTCATTCTATTAAAATAATTGTGCTTGAAATTTTTTTGTCACATTTGCACCTTTTTTAATAGGCCCAGATAGCCGGATAAAATATTTTGTCCGTCTATCCGGACGTTTAGGCTCAGGAGGCAAATATGACTAAACGTCCGTCTAGCCGGAAAAGTATTTTGTCCATCTAGCTGTTTCGAAAAAATAAAGAGGGGTGGGGGGATGGGGTTTGTCAGAAAATCTAAACGGACAAAACTATTTTATCCGGCTATCCGGACGTCTTATTAATGTATCTATATAAAAAGCGGTCACTTGAAAACTAGTCAGTCAATTCTTTTCCTGGCTTTTAGAATCTTTTAACGATAAATCTGTCACAATAGTTGTAGATTATTTATTCAATTTTACGATGAAGTAGGAAATTATATTTTCTAAAAGCAATTTCTAGTGTTCATATAGTTATAGTTTGATATTAATATTATTTTATATTATAGTTTCATATAATATATGTATATATATATATACATTATATATATATATATATTTAATGGTTCATGTTCTGTTTGTGTTATCTACTAGGTACATAGCAGCAAAGAGCATTGAATGAGCACAGAAACCTATAGTGGATCAGCTGGCAAAAAACGGAACATTATTCTTAAGTATTTGAGATGATGTCAATTTTAGACGACATATCTGAACCTGTAAGTTACTATATACATTATACATATATATTTTTTGACACTTTTTTTCAATTGATTTTGTACTTTACGTACATAATTTGTAATATATATATAATATTATGCACTAACATTTGTTTATTTTTTTTACAAATAAGGTTTAATTCTAATCAAACCTGTGACAAAAAATGCTCTCACCTGATATCAGTATTTACGTTTTTTCCTCTTAAGAAACCAATTTAATTAGTTAATCTTGATTTATTAGAAATAAAAGACTGGCACAAGTGGTATAACTTCAACTTTGTTGATGTAAAAAAGAGCTAAATATATTACTTTCTATTTTTAATAATTTTTCCAAATTTCAAAAATACTTGAAAAATAATATTTATCTATATTTTCTAGCAACAATATTGAAGTTCAACCACTTGTGCCACTCTATTATTTCTAATAAATCAATATTCACTCATTTCTTTTGCCTTTAAAGAGCGAGAAATGACGTCAACATTAAAATCTGGTAAAAGCATTTTTGTTCAGAGGTTTGATAACAGTCTTAAAACATGACCTTATTTTCGTTGATTAAAAAATGTTAATATTACTTACAGAAGAGAAGACTACGATATTGCAGAATTATTAGATTATTATCAAAGCATGTTGGAATTGTTGACCCTGATAAATACAAATTGTGAAATGAATGCTACTACTAAATGTTTTTTATTATCCGAGAAACCGTTGATGTCTTAAATGAAGAGGGACGTTTAATGGTACAACAAAAGTTCCAGCAAATATTACAAGAAGAATTGCAACAGCAGAGTGAATCCTAATAATAATCTACATTTTTTCCTAAACATTAGATTTTTATAACATGACAAAAATTATAAATATAACAAACATGACATAAATATCAATTATACTTTATCTACCAAACAAGTGTGCGTTTCATTGAAAATGAAATAATAATTTTAATTTTATAAAATATAATTGTTCAACAAATAATACGTATTCTGACAGTGTAATTGGCCTTAATTAAAAATAAAAATTTTACAATAAAATAGATATATGTATATGTACAACATTAGGGTGGTCCAAAAAAAGGTGACTTTTGGATTTTTCAAAATCGTGGAACAGTTCCATATTATTTATAATTAGTAACGGCTTGAATATTTTTTTAAAAATTTTTGGATTAAAAATTTAGCTTGCGCATAGGACTTGAAGATTTCTCCTCTTTCGTACAGTTTTTTTGACGAAACACTTATTAATAATGAAAAGAGCCCACTTTGCCACTATAGGACTTATTATCTAAATGACCATAATCTTTATTAAATTTAGAAAATTTTTAGAGGTCTTGGACCATTTTAGATGAAAAATTTACAAAATTCAATCATTCAAAGTTAGAAAAAGTAAAACTCTAGTTTTGAGAAAAACGAGTTTAAAGTTCCAAATTACCATTGGCACCCATGCATTTTAAAAATTCAAAATACGATTATTTTGTGTTTTAATATCGATAATGTTATGAGAAACGCATGATTTGACGTTGGATATTACGTAGTTTGTTTTTCATCAATAAAAAAAAAATTCAAAAATCTGAACCTCCTTTAGAAAAATGCGAATATCCTGGAAAATAAAATCGACAAAGTTGGCCCTTTTCATGCGGACGTACTTTGAATCTATAAGTTCTTACAAGATTTTCAATTTTGTAAGCACATGTTTTCTATTAAATAAATAATTCATTACACAAAGAATAAAAACTATATCTAATTCTTAAAATTACCAAAATTATTTATTTTTATGCTGAAATGTCTTTGAGTACCACAAAAAATAATTTATTATAACGTATGTTTCTGTTTATTTTTTTTTTAAACAATGCTTGGACCTTACAATAGTTTAATGGCCTGTTTACACCTTCGAAAAAAAAATTTTCGCAATGGAGGGAAGAGGACAGACTGTGTATCTGTCCTCTTTACTCTCATGCAAAAAAAACTTTTTTTCGAAGGTGTAAACAGGCCATAAGAGTTCAATTTTATTACAACGTTAAAATTTATTTATTTGATTTGGGATTGGGATACAGTAACATTAACATCGCTCGAAGTGTTCTGTTTGCAAATAGTGCTGATAACTTCATAAATTGAATTATTATCTAATAAATATTTTGAAAAGTATGAAAGTTATAAAAGAGCAATGTTGCAATTATTTCTTCTAAATTTTTTTTCAAGAGATAGGCAGTATACACATACTTTTTTAAAACCATGAAAAAAATCTTTTAAACAAATGGAAAGTTGGAAAGCTGTCAATAAAGATTTACTTCAGGCATATTGATAAAAATGTACAAATAAAAATGTTATGCATGAAATAATCGAACATTATATTTGGACTAAATTTAAATGTGCTCATTTCTCGCGGTTAACTCGATATTCTGCGTTGTCAAATTTGTCGGCAGTCCCATGCATGCGTTCTAACGCAAATGACGTCATCTGCGTTGATGTTAAACCAATAGGAATTCGTTATTTCCGTTGAAGAAAAAAAAATTCCATATATGATTGCTAGAAACAAAACACATTGTTGACGTCACTGCGTTGAAACGCATGCATGGGAGTGCTGCAAAATTTGACAACGCAGAATATCGAGTTAACCGCGAGAAATGAGCACATTTAAATTTAGTTCAAATATAATGTTCGATTATTTCATGCATAACATTTTTATTTGTACATTTTTATCAATATGCCGGAAGTAAATCTTTATTGACAGCTTTCCAACTTTCCATTTGTTTAAAAGATTTTACTCATGGTTTTAAAAAAGTATGTGTATACTGCCTATCTCTTGAAAAAAAATTTAGAAGAAATAATTGCAACATTGCTCTTTTATAACTTTCATACTTTTCAAAATATTTATTAGATAATAATTCAATTTATGAAGTTATCAGCACTATTTGCAAACAGAACACTTCGAGCGATGTTAATGTTACTGTATCCCAATCCCAAATCAAATAAATTTTAACGTTGTAATAAAATTGAACTCTTATGGCCTGTTTACACCTTCGAAAAAAAGTTTTTTTTGCATGAGAGTAAAGAGGACAGATACACAGTCTGTCCTCTTTCCTCCATTGCGAAAATTTTTTTTTGAAGGTGTAAACAGGCCATTAAACTATTGTAAGGTCCAAGCATTGTTTAAAAAAAAAATAAACAGAAACATACGTTATAATAAATTATTTTTTGTGGTACTCAAAGACATTTCAGCATAAAAATAAATAATTTTGGTAATTTTAAGAATTAGATATAGTTTTTATTCTTTGTGTAATGAATTATTTATTTAATAGAAAACATGTGCTTACAAAATTGAAAATCTTGTAAGAACTTATAGATTCAAAGTACGTCCGCATGAAAAGGGCCAACTTTGTCGATTTTATTTTCCAGGATATTCGCATTTTTCTAAAGGAGGTTCAGATTTTTGAATTTTTTTTTTATTGATGAAAAACAAACTACGTAATATCCAACGTCAAATCATGCGTTTCTCATAACATTATCGATATTAAAACACAAAATAATCGTATTTTGAATTTTTAAAATGCATGGGTGCCAATGGTAATTTGGAACTTTAAACTCGTTTTTCTCAAAACTAGAGTTTTACTTTTTCTAACTTTGAATGATTGAATTTTGTAAATTTTTCATCTAAAATGGTCCAAGACCTCTAAAAATTTTCTAAATTTAATAAAGATTATGGTCATTTAGATAATAAGTCCTATAGTGGCAAAGTGGGCTCTTTTCATTATTAATAAGTGTTTCGTCAAAAAAACTGTACGAAAGAGGAGAAATCTTCAAGTCCTATGCGCAAGCTAAATTTTTAATCCAAAAATTTTTAAAAAAATATTCAAGCCGTTACTAATTATAAATAATATGGAACTGTTCCACGATTTTGAAAAATCCAAAAGTCACCTTTTTTTGGACCACCCTAATGTTGTACATATACATATATCTATTTTATTGTAAAATTTTTATTTTTAATTAAGGCCAATTACACTGTCAGAATACGTATTATTTGTTGAACAATTATATTTTATAAAATTAAAATTATTATTTCATTTTCAATGAAACGCACACTTGTTTGGTAGATAAAGTATAATTGATATTTATGTCATGTTTGTTATATTTATAATTTTTGTCATGTTATAAAAATCTAATGTTTAGGAAAAAATGTAGATTATTATTAGGATTCACTCTGCTGTTGCAATTCTTCTTGTAATATTTGCTGGAACTTTTGTTGTACCATTAAACGTCCCTCTTCATTTAAGACATCAACGGTTTCTCGGATAATAAAAAACATTTAGTAGTAGCATTCATTTCACAATTTGTATTTATCAGGGTCAACAATTCCAACATGCTTTGATAATAATCTAATAATTCTGCAATATCGTAGTCTTCTCTTCTGTAAGTAATATTAACATTTTTTAATCAACGAAAATAAGGTCATGTTTTAAGACTGTTATCAAACCTCTGAACAAAAATGCTTTTACCAGATTTTAATGTTGACGTCATTTCTCGCTCTTTAAAGGCAAAAGAAATGAGTGAATATTGATTTATTAGAAATAATAGAGTGGCACAAGTGGTTGAACTTCAATATTGTTGCTAGAAAATATAGATAAATATTATTTTTCAAGTATTTTTGAAATTTGGAAAAATTATTAAAAATAGAAAGTAATATATTTAGCTCTTTTTTACATCAACAAAGTTGAAGTTATACCACTTGTGCCAGTCTTTTATTTCTAATAAATCAAGATTAACTAATTAAATTGGTTTCTTAAGAGGAAAAAACGTAAATACTGATATCAGGTGAGAGCATTTTTTGTCACAGGTTTGATTAGAATTAAACCTTATTTGTAAAAAAAATAAACAAATGTTAGTGCATAATATTATATATATATTACAAATTATGTACGTAAAGTACAAAATCAATTGAAAAAAAGTGTCAAAAAATATATATGTATAATGTATATAGTAACTTACAGGTTCAGATATGTCGTCTAAAATTGACATCATCTCAAATACTTAAGAATAATGTTCCGTTTTTTGCCAGCTGATCCACTATAGGTTTCTGTGCTCATTCAATGCTCTTTGCTGCTATGTACCTAGTAGATAACACAAACAGAACATGAACCATTAAATATATATATATATATAATGTATATATATATATACATATATTATATGAAACTATAATATAAAATAATATTAATATCAAACTATAACTATATGAACACTAGAAATTGCTTTTAGAAAATATAATTTCCTACTTCATCGTAAAATTGAATAAATAATCTACAACTATTGTGACAGATTTATCGTTAAAAGATTCTAAAAGCCAGGAAAAGAATTGACTGACTAGTTTTCAAGTGACCGCTTTTTATATAGATACATTAATAAGACGTCCGGATAGCCGGATAAAATAGTTTTGTCCGTTTAGATTTTCTGACAAACCCCATCCCCCCACCCCTCTTTATTTTTTCGAAACAGCTAGATGGACAAAATACTTTTCCGGCTAGACGGACGTTTAGTCATATTTGCCTCCTGAGCCTAAACGTCCGGATAGACGGACAAAATATTTTATCCGGCTATCTGGGCCTATTAAAAAAGGTGCAAATGTGACAAAAAAATTTCAAGCACAATTATTTTAATAGAATGAATAATTATTTTATCGCAATCCTATCGAGTTTTCAATTTTTAGAAATGGTTTGAACAATAGTAGAAATCCTAAATAATATATTTTTATAATTTGTATAAGATATATATTCTCAAAATATAAAGAATAAAATTGCAAAACTTACCTCCTAAACAATTACGAATTTTATTTCATATAAGGCTGCAACCTTCCGTTCCAAACTGTAACTGTACCAAAAATAGTAGTATTTATTATAGGAACATCATTATAAACCAAAAGATTTTTACAAACTATGATAATAATTCTTACCCATAATTAAAACTTGATTATCATTTTCAGATATGTATTGCCATATCTTCATCAAATTTTCTAAAACACCTATGTTTTTGCATGTGTTTTAAAAGGGAATTGCAGTAACCACACCTTTTAGTAAACTAAAAATTGAAAGAATTTTCAACTAAAAGTATTAACAGAATATATTTTGATATTATTGAATTACATTATATATTAGCATAAAATTAATATTAATATGGTATAGTTTATAAAACTTTATACCGACTATTCCATTTAGAGTTATGTTTAATATAATATTTATCAATATTATATAGAGTTTTGATCCGTTTTTACAAAATTTGTAATAACATTGATCAAAAATCTATAATGTTAACATAACCTATAATAACGAAACTGTCAATAGCGAAACAATGAAGACTACAAATACTTTTAGATTGTTTGTACTGAAAGAATCATGAAATTTTGTTTACTTACCCCAACATTTTCCTTCTCAGAATTTGACATTTTATAAACAATGTTAACTCCAAAAAAATATTTTTGTTGACAATTTAATTTTTTCTTTCAAAAATTAGGAACAAAGTGGAATGCGAATTGCTCAAAATTACAGTTCATGTGAATCCGCCTTAATCTCTTGGTGATTTTCTAAAACCTAGGGACAAAACTCACAACGCAAATCTTTGCGGAACAACGCACTCGTGGGACGGCACCTTTAGGGCGCAATTACATGTCTGCGTCGAACGTTGCGTTTTTGCGTTGAATGGTGAGAGGGAGAAAGATGTGACTATATTTCTGTCTTTCTCTCTTTTACTATTCAACGCAAAAACGCAGCGTTCGACGCAAACATGTAATTGCGCCCTGAGGGCGCAATTACATGCCTGCGTTGAATGCTGCGTTTTTGCGTTGTGCGTTGTATCCCTAGGGACTGAGAGTTCGTGTACCGTGCTTAATGTAGTTCCCTGGAGTTCAGGTTTTATTTAGAAGTACGTATTCTAGTGTTTTGTTTGCTTATGGCCATTTACAACCTGTCAGATTTATTGTCTGCTATTTTTATTTAGCCTAACGCACAATGAATCGTAATCGCTAATCCTTAATCGTAAGAATGAGAGGAAGTAGGACAGACATATATCTCTGTCCTGCTTTCTCTCATTATTACGATTAAGGATTAGCGATTACGATTCGTTGTGCTTTAGGCTTATTAAAACATATGACTATATTTCTGTCTTTCTCTCTTTTACTATTCAACGCAAAAACGCAGCGTTCGACGCAAACATGTAATTGCGCCCTGAGGGCGCAATTACATGCCTGCGTTGAATGCTGCGTTTTTGCGTTGTGCGTTGTATCCCTAGGGACTGAGGGCGCAATTACATGTCTGCGTCGAACGCTGCGTTTCTGCGTTGAATAGTAAGAAAGAGAAAGACAGAAATAGAGTCACATCTTTCTCCCTCTCACCATTCAACGCAAAAACGCAACGTTCGACGCAGGCATGTAATTGCGCCCTGAGAGTTCGTGTACCGTGCTTAATGTAGTTCCCTGGAGTTCAGGTTTTATTTAGAAGTACGTATTCTAGTGTTTTGTTTGCTTATGGCCATTTACAACCTGTCAGATTTATTGTCTGCTATTTTTATTTAGCCTAACGCACAATGAATCGTAATCGCTAATCCTTAATCGTAAGAATGAGAGGAAGTAGGACAGACATATATCTCTGTCCTGCTTCCTCTCATTCTTACGATTAAGGATTAGCGATTACGATTCATTGTGCGTTAGGCTATAAACCGCAAATATAAATTGTATTCTAATTTGCGAAAAATGAATAAAGCTGTTGAGAAAAATGTTGAAGTAAATTATAAATTTGATCTATTAAAGTAGTCAAGAAATATAACATTAGTATATTTAAATATATAAGAGCAACATTTATTTAAGGATCTGTTTATTGTAACTTGTAAACCTAAAAGCAATGAAATGATAAATAACTAAGTTTTTTAAATCTATATTTTAAAAATTAAATTTGATGTTTATTTTTTTAATTGCAGGCTAAAGGAAAATGTGGTTATTGTGGCTTTTTCATCAAAGATTTAAAAAAGATTTCTCAACACGAATGTCTTAGAGAGTACAATGAAGAGTCGCAGTTTATATAGATATTGTTTTATGTTGTAAGTTGTAAGTGAAACGTCTTTAGACGGGTTCAAATAATCCCGCGCAACGCATAGTTTTTGCGGAAATAGAAGTCCTATGTTTACATGCATGCGTTTTAACGGAAAAGCAGAATAGTCCCGTGATTTGTCAACCAATAAACGTAGTTCTTTATTCGGCACCAGCAGATTTCCTAGTATTCAATTCGCGATTAGAAATAAAGTACGTCAGAACGCACGTTAAAACGCATGCATGTAAACATAGGATTTAAGGAAACGCAATTGTTTGCGTAAAATGAAATTCAAATATTTGTTTAACAGTGTTGTTTTATATATTTTTTTAATAATATAATAAAAAAAAATAACTACCTCCGATAGCTAATAAACGACACTCTACAAAACATATTCTTATAAAAAGTTAATTTATAAAAGTTAATATGGAGGAAGTAAATACAATCGTAAACATAAACATTTTTTTAATAACATTATCGAATTTTTAGCATAAATTATCTCTCGATGTATAAATATACATATATATTTATGTAACTAATTATTTATATATGTGACACGCTCGAAAAACGATATAATCTACGAGAACGAAGGAAGGTTTTAGGTAATGTTTTTTTATTTAAAAAGGAAAAATACAATAAAAGAGGATTAACTTCGAAAGCAAACTAATGAAATTTCAGTTTTCATTAGGTTTAAAGTATACCATAAGAATAAAATTTGATTTTTAAAATTAAAAAAGAAACCAATAATTAAAATAAAACGATTATAAAGATAACCTATAGTTTTTTACATCTAAAAAAACAAGGTCCCCATCTCCCCAGTAAGAAGAGAGTAATTAAAAAATATTAAAAAATTTTAATATTTTTGAATACGTTTTCTGTCCAATACATTTGTATCCGGTGATAGCACCTACTTTTACCCGAAAATCAATCCTTATGAATATAGGTTTAAAAAATTTGTCAATCCAAATGAATCCCTTTATAATGGAAAAAAAATAAAATGAATATTTTTTAATATCTGCAGTTCAGGTTATTGAATACAAATGAATCCCTTTATAATGAAAAAATAAACTAGTTATTTTTAAATACCCACACGTCAGATTATTCAATCTGAATGAATATTTTTATAATAAAAATGCAATTAAAATAAAATGAAAATTTATCCGAATGAATACCCTTATAATTGAAAAATATAAAATGAACATTTTAAATACTCACGATTCAGTTTTATTTAATCCAAATAAATATCATTATAATGAAAAAAAAAATGAAAATTTAATATTTGAAAACACATAGTTCAGATTATTCAATCCAAATTAATCTCTTTATAATTTAAATAAATAAAACCAAATCTATTGTTCTAAATACTCATCTCTTTAAAAATAAATCAGTGAAAAGTCACTGAAGAAATTCAAATTAATATACATTTCTACCAATTTTTTTAAATTCTTTACTAAAGTTTTAGTGAAAATTGACTGAAAATAAGTAAAAAGTTCCACTAATTCGAATTAGTGACCGTTTTTCACTAATTCAGATTAAAAGAGCACATTTGAAATCACTGTAAGGTGTAAACTTGAGAAGTAACAAAGAATTTCAATTTTTGAAATTAATTTCATTAATTTCGATTTATAGGGTTATAAACAACTCCCATAAATGGGGGGTATTTATACACAATTTATGTAATTATTAATTTATAACTAATATCCAAATGAACCTATCGAGTTGCAGTCTTTTCTGACTTAACTATTTTTTTATATTTTAAAACAATAACTTATTCAGTCAAATTAACCACAATAACCAATTGCAATTGTTATAAACAAATTATTGTTAATAATGATTAATTACTCACAAATTCACCTGGAAAGAGACAACTTTTTCCTAATTTTACAAATTAATGGCCTATGGTTAGAAAAATAAAAATTGTTGACTGTCAATTATTATTTACTAGCAACATTAACGCGCGCTCAAGCGCGCTACAAACTTTACATTATTGGTCATTTAAAAACATAAATTTTTGCAAATTCAAATAATGAAACTTACGAAATTGAAGAATATATTTGAAAAATGACAAAAATACATTGACATTTGAAAACAAATGTCGAAAAATAGCTACATAATTACACAATTGAAAAGAATAGTTTAAAAATTTTAACAATAAATTTTAATTTTAAACAAAAGAGTTGAAAAATTATAGGAATAACTGTTGGAAATACCTAATTGTAAATTGAACAACTGTATTGAAAATCGATAAAAATAATTGAAATTGAAGAAAATAATAAAAATGGAGGAAATAAATTGAAAATTTGAAAAAAATAATTGATAATAAACAACAAAATTACAAAATGGCAAAAATAATTGACAATTGAAAACAAAATTCAAAAGATGGCTAGATTAATTCACAACCGATCAAAATAACTTAAAAAATCGAAGAATAGTTATAAAATTTTAAGATAATAATTGCAAATTGAAAAATTGTAGGAAATAAATGAAAACTGCGGAAAATGATTAATAATATTGAAGGAAATAGTTGAAAAATGACGAAAATAATTGTCAATTGAAAACAAAAATCGAAAAATAACTAGATTAATAGACAACTGAAAAAATAATTGAAAAAATTAAACAAGAAATATTAAATTTAAAGAAAATAATTGCAAATTGAAAAATTAAGAAAATTGTAGGAATAATTACAATTTTAAAACAATTTTTATGAGTGTACAAAATAATTGAAAAAGTCCAAGAATTATAGGAAATTGAGGAATTAATTGAAAATCGATCAAAATAATTTAAAATTAAAGAAAATATTTGAGAATTGAGGAAATAAATTGAGAACTGAAGAAATACATCGAAAATTTAAGAATTAAATTAAAATTTTAAAAAATAATAATTGATAACTGAAAAAAAAATTACAAAATGACGAAAATAAATGACAACTGAAAACACAATTCAAAATATGGCTAGATTAACACGCAACTCAACAAAATCTATATAAATAAAATCAACATTTTGTCTGTACATTGCGCCAAACTCAAAAAATTTTACATACTTTTTCGTTTTAAGTGATAAGAATCGCGAAAATGCAAAAAAAAAAAATTCTGTCTGTCTGTCCAGGATTTTTTGTCCGGGCATCACTTAAAAACGGCTCAGCCGATTCAGGTGAAATTTGGCAGAGTATTAGAGTGTCACTCTACTTAGATTTATAAAAAAAAAATTTTAGAAAATATTATTAAAAGCTGAGATATACAACTAAGTCACATTTTCACATACACGTACATACATACACATAAACATGCATATGTACATATATACATACACACACAAACACATACTCACATATACACACACTTTTCACTATGATATTTGTAAACAGCGGATCAAATTACGTAAGCATACGAAGTATCAAAAAGATTTGAGGTTTAAGCTGCGAAGTACACCCCAAACACCTGCATGAAAATAATTTTTGTCAAAAAATACTTTCTGTCGGAAAATGCATGCTTTAAAAAATACTTTCAGTCAGAGAATATTTTTGGTCAAAAAATACTGTTGATGGCCCGCCACTAGATTTCGATGCCCGCCGAAGGCGGGCTCGAAAGCTAGTAATTTATAAAAGCAAAGAATAATTATAAAATTTTTAGTTAATAATTTAAAATTGAAAAATTGTAGGAATTAATTGAAAACTGCGGAAAATAATTAAAAATTGAAGTTAAAAAATAACTAGAGTAATTGAAAAAATGAAGAAAATATGTGAAAAATGACGAAAATAATTGTCAAGTAAAAAGAAAATTAAAAAATAACTAGATTAATAGACAACTGAAAAAAATAATTGAAAAAATGAAACAAGTAATATTAAATGTAAAGAAAATAATTGTAAATTGAAAAATTTAGAAAATTATAGAAATAATTGTTGGAAATAATTGCCCATTTAACAACTGGATTGAAAATCGAAAAAAATAATTAAAATTGTAAAAAGTAATTGAAAATAGAAGAAAGCAATTAAACATTGAAGAATGGAATTAAAATTGAAAGAATATAATTAAAAATTGAAAAAGAGTAATTGAAAAAAGCCGAGAATTAATGAATATATCTTAGAAGAAAAAAATTGAAAACTGAAGATTGGAAATAAAAATTGAAGAATGGCATTAAAAATTAAAGAACATAATTGAATAATTGTATTTAAAATTAAAGAAACTTAATGATATCGAACAAAATAATAGAAAAAAGCGATAATTTTTTAATATTGAAGAAAATAACTGAAAATTGAAAAGTGGAATTTAAATTTGAAGAAAATAACTGAGAAATGAAGAATTCTAGAATTGAATAATTGATTTGCAATTTTAAAACAATTTTTATGAGTGTAAAAAATAATTGAAAAAGTCCGGGAATTATTGGAAATTGAGGAATTAATTGAAAATTGATCAAAATAATTAAAAATTAAAGAAAATATTTGAGAATTAAAGAAAATAATTAAAAATTGAAGAAATAAATTGGAAATTAAAGAATTAAATGGAAATTTCAAGAAAATAATTGATAATTAAAAAAAAAATTACAATATGACGAAAATAATTAACTATTAAATATTATAACTATTGCTAATAATTTTTGGTGTAAAAAACGAAAATAATATGTACCTAAAATTTACTTAGTAATAGTATCCATTTTTCTATCCAGAAAGTCTGGCAGTCCATATAGCACTTTCACAACCGTTTTTATAGTTTTTATAATGAAAACCGAAAAACATTTTGTCAGTATAATTTAATTTTAAGTTTTGAATGAGCGTTTTTGGTACGTGTTGACCGGATCAAAATTTAACGAAAACTGAGTTTACAAGGAAAGTGACAGTTGAGATGAAACACATGTTAAAAGTCATAAAAGGATCAAGCGAGGGTTCAAGAAAAGGTTTAGTTGTCTCGATAGGAAAAAAAACTTGTTTGTGTGGTTCATTGTTATGAAGGGGTCAAGATTTTAGAGACCTCGGGAAACATTTTTGTGACGATGTAAATGAAAATACTCGTGAAAATATAAACAGAAATATTGCTGAGATTAAAACTATAAAATTGCCTGGTAAAAAACAGATAAGTTGTTAGTGTCATTACGTTCGTTAACTGCTGTTGTATCTGTTAATTCATTTTAAGGATCATACGTTTTTTATAATTTCCCGTTCTGTCTAAAATTTTTGCCTCAATTTTTACTTTATCAAAATCGAAAGTATGGTCCTTGAAACAGGCATATTCGGTAAGAGCAGTCCATTTATTAGGTGATTCATAAACATCATCTTTGTGTTCTTTTATTCTTAAGTTTAAGTTGAAGAATGATGTTGACTGAGCATACATTGAGGCATACATTGAAGTTGTGTTTTTCTTTTAAAAATTACACACTGTCAATACAGATTTCAAAAAAGTTTTTTTTAATAAAGTCTAAACAAAATTTAATAACTTTCTCTCTAAATCTGAATTAGTGTTTTTCTATTAATAAATTATTGATAAGTGGAAAAATTAATAACAAATTAGTAAAATTATTACTATTTAATAGTAGCTCACCTTTCACTAATTCAATAGTAGAAAACCACTAATTCAGATTTAAAAAGCTTCAAAAGATGATTAATTTAAATTCTTTAAAAATGTATTCAAGAATAATATTTAAGTAAAAAAAAATTTTATTAATGAACACTTTTAAGAAACTTTCATCAACGTCTTAATAAATTATAAAGATCACTAAAAATTATCTTCAAATTTACGTATTTTTCGCTTTTTAACCCACAATTAAGGTATTTCTCTTGCAGTTATATACTTGAAAAAATAGTTTTTTATGGATTTTCTTTAAATTGTGAGAAAACGTTATTTTATATGTGTCTTCTATCTGGTTAAGATTTCAGGACCCTTTACCGTCTAAAATTTGAGATATTCTTGTTCAAAATTTCAATTTTACATGCAAAATGATAAAAAATTGAAATTTCGAACAAGAATATCTCAAATTTTAGACGGTAAAGGGTCCTGAAATCTTAATTAGATAGAAGGCACATATAAAATAACGTTTTCTCACAATTTAAAGAAAATCCATTAATCCATAGAGAATCGATTTTTTTAAGTACCTATAACTGGAAGAGAAATATCTTAAGATGCAACAGTGCCCTATTGAAGAAAAATGGCCACATTTGTGCCCTCATTTGTGCTCACATTTGTGCCCACATTTGAGGCCACAAATGTGGTAGCGGATTTGAAACAGCATATGCGCCCTCAAATGAGGCCTCAAATGTGGGCACAAATGTGGCCTCAAATGTGGGCACAAATGTGGGCACAAATGAGGCAGAGAAGTATCCACATTGAAAAAATATAAAATAAAAAAAATATTATTAATCTTGATTTACTCTATATTATTTACAAGTAGTTGCCTTAATTAACTTTAGAAACTTAGCATTAGGAAGATAATTATGAAAATAAATTTGGGGGTATGGGGATTTGAACCCGGGTTCGACGCACGCAAACTAACTCCCGAACCACTGAGCTACATAGGCGACTGCCAATAGAAAGGATAATCTTTCTCTTGAGGTGCAAGTGATTTTATTGGCTGACAAAACGGCGGGTTTATTTCAAAACGTTTTCACTACATTTTTCAAGTATTGAAACATTTATCATCAAACATTTGCTTTTATAACAGTTAATTCTTATTTAAAAATTTATTCCTAATTTATTACGTTATTATTTGAGGTTTCTTTGATTAATTCACTATTTTTTTACCTATTCTGTTGTAAAATACATATATTAAGTCTGTAAGTGGGAAAAATTGGAACGAAGTTCCTTGATACTTTGTTATAAATTATAAACTTCTGTTATTTTATGATTTTAAATTTTTACCAAAGATTATTTTGAAGCCAATTATGAAATATTTCGAAAATCCTTATAGCATTTTTTGAACTTGCGAAAATTACATTTTCTCTGGAAGAAAAAATGAAAATTAGAAATTTTATTAATTTTTGAGTTTAGATACTTGACAAAAATTTAAAAAAAACGTGAAAATTATTTTGAAAATTTAGTTAATATTTTGTAATTTTTCAACTATTATTCAAAGTTTTGAACATTTAATACCTACTGTGACAGAAAATATCAATTAAAGTTGCTTAAAATTTTGTTAGTTAACGATTTTAAATACTTCTCAATTGCAGTAGGGACAATTTGGTTTTTGAATCTTTAAATAAGAGTAGGAGAATTACAAAGTATTAAAGAATTTATTTTTAAAGTCAATCCAATTTCATAATTAAAAAGTTCACAAGTTAATTATTATTTTTAATCATAAATTAACAAACTTGTAAACTTTAAAATTCTTATTTTAAATTTTAATACATTTTTAAAAATCACAAGTTTTGTTCTTTCGTGATTTTAAATGTTTAAAAAAAGCTTAAGGAAAATGGATTTTATGGATTTTAAAAACAGATTTTCGAATAAATAAATTATTGGAAATTTCAGTTAGCTAGTGCTAGTAAAAATCAGGATTTTTTTTAATGAAATCAAAAAAATCAGATTTTTTTATTTAAATAAAAAATGGTTGTTTTAATTGCAATCAGTATATAAAATCTCTGCAAATGTTTATTTTCAGTAGTTTATTTTTAAAACTGAAAACATTTAAGGTATTAGTCGCGTAAAACTCCCGCAAAATATAAAGAACAATAAATAAACTTTTATATCAATTCACTTGCATCCTTGTGATCTCTTCTAATGTAATATAAATCATTTTCATGATTTTGAGTCATGTACTATAAGTTATCGTGATGTATTGCTGACACGTTTACGACATTTTTCAATGAAACCACGTGAAAATTAAAATTTTTGAATTTTTAAATTATTGTATTTTTTATTCAGCGTGGTCAATAAAGTTAATTTTCTTTTAAAGGATTTATTTTATCTCAATGTGTAACTTAGTAGTTTTATTTGAAAATCTGACGAATTTTTTTAATATAAATGGATATAAGAGACATTTTTTACATGCATTTAGTGTTGTTGCGTATAACAGGTATGAACTTTGAATTTTTATTGTGAAGCTCAGAAGTGGTCAAGATTGATAGGATAGATCTCATTTCATAGATAAATACCTCATGAATACAGATACAAAGTCTTAAAAAAATCTGACGAAAATCATTTTGCGCGACTAATACCTTAAGAAGAAATAATGAATAATAAAACATTTAATCAAAATCAAAAAAATTATGTCAAATAAATAAGAAAATTTCAAAAAAAATTTCTTCAAATTCATATGATCATAAAATTAAGAAAATTAGGTAAAAGCAACGAAAAAATAATAAATTAAAGAAAAAGCAAGAACGTAAAAAGATAAGAAAACAATCTATTAAAATAATGATAAAATTCTTTTAAATAAAAAATGTCATGCTTATTATTAAAGAAATGAAGAAAAATTAAAAGAAACAACTCAGTAATGAAACAGTAACATAAAAATATGTGTATAAAAAAGTAGGAACACTTTTCAAAATTTTAAACTATTTGCGTACGTTTTTTTAATTAAAAAAATAAATAAGAAGATAATTTAAAAATTATTAAAATACATTACTAAAAAGGAAATAAATTTATAAATATATGATTCTTCTCCGGTTGTCTAATTCCTTATGTAAATAATCGCAAGCTATAAAAAAGCGACAAGCTTTTAGATATATAAACCTTTTAATTTAATATTTTATTCAATATAAAATTTTAAAAATTGTGCTAATACCGATTATCATAATAACTTAGATATAAAAATTTTTGGTATTAAGATAGCCAAAAATAGTATTACATTTTTATATCCTTAAGTTCTTATAAATTAAATAAATTCCAATCGTCAATTAACTTATATTTCAATTTGATTAAACTTTTAAATTTGAATTAATTGAAACTTAAATTCACATTAATTAATGGAAAATAATTCAATAATGTTAATTATTTTTCATATTCACAATAATCTTAATTTTAATTCTTACAATTTTTCTAAGAAATTTCACTTTTTTAAAACTGTTTAATTTTTTATTTTTACAAAATTCTAAGATTTTGTCTCTGTTTACTTTTGATTTTTTTTGTACATGTGTCTTTTTATTTTTGGATTTTTTGTAATTATCTTCTTCTTATATGTAAATTATTTAATATTATTTTACACAATTTTGTTATTATAATATTCACTAAACTTTATATTCCGTTGATTTTCATAATTATGTATTTCTATATTTTTAAAAATAAATACGATCATCTGTTTGTAAATTTGTTTAATTTGTTTTTACATCTTGTGATTTGCCGATTTTTTTGACAGCTTTTATGTGAACTTATTTATTCTTTCTTAAAATTTTTAGATTTTTTTATTCTTTATATTTATTATTGGACTTGATTTAAGTGTAATATTATAAAAAAAAATTTGGGTTTAATTTACCTAAACTTTTTTATTTTTAAAAGATTATTAAATTTCTTTTTTGCACTTTTTATTTATCTTTCCATTTTGTATTCTATTTTTATTAATTCTAATTCTTCAGTAGATTATTCCTAAATTTTATTACTTTTTTTTACTTTCTATATTTTTTACAGTCTTTTCGGTTTTCCAAAAATACTCTAAATCGACTCTTTTTCATCTAAAAAGCGTAAATTTTCATTTTTAAGCAAATGTCATAGCGTTTTTTGTCGCGAGTATATCTTGAGAAACCTTCAACGGATTTCAATAAAATTTGGATGACTTATTAAGCTTATGAATATCTAAATTTGGTCAGAGGGATTTTTTAAAATATGTACCTATTCAAATTTTCTTTAGCACCTTTTTCTATTAAAAAATTTTGTTTTTTGACAAAATTTTTTTTATGCTCAAAATACAACTTAAGCAATACAAAAATCATATTCCTTATCTCAAAACAAATCGATTGACCTATATAAGTTTTATAATTAATCAAAAGTTCGTAAAATAATTTATGTTTATATATTTTTTTTGCATTTAAAATTATTTTTTAAATAAATTCTCCAATTATATTTTATATTATTTATTTATTGCTTCCTCTATGAGGAGGAAAATTATTTTGCTTACTTGGAAGTGAAATGTCCATGAAATGGACATAATTTTCACCTACTATTGATGTAATATTATTTTTTTAGTCCTTTCTTGCGTTTTAATTAATTCTTTAGACTTTTTGCCATCATTTTTCTTATAAAAATATTGATCCTTTATTTAAATTTTTCAGTTTTATTTTGTAATTAAAAATTATTGAAAATATTTGTTCGATTCATTAATCATTTTAAAAATTTTTAAATTTTCTTCTTTTTGGCAGCCTTGTAATCTTTCATTTTATATTTTGTAAATTTAAGCTTAGACTAAATATTTTCATATTAACATCGTTCTTCTATGTTATAGAATTTTCTACTTCTAAAATTTTTTCCAATTAACAAAATTTTATTAATTTTATTTTGTGAACCAATTTCTCAAATTAAAAATTTTTTTCCTCTTTAGTAATGTATTTTAATATTTTTTAAACTATCTTCTTATTTATTTTTTTAATTAAAAAAACGTCCGCAAATAGTTTAAAATTTTGAAAAGTGTTCCTACTTTTTTATACACATATTTTTATGTTACTGTTTCATTACTGAGTTGTTTTTAGGGTTCCGTACACAAAGTGTCCAAACGGAACCCTTATGTTTTCACTCGTTTGTCCGTCGCCCAAAACCATTACCCCCCCCCCCCCCCCCTAGCGGCCAAACTATTTGAGATAGAGTATTGAGATTTGGTACACATATGTATTTTCGCGAGTAGATTACAGGAAAAATATAGCGAACATGATTGAACGTGATGTTCATAGCGTTGTCAAGGAAATAACAAGATTTTTTTCAAAAAATGCATTAAAATGCCTATTTACCCCCCCCCCCCTTATCTCCTAAACTATTTGACCTAGAGTATTGAAATTTGGTACACATATGTATTTTCGCGAGTAGAGTTCAGGAAAAATATAGAGAACATGATTGGAGGTGATGGTCATAGCGTTGTCAAGGAAAAACTTTTTTTTTCAAAAAAAAACGTGTCCCCCCCCTTATCTTCCAAACCATTTGACCTAGAGGTTTGAAATTTGGTATATCTAGGTATTTTTACGTGTAGATTACAGGAAAAATATACCGAACGTTGCTGGACTTAATTTTCAAAAGTTATTACCCTAATAGCACCGACTGTGCCGGGAACGTTCCTGGAATGGGCTGCTGGCCCCTTGGGTACGTTCCCTTGGACCGCTCCAATATACCTGACAAATCCGTTCCGGATTTCACTAGGCTAGGAACGTTCCCGCGGAACGTTCATGGAATGTTCCGAGGAACGTTCCTAGCCTAGTGAAATCCGGAACGTATTTGTCAGGTATATTGGAACGGTCCATGTGAACGTACCCCAGGGACCGGCGGACCATTCCAGGAACGTTCCTGGCACAGTCGGTGCTATTAGGGTAATGAAAAGTTGAAAAATGACAAAAAACCCCTATGCTAGAGCTCAGCGTATTTATCCTGAAAGGTTGGGAATTGGTTAAAAATGTGTAATTTTATGCAGAATTTTTTATAAAACCATAAAAATTGTGGTTTAAATTTATTATCATAACATTTTTTCCAAGAAATTGAAATTTTACAAAAAAAAAATTTTTTTCTTCTAAACAGCTACAATATTTTATAGTTTCAGATTATTTTTTTGTACAAAATGTTTATGTTTATGTTTAAATTACTTTAAAAGTTAAAATATAAAAAAAATTAAAAAAAAAAAATTTTTTGGCTTTAAAATTTAAAATTATATAAAAAAGCTTAGTCTATTTAATTGGAAATTTTTAATCTTATAAAAATCAATAAGTTTATACTTAAATTTCTTTAAAAATAAAAAAAATTATTTTAATTTATCATTATTTCAATTATTATTCAAATAATCTCTGACTCATATGATTGAAAAAAATTAGAGTGGTACGGAACCCTTCGACTTGGTACGAGTGTAACTCGTACTTGCCCGATATTTTTTTAATTTTTCTTCATTTCTTTAATAATAAGCATGACATTTTTTATTTAAAAGAATTTTATCATTATTTTAATAGATTGTTTTCTTATCTTTTTACGTTCTTGCTTTTTCTTTAATTTATTATTTTTTCGTTGCTTTTACCTAATTTTCTTAATTTTATGATCATATGAATTTGAAGAAATCTTTTTTGAAATTTTCTTATTTATTTGACATAATTTATTTGATTTTGATTAAATGTTTTGTTATTCATTATTTCTTATTAAATGTTTTCAGTTTTAAAAATAAACTACTGAAAATAAACATTTGCAGAGATTTTATATACTGATTGCAATTAAAACAACCATTTTTTATTTAAATAAAAAAATCTGATTTTTTTGATTTCATTAAAAAAAATCCTGATTTTTACTAGCACTAGCTAACTGAAATTTCCAATAATTTATTTATTCGAAAATCTGTTTTTAAAATCCATAAAATCCATTTTCCTTAAGCTTTTTTTAAACATTTAAAATCACGAAAGAACAAAACTTGTGATTTTTAAAAATGTATTAAAATTTAAAATAAGAATTTTAAAGTTTACAAGTTTGTTAATTTATGATTAAAAATAATAATTAACTTGTGAACTTTTTAATTATGAAATTGGATTGACTTTAAAAATAAATTCTTTAATACTTTGTAATTCTCCTACTCTTATTTAAAGATTCAAAAACCAAATTGTCCCTACTGCAATTGAGAAGTATTTAAAATCGTAAACTAACAAAATTTTAAGCAACTTTAATTGATATTTTCTGTCACAGTAGGTATTAAATGTTCAAAACTTTGAATAATAGTTGAAAAATTACAAAATATTAACTAAATTTTCAAAATAATTTTCACGTTTTTTTTAAATTTTTGTCAAGTATCTAAACTCAAAAATTAATAAAATTTCTAATTTTCATTTTTTCTTCCAGAGAAAATGTAATTTTCGCAAGTTCAAAAAATGCTATAAGGATTTTCGAAATATTTCATAATTGGCTTCAAAATAATCTTTGGTAAAAATTTAAAATCATAAAATAACAGAAGTTTATAATTTATAACAAAGTATCAAGGAACTTCGTTCCAATTTTTCCCACTTACAGACTTAATATGTGTATTTTACAACAGAATAGGTAAAAAAATAGTGAATTAATCAAAGAAACCTCAAATAATAACGTAGTAAATTAGGAATAAATTTTTAAATAAGAATTAACTGTTATAAAAGCAAATGTTTGATGATAAATGTTTCAATACTTGAAAAATGTAGTGAAAACGTTTTGAAATAAACCCGCCGTTTTGTCAGCCAATAAAATCACTTGCACCTCAAGAGAAAGATTATCCTTTCTATTGGCAGTCGCCTATGTAGTTCAGTGGTTCGGTACCAAGTACGTAATACCTACTCAGGAAAAATGCCAGCGAAACCATTAATTAGTAAAAGGCCTACCTTAGCCATAAAAAGTACCAGAATTCTGGGAAAAAAGGAAAAACTTGAAATCTCAAGAAATTTAAGAGACATAGCGAACACACCGGAAAACGCACTGGCGATCAGCAGCTTGCTGAACAGCCTAGCGCCAAAAATACAACCCAGAACATTTACAACCACGCCAATAATAAAAAAAGAACCTAGCAGGGTCAGTGCTGTAAAAAACCTACAAATGCATAAGGACAAAATAGTTAATGAATCAAATTCAATCATGACGTTGGCAACGAATCTAATAGTTAAGGATTCAGACACTTTGAAAAAAAAGGAGAATGACGCGTCGGTTGTAGCCCGACATGAATATATGACGGAAAGCTCCGGAAACATACGAGGAAGTACGAGTGGTCATGACATCAGCGCACACAGCTCAGCCGAGAAAACTACGCAAAAATTATCAATTGAGTCTCATGCCAAGGTAAATACATCGACACGCGGTGACCAACCGGACGCAGATCTTAATGCAAGGCTCGACAAAATTAAAAAAGACGAAGCACTAAGCAAAACAGTGCATGAGATTGAGGAACTAAAAAAAGGTCTAAACTCCACAAACACAGTAGACGACATGGAGAGTGAACCGATCCAATATATGTATGAAAAGCAACCAGCAAATGACGACAAGGGATTCGAAAATGGAGAAGGAGAGAGCGGAGTAATGATGGAGGAGGGTGAGACGGACAACTGGAATAGAGTACTATCAAAGAACGAGAAAAAAAGGAAAAAATTGGATAATGGTGACAACACAACTAATTCAAAAGAGATAAAATACGACATCGTTAACGGCAGCAAGTTCAACTTAATAAGTCAACAACAGGCAACGCAGCAAAGCATCCAACAAACACTAAAAAACGACGCTAATAAAGATGTACAGGTAAATAAACATAAGTTTAAAACTCGTATCCCACCGATCATTATTATAAATAATAAAATCAGGGACTTAGTTGAAACTCTAAACAGGGAAATTTCTGAAAATGACTATATTTTTAAAAATTTGTTTAATAATAAATTAGCCCTATATGTTCACTCGTATGAGAAGTTTAATACTACTTTGACTATTTTGAAAGCGAACGGGGTCGAATTCCATGCAAAGCCGCCGCAGGAGGATAAAGTTTTTTCCTGGTTGCTGCGAGGCATGTCATTGGACTTTGACGAAAATGAAATAGCCCAAGAAATTTCACGGTTAAAATTAAATAAAGTCGAAATATTGAGTATTAAAAAAATCAATACAAAAAATTTCTTTAAAGCCAATAAAGGAGGGGATGCTTTTTTAATCAGAGTCTCAGGAAAAAGTAATATTGCAGAACTAACGTCAATTTCCAGATTAGCTAATCAAATAATCTGGTGGGATAGAGTTTTTAATAAAAATGTTATTCAATGTTTTAATTGCCAGAGAATCGGGCATACGGCTAAATTATGTAATAGAAAGCATAGGTGTGTTAAGTGTGCAAATCCCCACCCTCCAGGGGAATGCGAGATAAATGAAAAAATTGTTGATGAGGAGAGCAAAACTGAAATCTTTTGCGTAAATTGTGGTTTATCCGGTCACCCTGCCTCTTATAGAGGCTGCCCCAAATTAATAGCAAACCTAGCGAAATACAACGAGAGAATGCAAAATAATAAAATAATTAGAGAAAAAAAGATGAAGTTCATTGAAAATGTAGTGACCCCCTCGCGTAATTTTTCAGAGGTCGTAAAAAACGATAAAGATTTAGAAAGAATAAAAAATCAGAAAACTGTAAACAAAGTAAATGTAAATCGAGTCGATAACGATATAAACATAATAAACTCAGAAATGTTGACGAGTAATCTAATTACGGACGATGGTTTAAAAGTGACAAATAAAAATATAGGAACAAAATTTTCGAGTGTAGTAGGGAATCAAAACATTAATGTAGATAGACACGGAGAAAAAAAACAAATAAAAAAGGGTACGAAAGTAGCAAAATTTGAGGATCCCAAAGAGGAAACAAATAACGAACTGGGGAACAATTTGGATTCAATTCTGGGAGCTTTTATGGGTCAAATAAAGGAACTCATTACCTCCCAGCTAGATGGAGTCAAAGAAGCCGTTAACAATAATACCAAAAAAATTGATTTTCTATTTAATAAATTGAATTTACAAAATGTCGAATAGTCAAGCTCAGCGCGTCCCTTGTCCTAGAATATTTAATTTCAAGGAACTATCGTTCTTATCGGTCAATGTGAATTCTTTAGTGGCAAATAATAGAAGATTCAACCTGTTGGATTTTTTAATAAAAAGAAAAATTGATATAGGTCTAATATGCGAAACGAAATTAAATATAAATCACAAATTATATAGTGAAAAATACAATATAATTAGAAAGGATAGACTCAAGGGAAAGGGGGGAGGAACAGCGATTTTTATTGACAAAAAAATCGATCACACTCAAATTCATTTGAATTGCGTTAGTGGATTTAAAGTTCTTGAGGTAACGACAATTAAGGTTGGCTTGCAGGAAAATAAAAAATTAATTTTAGCAAGTATTTACGTAGCGGGTAACACAACAGCTGGTTATACAGAAGAACTAAGCCGACTATTTGAGGAATTAAAATTGCGAGAGGTCAATAACTATTTTGTATTGGCAGGCGATTTTAATTCTAGACATGGTATGTGGGGTGATCCAGTAGTAAACCATAGAGGGAGGGACCTGAGCAATTGGGTAACGGAGAATAAAATAAAGTACAGATTAACGTTAGACAGTCCAGTGCTGCCCACTTTTAAAGCAAGTGGTTCATATATTGATTTAATAATTAGGGACTCAAGATTTGAGATTACAAATAATATTAATGAAAAAATAAGAGTGCTGAATTTTGATAGCGATCATAACGCACTATATTTCAAAATAAAAATTTGTAACATGGACTATTTCTTAGTATCCCAAAACGCATTATCAAATCATTTAAACTACGCGAAAGCTAACTGGTTAAAGTTCCGTAATAATCTTGTAAAAAATAGGGAATTTATCCCAGATAACGTGAACCTGTCATGCGAGGAAATTAATCACCATGTGGAGAAAATTACTGAAAAAATAGTTAAAGAATTACACAGTATAACACCTAAAATAAAAACACTAGATTCTATTAATAGATACTTAAATAAAAAAATTAAAGAATTGCAAAAATATAAAGGTAAATTATTATCGGAAATTCATAAAGTTAAATACAGAACAAATGGAGACAAAGATCATTTAATCAATTTAAAAAAATTACTAAAAAAAATTAAAGACGATTATAACGTAGAATTTAATAAATCTGTCAACAATTATTGGAAAAAGAGAATAAATAAAATTATGCCACATGGTGAAGAAAATATGTTCCCAGAACTAAATAGGATTTTTAGACCCAAAAGCAACAAAACGCAATCAAATCTCCACATACCCATGAATGAGGAAATAGGAACAAATAAAACCGTAGTTGATCTCTCGGATTATCCAGTTATAGAAGGAGAAAAAATAGTAGATATATCAATAGATAAAGCAAATTTGTTAGCGAACTTTTTCACAAATATAAATAACAAAAAAAGAAACTCGAGTAGTCTGGCCCTAGCAGAAATAGTGGAAAAAACTTCGTCGAGTTTTTTAACAAAAAACATGGAACATGTTACTTATGCCGCCCCTCTACTAGAATTTAGTGAAACAAATCCGGCTTCTAACCCTAATTTTAAAACTGATATAAATTTCTTTTGCTCTTTAACTTCATTAAAATTAATATTGAATAAATTGAATGGTAAAAAATCGTTTGGAACGGATGGAATCCCAAATATTGCCCTGAAGAATTTACCTGACGTAGTGATAAACGATATAGTAATTATCTTTAACAACGCACTAAACATAAGCTACTTTCCAAATAGTTGGAAAGTGGCAAAAGTGTTGCCGCTTCTAAAAAAAAACAAAGATCCAAAACAAATTTCAAGCTACAGACCAATAAGTCTGTTGCCTAATTTAGGCAAACTGTTAGAGATAGTGATCAATAAAGCGTTAGTGGATTTTTTAGACGTAAATAAAATAATACCATTCGAACAATTTGGATTCAGAAGAAAAAATTCTACTGTGCATGCAATTACAAAATTTACTTCGGACATTGCGGACGCGCTCAGCGAGAACAAATTTGTGGCCGCGGTATTTATCGACTTAGAAAAGGCTTTTGACTCGGTCTGACTGGAGGGTTTATTATTTAGAATGATAAAAAAGGGTCTGCCTACACATTTAATTAGAATCATCTGGTCTATGTTGAGGGATAGACAGTTATTTGTCACATTAGGAGCAAATGCAAGTAGCGGGAAATTTAAATTAATAAATGGCCTCCAGCAGGGGTCAGTAAACTCCCCAGTGCTGTTTAACTTGTACACATGTGATCTACTAAGATCGTACGGGATAAATGACCTTGAATCGCTAAAGGGTATAGGATTTTCTGACGATTTGGTCGCATATAAGCTGTGTAAATGTATGTTTGAAGCCCAAAATGAGCTCCAAAGGACATTTCACAACATTTGCAATTTCCTTCAAGTTTGGAAACTCAAGGTCAATTACGAAAAATGTAAAACAGTGCTATTTCGACCCCTAATAAGTAATGTAAACAATAAGTATAGAGTAGTATGGAGGGACTTTGGGATCCGGGCCAACGACGAAAGCGAAAGTTTAATTCCGCATAATAGATCAGCCAAATACCTTGGAGTCATCATTGACGACAGGCTTAAATTTAATACACACGTCGTACAAGCGGTAATTAAAGCAAAAAAAGCATTTTTTGCAAACAAATGTTTATTCTATTCGTCGAGGCTAGATCCCAAGGTAAAATTGCTTTGCTATTTGTTGTTGATTCGTCCCATACTGACATATGGATGCCAGATTTGGTATGGCGTAGCTCCAGCAATAATGGAAAAAGTAAGATCATTTGAACGGGCATGCATTAGGTCGTGTTTGAGAAAGTTTAGGGACCCCGATTCTGATTTTCGGAGGTACATATCGAACGAGAGGATTTATGATGCAACGGGCTTGCCCAGAGTCGACGGTTTCATTGTGGGCCTTATTCGCGATCACATCGCTAAGGCCTGCAATAACCGGGCGAACCCGTTGATATCGGCACCCTTTCAAAGGGATTGTAACTCGTTGAGAGTCAGAATTGATAACGGTTATCTGTCCCCGGACACGTTTATTTACCTAGATAAGTATGGTTAAATTCAAGATGAAAATAATACACCGATACTGTACCATATCGAAAGGCATTCATATGACAGAAAAATAGTACATAACGCAGCGAGTTTGAAAATGGATCCGACAATTAAATTGATGTACTCCACCAGCATGAGTGCGAAATGTAGAAAAAAAAAGATCAAAGACAGAGCATTCAAATACTGGTGGTTAAATGAACCAACGTAGACCGATTAGCGGTAAAAAGTTAGTATTATATTGTAACACTGGCGAGAACTGAAATAAAAGAGTAATTTAGTGCAAATGATAGGAAAGTGTATGTATATGTACTAAAATAGTGTTGATTGAATATTAATTTGAACGATAAAAACTCAAAAAGTCAACGTACCATGATTTGGTTAATATGTTGTGTAGTCGCGAGGTTATTGTTTCTTGAAAATACAACCGAGAATCTGTAATTGTAAATCATTTGAATCAAGTTTTGCTCCCTATAATTGTATCTCTGAATCTAACATTCCTTTTTGCTCAACCCCACCACCCCTCCCACCGACAATCCACGGTATGAGGAGTATTATCTGTGATCTAGTTTTTGTTAACCAATTTAATGGTGTTTTCTAGATCGTCAATTAGAAATCGAACGACTCATTTACATAACACATCGTATGTTTATATTCCATATATGTATGTTATATCAGATTGTTTATTCTATTGTATGCAGTCTCATAAAAGCAGACAAATAATTGTATTCGACGAGTATGATCATTAGATCCGTTCGAAATTGTTCCACAATAGTCGCATTAGTAAATGTGGCTAGGTCTGTCACCTAAGAGATATGTTATGACGTTGTTCATTTGTTGTCGTCACTTAAATATGTATTTAAACCTGTTGTAAAAAATAAATGAAAAAAAAAAAAAAAAAAACTCAGTGGTTCGGTAGTTAGTTTGCGTGCGTCGAACCCGGGTTCGAATCCCCATACCCCCAAATTTATTTTCAAAATTATCTTCCTAATGCTAAGTTTCTAAAGTTAATTAAGGCAACTACTTGTAAATAATATAGTGTAAATCAAGATTAATAATATTTTTTTTATTTTATATTTTTTTCAATGTGGATACTTCTCTGCCTCATTTGTGCCCACATTTGCGCCCACATTTGAGGCCACATTTGAGGCCACATTTGTGCCCACATTTGAGGCCTCATTTCAGGGCGCATATGCTGTTTCAAATCCGCTACCACATTTGTGGCCTCAAATGTGGCCTCAAATGTGGGCAAAAATGTGGGCACAAATGTGGCCATTTTTTTCAATAGGGAAAAAATAGTGAATTAATCAAAGAAACCTCAAATAATAACGTAATAAATTAGGAATAAATTTTTAAATAAGAATTAACTGTTATAAAAGCAAATGTTTGATGACAAATGTTTCAATACTTGAAAAATGTGGTGAAAACGTTTTTAAATAAACCCGCCGTTTTGTCGGCCAATAAAATCACTTGCACCTCAAGAGAAAGATTATCCTTTCTATTGGCAGTCGCCTATGTAGCTCAGTGGTTCGGGAGTTAGTTTGCGTGCGTCGAACCCGGGTTCAAATCCCCATACCCCCAAATTTATTTTCAAAATTATCTTCCTAATGCTAAGTTTCTAAAGTTAATTAAGGCAACTACTTGTAAATAATATAGTGTAAATCAAGATTAATAATATTTTTTTTATTTTATATTTTTTTCAATGTGGATACTTCTCTGCCTCATTTGTGCCCACATTTGCGCCCACATTTGTGCCCACATTTGAGGCCACATTTGTGCCCACATTTGAGGCCACATTTGTGCCCACATTTGAGGCCTCATTTGTGGGCGCATATGCTGTTTCAAATCCGCTACCACATTTGTGGCCTCAAATGTGGCCTCAAATGTGGGCACAAATGAGGGCATAAATGTGGCCATTTTTTTTCAATAGGGTCGTTAGTAAAAATCAATATTTTGTCAAATTACAACTATACGCTCTAAATCCCAATTTGTGAAGTCAGTCACTAATTCAAATACTTATGTTTTTTCTAATGATTTAGTACAAACAACTAATTATTAGTTACATTTATTTTTAGGTTATTCCATAATAATAAATATTTTGGTAACACTCTGTTCATTATATTTCAATTAGTCAAGTTAGTCTATTTTTGTTAAGTTGGTATTTTTTACAAACAAGAAGTCATTTTTCTCTAATATTTAGTTATTTTTCACTAATAATGAATTATTTTTCATTAATTAATGGAAGAAAATGTTACGGTTTTACTATTAAATATTTACATTTACTATTGTTATTAGTTATTTTTAACTAATTCAGTTTTAGAGAGTAGCGAATAATTTTTTTTGAGCGGCTTCTGTAAATATTCTTTGAATTTATTAGAAAAAAATATGGGCATTTTTTCAATTTGGAACAAACTTGGGGGTGAGAGCAACATGTTTCTGGCACCAGAAACATTTCCTTTTTGTTAATTTCTTCTACAATCGGTTAACAGTTTTATAAAAGGAACAATTTTTAAAATTCTTATTTGAAAAAAGAATGAAAGATTTAATTAAAAAAAACTACTAATTCAGTTTTAGTAGTAGTTATTTGAGTAGTTTCTTTAACTTTCATTATCGTTTTCAACACTTTAATATAATTTTTTTTAAATTTCGCATATTAAATATTCATCTATTTGCAGATTAACCGGTATAATTGCTTTCAACGGAGTAGATCATTACACAGCTGTTTGTGTGAGAAAGATGAAAAAATGGGAATTGTATAATGATATGGCTAACTATGTAACTCCTGCAGATACCAAAGAAATAATTCCAAGTGGTATTATATATGTAAGAATTGAAGACTAAACCATGATCCTATAGTCTCTTTACTTCGAATATTTCTGTGAACTTTCACGCAAAGAATTTATTATAATAAAAATAATTTTTATTTTGCTTTTTACAAATATTTAATTTAGTTTTGAAAAACGTGTAACATAAGGGTTGTAAATTTACATTGTTATGTGAAAAAAAATGTTTATGACTGAATTCATCTCAAATTTTTCAAAATTTGCAGGTGTGGCCTCCGATTCTTCAGTAAATTTGAGAATTTGTTGCAAATGCTTAGTATAAAGAAGTCTTGGCAGTGGTTATGAAAAAAAAATTTTTTTTGGGATATTATGAGTATGTGCATCCATAGGGTCAAAATATCGTTTTTACAAAAAAGCAGTCACAAATTTTTTTCAAAAGGCTGTCATTTCAACAAAAATGAATATTTAAAAATTTTTTTTCTTGAGTTTAGTAGCTTTTTTGATAATCTTTCGAACCCCGTTTGAAATTTTAAAAAATTTTAAAAATTTACAAAATGGCGGCCATTCTTTGAAAAAACAAAAAATTCAAATTTCTCAAAAACATCATTTTTTTTTTTTGCAATAATTTTTTATCAGATGAATGAACTAATAGCGAATGTTTTCCAAAAGGTTTGGTTGGCTCTAAAAGCCTGTCCCGGCAAGAAGGCTGGAACAGTAAAGAATTGAAAAAATTAATTCCACTTAGTGCCTGAATTTCCCTCTTTTTTGCGACTCGCGTAGCGGAAAAAATGATACTAAACTTTTATTCCTTTTAGTCAATTTTAGGAGTAACCTAAAACGGTATTTAGAGGAATTCATCAAACCTTCGGTGACATTTTAATTCCTAACAAAGAAAAAGAAGTGGTTCAAGCTGAATTCCTTTAAGGTCATATATACAGTAAGAACTTTTTTAAAGCGGAATTGAATGTTAATTAAAAATTCTCAGTAATAAATAGTTTTTTTAGCAGACTAAAAAGTATATCTGTTTTTTCCATTTTCTTAATGAATATATATGTTATAAAATGCTTGTTTATACAATAAGAATAATAATAATAATAATAATAATAGTTTGACACAATATGACAATAGTATATTACTAATAATTAGAAATAAAATAAGTTATTTAAAAAACTTCATTTTGACAATAATCAATTTGAATGTGTAGCTATTTTAAAACATGTGTAGCTATTATGAAATATAAAATATAGGATTTATTAATAATAATAATAATAATAATAATAATAATAATAGTAATGATGATGATATAATTGTTGAATATTATTTGCAAGATAAATAAATTTGCAGGTGAACTCAGTTAAATTGATATTTATTGAATAAAAGTAAAAATTTAGTACAAAATTTGAGAAACGCAGTTCTCACTAAGACGGGTAGCGGAGTACTAACTCATTACGGTCGGCAAAGGACCCTTACAACAATCGGTCCTAGAAGAGGTATAACTGTACTACCTACTTGACATCGTTAACAATTTTGACCTGAAGTTATTTCGGCGATACTCATTTTTACCCTGTACACTGTCAGTTTGTAATTCTACTAACCTTTCTAAATATCTGAACCAGACAAAATATCATTCATTCTACAGGAAATTCAACACTCCCACTTATTTTGAATGGTCCAATATGCTTAACATTTTTCTGAGATAAGAAAACTGCGGTTTAGCCAATGGCTTTGTAAAAATATCAGCTAATTGATCTTTTGACATAACATAATTGACTGCAATTAATTTTCTGTTAATTGTTTCTCTAATGAAATGAAACCTCACATCTATATGTTTTGAACGTTGATGGAATTCTGAATTCTTCGCTAATTTTATCGCGGCTTGATTGTCAACATAGATTGGAACTGATTCGCATTTAACACCTAACTCATTCAACATACGTCGCAACCAAACAGCTTCTTTTGTTCCATTTGCTAACGCTATATACTCGGACTCGGCCGTTGACAATGAAACTACATCTTGACGCTTGCTAGACCAAGAAATTGGTCCTCCGTTTAACATAAAAACAAAACCGCTTCTAGACTTTCTAGTCTCTACACAGCCTGCGTAGTCGGCATCTGTAAAGCCTCTCAAATCAAGTGTACTCCCACTATTTCCAAAAATCAAACCAAAATTTCGTGTACCTGCTAAATATCTAAAAATTCTTTTTACTGCTTGCCAATGTTCCTGATCAAAAGAATCTAAAAATTGACTTAAATAGTTTACAGAAAATTCAATATCTGGTCGACACGTTCTCGCTGTAAATAAAAGTGAGCCTATTGCTTCTCGATATGGAATACATTCATTCTTTTTTACTTGACTTTTACACAAGCGTAAGCCAGGTTCAGCTGGAACACTCAAAGAATTTGCACTATACATACCAAATTTTGCTAACATTTTATCTATATATCTGGTTTGACATATTTTCAGTATACGCTTCTCTCTCACACGTTCAATCTCGATTCCTACAAATTCGGTTGCTTTATCAACTGTTATGTAGAAATTGTTCTTGAGGTAACACAACACATCATTTATTGCATCATTGCTTTCACTTATCAATAGCCCATCATCAACATAAAGAGCTAAATACACTTTGACATTTCTGACAACACCAATGAACACGCACTTATCACTATTTATACTCTTGAAATTGAAACTTTCAAGAAATCCGACGAACTTATCATTCCAGCATTTTGGAGATTGCTTTAAACCATACAAACTTCGTTTTAGCTTGCACACTAAATCTTGATTTTCTTCCGTCAAATATCCTTCAGGCAATTCCAGGTAGATGTCCTCCTCGAGATCTCCGTTTAGGAAGGCAGTTTTCACGTCAAATTTCGATATCTCATAATCATTCGTTGCTGCAATACTTAATAGTATTCGAATGGATTCGTACCGAACAACAGGTGAAAACGTTTCAAAGTAATCAACTCCCTCCTGCTGTGAAAATCCCCTTGCTACCAGCCTTGCTTTGTGTTTCTGTGTTCCATCCGCATTTGTTTTGATTGAAAAAATCCATTTACATCCGATTTTCTTTCTTCCTGGAGGCAGCTTCACAAAACTCCAAGTGTCATTTTCATTCAAAGCATTCATCTCTTCTTGGATAGCTTTTTTCCATTTCGTTGATTCTTGACATAAAATTGCATCTTTATAATTTATTGGAATTATATCGGCTAAGTGAGCTACTGGAACACCATAATAATCAGGAGCTTTTAAGAATCGTCTATTTCTTAATCTTGTTTCCTGATTAGAAACATGTTCTGCTTCTTCTTCCTCGTTGATTATCTCGTTCACGGGAACCTCGATGATTGCTTCTTCTTCTTCAGGAACTTCATTTGCCTCTTCTTCTGCTTCAGGAACTTCAATTGCTTCTTCTTCTTCTTCTTCTTCAGGAACTTGATTTTCTGCTTCTGGAACAGTTTCATTATTTTCACAATTTTCAATTCCAAATCTGATTTCAGAATTAATTCTTGTGTTTTCGTTGTTCAATTCCTTGCATTTTTTATTTTCTTCACGGACATCAACATCACTGCTAATGTAAATTTTTCTCGTCGTTTTGTCCCAAAGTCTATAATTTGAAGATTCACCGTCATATCCAACGAAGATAACTTTTTGCGATTTCGGATCAAATTTTCTTCTTTTCTCTTTTGGAATGTTTAAATAAGCATCCGACCCAAACACTTTTAAATGCGCAATATTTGGTTTGCGATTAAACCATTTTTCAAAAGGTGTCATAGTTTGACCAGATTGGATCACTCTGTTCAATACATAACAGGCTGTATTGAGTGCTTCTGTCCAGAGCATCTTTTCTACTTCACCACTGATCAGCATTGATCTTGCGCTTTCCACAAGTGTTCTGATTTCCCGTTCGGCCCTACCATTCTGTTCATGAATATAAGGGGAAGAAAATTCATGCACTATTCCATTTTCCTTTACATGCTTGGAAAATTCACTACACGTATATTCGGTTCCATTATCCGAGTGTAACACTTTAATCCTATTTCCAGTTTGATTAAATGTAAAGGCCTCAAATTCTTTATATTTGCTGAATACTTCGGACTTGTGTCGGATGAAATATGTTTTTGTAAAACTTGTAAATTCATCCTTGAAAACCACAAAATATCTTGAACCGCTTGGTGATTCAATATTAACAGGTCCACACACGTCTGTGTGTATTTTCTCACCTGCTTTATAACAACTATCACGCTGGATAGAATAATGTGGTTTACGGGACTGCTTTCCCATGACACAGCCTTCACAAAAGAATTTAACTTTACTAGTCGAAAAATCATGATTAGTCAAAGCTTTACCTGTTTTCACTACAGTTTGAATATTTACGTGTCCCATCCGTTCATGCCAGAGTTTCAGCTTGCTTATTTCATCCAGAACTGCACAACATTCTACGGGCATTTTTACTGTAAATAGCATTTTAAACAGATTCCCGTACCGCTTTCCAATTGAAGTCACTTTTCCGCTAGAGTCACGAATTTCACATTTGTCTTTATAACTGTGGTATGAAAAACCTTTATCGTTCACTGTTCCGATGGAAAACAAATTTCTTCTCAGTTCAGGCACTAAAAGTACATTTTTCATGTCCCTCTCGATACACTGTCCATTCATGTTTTCTTCCACTTTTACTGTCCCTATGCCAATTGCACGTAACACTTTGTCATTTGCAATTTTAACTACATGATTTTCTGTTAAAGGTTCAAAACAAGTAAAAAATTCTTTTCTAAAAGTCATATGCATACTTGCTCCAGAATCCGCAATCCACACATCTTCATCTTTAGTAGTAGATTGAGAATATAATGCCTGCACATCACCTGTGTAAACTACTGTCTGCGAAATAGACAGTTCACTTCCACTTTGTCTACACTGTGCATTATTATTTCTGTCATTGTCCACTACACTATACACCTCTTGCTTATTCGTCACTGCTTGATTTGTAACCTCACTGATGTACGCTTCTTGTTCAGATGTGGATTGTTTCTTTCCGCCTTTATCTGCTTCTAATCTTACGGGACATTCACGAAACCAGTGTCCTTTTTCTTGACAAAATGAGCATTTTGTTCGTTTTTTCAGGGCTTCAATTTTGTTCTTCTTATTTGTTCCCTCAGTTTTCTTGTTCTTTGCTTTAGGCTTGTGGATATTTCGTTTTAATTCGAGTGCTTGTATTTGAAGAGCTAAAGATGATGCATTATCATCTGTTTCAGTCATCCGCTTGTCTTCACGAATTAATCTTGCAATGAGAGCGTCCTTCTTTCTCTCAGCTTTCGGCGTACATTCCCAAGCCATTCGGAACGTAGAAAATTTCGGTGGTAAGCTGCTTAATAACTTTGATTCCACTGCTGCATCCGAGGGTTTGTCATTGGCGTCTGCAAGCTTTTTACAGATAGACTCCAATTCTTCAATTTGTTGTGCAATTGATTCTCCATCTTTTATACGGAAAGAATAGAATTGTTCCCACGCACTTTGCTTGGCGTCTTCACTTGAAATTCCGTATAAATTTCGCATCTTTTCCCACATTTCTTTTGCGTTTGAACAGTTTATTAAGTTCGGATGTAGAGCTTTTTCTATAGAAC
Source organism: Ganaspis brasiliensis (assembly GCA_037103525.1). Classification (NCBI taxonomy): domain Eukaryota; kingdom Metazoa; phylum Arthropoda; class Insecta; order Hymenoptera; family Figitidae; genus Ganaspis; species Ganaspis brasiliensis. The sequence goes on along the minus strand of JAZKLR010000053.1, from coordinate 171,241 downwards.
TTAATAAAATCACAGATGTTTGTGAATTATTTTTCCTCCACTTCTTCCAGTCTTCTGGTTTTGTAGCTTTAGCAGGTTCTGCTTCTGTTCCATCAACGTGGCCTGTCAAATCTTTTGCTTCTAAAAGAATCCACACACTAAATTTCCACATAGGATAATTCGTACCGTTCAGTTTTGTTAAGTCTATTGTCTCTTTATCAGCCATATTGATAAAGTTTCCACTAAACTCACTTTAACACAAGAAAGGCACTAGGAACTTTAGAACCGACGCGACGCGTTTTGCTTGGCGTGACCGACGCCCACGAGACGCTTTGTTAATTTTACTTTTAATACTCGAAAAAAATCAACCCCAGACGCAGTGGAAGCGTTCTGGGCCCATAACCTGTTGAATATTATTTGCAAGATAAATAAATTTGCAGGTGAACTCAGTTAAATTGATATTTATTGAATAAAAGTAAAAATTTAGTACAAAATTTGAGAAACGCAGTTCTCACTAAGACGGGTAGCGGAGTACTAACTCATTACGGTCGGCAAAGGACCCTTACAACAATCGGTCCTAGAAGAGGTATAACTGTACTACCTACTTGACATCGTTAACAATTTTGACCTGAAGTTATTTCGGCGATACTCATTTTTACCCTGTACACTGTCAGTTTGTAATTCTACTAACCTTTCTAAATATCTGAACCAGACAAAATATCATTCATTCTACAGGAAATTCAACAATAATATTCATAATAACAATAATAATACACAATAATAATTATCATAATAATAACAGAGTAATAATAATAAACAACATATTATTGCTATTGTTTAGTTTATATCAGAAAACTTATAACTTAAAACCCACATGATCACTTTTTAGAGTATATAATTAAGAATATGAATATAATTAACTGCATATAGAAAATATTACAACTATTAAACTTTACTATCAAAACTTAATTTTAATTAAAGTTTAAACACTTTGTGAAAACAAGTTTAAAATTCACGCGAACTTAACTGTTCGAAAGTCAAAAAGAAACTGACCGTTAGCGACAGAATACAAAGAAAAAGTAGGTCCTTTTGTTGGAAATTTAGAGCCACATGTCTTCCTTCACATTTTCGGTTAGGAATTTGACACTCTCATAACCGGTTTCGAGCGGATTGAGGAGGGGAGTCATCCCTGTTTAAAGAATGTATTAAAAATTATAGAATTTGATAGGATTTCTATCACAAATATTTTCAAATTTTAATCAAATTGTATACAAAATAAAAAATCCTATCAAATTCTATCAAAAATACTAAATTCAATCAATTTTAATAACAAGTTTGGAAAGAATTTAAATCAAAATTAATACTGAACTAAAGACAAGTACATGTCTATACTTCATTTTGTATAAAAAGTGTATCAAATCTTGTAATTCTAAACAACATAATCAATTTCAATCATAAGTGTGGATAGAGTTTCTATCAAAATTAATACTTAAATAATGTTAAATACATTTGTATACATACGTCTGTATCAAAAGTTTATCAATTTCTATCCGTCTGAAAATCAAATACTTTGATATCAAGAGCTCTGTATTAAAACTTTATCAAATTCTATCCGTAGAAAAGTCGAATACAATCTTATCAAATCATTTGCATAGAAACTCTATCAAATTTAACCAAACGGAAAATCGAATACATTTCTATCAAAACTTTGGGATTAAAAATTAATCAAATTTTATCGATGGAAAATTCTTATACTATTCTATCAAAATCATGGTATGCAAAATCTATCAATTTCTATCCGCTTGAAAATCAAATACTTTGCTATCAAGAGCTCTGTATTAAAACTTTATCAAATTCTATCCGTAGAAAAGTCGAATACAATCTTATCAAATCATTTGCATAAAAACTCTATCAAATTTTACCAAACGGAAAATCGAATACATTTCAATCAAAACTTTGGGATAAAAAATTAATCAAATCTTATCGATGGAAAATTCTTATACTATTCTATCAAAATCTTGGTATGCAAAATCTATCAATTTCTATCCGCTTGAAAATCAAATACTTTGCTATCAAGAGCTCTGTATTAAAACTTTATCAAATTCTATCTGTAGAAAAGTCGAATAAGGAGCATTTACATATGACGTCACGCTATAAGGGGGAGGGTGGACTCTTGATCAAACGTTAAAAAACGTAACATGTTGATGGGGGGGGAGATCGTTCTAAACGTGACGTCACGAGAAAATTTTTTAATTCAAAAATTAATTCAAACTACCTTTTAAATTTTGTAAGCATCTTTATTTATGATAGACCTCGGATTATCCTTAGGATATCAACGGGAAATGCTCATCAGGATCCTACCAGACATCGTCAAGAGATATCCACAAGACATCATTTTAAATTTCAAAATGGTCAAAATATTTTTCCGGTAGTTATATATCCAGGAAAGCAGGTATTTAATATCCACTGGATATCCTAAGGATGCCCGAAGATATTTTTCTCATTACCTGAAATCAGAAAACGTTTTATTTAATATTTTTAGAGTTATAACAATTAAAACATCCCGGTTTGTACAAACTACTATGTGCACTTGTCTTTTCTTTTCGCTCTCCAGTAAAATAACTAATTTGCTTCTGAGGTCTTCTTCTTCGGAGTGCATTACATATATTGTAAAATCTGAAACCCAGACCTCACTTAATCTGTATTAAAGAAACTGTTTTATTAATTCCGATCAATTTTTTCAATTCTTTACTAATCCAGCCTTCTTGTCGAGTATTTGTAAGTTTTATTCCATTGCTGCCACTACTGGCGCAGCACTGCGTCTATTGTTACTATCCTCTTCGATGTGTCATATTATTAGTTAATAATTTTATTATATTTAGATTTGAAGAGCAGGAGCGAATTACTTAATGGTTTCAACTTTAAAGTCCAATTTCTGCAAACTTCAAATTATGTTATAACATGTTAAGTTACATAATGGAAATAATAAAAATAACACAGGCGTAAAAAAGTAGAAACCTTTTTTCGCTAAGTATTGGGCCAATATTGGTTTACCCTTGGAAATCTGTCACTGCGGACAGTGAAAAAATACGTATAGAAATACTCAGCCAATTGTCCAGTACATACATTTGCCAATAATTTGCTACCTGTTATCGCAGAATGAGAAATCATTGGTTAAATCTTGGGATGTAGACATCCGTGCCAATCATTGGCTAACAATATTGGTCCAATGTTTAGCCGATGTTAAATTTTCGACTGTTATATTCTGAAAATAATGATTATATATATATTGGAATTTTAGAGCCATATGTGTTTCCTTTTAGTTAGAAATGTGTTTAGAAACTCGTCTTGAATCGTATCAAGTAATCGCGTTGCATTCATAGATAAAATAATAATTTAAGAGAAATAATGTTTTAAGGTAAAATTTAATTTTTAACTTTAGCAGAACTAAGAAATAAACTAACAATATTATATTAAATTTAAACAGTTATATTGGTATTAATATCTGATTTATTTTTGAATAGAAACATATAAAAGTTCGTTATGTCATGAAATTGTATTTTCAAAATTAAAAATTGTACGATTTAAGGATGAAAATAAATTCAAAAAAAAATTTATTTTAATATATTTTAACAAATTTACTGACACACAATTTGCAAAAAAAATTTTATTGATTTAAATAGTTTATTCTTAACTACTCATTTAACGTTTTATGTTTTATTTTCAAATCTGATGAACAATTGCAGTTTTTTCCAAATATGTTAAACAATAGCTCATTTAGTTCCTTTAAAAAGCATTCTCAACAAGTCCACCTATAAAATTTTATTTTTCATTGATAAGAATTTAATTATATTTTATATATTTGTTTATGGATAAAATATTTTTAATAAAATTTTGTGAGTAAAACTAAGGATTAAATAAGCGGCCAAAAGTGAGCAAGACAATTTTTTCTAATTTCGAGAAAATTAAAGAAATACAGTTTTTAACGTAATCCTGAAAGTTAATTAAAAACTAGAAAAACTATACTAAGTTTTTTAAATAACAGTGATTCTTATATCTAAGGCAGTTTAATATTAGTGAAAGTTAATTATACATAGATATAAGGTTTTATTAGTTTTTATAGACTTCATTTCTATTAAAAAAAAAAATAATAATAATAAATCATATTGGTTGAGGATTACGTTAAAAACTGTATTTCTTAAATTTTCTCGAAATTAGAAAAATTTGTCTCACTTTTGGCCGCTTATTCAATCCTTAATTTTACTCACAAAATTTTATACAAAATATTTTATCCATATACAAATATATAAAATATAATTAAATTCTTATCTATGAAAAATAAAATTTTATGAGTGGATTTGTAGAGAATGCTTTTTAAAGAAGTAAATGAGCAACTGTTTAACGTATTTGGATCATGACATTACGAACTTTTTTTATGTTTTTATTAAAAAATAAATCAGATATTAATATCAATATAACTGTTTAAAAATTAATATAATATTGAAGTTTATTTCTTAGTTATCTTATTTTATCTGTGAATGCAACGCGATTACTTGACTCTACTCAAGACTAGTTTCTAAACACATTTCTAACTGAAAGGAAACACATATGGCTCTAAAATTCCAACGCCAGGACCTTTTTCTTTGTGCTCTTTTGCTAAGGGCGTACAGTCAGTATCTTTTTGATTTTCAAACAGTCAATTTCGTAAAAGAAACGCATGAAGAAGTTAGTGACTTTACACTGTTAAGTTTATTGAAAAAAAGAATTTACTCTTTTATTAATTCATTCTCCAAACGTTTCAGCTCCAAATACTGGCCCTTGTTAAAGGAAAATAGTTTTATTCTGAAATAGTATTAATAATGTAGTAGACAACTGCAAAAACTTCAGATAAATTGTTGCATTATTCTCTTTTTTGTTTTGTTATTATTATACTGTTGTTCTTTAAATTTTATTTTTCGGTTATATCGATTTTTGCATTATTTGGGTTTAGAATTAATTACTAAAAAACAAAAAAGAGAATGCGTAACACATCAATTTATCTTCAGCCTTATATTAATATTGTTATACATAATACTATTTCAGAATAAATCTATTTTCTACCAACGAGGGCCATCAGTATTTAGAGCCGAAACGTTTACAGAATGAATATTTGAAAAAGAAAAAATTCTTCTTTTTAATAAACTTGCTTCTAAAGCCACTAACTTTTTCACATATACATAATCATTATTTTCAGAATATAACAGTCAATCGGAAACTTAACATCGGCTAAACATTGGACCAATATTGTTAGCCAATGATTGGCACGGATGTCTACATTCCAAGATTTAACCAATGATTCCTCATTCTGCGATAACAGGTAGCAAATTATTGGCAAATGTATGTACTGGACAATTGGCTGAGTATTTCTATATGTATTTTTTCACTGTCCGCAGTGACAGATTTCCAAGGGTAAACCATTATTGGCCCAATACTTAGCGGAAAAAGGTTTCTACTTTTTTACGCCTGTGTTATTATTATTATTTTCATTATGTAACTTAACATGTTATAACATAATTTAAAGTTTGCAGAAATTGGACTTTAAAGTTGAAACCATTAAGTAAGTCGTCCACACCACGGAAAAATTCGCTCTAGCTCTTCAAATCTAAATATAATAAAATTATTAACTAATAATATGACACATCAAAGGGGATAGTAACAATACATTTGCTGCGCCAGTAGTGGCAGCAATGGAATAAAACTTACAAATACTCGACAAGAAGGCTGGATTAGTAAAGAATTGAAAAAATTGATCGGAATTAATAAAACAGTTTCTTTAATACAGATTAAGTGAGGTCTGGGTTTCAGATTTTACAATATATGTAATGCACTCCGAAGAAGAAGACCTTAAAAGCAAATTAGTGATTTTACTGGAGAGCGAAAAGAAAAGACAAGTGCACATAGTAGTCTGTACAATCCGGGATGTTTTAATTGTTATAACTCTAAAAATATTAAATGGAAACGTTTTCTGATTTCAGGTAATGAGAAAGATATCTTTGGGCATCCTTAGGATATCCAGTGGATATTAAAATCCCTGCTTTCCTGCACTGAAAAAAATATTTCCGTGGAACTGCAATAATTATGGGCAGATTGGCAATATTTTATTGCTGTTTTGGGAACTGCCATACGTATTTGTGTTTTAGCCACACGACTGCACGGGGAAAAGAGAATTGTTAACTCAACAGCGATCTCTAGTTGGATTCCCAGTGGGCAAAAATCCATGTTCGTTTTAAAAACGTTTGAAGAACGTTTTTAGAACGTTTCATGTCGGCCAAATAATGTTCTGGAACGTTATTGGAACATGGATGTTCGAATAATGTTCCAGAACATTATTTGGCCGACATGAAACGTTTTAAAAACGTTCTTAAAACGTTTTTAGAACGAACATGGATTTTTGCCCACTGGGTTAACAGGCTTGGGCCTTGTTGCATAGAGTCTGTTATTTTGATGCCGACCCTTGCTGTTGAATTAACTATTGAGGTGTCTGTTAGGCGTCCCCTGTTAAACCAATCGGGAAAGTCTGTTGACCCAACAAGGAAAGTATGTTACTTTAACAGACTTTCCCGATTGGTTCAACAGGGGATGCCTAACAGAAGCCTAACGCACAATGAATCGTAATCGCTAATCCTTAATCGTAAGAATGAGAGGAAGTAGGACAGACATATATCTCTATCCTGCTTCCTCTCATTCTTACGATTAAGGATTAGCGATTACGATTCATTGTGCTTTAGGCAAGACACCTCAATAGTTAATTCAACAGCAAGGGTCGGCATCAAAATAACAGACTCTGTGCAACAGGGCCCATGCCTGTTAATCCAACTAGAGATCGCTGTTGAGTTAACAAATCTCTTTTCCCCGTGTGTGTGAAACCGCGAGTGACATTGTAAGGTTAGGTAAAATCGACAGTGGCGCACCGATGATGCATTATGTCAAACTCCTACATAACCTGTTAACCATAGTCAAATGTCTAATCTGATCACAGTATTTTTTTCAGTGTGGATATATAACTACCGAAAAAATATTTTGACCATTTTGAAATTCAAAATGATGTCTTGTGAATCTCTCTTCACGATGTCTGGTGGGATCCTGATGAGCATTTCCCGTTGATATCCTAAGGATGAACTACGGATATTATTAGGATATTCCTAAAATTATTCAAATGGATTCAGAATACGGATTAAAAATACAATCTTAGCAAATCATTTGCATAGAAACTCTATCAAATTTAATCAAACGGAAAATCGAATACTTTTCTATCCAAATTTTGGGATTAAAAATTAATCAAATCTTTTCGACGGAAAATTCGTATACTTTCTTATCCAAAAGGTTTGATAGAATCGTATACAATGTTAATGAAAATTTGGGTTCAAAAACGGATTGAAATTGATAGAAATTCCTTTCTAATAAATGCGAAGTATTGATTTTGATAGAGATTCGTTTGATAGAATCGTATACAATGTAAATGGCAACTTGGATTCAAAAACGGATTGAAATTGATAGAAATTACTTTCTATTAAATGCGAAGTATTGATTTTGATAGAGATTCTATCCCAAAGATTTGATATAATCGTATAAAAAGTACTTGAAATTTTTGATTCAAAAAACGGATTTAAATTGATCGAAATTTCTTTCTATCAAATTCCATCAAATGCGAAGTATTGATTTTGATAGAGATTCTATCCAAATGTTTGATAGAAACGTATACAAAGTACATAAAATTTTGGATTCAGAAAACGGATTCAAATTGATAGAAATTCTTTTCTATCAAATCCTATCAAATTTCGTAAACAGGGATGCAAGTTGTTATTTATTAACTGCCCTTAGTGAATAATTGGATCAAAAAGAATTGAAAATATTCGGTTCACAACATTTTTCTCAAAGGATTTCAAAGGAAGTCAAAATGTACTGAATGAATTCCTTTAGTGGAACTCGTTTTTCCCAACCTATAGCTGATCTGACAGAATATTTCGAAATTGAAAGTGACTGAAATGAATCCCGTTCTGCGGTATAGGATATACGCTTAGGAATAATGAAAAATTCACGTCACTAGGTTTCGAGTTCTATTTCGTGACCATGAAATTCGAGGAAAATTCAGGCATTAAGAAGAAAAGATATTTTTGAAGTTTCGGGCGCAACTCTGTAAATTCGAATTCTTTACTATTCCAGCCTTCTTGCCGGGGTGAGAGCCGCAGGATTTTTTTTTAGAAAATTTCGTAGTAGCCATGAGGAACGCAGCAGAAGCTATTATATCTGTTGTCATTAAAAAATTTATATATATATTTATTTAATCTTATAAACGAAAAAGGTATTCTTTTGTTGTTTGTATTAATTTTGCTTCCTCATAGAGGAAACTTTGTGATCGTGAAGTTTTTTTATATTCCAAAATATTCATCTAAAAATCGTAAATTTTCATTTTTAATCATATGTCCAGATGTATGTGTGTGTGTGTGTGTGTGTGTGTGTGTGTTTGTATGTATATATGTGTGTGTGTGTGTGTGTGTGTGTGTGTGTATGTATGTGTGTGTCTGTATGTGTGTGTCTGTATGTATGTGTTTCTATATCGTTTTTTGTGTACAGGATATCTTGAGAACGCTTAAACTGATTTCAATAAAGTTTGGATGACTCATTAAACTCATGAATATCGAATCGATTGATCTTTATAACTTTTATATATGATCAAAAATGCGTAAAGTAATTAATATTTTTTCCTTTTTTTTTGCATTTAAAATTCTTTTTTTTAATAACTTCTCCAATTAACTTTTATATTATGAAATTAATGCTTCCTCTATGAGGAAGCAAATTATTTTGCTTACTTAGAAGCAAAATGTTCATGAAATGGACTTAATTTTCATGTAGTTTATGAAATTTTTGTTTGTTAATTGTAGTTATATTTTTGTGTGGAAATAGTAGGAAAATTTACTTTAAATAAATAATTATAAACTTTTTCAAAAATTCCTGTGTCCAAATGTGGATATTCATGAGCTTAATGAGTCATGCAAATTTTATTGGACTCCGTTTAAGCGTTCTCAAAACATCCTGTAGGGTAAGTCCGGGAGAGATGGGACCCCTTTTTTAAAACCACTGCAAAATCTAAGGAATTTAGCAGAAAATTCTCATTCTTATAATATACTTGAACAATAACCTTCGTACATTCGCACGTGAAACGGTTTTTAATTTTTGTCATTTCTTCTTTATTTATAAAGAAATTAGAACAAAAGCAACGATTCCGGGAGAGATGAAATCGTCCGGGTGAGATGGAACACGGTGTTTCTATTTTTTGTAAATGCCCTTATGACAGAAAATTGAGTAGTAGAAGCCAATTAATAAATAAAATATACTTTCTTTATGTCATTTTAGAACTTTTTTTTGCAAACATCTTCGAACTTTTACAATCTTTAATCTTCCATATTTGGATATTCTCGCGAACCTCGGTTTTGCAAACTGTGAAACATAATTTTATTTATAATTTTTCTAGCAAGAAATTACCATTTTATATTTTGTTTATGAACTTTTTGACTCTTACGTATGTAATTAAAATTTTATTTGATGATTAATTTTCCGTGAAACCATCTCTCCCGGTGTTCCAACTCTCCCGGAATTACTCTACACAGAAAACGATATACATACACATACACACACACACACACACACACACACACACACACACACAGCCACACGCACATACACACATACATACATCTGGACATTTAATTATACACTCTTTAGATGAAAATGAGTCGATGTCGACTATTTTTGGAATATAAAAAATCTTCACGATCACAAAGTTTCCTCTATGAGGAAGCAAAATTAATACAAACAACAAAAAAATACCTTTTTTGTTTATAAGATTAAATAAATATATATATAAATTTTTTAATGACAACAGATATAATAGCTTCTGCTGCGTTCCTCATGGCTACTACGAAATTTTCTAAAAAAAAATCCTGCAGCTCTCACAGGCTTTTAGAGCCAACCAAACCTTTTGGAAAACATTCGCTATTAGTTCATTCATTTGATAAAAAATTATTGCAAAAAAAAAATGATGTTTTTGAGAAATTTGAATTTTTTGTTTTTTCAAAGAATGGCCGCCATTTTGTAAATTTTTAAAATTTTTTAAAATTTCAAACGGGGTTCGAAAGATTATCAAAAAAGCTACTAAACTCAAGAAAAAAAATTTAAAAATATTCATTTTTGTTGAAATGACAGCCTTTTGAAAAAAATTTGTGACTGCTTTTTTGTAAAAATGATATTTTGACCCTATGGATGCACATACTCATAAAATTCCAAAAAAAATTTTTTTTTCATAACCACTGCCAAGACTACTTTATACTAAGCATTTGCAACAAATACTTAAATTTACAGAAGAATCGGAGACCCCACCTGCAAATTTTGAAAAATTTGAAATGAATTCAGTCTTATGTAATTATAAACTCAATCGTTAATTTAAATCGTTTTAATCATAAATTGTTACATCCCGATTTAAACTGTTTATATTATTTTTTAAAACTACGAATAAAACTCAAATGATACTAAAGTCCGAGAAATGTTATAATTTAATTAAAACATAATTATTTTTGAAAAATGGAATACTAATAATTATTAAGACCCCCCTTTACGTACCCAATAAAAAATCTGTTTTAAATTAAGATTTAAATTTTCGCGCCTGTACCAGTACGCACTTAGATGTACGCCACTAGAGAAAATTTTTTAAAACTTGATTATCTTTTATATTTAAAGACCACCAAACGTATAAAGTTAACTACCAAACACCACCAAACAACCACCAAACGATTCCAAAAGGAATTTTTAAGATACATACAAATGTGTGGTGCAAGAAGACTATAATAAGGAGGTAGAACTTAGGTGGTGGGGGTACAGTTCGAGTACGTCAGAAATCCTTTACTTCAATAGGCATACCTAGAGTTCCTATAAAGAGAGTTAGGACACGTGAGGTTCAACTTTTGATTGGCTCAGCGTAACCGGAGACGGAAGTGTATTGAAAGTTTTTTCATTGGCTGAAAAGAGCGCGCTGATTTTAAAATGCTTTCTTAACAAACATTTTTAAATTTCGCCCGCCCTTTTTAACCAATCACACAAATTACTTCATCGTCACTTCCGTCTCCGGTTTGTCAACAGGCTAGTGGAAGGGGGCACATGTCCTAACTCTCTTTATAGGAACTCTAGGCATACCTAAAGTTAGACACTGTGCGCGGTAGCTTTCTGCGCACAAAAATACAACGTGAGACCAAATTTAAAAAAAATAGTTTAAAATATTGAAAATGCGAAGAAACATAATTACTTTTATTAAAATAACTAACAAAATTTGAAAAATTTCGTAACCTGAAAGAAAATATAGTTATATATTGTCATCTTCATATTTATCAGTTAATCATAATTTTCCAGTGATTGCACATTTCAAATTAAAAAAAATTTGGAAAAACTAACAATAATCATACGATTATTGAAGAAATATGGCTTTAAAATAATATTTTTGTTTAAAGTTGTATAAATGAATCAAAATGCAACAAAACAAAATGTATACAGAGTTGCATAAACGTCAAAATTTGAGGTTAAGATGAGGTTATGAACACACTATTTTGGAAAAACGCACATAGTTATCAAAATATCCACATAATTACTGCTTTTACACATTAAATCAAAAAACTAAGACAAGAATCTGGATTTGCATACAAACTGATGTCATATTACGATTAATATTATTATCCGTATTTCTTTATAATATTTTTATCAGATGTTGGCAATTATGTTTAGCAAAAGTTTTTCACTACCTAAAGCCCAAAGCACAACGAATACGGTTACGGGAGCAGGGCATGAGATAATAAAGGACGGAGACAGTTTCTGTCCTTTTCTGTCTCATGCTCTGGTCCCGTAACCGTATTTCTATCTGCTTAAGGTGCCGTCTCATGATAAGGATTAATGGATCAGGGATTAGAATAGACCAATCAGAAAATGCTTTCCAATGTGACTAATTATCTGATTGGTCTATTCTAATCCCTAATCCATTAATCCCTAGCATGAGACGGCACCCTTAGCCCATATAATAGTCTTCTTGGTGTGGTGCAACCGTGAAGCAGGGTTGTGTACGTAACATACCAGAGGTATGTTACATAGTTTGTTACTGTATGTTAACTAGGTAAGTTACCTACCAAATTTGTTACATAATGCATTTTTTTGGTGGTGGGGGGGTAACATACCTAAAACAGGTATGTTACTTGATGTAACATACCGGTAACATACGTAGAAAACCTCGAGTGACGCATCATTACCCAACCCTGCCGTGAAGTTGGCATCATTAATTCAAAATTTTTTTTTTATATCGTTTGGTGGTCGTTTGGTGGTGTTTGGTAATCAACTTTGGAGGTTTGGTGATCAAAATTATTAAAGATAATCAATGTTTAAAAATTATAAAAAATTGCGTACAGGTAGATGCGCACAACCTTTAAGCGCGAAATTTCAAATCACAGTTTAAAATTTGAAACATTGTTTTTATTAAATTTCACTTATAAATTCATTTAGAATATATTATTTCAAAAGAATTTACTTTTTTATAATTTAGGTATGATAAAAACTGCAATTTTGGAAATATTTAATAATAGAATGGATTATATATTTTGCTGAATTATATTGTTATGTAATTTTAATATTAATGAAACAAGTTTATAAATAGTTATTTTTGTTTAAATAAGAATAAATAATCTTAAAGATTCTTTAAAGGAATTTAATTTCAGAATGAGGGTGAATTTTTTTATTACTTCAGAAAAATAAAAATTAATAAGCATGGTAATAAAGTTATAAAATTAAAATTTAATTATAAAAAGATATGTATTCATGGATGTACATGTAAAATTTATTATTAAAATTGTATGTTTGAATAGAAATTTCAGTACCGTATATTTTAATTTATCAAAACCTGTTTGTATAGTTTTGTTCTTTTTCAAATAATATATTTATTTAATTAATTAATATATGTAAACAAAATGCCATTTAAACGAATAAAAAACATTTAGAAATAAACTTTTAAAATTCTTAAGCTAACAACCGATGATTTGTATATGTTGAACTATATTTTTTATAACCGTAAAATACTTTCAAAATAAACTGTAAAAGTCAATAAAGAACTTCTAATTCTGTAAAATATTATTAAACTATAATAATTAATAATTACTTTGTTTTTTTAAGTGAAATGTAAAAAGAAATATGTTGAAGTTTTGAAATGTGGTTTTAAATTTCGCGCCAAGAACTAATGCGCATCTACTTGTGCGCAACTTGAAAAAATTTTTAAAACTTGATTATCTATAGCCTAAAGCACAACGAATCGTAATCGCTAATCCTTAATCGTAAGAATGAGAGGAAGCAGGACAGAGATATATGTCTGTCCTACTTCCTCTCATTCTTACGATTAAGGATTAGCGATTACGATTCATTGTGCGTTAGGCTTATCATAATTAAGACCACCAAACCTCCAAACCTAACTACCAAACACCACAAAACGACCACCAAACGATTCCAAAAGGAATTTTAAAAAAATGCAAATGTGTGGTGCAACCGTGAAGTTGGCACCCGAAATTTCAAATCATTATATCTTTTACAATTTTAACCACCAAACTTAACCACCAATCACCACCAAACGACCACCAAACGATTCCATATTACAAAATTTCATTTTTTTATGGTTGGGGTGTTAACTTCACGGAGCTGTAAAATAGACACAATGAATGCAGTGACCATTTATTACCAACATTCAATGTAGCAGATTGGCAAGTCTGAAATGCGCGATCGCAGCGCCATGTACTCTTGGGACGCTGAACGCAGTGAGTGTGTGAACAAAAACTGTAAAATTACAATTTTTGTTCGTAAATCCCCGCTAGCATTACCTCAAATTTGCACTTTCGCTGCAATTAAGGTAGTAAAATTACAGAAAATTTTAACTCTTTTACCAATTATATCTGTAATAAATTTTTAATTTTTTACAGTGTAGGTGTACGGCAGGGGTGTCCAGAAACGGCAAGTGCGGAGTGACATTACGGTAGCGCGAGTGACACGAAATTTTTTTCGTCGATGTTCGAAAATCCGAGAAAGGGCTATTATACGACTCACAGCAGGCAGTCCTGGGTTTTATGAGTCCCATTTTCACGCCTTTTAAACTTACCAGAACGTAATGGTCATAATGAATAAATAAATTTATGCAATAAATAAATAAAATAAAAATCAAATATTTATATAAATTTATACTAATAATTATTTACTCAAATATTTTATTTGAACTAATTTTTAAAATTTCATTTTGTTAAATTAATTTTTATTAATTTTAAATTATTAAAAAAACATTCTTAACAATTACTATTTTAGGTTTATAAAAAAATATGTAATTAAAGATATTTTTTAATTTCAATTTTTTAAATTTCAATTTCTAAAAACTTTAAATAAACACTATTTATTTATTTAAATTTGTTATTACTTTTTATTTATTTATATTGCAACTTTTTAGATACTTTTAATTTACTTCTTTTTTAATTTTTTTTAACTCGATAGGGACGATACGGTTTAAAAGGCTTGGACCCTCATTAGGACCGGAACTAAACTCTTCATTGTAGAATTTTGGAAGCAGAATTTGACCTAGAGAACTGAGGGCGCAATTACATGTCTCCGTCGAACGTTGCGTTTTTGCGTTGAATGGTGAGAGGAACAAGGATGTGACTATATTTCTGTCTCTCTCTCCCCTACTATTCAACGCAAATACGCAGCGTTCGACGCAGACATGTAATTGCGCCCTGAGTGACACTGTCACTCGGAGCACCGAATGAGTGACACTTGGACACCCCTGGTGTACGGGGTAAGAATAGAGCGCGCCCAAGAGCAAGGTTGTGCAGTGACGCGTCACTCGAGGTTTTCGACGTATAAGGGTGCGATCCCATGTGAGCAGAAAACGTAAACGGCAAGCAGAAAATCGTGAGAGTGACAGACGTATATAATTGACTCTCTCACTCTCATGATTTTCTGCTTTCCGTTTACGTTTTCTGCTCACATGGGATCGCACCCTAATACATTTTCGACGTAATATACGTAGAAAATGTACAACACTATGTAATTTACATCCCAAATCTATAAGGTATATCTATATATATTAGGGTGCCCAAAAAAAAACACGACTTTTAATTTTCTATAATGCTACTTCAAAATATTGTTTCTAAGGGAAAAAAATGAGACACGTATTTTTTTTTACTTAAAAAAAATCATTTTTAGGGGTCGCGCTGGTCCATTTTTCATGAAAACACGGATTTTTTCAATTTTACGACTCTAGCTTAATTAAAACTAATGTAAATAAAAATTTATCTTCTTGTAAAATTATCTTTCTGTTACTGGAGAAAGTTTACTGTGTTTAAGGCAAAGAAAAAATTTTTTTTCTGATCATATTTGACCTTAGAAATGGTGAATTTCGATTTTTGTCGTAAATTTGGTCCCAAATGTAAACTAAAAATTTTTTTGAACGACAAAATCTGATGGAATTTTGTTGTGCGATAAGAAATGTGTTAGAAAAAGTAGTTGAGAATTAATTTATAAACTTTTAACAGTTGTTACTCAACCAAAAGTGTTAAAATTGTAAATAAAACCAATCTAGCAGCTATGGAAAATATTTAATAATTTTTATAATTGCAATAATGAAAGTAGAACTTAAAATATACTATAAAAATACATATATAAGACATGTACAACTTACCGTACAATTTTTTTTAGATCTTTTGGGGAGGTGGGGTCAAGATGGGGTACCTGCCTTAGGTAAGACACTGATTAACCAATCATGATCATTTTTTTCACAACATAGCACTGTCACAATAGTTTTTGATTGACCAAGTGACTGCTTGATGAAACCGAGTTTTTTATTTTTTGTTACATGAAAAAAACTGTTTTTAACGATTTTCTTGTCATATTTGCATTTTAGTAGGGTTCCGTACCGTAAAACGGAACCCTATTAAAATCACTATGTGTGTCCGTTTTCGCACCTCCTCTAACGTCAACTTTACAGGGTGAGCGTTTAAAGTTTCTGCAATGCATTGGAAGTCAATGTAACGTGCCTATGCTTCTTGCTTAATTACACCAAAATTTCTTTAAAACAACAATTTTTTATTTTTGGAAATGAAAGAGCAAATGATCATCTGTTGGTTGGCATTAAAAAATCAAAATATATTTTTTGGAGCTAAGGCACGTTTTGTCATGGACAGTCACATATGTATTTTCACCTTGGATTTACGAAAATGATATGGAAAACGCGATTCGAGCTCATGCACATGCCGAAATCTAGCAAAAACCACTTTTTTTGCCCTAAAATGCAAAAAAATGACCATGTCCCCCCCCCCCTAATCTTTTAAACTATTTGACTTAGGATGCTGCAATTTGGTAACATGTATGTAAATTTACGTGTAGATTACAGGAAAATATATAAAAATTGTACATGTCTTATATATGTATTTTTATAGTATATTTTAAGTTCTACTTTCATTATTGCAATTATAAAAATTATTAACTATGTTCTATAGCTGCTAGATTGGTTTTAATTACAATTTTAACACTTTTGGTTGAGTTAAAACTGTTAAAAGTTTATAAATTAGTTCTTAACTACTTTTCTAACACATTTCTTATCGCACAACAAAATTCCATCAATTTTTGTCGTTAAAAAAAATTTTTAGTTTACATTTTGGGGCCAAATTTACGACAAAAATCGAAATTCAACATTTCTAAGGTCAAATATGACCAGAAAAAAAAACTTTTCTTCGCCTTAAACACAGTAAACTTTCTCCAGTAACAGAAAGATAATTTTACACGAAGAGAAATTTTTATTTACATTAGTTTTAATTAAGCTAGAGTCGTAAAATTGAAAAAATCCGTGTTTTCATAAAAAATGGACCAGCGCGACCCCTAAAAATGATTTTTTTTAAATAAAAAAAAATACGTGTCTCATTTTTTTCCCTTAGGAACAATATTTTGAAGTAGCATTATAGAAAATTAAAAGTCGTGTTTTTTTTGGGCACCCTAATATATATATATAAATTTTAAATTTTCGCGCGCTGTCACGTGATTAAATCTGTGTGTACTGATGTATATTTCATTATGTAGAAAACTAAACATGTAAATTACATATGTAATATACGTAGAAAACCCATGTAATTTATCTGATGTATTTTACGTGCACAACCCTGCCAAGAGGCCATATGACCAGGGTTGTGCAGTGACGCATCACTCGAGGTTTTTTACGTAATGTACAGGTATTTTACATAAGTAAAATACAGTACGCTTCCATTTAATTGACCTCAATTTTAAATGAATTTCCATTTTATTTGAACTTTTTCGTACATTTTAAATGAACGAAATTATCCCTACCACTCATGTGCACGTAAGGGTCAAATCACATGGGAGCGTCAAACGTAAAACGTTTTCTGCTTTGACAGCGCTAGTGATATCTTTCTATCTCTCTTGGGAACGGAGGTCGTGATGTCAAATGACAAAATGGCCGGAGGAAATAGGTCGTTTCGACAGATTTTACCGGCAAATTGTTGAGAAATTGAATTTTTTTAAATTTAATGTTAAGAAATACGTCCCTCCCCACCTGGAATATGTTCCCTTATGAATTTGACACCTTTCTACGGAAGCGCCTATGTGCCACGTCAAGGCGCGTACTTATGTGTTCTGTTTTGTTGAAAAACGAACCAACGAACGCGAGAGCACGTTCATGTGTAGGGTTGGAAAGTTTCATGAAACTTTCCTAATTGAAATGTTTCATGAAAGTTTCAATGCTTCATGAAACATTTCAAAGTTTCAATATGGCGCAAATACATGGGCAAACTAACCTTACCTTACTTGACAAATAAATTTGAAGGCGCGAAATTTAAATTCTATCCCCTCCACTCAAAGTTTCATGAAACTTTGAAACTTTCGTCCATGAAACATTGAAACTTTCAATGAAAGTTTCAATGTTTCAATGAAACGATTCACAGCTTACAACCCTATTCATGTGTTCCCTTTCGTAAATTGAGTCCAGGGTTGGTTAATTACAGTCGGATTTGCCAAAATTCATTTAAGAAGAAGAAAGAAAGAGAATAATTTAATGACGAGAGAAAAATTAAGAATTTAAAGGTAATTGATTACTTTATTTTTCGTTCCTTTAATTAATTTAGACATTTTCATATGTACTTTTATAAAAATAAACTTTCTTGACGGACATAACCAAAAATTATTTTCAAAAACATTTTATTAAAGTATTTCGATATAAATTTTACGTGTTGTATTTATATTTATTAAAAAATTGTTATTTTTAAATCATATTCAATTATTAATTCAATTCTATACAACACTTTTCCAACTTGAGTGTACCTATAATTTTAAAAGATCATAAATTTCTTTATTTAACATTTCTATAGGATTGTTGTTTTATATACGTAAAATATAAATATTTTGTCTTTGAAAATTAGTATCTAGACGTTATAATTGATAAGTTTCTTTTAATTTGTAGATGGAAGCGAAGTCCTCTTGGTACAACGATGTCGTATAGGTAAATCTCAGGACGTAAATAGATGTGATTTTCGTCACTTTTCTAATAAGAATGATTCTCCATTAATGGCATAATGAAGTTTAAATCCTTTGGGATAATAATCATTAATAAAACACTTTTTAAGAACGTTATTTGCGACAATAACGTTCTGCACCTCGTCCTTTAATTTTATTTTAATTTGTCTGCTAGACTTCGCTTCCATCTACAAATTAAAATAAACTTATCAATTATAACGTCTAGATACTAATTTTTAAAGACAAAATATTTATATTTTACATATATAAACCAACAATCCTATAGAAATGTTAAATAAAGAAATTTATGGTCTTTTAAAATTATAGGTACACTCAAGTTGGAAAAATGTTGTATAAAATTGAATTAATAATTGAATATGATTTAAAAATAACAATTTTTTAATAAATATAAATACAACACGTAAAATTTATATCGAAATACTTTAATAAAATGTTTTTGAAAATAATTTTTGGTTATGTCCGTCAAGAAAGTTTATTTTTATAAAAGTACATATGAAAATGTCTAAATTAATTAAAGGAACGAAAAATAAAGTAATCAATTACCTTTAAATTCTTAATTTTTCTCTCGTCATTAAATTATTCTCTTTCTTTCTTCTTCTTAAATGAATTTTGGCAAATCCGACTGTAATTAACCAACCCTGGACTCAATTTACGAAAGGGAACACATGAACGTGCTCTCGCGTTCGTTGGTTCGTTTTTCAACAAAACAGAACACATAAGTACGCGCCTTGACGTGGCACATAGGCGCTTCCGTACCTTTCAGTAAATATTTCATTGAAGGAGAAATGCTTTTAAACGCCGAACATGCTATTTTTTGTGCGGAAAAAATGTTAGGTTATGTTCAGTGATAGTTTTATCTTGATTAAAAGTTCCTCTTTAGTTATATAAATAAATTAGAATCAGTTTTTATTGAATATTTTGGACAGAATGAAGATTAAAAAATTAATGGTTTGTATTGAAAATTGATCCACTTTGTGAATTTTCATTCCCCACAAATCACAAACTTAACTTAAAATTTTTTCTTATAGATTTAAACAAACTATAACATGTTAATTTCTTTTACTAATTATTAATACTCTTCCTAACAATAATTTCTTGTCAATTTATTCAATATAACACCAAATTTATTTTCGAAATCATTATTTATATCTAAAGTTTTTGGAAACTTATGAAAACTGACACTTGAGTCCCTGCACTTTTTGCTATTATAATATCAAAAAATGAGCAAATTTTTTGCTTTTAGAGTTCGTAAAAGTGAATTTTATTCCAGGCTTCATATTTACTTTCAATATTCTTATTACCAGTGATTAATAGCATACAAATAATAATTATTTTAATTAAATATTCACATTTGTTACATGTATCTGATTGTCAACGACCTCGTTCCTCTCATTCAAAGCTCTGCCACCAGGTGGCGTATCGCAGTTTAACCGTTCCCACTTGCTTTCATGAAAAGCAGAAAACGTTTGACGTTTGACGCATTCATCTGATATCACCCTAAGGGCGCAATTACATGCCTGCGTCGAACGTTGCGTTTTTGCGTTTAATGGTGAGAGTGACAAAGATGTGACTATATGTCTGTCTTTCTCTCTCTCAACATACAACGCAAGAACGCAGCGTTCGACGCAGACATGTAATTGCGCCCTTAGGCACATGAGCACTCACGTGCAGAGTGTTTTTGGTATGTATTTGCGTAAAGAACAGAACAGAAAATTTGACGGTTATGAAATAAATATAAGTATTAGAAATTTTAATATAAAAAAAAAATATGAATTATATAGTAAGATTATAATAAATCAATGTAAAATAAATAAAATATGTAATTACACAAAATTGTCTATTTATCGTTTTAAACTTTAATTTGCACTGCACTTGAACTTAACCTAAACCTTAAGAAAATTTTCAAAAGGTTCTGTCGTTTCTTTGTGACAAAAGAGAAATTTTTTTTTTAATTTATGAATTGAAATTTCTTTTTAGGTTCCAGGCAGATGGTGGAGAATAGGAGAATAGAGGAATAGAAGTCGACCAATCAGGTGCTTGCTGGGAATTTTACATTTGTGCGCAGGATTGTGCACGTAAAATACATCAGGTAAATTACATGGGTTTTCTACGTATATTACATATGTAATTTACATGTTTAGTTTTCTACATAATGTAATATACATCAGTACCCACAAATTTAATCACGTGACAGCGCGCGAAAATTTATATATATATAGATATACCTTATAGATTTGGGATGTAAATTACATAGTTTTCTACATTTTCTACGTATATTACGTCGAAAATGTATTATACGTCGAAAACCTCGAGTGACGCGTCACTGCACAACCCTGTTTGTGCGTTCCTAAATAGCCTAAAGCACAACGAATCGTAATCGCTAATCCTTAATCGTAATAATGAGAGAAAGCAGGACAGAGATATATGTCTGTCCTACTTCCTCTCATTCTTACGATTAAGGATTAGCGATTACGATTCATTGTGCGTTAGGCTATTGCATCCAATTGAGACCGAACAACTTTTGTGCACATTCTATCCTACATTGCTAAGTTCGTGATCTTAATTTTTGAATTCTGTTTACATATTTCGATTAGCCTAACGCACAATGAATCGTAATCGCTAATCCTTAATCGTAAGAATGAGAGGAAGCAGGACAGACATATATCTCTGTCCTGCTTCCTCTCATTCTTACGATTAAGGATTAGCGATTACGATTCGTTGTGCTTTAGGCTATTGATTTGTTTATATCTCAGTGTAAGAGAAATTAAAATTTATTTATTATTGACATAATGAATAAAAATGCAAGAGATAGGGACGAAATTGCGGAGCCAGCAAGTACTTTAATTAATGTATGAAATGTAATAATAGACAATAAATAATAATGGTCAAGAACTTATCAAAGTAAGTATTTTATGTTATTATATTGAAATGACACATTTAATTGAACTTTCCTATTTAAGAAATAAAATGTTGTCTTTTTAAATTGCGGGAATTTGAGAAACATATAAAAAACTTAGTTTTTATATACCTAGTTCAGTTAAATTTAATAAAGTGAAAATTTTTTAGGTTAAATTGTGCAAAGTTAAAAGTAAACTCTCGGGTGATATATTATATGACCTATAGATCAGTCCTTGTTTGCTACAAATTCTATTTCTTCTTTATTATTTTATTTATTGCAAACGATTTATGTGTTGCAAATGAAAAATAGGATAAAAATATTAGTTTCAATATCACAACTTGTGAATATGTATGGTTAAAATAAACATCCACTGGGATGTGTGTATAATTACTAATTTGATAGTACTAATAAGTAAATAATTGTAGGAAGAAAAGTAATTAAGCTAGAAGAAAATGTTTTATTTGACTCACTGAAATTGATAATTTTTCTTCCTATAAAATTTATTGAAGTTTCTGAGATTAGTCTATATTATGTAATTATCTCAAAATATTATTGTTATCTGAATTCAAATTTTGGATAGGTATGCAAGATTTCAGAAGTATTTCTTACAGTGTATTGGTTTTTAATATGATTTCTTTTTTTCAGCTCATGAAATGCGGTTACTGAGGTACAATTTTAAAATGTACCCTTAAAGCATTAGAAGAGCTACCTATTCAGCACAAGTGCTTGGAAAAGTTTAATAAAGATTACAACGGCTATGACATAAATAAACTAGGTGTGAATTCTGTCCATTTCATGGACACTTCGCTTCCAAGAAAGCAAAATAATTTGCTTCCTCATAGAGGAAGCAATAAATTTATTTATAACATAAAAAATAATAATTCAATTTTAAATTAATTATTATTTATTTTTATGCAAATAAGTAATAATAATAAAATAATAATAAATCAATATATATATTTTTTTTCTATATTCCAAAACTTTATTTATTTATTTATTATAAATAAATAAAGTCAATTATTTTTAGTCAATTCGTTTTGAGACAAGGAATATGATTCTTTTAAATCATTTGCTTGAATTTTTAGCAAGAAATTTTTTTTTTGGCAAAACACGAGATTTTTCAATAAAAAAAAATTAAAAATTATGAATTAATACGTGAGTTTTTAGTCAAATATAAAATTTATATAGGTCACTCGATTTGTTTTGAAACAAGGAACATGATTTTTCCATTCATTTGTCTGAATTTTTAGCATGAAAAAATTTCTTGCCAAAAAACGATATTTTTGATGAAAAAAGGTGCTCAAAAAAATTTGATTGGGTATTTTCAAAAATCCCTGTGTCCAAATTTAGATATTTGTGAGCTTCATATGTCATCCAAATTTTATTAAAATCCGTTGAAGCGTTCTCGAGATATCCTGGCGACAAAAAATTTACCACATACACACACACACACATCTGGACATTTTCTGAGGAATGAAAATTTGAACTTTTCAGATGAAACTGAGTCGATTTACACTATTTTTGGAAAATCGAAAATCTTAACGATCACAACGCTTCCTCTCTGAGGAAGCAAAAAATGGTTGTGAAAATAGGTAAGGATGTTTTAATTCTGTTATTAAAATTTACAACTATTAATTAATGAATAATTTATTTATCAATTCATTCTTAACTTTGTCTATTACTTGTATTGGAGTTAATAATCAAAATTACGATAAAGTGCACAGCGCTTCTAACTACGAAAAATAAAAAAGAATTTGTTCCCGAACAAGTCAATAACTTTTATCCGACTGAAAAATTTTATATAACTGGAAACAACATTCCTGACCAATTTTAAATCAGTGCGTATATCATTGTGAAGCTAAATTTTAATCTTCGCTCGTCTTCAATATATAAATATCCAAGCCAGTAGACATTTATTAATGAAGCTTTTTATCAGTAATGCTTCTTCTTTTTCAAGGGAATAATTTTTATCAGAGATATACATGTGCTCGTACACGTGAAAGTGGTCCACTTTGTCACCATTATTTTAGGGGATAATGTCTTAGGATTTTCTTTAAATTGTGAGAAAATATCAATTTATATGTACACCTAGGTGCATAAATGCCTTACCCCCAACCTCTCTCTCTTACTCACGTATTCTCATGCGCAGGGACAACCAGTTGGGGGTAAGGCATTTATGCACCTAGGTGTACCTTCTATCTGCGGTTAAATACCCTTGCCATGCGCAAAATTGAGATATTCAGGTTCGAAATTCCAATTTTGTATAATTTTCCGTATAAATTGGAATTTTGAACCTGAATATCTCAATTTTGAGCATAGCAAGGGGTACTGAAATGTTAACCAGATAGAAGGCATATGGTCGATTCTTGCGTAACTGCCCGATTTCAAGATAAGTTTTGGTAGAAAAATTTTTTTTTATTAAACGTTTCTCTGCACTTATTTTTCTTATTAGGGTGTAATATAAGTATATTTTAAACGATTTTACTACAACTATATTTATACGAAAATAATAGCAAATTTTTGAAAATTGGCTGTCATGTGGAGCTGAACCGCATCCTTTTATTGCAAATATATTGTACAAAATAAAAATTTCTTCTTGATATTTTGCTAAAACGAAAATAAATAATAAATTCATAAATTATTTAATATTCTAACAGTATTTTACATATTAGTTAACATATATAAAATTTTATAAAAGAACAGCAAATACAATATTTAATAATGAATATTTCGTTTTATTTTTTGGATAATTTGAAATCGAAATCGAGCAGTGTAATCCTAAATAAGTAGATAAATATTTTCCTTTCTTTTACAGAAGATGACAAAAAGTTGACTGATCTTTTCCAAACATCTGTTGTTGATGTAATGATAACGCTGCAAAAGAAACCTGACTGTGTTGATGGCTTTGTTACTGCTGTGTATAGCGAAATCAAGAACTTACCACTTCAAGCTCGTTCACATGTGTGCATTGAATTATTATCGTTTACATAATGGAATAGAAATTAAGAAAACATTATTTATTGACTCGTCAAAAACTAAAAGCTTTTACATGCATTGTCGAAGGGATAAAGCAGTACATATTTTTATATACTTAGATTTGTAAGTTAATGGTAACAAATCTTTAGTTTAGGGAAGTTTAGTTTCCAAATTTTAATAAATTAAAATTTTAGTTAAACGACACTTTTATTGCCTAAAAATTTGATAGGTTTAAATTTGAATTAATTGTAATAAACATTTAATTTAAGGAATGCAAATTTAAATTTATACTAATTTAAATCTACTCCACTTCAGACCTGCTGTAGGCCCTGAATATTATGAAAAAAGTTTGAAATTTTTAAAACTTTCAACATTTTTCAAGTTTGTTCCATTTTTCTTTTCAATAGTGAAGTACATAATTCTAGAAACAAAATCTATTTTGTTAAAATTTTCATGGAGTTTTATAAAATAGAATGTACAAAAACTTTAAAAAGCCTCAAAAATTAAGATTTCTATAGAAATTAAAAAACTTTTATTTAACTAGTTTTTATCGCAAAATTATTTTAATTGATAAAAATTTTTAATTAATCCTAGAAATCTTATTAGTAAAAAATGTTATTTGAAGGAAGTGCCAATGGATTAGGTATATACCTAATTTAATAACATTTTAATTAATTTTTCTTTCAATTCATAATTATTGATTTATATCGGTTTAAATATTCATTGCTATTAAACGCGTTTTTCTCAAAAGCATGTTCTTTTTAAACTAGCGGACAGCATAACTCGAGTTCTTGTTAATTGATTTTAAAAAATCCTAGATCAATTTCTTCGTTATGAAGCCCTTCAGGCATCCCCCTTAAATCCGATTGTCTACATTTTTTTTATTTGATGCCGTTTTTTATTTTTTAGTTTTTTTTATCCGGGTTACGGCGGATACCTAACCACATGCATCAGCTTTAAAACCGCACCTTTGGTTTTTTCAAATTGGATCCTTCTCTGAGGCTGTAGCTTGTCCGCCGATTGTTCGTTTATTTTTTTAATTTGACTTTGGCGCCTTGTAGTGATGAAACAGGCAGTAAAAATTTTTTTTTTTATTTGTTGACAGGCAAATATGGCAATAATATGATGAGCTTTAAATAAAACTATCACCGAGGAAAATTTTTTGTTTAATGTCATTTTGGACTGCTAACAGACTATAATACTACCTGAATAATAATAATATCCATTGATCAAAACTTCAATGTCTTCAATTTTCAATCAATCAAAATTTATCTATATATGTCGATTCACGGTGAAAGGGACCTTAGCTGCAATACATTTGATTTTGAATTTTTATTATGAATCGATAGAATTTGAGTTTTTTTTTTACATACAGTAATCAGAACTTGTTTTTCTCTATTAGTTTTTGTGCTATTAATGATGAATCATAGGCATAACCTAACAATAAAAAAGACAGACTCAACTTCAAACGCCTGTCCTGTAAAATTCAAAACATTGGATTTTATTTTTTATTATGAATAGATAGAATTTGAGATGCTCTTTTACGTATAGAAATCAAAATTTTTTTGTATCTATTAATTTTGTTGTAGTTGGCGGGGAAACAATAGGCACAACCTAACAATAACATAAGCAGACTCAACTTCAAACGCCCGTCCTGTCAAATTCGTTTCTTGCAGCTAAGGTCCCTTTCACCATGTATCGACACATATACTTAAAATTAAAAATTAATCATAATTTTGTAAACCATGTTTCTTATTAGATAATTTTTTTTTTCTATTTACTTACTATATTTCATTCGAAATTTTATTTTCATTATCAATTATCTATATTATTTCTCTAATCTCCTCCCTAATAGCACCGACTGTGCCGGGAACGTTCCTGGAATGGTCCGCCGGTCCCTGGGGTACGTTCACATGGACCGTTCCAATATACCTGACAAATACGTTCCGGATTTCACTAGGCTAGGAACGTTCCGCGGAACGTTCCTGGAATGTTCCGAGGAACTTTAAATACACATTGAAAAATAATTAATGTTAATATCTTGCGCAGTAGTTTTCTATCGCACCTAGAGCTGCGCAGTTGATTTTAGTGACCACTGTTCTATAGAAGCAATCATATTAAAAACATTAAATAATATTAATAAAAAAATTTTCAGCTTTTTCCGCATACTTTTTCCGCAATCCGTTCTGCGATTTTTTGAATGTGTATTCAAAGTTCCTCGGAACATTCCATGAACGTTCCGCGGGAACGTTCCTAGCCTAGTGAAATCCGGAACGGATTTGTCAGGTATATTGGAGCGGTCCAAGGGAACGTACCCAAGGGGCCAGCAGCCCATTCCAGGAACGTTCCCGGCCTAGTCGGTGCTATTAGGGCTATTATACTGAATTTAGACCCCCCCTGTCACATGTGGGAGATTAGTAGAATAGTGTAATAGTTAGCAACCAGTGACATAAAATGTTTAAAAAGGATAGAAATTAGACGTAACGGAAATTGAATTGTAATTGGTTCTTTTTCTATTCCTCCATCTCTATTCTCCCCCATGTGACAGGGGGTGGCTGAATTTAGGAGAACAGGTTAGCAGAAGATAATAAACAGAAAAATCAACCTTTTCATCTAAATTATTACGTAAATAATAAAGAATATCGAATATAGCAACGGAATGCATTTTATAGTGTACAAATATTTGTAATTTTATTTCTAAAAAGTTCACGTCTGAATAATTTATATCCTATTCTAAAAAAGGCATGAAAGTAGGAGGAATCCATTTTAAGTCGAATATCGAAAATCTCGAAAAAACTCGAAAAAACTCTAATGAAAGTTCAAGCATGGGAATAGAAAATTGTAATAGAAAGGCATTTCGAGTGCATATAACTCATAACAAGTAGATGGAGCTGTAGTCGAATAAAAGGTTTCTGCTTATGATTGGTTGGCACATTATATGACGTCATAATTCAGAGAGAATTTAAAAATATGCGATGTAATTTTCAAATTAATATAAGTTAAAGGAATATAAATAACATAAAGTTAATTGATTATTTTATATTTACAAAAAAATACACAGCTAAGTACCTAATAATTTTTAAATTATTTATTAATTTTAAAAAGAAAAATTCGAGTTAATTATTTATTTTTTTACAAAAAATTTTTCAATTTTCTAATTAAATCAATATTTAACTTTAAAAGAAATCAAGGTGTTAATAATTAAAGTTAATGGAATAAATTTAAGGTAATTAAAACACAGCTAAGTAATAATTTTAAAAAAGAAAAATTAGGGGTAAGTCATTTTTTTTTCAAACAAATGTTTTAATTTTCAAATTAAATTAATACCAACCTTTAAAAGAAATCAAAGTATTAATTAAGTAAAATAAATTAATTATTTTATATTTGTAAAAATTACCCAGTTAAGTAGTAATTTTAAAATTATTTATAAATTTAAAAAAAAAGAAAAATTAGAGTTAATTAATTAATTATTTTTTTACAAACAAATGTTTTAATTTTAAAATTAAAATTAAAAGAAAGAAATTGAAAGAAATCAAGGTGTTACCTAATTAATTAAAGTTAATAACTTATATTTATAAACAAATACAAAGTTAAAGTAGGTACCTAATACAAAATTTAAATTATTTATAAATGTTAAAAAATAAAAATACAGTTAATTAGTTAGTTATTTTTTATTAACAAACAAATGCAAAGTTAATAATAATTTTTAAATTAATTTTTAACTTTGAAACAGAAAGTTAGAGTTAATTAATTATTTTTTTACAAATGTAAACTTGACGTCATAATTCTGGGAAGATTTAAGAAACACATACGTAAGCGATTTAGTTTTTAAATTAAATAATATATAATTTTTAAAAAAAACTTAAAGAGTTAATTGATTACTTTTAAATACGTAAGCGATTTAGTTTTGAAATTAAATAATATAAAATATAAAAAGAAATTAAAGAGTTAATTAATTACTTTATTTTTACAAATACAAACTTGATGTCGTAATCATTTTAATTTATTTCTACATTTTAAAAAAGCAAATTAAAGAGTTACTTTATTAATTGTTTTTTTTTTACAAACAAATGTTAACTTGAATTTATGTGAATTTTAGGTCAATTATAGACTTTATATTAGTCAAATCGATTCGTTTTGAAATAAGGTATATAATTCTTTCATTTGTCAAGTTGTATTTTCACTGCAAAAAAAATTTTTGTCAAAAAACTATATTTTCTGGTGAAAAAAGATGCTCAAAAAATTTGATTAGGTTTTTTCAAAAATCCCTGTGTCCAAATTTCGATATTTATGAGCTTAATTCGTAATCTAAATTTTCTTAAAATCAGTTTAGATGTTTTCGAGATATCTCAGCGACAAAAAGTGATCACACACTGCATCCGGACTTTTTCTTAAAAATGAAAATTTAGAATTTTTGAATAAATATAAATCGATTTAGACTATTTTTGAACAACCAAAAATCTTTAAGATCTTAAAGTTTCTTTTATGAGTAGGAAGTAAAAAGAAATAAATGTGTAGCGAAGGGTTAAAAACCTAAAAACTTTAAATAAATTTAAATGTAATTTATATTTTGCGGTAAATAATTAATAATTGAAGGAAATAATTGAAAAATGACGAAGGTCAGTTGAAAACAAAATTTGAAAAATGATAGATTAATCGACAACTGAAAAAAATAATTGAAAAAACTGAACTAGAAACATTTAATTTAAAAAAAATAATTGCAAATTGAAAAATTAAGAATATTTTATTATTATAATTATTACTATTATTATAGGAATAATTGTTAGAAATATCTGCCCCTTTTACAACTGGATTAAAAATCAAAACATAATAAAAATTAAAGAAACTTAATGATAATCGAAAAAAATAATAGAAACAATGCGATATTTTTTTTAATATTAAAGCAAATAATTTAAAATTGAAAAGTGGAATTTAAATTTGTAAAAAAATAACTGAGAATTGAAGAGAATAGTTCTACAATTGAATAATTGAATTGAAAATTTAAAACAATTTTTATGAGTGAAAAAAATAATTGAAAATTCAAGAAAATATTTGACAATTAAAAGAAAAATTACAATATGACGAAAATAATTAAATATTGATGAAAATAATTACTATAAAAAAAAATAATTATCAAATGGAAAAAAAATCAAAAAATGGTGAGAATAATCAGCATTCGAAAAAACAAAATTTTAATTAATAAATAATCATAAAATTGAAGGAGAATAATAAATTGTCAATTGGAAATGGAAGAATTGTATCGAAATTTCAAGAAAATAATTGATAAATGAGAAAATTGAAATTTTAAAAAAATTGTCGATAATTGAAAAAAAAATTACAAAATGATTAAAATAATTAAACATTAAAGAGAATAATTAATAAATGAGGAAAATAATTGACAATCGAAAGAAAAATTCGAAAACTGTCGAAAATAATCGACAACAGAACGAATTACTTTTAAAAAATTAAAGAAT
This sequence comes from Ganaspis brasiliensis, assembly GCA_037103525.1. Classification (NCBI taxonomy): domain Eukaryota; kingdom Metazoa; phylum Arthropoda; class Insecta; order Hymenoptera; family Figitidae; genus Ganaspis; species Ganaspis brasiliensis. The sequence continues at coordinate 141,277 of JAZKLR010000053.1, read as the reverse complement.
AATTATAAAATTTAAAGAGAATAATCCCTGGCGAAAACTCTTTAAAATTATAGAGAAAATATAGATTTATTTATTAATGAAATTAAAATTATTTGATCTGATATTTAAAATTTTTAATTTTCAGGGGGGGGGGGGTATGGTATTTAATTTTTTTTGGAAATTTTTTTTTATTTTTTTAAGTGACTGCAAAATATTTTAAGAATATTGTGTCCAAATTTTAAGTTGATCGGAGCAAAATTGTAGAAGTTACGAGTATTTGAGTGACCGTTCCTCGGAACCGTTTCTATGCCGCGCCCGTGCTGAGCAGAAGCAAAAGTCGACAAAAGTTTAAATTTCCTTTCGTTCGCGTTCGTTGTTTTTAGTATTTTAAATTGTAATGTATCTGGACGAAAGAACTTTACCCTATGGATCTGGTATTGACGACACTGAGTGAGCTTTACAGAATTATTGAATTTTATTTTGAATTTCTTAGTGTGTAAAACTTTAAAGCTCTCTACTGAAAAGTGCCATTTTTTAAGTCGGTGCGCAACATAACTAAAAATCTACTGAACCAATCGTTTTTAAATTTTCCACAATACTTCTTCGCATAATTCCCCAGGTAATGTCGAGGTTTTTTTTTGTTTTTTTAAATAATTGTCCATTTTACAATAACGAATATGTCGGTTTTTTGGTCGAAAATCGGTTTTTCGACTTCAAAGTGCTACCAAAAATTAAAAACTTAAAAAAAAACAAAAATCCCCTCGATGTTACCTGGAAGAACATCTCCTTTAACAAATGCATTTTGATTTTTTTGTTTCTGATGATTCTGTTGCGAGTTACGCTGCGCACCGGAAGACAACTTTTTTTCGAAGCGCATCAGGAAATTTACATTTACTCGCTCAATTTTAAATACTTTTGAATGAGAATTTACCCAAAAATTGTTCGAATGTTGCTTTATTGTATGGAAATTGATTTAATAAACTGATACACTCTGCATCGCCAAAAACAATTCATAAAAACATGCCTTCTTTACCGTATTAAGCCCTATAAGCAAATTGAATACGCGTACGGGACCAAAGCATGAGACAGAAAAGGACAGAAACAGTCTGTGTCCTTTTTTATCTCATGCCCCGCTCCCGTAACCGTATTCATTGTGCTTTGGGCTATAACCATACCCCCCCCCCCTTAATCAATTTAAAATGCATTTTTTAAAAAATATCTGATTTAAAACAAAAAATATCTTAGTTCAAAACTTCAGATGTAAATAGACAAAAATGAATGAAAGGAATGACAGAACGTGAGGATTATCATTATTATAGATTTGTAAAATATGAAAAAAAATTGATTTTCGATAAAATTTCTAATAACTTTTAGACCCACAAGGAAATTCCCGGTTTAATAACAAATTTCCCGGTGATTTTCCGGTTTTTTCCGGCTTCCCGGTCAAGTGACCATACCCTGTTTGTTTATTAGAACCAATCAGGAATTTAAATAGTAATAAAACCTTGACCTTTTAATTATGATTCCTTCAAGAAAAAAATTCCCTGACTTTTCAAGATGTTTTTAGAAAATCCCTGATTTTTTCTGGACTTTTCCCTGACCTGCGACCATGAAGTAGGATAAGGAGATGAAACGACGTATTTTTACTGGCCCCCATACAGGGGGGTCACAGTAGACAGCTTTGCTTTTTCCCTGCCGACTATGCGCCCCTTCAGGGGAAAAGTAGAATTAATTTTCGTTGTGTGCGTGGCTGTGTCTTATGTACATGTGATATGGTCACGTGATAAATTATAGTTACAAAAATCACCACAGCAAGTGCTGTTGTCAACAGGGAAAAAAAGACCTGTACTACTGGGACCCCCCTGATTGGTGTCAAGTTTTCCAGCGACAAACTACAGGCGTTTCATCTCCTTATCCTACTTCATGCCTGCGACCACCCTGTAATATATTTATACTTCTCAAAGTCTAAGATAACCTCCCGGTACTTCGTAGAATGAAACAATGCACTAATTTTGATTAATATGCTATTACCTAACAGTTTCAACCCACTTCGCCTTAAAATGTAAAAGAATTAAGCACTAATTTTTATTAATACTATAAGCAATTGAACGCTGTATTCGAAATAAATGCGCTTAACCATATTTTCCGTCATTACTTAAAAAAGTATACTTTGAATTTTCGCCCCAAGACTACGCGACCAGAATCTTGTGCGCAACTAATAAATGTTTTTAGAAATTGCAATATCTTTTAAATTAACAATTTCCAAACAATAAAATGTAGTTTCCAATCATTTCCAAACGATTTGGAAATCGTTTGATTTCCATGATGCGAAGTTGGTACTGTACTTTTTAAAATTTATATACTTCTTTAAGTTTGGATTTCCAATCAATCAAACAATTTAGTTTCCAATTATTTCAAAATAATTTTCAAATGATTCAAAAAAAAAAAAAAAGATTGTAATTTTTATGGTTAAGGGTGCCGTCTCAGGGCGCAATTACATGCCTGCGTTGAATGCTGCGTTTTTGCGTTGTGCGTTGTATCCCTAGGGACTGAGAGTTCGTGTACCGTGCTTAATGTAGTTCCCTGGAGTTCAGGTTTTATTTAGAAGTACGTATTCTAGTGTTTTGTTTGCTTATGGCCATTTACAACCTGTCAGATTTATTGTCTGCTATTTTTATTTAATAAACCGCAAATATAAATTGTATTCTAATTTGCGAAAAATGAATAAAGCTGTTGAGAAAAATGTTGAAGTAAATTATAAATTTGATCTATTAATGTAGTCAAGAAATATAACATTAGTATATTTAAATATATTGCAATGTGGAAAATTCCATTTTTCTTCAAAATTCCTTGCGTGTGAGAGCCACCCTTCTGTAGTTAGGGCGCAATTACATGCCTGCGTCGAACGTTGCGTTTTTGCGTTGAATGGTGAGAGTGACAAAGATGTGACTATACTTCTGTCTTCCTCTCTCTCACTATTCAACGCAAAAACGCAGCGTTCGATGCAGACATGTAATTGCGCCCTTAAACGTGAAAATGATGTAGGTTTCAGTGCGACCCAAATAACTGTGCACGTTTCTCTAACAATCTTTGATACCAAACTTGGACTCACGCGGAATTGATATGAAATTGAATGCATAGAATCTCCTGAAGCGAGATAACGTAAAAAAATATGCAACCGTGTACGTGCTGCTACCGGTTCCCGAATCGCATAATATGTTGTTGACTTTCTGCTGCTTCAGAAGGTGTCTGAACCAATGTATTGCAGTATTGCAATAACCAAAAAATATATAGAACATCAAGGGCTTTCATTGTCTTTTTCTTATTTCAATAAAGCTGAAACCGAGAATGAAAAATTATACCTTCAGATTTTATCGTTTTTATCAATTATTAGGGACAAATTATAAATCATTATTACTTCTATAAAGCTCGATTATTACGATTTAAAATCAAAACTTTGATCCCTAGCTTGCTTCGATCATAAAAAACTTACTCTAATAAACACATATATATATTTGAATTTTTTATCACAAAATTCAATTAAAACTAGGATATCTTAATAACAAATTCAGATAGAGGCTCAAATCTGATTATTTTAGTCGATAATTGGGAAAAAAATGTTTCCATTTTTTAAATGGAAAATGGAAATTCAAAAGTATTAAATGGTTTATATGCGATGAAAAAAGATTTCGCTTTTTTATAAATTATACGTATCTCTTTAATTAGTGCTTTTCCGTGTATGAAAAGGTATTGCAAAAAGTATCATAATATGTGCACTATACGTACGAAAGTGCATTTTTCGTCTTCGTGCAAATTTCTGCACTCGCTTTGCTCGAGCAGCAAACTTTGCACTCGTCGGAAAATAACAGCTTTCGATACTTGGTGCACAATGTACTGTTATGTTTTGTGGTATATATTCAAAATTTTTTTAAACCTACGATACTATTCAATCAGTTTCTATCATAATGTAAAATTAATCCGTTTCATTTCAAACCTAGAAATTGTAATTCTTTTAAATCCTACGTTATTTCATTCCGATACAATCCATTCCAATTCTAATTGGATTTTAAACGGATTAATTCGGAGTGAAGTAAAACAGGATACAATTAAAAGGATTGAAACTCATAGAATTCAAACGCATTAATTCGGAATGATTAAGAAAAGAATTAATTTTCAAGTGAGAATATCATATATGAAACGCGCAGTAAAGGACCCAGTAAGAAGGAGGAAATTGAAAAAGATTGGAATTTTATGATTTTCGAAGAAAAAGTCAAATTATGTAATCTTTTTTAATACGTTTTCTGTCCAATCCATTTGTATCCGGTGATAACACCACTTTTATCCGTAAATCAAACTTTATTAATATGGGTTCAAATATTTGTCAATCCAAATTAATCCCTTTATAAATACAGAAAATAAAATGAATATTTTTCAATGTCCGCAGTTCAGGTTATTCAATACAAATGAATCCCTTTATAATGAAATTAAAATTTTTGAAAAATCAATATTTTTGAAGACCTACAGTTCAGATTTAATTAATCCAATTGAAACCTTTTATAATTAAAAAAATGATATGAATATTTTTTAATACCTACAGCTTAGATTATTCAATACAAATAAATCTCTCTATAATAAAATTTAAATTAAAATAAAACTAATATTTTTAAATACCGACAATTCATTTCATCTCTACATGTGATTGAAACTTAATATTTGATAAATTTTTATTTATTTCAGATGGACTCATTTATAATGTGTCTTCGGCACAAAATTATACACCGTTTTTATACACCCTATTGAAAAAAATGGCCACATTTATGCCCTCATTTGTGCCCACATTTGAGGCCACATTTGAGGCCACAAATGTGGTAGCGGATTTGAAACAGCATATGCGCCCACAAATGAGGCCTCAAATGTGGGCACAAATGTGGCCTCAAATGTGGGCACAAATGTGGCCTCAAATGTGGGCACAAATGTGGGCGCAAATGTGGGCACAAATGAGGCAGAGAAGTATCCACATTGAAAAAAATATAAAATAAAAAAAATATTATTAATCTTGATTTACACTATATTATTTACAAGTAGTTGCCTTAATTAACTTTAGAAACTTAGCATTAGGGAGATAATTTTGAAAATAAATTTGGGGGTATGGGGATTTGAACCCGGGTTCGACGCACGCAAACTAACTCCCGAACCACTGAGCTACATAGGCGACTGCCAATAGAAAGGATAATCTTTCTCTTGAGGTGCAAGTGATTTTATTGGCCGACAAAACGGCGGGTTTATTTAAAAACGTTTTCACCACATTTTTCAAGTATTGAAACATTTGTCATCAAACATTTGCTTTTATAACAGTTAATTCTTATTTAAAAATTTATTCCTAATTTATTACGTTATTATTTGAGGTTTCTTTGATTAATTCACTATTTTTTTACCTATTCTGTTGTAAAATATACATATTAAGTCTGTTAGTGGGAAAAATTGGAACGAAGTTCCTTGATACTTTGTTATAAATTATAAACTTCTGTTATTTTATGATTTTAAATTTTTACAAAAGATTATTTTGAAGCCAATTATGAAATATTTCGAAAATCCTTATAGCATTTTTTGAACTTGCGAAAATTACATTTTTTCTGAAAGAAAAAATGAAAATTAGAAATTTTATTAATTTTTGAGTTTAGATACTTGACAAAAATTTTAAAAAAACGTGACAATTATTTTAAAAAATTAATTAATATTTTGTAATTTTTCAACTATTATTCAAAGTTTCGAACATTTAATACCTACTGTGACAGAAAAAATCAATTAAAGTTGCTTAAATTTAATTTGGTTTTTGAATCTTTAAATAAGAGTAGGAGAATTACAAAGTATTAAAGACTTTATTTTTAAAGTCAATCCAATTTCATAATTAAAAAGTTCACAAGTTAATTATTATTTTTAATCATAAATTAACAAACTTGTAAACTTTAAAATTCTTATTTTAAATTTTAATACATTTTTAAAAATCACAAGTTTTGTTCTTTCGTGATTTTAAATGTTTAAAAAAAGCTTAAGGAAAATGGATTTTATGGATTTTAAAAACAGATTTTCGAATAAATAAATTATTGGAAATTTCAGTTAGCTAGTGCTAGTAAAAATCAGGATTTTTTTTAAAGAAATCAAAAAAATCAGATTTTTTTATTTAAATAAAAAATGGTTGTTTTAATTGCAATCAGTATATAAAATCTCTGCAAATGTTTATTTTCAGTAGTTTATTTTTAAAACTGAAAACATTTAATAAGAAATAATGAATAATAAAACATTTAATCAAAATCATAGTATATTATGCACCAAGCGTCATAAGTGCGTCTTTATAGTCGAGCGCAGATATTTCCAACGAGTTGCAGGCGAGAGCAAGACCGAGGCGAAGTCGAGGTCGCTCGAGCCGGAGACGAGTTTGGAAATATCGCGCGAGACGAAAGACGCACCTATGACACATGGTACATACGATTCTTTATGCAACAAAGGCGTATTATGGTCACTCTACGCTACCTATGCCGGTGCATGCTAAGTTTTTCCATATAGCCCAGCAGGTCAATAAAGTAACCATTACTGCCCTAGGGTAATAATGGATACTTTATTGACCCGCGAGCAGGTCAATAATGTGACCATTATTGCCCTAGGGTAATAATGGGCACATTATTGACCTGCGAGCGGTCCATAAAGTATCCATTATTGCCCTAGGGTAATAATGGGCACTTTATTGACCGCTGGACTATAAGGAAGAACTTAGGATGCGCCTATATAGGTAGGTAAAGTGACCATAAAACGCCTGAGTTGCATAAAATAAATTATGTCAAATAAATAAGAAAATTTCAAAAAAAATTTCTTCAAATTCATATGATCATAAAATTAAGAAAATTAGGTAAAAGCAACGAAAAAATAATAAATTAAAGAAAAAGCAAGAACGTAAAAAGATAAGAAAACAATCTATTAAAATAATGTTAAAATTCTTTTAAATAAAAAATGTCATGCTTATTATTAAAGAAATGAAGAAAAATTAAAAAAAACAACTCAACTATTTAAAAAAATAAATAAGAAGATAATTTAAAAATTATTAAAATACATTACTAAAGAGGAAATAAATTTATAAATATATGATTCTTCTCCGGTTGTCTAATTCCTTATGTAAATAATCGCAAGCTATAAAAAAGCGACAAGCTTTTAGATATATAAACCTTTTAATTTAATATTTTATTCAATATAAAATTTTAAAAATTGTGCTAATACCGATTATCATAATTACTTAGATATAAAAATTTTTGGTATTAAGATAGCCAAAAATAGTATTACATTTTTATATCCTTAAGTTCTTATAAATTAAATAAATTCCAATCGTCAATTAACTTATATTTCAATTTGATTAAACTTTTAAATTTGAATTAATTGAAACTTAAATTCACATTAATTAATGCAAAATAATTCAATAATGTTAATTATTTTTCATATTCACAATAATCTTAATTTTAATTCTTACAATTTTTCTAAGAAATTTCACTTTTTTAAAACTGTTTAATTTTTTATTTTTACAAAATTCTAAGATTTTGTCTCTGTTTACTTTTGATTTTTTTGTACATGTGTCTTTTTATTTTTGGATTTTTTGTAATTATCTTCTTCTTATATGTAAATTATTTAATATTATTTTACACAATTTTGTTATTATAATATTCACTAAACTTTATATTCCGTTGATTTTCATAATTATGTATTTCTATATTTTTAAAAATAAATACGATCATCTGTTTGTAAATTTGTTTAATTTGTTTTTACATCTTGTGATTTGCCGATTTTTTTGCCAGCTTTTATGTGAACTTATTTATTCTTTCTTAAAATTTTTAGATTTTTTTATTCTTTATATTTATTATTGGACTTGATTTAAGTGTAATATTATAAAAAAAAATTTGGGTTTAATTTACCTAAACTTTTTTATTTTTAAAAGATTATTAAATTTCTTTTTTGCCCTTTTTATTTATCTTTCCATTTTGTATTCTATTTTTATTAATTCTAATTCTTCAGTAGATTATTCCTAAATTTTATTACTTTTTTTTACTTTCTATATTTTTTACAGTCTGTAAAATTAGGGAAATAAACATTTGTCCATTTTCTTCCTATTTATTTAATTTTGCTTCCTTATAGAGGAAGCTTTGTGGTCGTTAAGATTTTCGGTTTTCCAAAAATACTCTAAATCGACTCTTTTTCATCTAAAAAGCGTAAATTTTCATTTTTAAGCAAATGTCATAGCGTTTTTTGTCGCAAGGATATCTTGAGAAACCTTCAACGGATTTCAATAAAATTTGGATGACTTGTTAAGCTTATGAATATCTAAATTTGGTCACAGGGATTTTTTAAAATATGTACATATTCAAATTTTCTTTAGCACCTTTTACTATTAAAAAATTTTGTTTTTTGACAAAATTTTTTTTATGCTTAAAATACAACTTAAGCAATACAAAAATCATATTCCTTATCTCAAAACAAATCGATTGACCTATATAAGTTTTATAATTAATCAAAAGTTCGTAAAATAATTTATGTTTATATATTTTTTTTGCATTTAAAATTATTTTTTAAATAAATTCTCCAATTATATTTTATATTATTCATTTATTGCTTCCTCTATGAGGAGGAAAATTCTGAATTAATAGACTGGTCATCTTCCTTTACTCCGAGTTCTTCGAACACTTGAGTTTTTAAATTTCGTCTATTTTCTTTGAGATTAGTGTACACGCCATGTGCTGTCCATTGTCCATTCAACAATTTGCTGATTTCTTTGTAAAAATCGCTGCTGTAAGGAGGCAATACACCGTCTTTTAATTCAAGTGAAAACTTACAAATGGCACTCTTAAGCACTTCGACTTCAACTTTTGATATCCGTGGCATCTGCAAATTAAAATTGTACTTAGTTTTAGAACAAAAATTTTTATTCCCATCCCACTTGAAACATTTGTGATAAACTTGCCGCAAGCTTGACACAAGGAAAGAGTAATTTGTCAGCTGCTCAAAAAATTTCTTAAAATTTCTGCTTTAACAATTTTTTTCCGGAAACTTCGACACTTTTTCTGAAAAGGACAAAGCATTGTACTTTTTAATTTACGTAGAATTTTGGAACATATTTATTTTTATAGATTTAAGTTTTCTTCACATGCGATGTTTCTCGAGAAAATAAATGATCTTCGTAAAGATCGCTTTAATTTTTCTCAAGAAACTGACGCTAGAGGAAAATTTAAATTTGAAACAACAAATATGTTTCATAATCCTACTTAAATTAAAATCAGGGTTACTACATTTTCAAAATTTCGAAATTCCATGATAATTCCAGGTTTTCCAGGACCGTAGCAACCCTGTTAAAAATTGCAAAACATAGCTCTTCTTCAAAAAAAAAAATGTTGGGTTTTTCTGAAAAAATGACAAAGTAGTAATTTTACGGAATCATTTGAAAAGTTGACAAGGTGCTTCTTTTAATGACTTTAAATATCCTACCTTTACTAGATTAACTTTTCGTCAGGGCATTTTATGGTTATTTACAAGCCAGAATCCTAAAAAAAAAATAAAATTGAAATTTATTCTTTAATATTCTATAATAACTATATTAGTAATTTAAAAATCTAAAACGAAATTTTTATAAACGTTTTCAGTAATTTCTAAAAACTAATGAGGCATTCTATTTCTAAACGACCCCCTTCAGAAACAATTGCTAATATGAGACATTTTTTAAAAAATTATTTCTTCTACTTACTAAGGCCAAATTATTTTTGTAACTAGCAGTTTAAAAAAAAATTTCTAAGTTTTACAAAGATAAAAAGAATTTTGTTTAAATATATTTAATTTATATACAAAATGTAGTTTGAAAGTTAACCTTTCGAATATCTCAAAACACGTTTTAGATTAATTAAAAATATGCCTTAAAGGAAAGCTTAAATATCCTAGTTTTTATTTCTGTAAAGCGGATAATGGACATTTTAGAGGATATTGAGTAATTAATTAAAATTTACAGTTATTTCAGAAGTTAAAATGTACATACTTTACGGAAATAAAAATTAGAATATTTAAGCTTTTTTTTAAGATATATTTTTAATAAATCTGAAACAACTTGTTTTGAGATATTCGAAAGGTTAACTTTTAAACTATATTTTGTATATAAATTAAATATATTTGAACAAAATTCTTTTTATTATTGGAAAATTTAGGAATTCTTCTTTTAAAACTGTTAATTACAAAAGTAATTTGGCCTTAGTAGGTAGAAGAAGTTTTAGGAAGTTTTTTTTATTTAAAAATTATCTTAAATTGGACGAAATTGGCAATTGTTTCTGAAGGGGGTCGTTTAAAAATAGAATGCTCCTAATATTAAACCGCCTTGAATACAAAAAACATTGTTATAGAAATAATTTAGTATAGATTTTCTACTTTTTAATTAATTTTCGGGATTATGTCAAAAATTGCATTTGTTCACTGAAAGACTTTAGTAAATAATTTTTACTATCAGATTCATAATCTGGGATAATCGTGTAAAACAAAACTTTTTCCTAGCGAAGATAGTAAATTTTCAATGCATGAAAGGAACATTTTCTAAAAAGAACTGTAATTATTTCTATCATGAATTTAAATTTTTTTAAAAAGAATGTAAATATTCCTATCCAGGTTTGAAACTTTACTATCTTGGCTGGGGACAATTTTGTTTTCGCATGATTCTTCCAGAATAATAGTTTTGATGGTAAAAATTAATGGATAAACTAGAATACTTAATGTCTAAAGTCTTTGAGTGTTTAACTTTATCGAAATAACAAAAATTGCACTTATTTACTTTTGGCAGCTCACTCCTCAATTATTTTTAATATATACGATTTCACCCTTTCCTTATTGAAAGCAATATAATCTCGTATTTTTTTTATGTTCATGGAATAGTTATTTACAGTTTTTTTCAATCGAAGAAATACTCGGATATTAAAAGTAATCTAGATTTAGAATTACCCTCAAATATTCCATATTCCTACCAACAGAAAATAACACAGGCACACAAAGAATAAAACATTTCTTTGGCCGAGACACTATACACACTACTGTATTCTTACGTATCTTTTTCCGTTGAATCCGAAACCGAAATCAGAATTGTTAGATTTGCTAAATTTTTTGAGATAATCTCAAAAAACAAAATTTCAAATACACCAAAAAAAAATTCCAAAATTTTTTTTTTTTTGTCGAATCAGTACACTAATGTATTCTTATGTATTTTTCTCCGACGAATACTATTCTGAAGTTGGTTAAAATTTTTCAAAATTGTCTCAAAAAACATAAAAGAAAAGAACCAATTAAACCCCCAAAAAAAAATTTTGACCGGGACACTATGCAAGTGTTTTCCTATGTATTTTTCTCCGCTGAATCCGAATCCGAAGTTAGAATAACCAATAATTCGGTTAAATTTTTTTAGATATTTTCAAAAAACTGCTCAAAAACACAAAAAATCGATTTGTTTCAGATTATGTCAAAAAATGTAGCCAATCCAACAATTCTGATTTCGAATTCAGCGAAAAAAATACGTTTGAATACACTAGTCTAGTGTCTCGGCCAAAGAAGTTTTTATTTTTTCTGTGCTTGTGTAATTTATGTTCCTGATATTTTATTGCTTCTAAAAAACGAAAAACTCTAGTTTAAAATTATTAAATAATTCACATTTTCTACCAAAATCTACTTTCTGTTAACCATTTATAACCTTCGTATATAGTCTCAGTTTTTTCTGTAAAAAGAACGTGTAGCTAATTGAACTATTGCTACATTGTCATTAAGATTAGCAAGATAGATAAATAAAACAAAATCTTAAGTTCTGTGTTTCTGAAAATTCAAGGGTATGTAAACAATCATTTAGACATGACGCACTGTAAGTTTTTTGGTATTAGTTATTTAAAACATATAATTTGTAGATACTTACTTCAAATCACAAAACTTGCGGATATATAGCCAACCAAATTTCTTTCCTTTTCTTTTTAATAAGAAATTATTACGTGTTTCAACAGATTTTAAAACTTATTGGGAATCCCTCAGCAACAAACAATTAAGGTTAAATCACACACACTTTTACATTCAGGGTTGGGATAATTATACTCGAAAAAATTGTAAACAGGTATCGATCGATCGATTTAAATATTCATTAGATCGATATCTCGAATAAATGTTTTCTTATTGGCTTGTTATATCCGGACTAAATATTACCAACCAATAATAACGATCTACATATATACGGTTGTTTACGATATGCGTCGACGCGTTTCTGACGTCAAGCATCTTAAAACATCCTAAATCACATTAGTTACAATCACAATTAGACTTCTATTTTAAATTGGATATTGATATAAAGCACATTTTCAATTTTCAAAAAAAAAAAAAAAAATTGTCTCCTTTACTGTGATGGATAGTTAAAGACAAATTCGTGCAAGAAAACAGAAGCTTGAGACAGAAAAGTACAGATATATTTCCTGTTCTTTTTACTCCTTTGCTTCATTATATTCATATATTATTTTTTTATATTGCATATTATTTATTACAAAAGTAATTATATTAAAGTACGTTCTCATAAAGAATATATATTCTTAATGAATTACTAATTGTGAGTGAAGTTTAAAAAAAAAACTTTTAAATTCATCATTATTTTTTAAAACTACGAATAAAATTCAAATGATACTGAAGTCTGAGAAATGTTATAATTTAATTAAAACATAATTATTTTTGAAAAATGGAATACTAATAATTATTAAGACCCCCCTTTACGTACCCAATAAAAAATCTGTTTTAAATTAAGATTTAAAATTTCGCGCCTGTACCAGTACGCACTTAGATGTACGCAACTAAAGAAAAATTTTTAAAACTTGATTATCTTTTATATTTAAAGACCACCAAACGTATAAAGTTAACTACCAAACACCACCAAACAACCACCAAACGATTCCAAAAGGAATTTTTAAGGAACATACAAATGTGTGGTGCAACCGTGAAGTTGGCATCATTAATTCAAAATTTTTTTTTATATCGTTTGGTGGTCGTTTGGTGGTGTTTGGTAATCAACTTTGGAGGTTTGGTGATCAAAATTATTAAAGATAATCAATGTTTAAAAATTATAAAAAATTACGTACAGGTAGATGCGCACAACCTTTAAGCGCGAAATTTCAAATCACAGTTTAAAATTTGAAACATTGTTTTTATTAAATTTCACTTATAAATTCATTTAGAATATATTATTTCAAAAGAATTTACTTTTTTATAATTTAGGTATGATAAAAACTGCAATTTTGGAAATATTTAATAATAGAATGGATTATATATTTTGCTGAATTATATTGTTATGTAATTTTAATATTAATGAAACAAGTTTATAAATAGTTATTTTTGTTTAAATAAGAATAAATAATCTTAAAGATTCTTTAAAGGAATTTAATTTCAGAATGAGGGTGAATTTTTTTATTACTTCAGAAAAATAAAAATTAATAAGCATGGTGATAAAGTTATAAAATTAAAATTTAATTATAAAAAGATATGTATTCATGGATGTACATGTTAAATTTATTATTAAAATTGTATGTTTGAATAGAAATTTCAGTACCGTATATTTTAATTTATCAAAACCTGTTTGTATAGTTTTGTTCTTTTTCAAATAATATATTTATTTAATTAATTAATATATATATGTAAACAAAATGCCATTTAAACGAATAAAAAACATTTAGAAATAAACTTTCAAAATTCTTAAGCTAACAACCGATGATTTGTATATGTTGAACTACATTTTTTATAACCGTAAAATACTTTCAAAATAAACTGTAAAAGTCAATAAAGAACTTCTAATTCTGTAAAATATTATTAAACTATAATAATTAATAATTACTTTGTTTTTTTAAGTGAAATGTAAAAAGAAATATGTTGAAGTTTTGAAATGTGGTTTTAAATTTCGCGCCAAGAACTAATGCGCATCTACTTGTGCGCAACTTGAAAAAATTTTTAAAACTTGATTATCTATCATAATTAAGACCACCAAACCTCCAAACCTAACTACCAAACATCACAAAACGACCACCAAACGATTCCAAAAGGAATTTTAAAAAAAATGCAAATGTGTGGTGCAACCGTGAAGTTGGCACCCGAAATTTCAAATCATTATATCTTTTACAATTTTAACCACCAAACTTAACCACCAATCACCACCAAACGACCACCAAACGATTCCATATTACAAAATTTCATTTTTTTATGGTTGGGGTGCCAACCCGGTAAGAAGCGAGAAATTAAAAAGAATTGGTAAATTTATACCTCTTCATAGAAAACAGTAAATTATTCAATCCTTATAAATTCCATTTCTGTCCAATGCTTTTGTATCTTGTGTTGAGACTAAGTTTCGATAACTTTTCAATCCTTTTCAAATGCCCTGTCGATAACAACTCACTGAAGGCTCATTAAAAACTCACTGAAAACTCACTTGTAGAGCGAGTTTTCAGTGAGTTTTTAGTGAGCCTTCAGTGAGTTGTTATCGACAGGGTGGCTATAGGCAATTGAAAATAATTGAAAAGTTAGTAAAGTTAAGTAAGCAACCCGATTTACGGAGAAAGTTAAAAATAGATATTAAACAGGGGTTGATCTGAAAATTGTAGCATGAATTAAAATCATGAAATTCATATATTTCCTAATACGAAAACAGATAATAAATATAAAAGAGACAAACTCTAATCGAAAAAAGGTTATTGAATACCCTGTAATAAGAGGGTTATTGAGCAAGCGTTTTGGCTAGTTGAGCAAGCCCTCTGCTCAATTGTCCTAACGAAATATGGACAATTGGGCTGGTTGCTCATTCACCCAATGCATTGAGTCCAATAATCCACAAGGTATTTCGAGCTTAAAACTGGAGAAAAAGCGACTTAATATTGATAAAACACTAAGAAACGTTAAATTAAGCATAAATACACTACAAAATTAGATAATATAAATACGTATATTAAGAATAAATAACATTTTCGAAAAGACGTGATTTATTGACACTCAGGGAGCAGAACACCTGACTAGCAAAATAGACGTAGCCAATCAAAATCTTTCTACCGCGAGAGACTAAATTGTGATTGGCTACGTCTATTCTGCTAGTCAGGTGTTCTGCTCTCTGAGTGTCAATAAATCACGTCTTTTCGAAAATGTTATTTATTCTTAATATACGTATTTTTATTATCTAATTTTGTGTATTTATGCTTAATTTAACGTTTCTTAGTGTTTTATCAATATTAAGTCGCTTTTTCTCCAGTTTTAAGCTCGAAATACCTTGTGGATTATTGGACTCAATGCATTGGGTGAATGAGCAACCAGCCCAATTGTCCATATTTCGTTAGGACAATTGAGCAGAGGGCTTGCTCAACTAGCCAAAACGCTTGCTCAATAACCCTCTTATTACAGGGTAATTGTCTGGAGTCCAATTAATACATAAGTAAGTCTCAAGTTACATATCTTCAAAATGGAATATTCAAATATATCTCTGGTAGCAGTTGGGATAAGGCGTCTGACTTCTGCGCTGGAAACCTTAGTTCGAATCTTTCAAACCGACAATTTTTTTTCTGTATTAGGGCTACCACCTTTTTCAGATGTTTCAGCCGGCCTTCTATGCATTATTGAAGGGTGGGGGGTGTAAATACAATGGAAGCAATCTTGTCTCAGCCGGCCAGGCCGGCGCAAACCGGCCAAGGTGGCAGCCCTATTCTGTATAAATATTTAAAATGGTATTAAAAAATATTGGATTTAGCTTATTTTCAATGGTTTTCGATGGATACAAAAGAATTGGACAGAAATGGAATTCATAATCATTAAAAATTTTCAAATCTTTCTAATTTCTTGCTTCTTACCGGGAACTTCACGGAGCTCTATTTTACTAGAAACTGTAAAAATACAAAAGTTTGTGAGATTGCTTTTTCGAACGTAGTTTTACAATTTAAAAGTGAAATACCAAAGTTTAATTGTGGCCCTGCCGATAGAGAATACCTAAAAAATGACTGGCCAAAATGACTGAATGGATTCAGTCATTTTTGAGGTACGATTTGAATGATTTCGTACCTAGAAAATGTCAAATGATTTTTTCTTTTTAAAATTTCTTTTAGACCATTTTAAATGCCACCGAGCTTCGTGATTCTTTGTAAAAGTGTTCAAGTGCACTTCAAAAATAGTTTATAACATTAAAACAATAAAAAAAATATTCAACAAAAAATTTAAATAAATAATAAAAAAATTAAAAATTTTCATTAATTATTCTAAAAGAATGAAGCGAATATAATCCTAAAAGCACATTAAATAGTATTCAACAAATTTATTATTAAATAGATTATTTTTCATATATTCAAAAATAAAAATGACTGAAAAATGACTGACTAGACATTTTTCAGTCATTTTCTAGTCACTTTCTATCGACAGGGGGAAATTATGTTTTAAATTGCATTTTCACAGATTTGTATTTAATAATTACCAATCGTTTGTATAATTTCAATATTGAATGTATTGAAAGTAGCAGACGAAATTTTACTTTGTTTTAGCGCAAACGCGTAGTCAGTCAGGCACGATATATTCGTGGGAGATGTAAATTATATTTTATCTCTAATAATAGTTTGCGATATATAGTTTATTCTCGCGAAAAATATTAACTTTGTTGGAAATGGCCCTAAACTTGATGGAAGAGTAACATGAATTTTCAATATTTCTAAATACATGTGTGGGTTGGCCGAGAGGCTTGATGGCACGGATTAGATTTACGTATATAGGTTAAACATAAGGGTTTCGATCCCCAATCCTCCAAGATTTTTTCAATACGTTGAATAATTAATTACAGTTTTTTGTGAAATTACAATTTTATGTTGTAAATACACAGAAAAATGAAGTTCTACAAATTTCTGTAATTTTACAGATTTTGTCTGATATTCTACATAACCTATTCGGAAATAAGCTATTTTCACGTTATATCGCTACCTTCACAGTTGGTAATATTCGGTCCTACATTCAAGGTAGTAAATTTACAGGTTTTTTTTTTACAGTGTAGGTGCATAAAAATGGCGTAAATGGCAACAAACAACATAACCTAATGTTAATTCCACTAATAACACAGGCCGACAAAATTTCATTAACTGCATGTTGCCTGAAACGTCACAGCCGATTCTTATAGGATTTTGTTCGTAGAATACGAATTTAGCCTTGAAAATATTGGATTGGCTCTAGTTTTCGAGCAATTTAGGTTTTAATATGCAAAAAAACGCCTTTTCGGCATTATTTGAATGTCTGTAAAACAATAAACCACAACAGTAAATCTTCCTGCATAGGACCAAATGCAAGCTTAAACATTGCTCTTTGAGACCCAAAAACAAAAAAATTTAAGTATTGCATACTTTAACAGCATGTGATGGTGAATGACGTCACTGGTATAGGCAAAATTTGTTCGCAAACTTCCTCTTAATCAAAAACATACAACATATTTTCATACAGAACAATTTTTTTTTAATCGAATGTATTCAATAGTTTTTGAGGTCGCTGATTACGAATTCGACATCAGATTTAAAAAAATTCAAAATGGCGGATCCAATATGGCGGACAAAAAAATTATAAATCTGCCGGATTTAATTGAAACATGTTACCTTGGGGGTTTTCGGGGTTGATGAATACGAATCTGACATTAGATTTTTAAAATTCGAAATGGCGGATCCAATATGTCGGACAAAAATTTAAAATCTGCCGTATTTAATTGAAACATGTTACTGGGGGGTTTTCGGGGTTGATGAATACGAATCTGACATTAGATTTTTGAAATTCAAAATGGCGGATCCAATATGTCGGACAAAAATTTTAAATCTGCCGGATTTAATTGAAACATTTTAATTGGGGGTTTTTGTGGTCGTTGAATGCGAATTTGACAATAAATTTTTAAAATTAAAAATAGCGGATCTAATATGTCGGACAAAAAAATAAAAATCTGTCAGATCCAGTAGGAACATGTTACTTCCCTGTCGAAAGTAAACCACTCAAAATCCACTGAAAAAACCACTGGCCCAGTGATTTTTCAGTGGTCTGACCTGCATATCTTCAGATAAAATTTTTTTGGAGTTGGGGTAACAATAGTACAATAGTTTTAAATGCCACGTAGTTTTGTAGGGGAGTAAACTTCGACTCTTTAACGAAAAAAATTTACAAGCAATTTGACCTGGAAATTCAGGTCGAACACCGATTCCTGATTGTAATTTTTTTTCCTTTTATGGTTCCCGTAACCCAAAATTTTTATGATTAAAAACTTTTGCAATTTCAAAAATTAAAATTTCAAAAATAAAAATATGAAATCTACTTATTTTCACGATTAGGAATATAAAAAAAAATTCTAAAAACTATTAAAATTGAAGAAAAGTAAATTTTCAAAGCTATTTTTATTATTATGAAAAATAACTTTTTTGAGGAAATTTTTAGATATTCTTTATCGTTAGAACACGTAGAATATTAATATTTAATTTTTAAATTTATTAATGCGAAATTAGAGAAATTTTTGTTCCCGATTTTTAATTAAATTCAGGAGTCTTCAAGTTTTATGATCTCTCTGGACCCTTTTACGAGGCCTTGAATATATTAAAAATTGACCTGTGAAAAATTTGTTTCTTAACAAATAAAATTGTTTAAATTTTAATGATAGAAAATTGTTTCTTTTAAATTTAGAATCTGTAAGTTATAACAATTACGTACATATAAAAATTTCCCCAAAAATCCTAAATTTAAATGAATAATATCGTATCTCATAAACGGTAGCAGATATTAAGAAACTGATGTCATTTTTGGATTTTTGAATAGAAGTATGTATTATGTTAATAGTAATAACATATATTTATATAAGTGGCTAAATTCTTAAACAACAAATATAATATTGGAATAAATAATTTAAATTATTTAAAATTGTAAAAAGGAATGTTATCCTTCCATTTTATGAGGGTAAAGGCCATAAAATGGTTTGGGACTTCCAGGCCAACTGTCATAAATCAACCCTCACAATAGATATTTTCAGTGGCGAATTATCCCAAATCACAGCTGAGAAACCACTTAAAAACAACTGGGATTTCAGTGGTTCTGTCTCAGTGATTTTTCAGTGGTTTTCTTTCGACAGGGTTGTGGGTTTTTGGGGTCGCTGAATACGAATCTGACAGATTTATAAAATTCAAAATGCAGGATCCAATATGTCGGACTGAAAATAAAAAATCTGCCATATTTACTTGAAACACATTACTCCTGAGTTTTCGAGGTCGCTAAATGCGAATCTGACATTAGTTTTTTAAAATTCAAAATGCGGATCCAATATGGCTGACAAAGGATTAAAAATCTGCCGGATTTAATTGAAACATGTTACTTGGGGTACTTTACTGGACGGGTAAAATCATTTTATCTAACCTTAAAATGTCGGGTAACGACAATTTTGACTTACCTTTGTTGGTTGGGTCTGGAAATTTTTATCTCTCCTTCACTGGACGGGTGAAAGTAATTTTATCTTACCTTTAATGGTAGGGCAACGATAACTTTATCTTAACTTTCTTGGTTGGGTAAAGACATTTTTATTTCTCCTTTACTGGAGAGACGTTGTAATGCCCCCTAAAGTTGATTATCTAGAATGTTGGATAGGTCGAATTTCATATGGCAGAATTTTTCTTTTTTTGAATATTTGTCTCCTCGAATTAGTATTTATAAAAATGCGTAGTTAGACGAAAAGTTTTAAAAAAGCATGATCATTTATTATAATTTTTGTTAAAAGTAATTTGCAAATGCTAAAAATTGAAGTTGAAACAATTTTTATTAATATGACTTTTTATAAAAATGGAATTTGTTAAAAGAGAAATCTTTTGTTCCCAAATTTGCATTTAACAGAATTATCCTTTAACAGGAGGACTATATAAACTTATTAGATATTAGATATTTTTTCTTTAAACGAATTATTATATCGTAGAATTTTTATTAGGACAAATTGCCATTTAATAGAATGTCTACTGAATAAATTATTATTGTTCCAAACTTCTTCTTTAAAGACATTTCTATTTCATAGAATCTTTATTTTGAGAATCTTTATATGATAGTACAAATATTTGATCAACTGTTTGTTTAACTGTATGTTTATTCAATCGAAATTAAAATTAAACAACTGTCTATTTAATCAAAATGTATAATTAACCAATTAACATTGAATCGAATCTATAATTGTTCGAACATTTGTTTGCTTAAATTTTTATTGAAAAGAATGTTCATTTATTCGATTAATTATAGTCAATCATTTTGATTTAGAGACGGAAGAAAACACCCTACAGTTGATTATCTAGAATTTTTGATATGCAAAATTTCATAAGGCAGAATGTTTCTTTCACCGAATGTTTGTTTCTTCGTATTAGCATTTGTAAAAGCGCGTATGTCGACGAAAGTATTAGAATCAAATTATCGATTAATAAAATTATGTTTAAAATTAATTTTTAAATAATAGAAACTGTAGTTAACTTAATTTTTAAGTGTACGAATTTCAATTTGACGGTCATTTTTCTAAACCTAAATTTCACTTGGACAAATTTTTGTTGAATAGATTGACCGTTTAATATAAACGACAGATAACCTGAGTTTCGTGTAGCAGCCCTGTAATAAGAGGGTTATTGAGCAAGCGTTTTGGCTAGTTGAGCAAGCCCTCTGCTCAATTGTCCTAACGAAATATGGACAATTGGGCTGGTTGCTCATTCACCCAATGTATTGAGTCCAATAATCCACAAGGTATTTCGAGCTTAAAACTGGAGAAAAAGCGACTTAATATTGATAAAACACTAAGAAACGTTCAATTAAGCATAAATACACTACAAAATTAGATAATAAAAATACGTATATTAAGAATAAATAACATTTTCGAAAAGACGTGATTTATTAGCCTAACGCACAATGAATCGTAATCGCTAATCCTTAATCGTAAGAATGAGAGGAAGTAGGACAGACATATATCTCTGTCCTGCTTTCTCTCATTATTACGATTAAGGATTAGCGATTACGATTCGTTGTGCTTTAGGCTATTGACACTCAGATAGCAGAAAACCTGACTAGCAGAATAGACCTAGCCAATCAAAATCTTTCTACCGCGAGAGACTAAATTGTGATTGGCTACGTCTATTTTGCTAGTCAGGTGTTCTGCTCCCTGTGTGTCAATAAATCACGTATTTTCGAAAATGTTATTTATTCTTAATATACGTATTTTTATTATCTAATTTTGTGTATTTATGCTTAATTTAACGTTTCTTAGTGTTTTATCAATATTAAGTCGCTTTTTCTCCAGTTTTAAGCTCGAAATACCTTGTGGATTATTGGACTCAATGCATTGGGTGAATGAGCAACCAGCCCAATTGTCCATATTTCGTTAGGACAATTGAGCAGAGGGCTTGCTTAACTAGCCAAAACGCTTGCTCAATAACCCTCTTATTACAGGGAGAATTTTTACATAACCTTATTTTCATATCTTATAACTTTTATTCCAATAAATTATAATTTGAAAGATTCTATACACTACATCAGACATTTTCTTTGATAAAATATCCATTTAGCCGAATTTAAACATGCTAGAATTGCAATTTGACAGAAATACTAATAGCCGGAATTTTTATTTAACACAATATCTATTTAACAAGATGTTTAATTATTCGATATTTTGTTTGTAATCATTTCTATATTTTAGAAATGTTATTTAATAAAATTTACACTTGTTCGAATTTGTGTATTGCAAACTTTATATCTAACCAAATTTCTATTTATCTCGACATTTATGTAGTAGTATCTTTATTTAGCAGAACTTTTATTCAACAGAATTAAAATATAACCCACAATTCACGCAACCGAACTTGCATGTTCCAAACTGTTTACGTACCAGAATTTTAATACGATAAAATCTCTATGTATCGAAATATTCACTATGTAGAACCTCCAAGTGATAGAATCTTTAAATGACCGACAACTCATAACGTCGAACTTTTGTTTGGCAGAACTTTTAGCCGCCATTTTTATATCGTTCCTTTTCTAAACAATGATATTAGACAAGGTTGGAAAGAAAGATGGCGGCTAAAAGTTCTGCCAAACAAAAGTTCGACGTTATGAGTTGTCGGTCATTTAAAGGTTCTATCACTTGGAGGTTCTACATAGTGAATATTTCGATACATAGAGATTTTATCGTATTAAAATTCTGGTACGTAAACAGTTTGGAACATGCAAGTTCGGTTGCGTGAATTGTGGGTTATATTTTAATTCTGTTGAATAAAAGTTCTGCTAAATAAAGATACTACTACATAAATGTCGAGATAAATAGAAATTTGGTTAGATATAAAGTTTGCAATACACAAATTCGAACAAGTGTAAATTTTATTAAATAACATTTCTAAAATATAGAAATGATTACAAACAAAATATCGAATAATTAAACATCTTGTTAAATAGATATTGTGTTAAATAAAAATTCCGGCTATTAGTATTTCTGTCAAATTGCAATTCTAGCATGTTTAAATTCGGCTAAATGGATATTTTATCAAAGAAAATGTCTGATGTAGTGTATAGAATCTTTCAAATTATAATTTATTGGAATAAAAATTATTTAGGTTTGGATAAATGCCCATTAAATTGAAATTCGTACATTTAAAAATTAAGTTAACTACAGTTTCTTTTATTTAAAAATTAATTTTAAACATAACTTTATTAATCGATAATTTGATTCTAATACTTTCGTTGACATACGCGCTTTTACAAATGCTAATACGAAGAAACAAACATTCGGTGAAAGAAACATTCTGCCTTATGAAATTGCGCATATTAAATATTCTAGATAATCAACTGTAGGGTGCATTCTTCCGTCTCTAAATCAAAATGATTGACTTTAATTAATGGAATAAATGAACATTCTTTTCAATAAAAATTTAAGCAAACAAATGTTCGAACAATTATAGATTCGATTCAATGTTAATGGTTAATTATATATTTTGGTTAAATAGACAGTTGTTTAATTTTAATTTCGATTTAATAAACAAACAGTCGATCAAATATTTGTACTATCATATAAAGATTCTCAAAATAAAGATTCTATGAAATAGAAATGTCTTTAAAGAAGAAGTTTGGAACAATAATAATTTATTCAGTAGACATTCTATTAAATGGCAATTTGTCCTAATAAAAATTCTACGATATAATAATTCGTTTAAAGAAAAAATATCTAATATTTAATAAGTTTATATAGTCCTCCTGTTAAAGGATAATTCTGTTAAATGCAAATTTGGGAACAAAAGATTTCTCTTTTAACAAATTTCATTTTTATAAAAAGTCATATTAATAAAAATTGTTTCAACTTCAATTTTTAGCATTTGCAAATTACTTTTAACAAAAATTATAATAAATGATCATGCTTTTTTAAAACTTTTCGTCTAACTACGCATTTTTATAAATACTAATTCGAGGAGACAAATATTCAAAAAAAGAAAAATTCTGCCATATGAAATTCGACCTATCCAACATTCTAGATAATTAACTTTAGGGAGCATTACAACGTCTCTTACTGGACGGGTGAACGACATATTGTATCTGCCATTTTGAATTTTGAAAACCTGATCACACATTCGTAATCTGTATTCGCAAAACCTCCAAATACAAAGTTTCATTAAGATGTGAATTTTTTTAAAAAATTTTTCCGCCATATTAGGTGCGCCATTTGGGTTTTGAAAATCTTAGAACAGATTTACAATCAGCGGTCTCAAAAACCTTTATATACCATGTTTCATAAAAATGTAAATTTAAAAAGAAATTGTCGCCCATTTTGGATCCGCCATTTTGAATTTAAAAATTTTGATAATCGATTTCCCTACTGAAAAATCCTATATAGGATCCTACATAGGATCCTACATAGAATCCATATGGATTCCTATGAGAATCCACGTAGGATCCTATATAGGATCCTATATAGGTATTGTCCTATAGGAATCCATGTGGATTCTCATAGGAATCTATGTGGATTCCTATAGGTCGCCTATAGGACACGTCCTATATAGGATCCTGTGTGGACTCTCCTATAGGAATACATGTAGGATCTCATATAGGATACTACATAGGCGTCCCAAAAAAATTTTTGTACACCCCCCTACATAGGATCCTACGTAGGTTCCCATATAGGATCCTATATAGGATCTTTTATGGGCACCCAAAAAAAATTATGTACACAGAATTAATTGTTTTTTTTTTAATAACTTTATTCAAATATACATTAAGCACCATTATAAGGACGAAAAATATTTACTGCGCAGGCGTAAGTATTGTAGAATACGTAAAAGACGACTGCGCATGAGGAAGGGGTACAAAAAATTTTTTTGGGGGTACCCATGTAGGATCTTATATGGGTTCCCATATAGGATCCTATATGGGAACCTACGTAGGATCATATGTAGGAGGGTGTACAAAAATTTTTTGGGACGCCTAT
Organism: Ganaspis brasiliensis; assembly: GCA_037103525.1. Taxonomy (NCBI): domain Eukaryota; kingdom Metazoa; phylum Arthropoda; class Insecta; order Hymenoptera; family Figitidae; genus Ganaspis; species Ganaspis brasiliensis. Next base: position 116,772 of record JAZKLR010000053.1, on the reverse strand, counting down.
GCAGGATCCTATATGAGATCCTACATGTATTCCTATAGGAGAGTCCACATAGGCTCCTATATACGACTTGTCCTATAGGCGACCTATAGGAATCCACATAGATTCCTATGAGAATCCACATGGATTCCTATAGGACAATACCTATATAGGATCCTATATAGGATCCTACGTGGATTCTCATAGGAATCCATATGGATTCTATATAGGATCCTATGTAGGATCCTATATAGGATTTTTTAGTAGGGTTGTAAGCAGCGACCCTAGAAATCCCCAGATACAAAATTTTACGTAAATTGGTTTACATGATCAAAAGTTATGTTGTTTTAATCACTTTTCTGGGACTAGGTACATCACATTGATATTAAAGGTTATGTATAATACTTAGGTTTTTGTTTTTGGGTCTAAAAGGGTAATGTTTGAGCCAACATTTTGTCCAATGCTGACAGATTTATTGTTTTGCTTTATTGTTTTACGTACACTCAAAAAGTACAAAAAATGCGTGGTTTTACACATTTAAACCAAAATTGCTTGAAAACTAGAGCCAATCCAAAAATTTCAAGGCCAAATTTGGATTCTGCGGACAAAATCCTATAAGACTAAGCTTCCATTGATTGGGCAACAAAATTTTGTCGGCCTGTGTAATAGTTTATTTGTAAGTTATTTAAAAACTTTTGCAAGTGAAATAGAAAATATAAAAAGTGCAGCAGAGTTGTATCTTGAACGAAAGTGTTTCCGTTCATTTTATGAGGACAATCTTTTGAAGAGTTGATCAATTTGTTTATTTATGACATGCTTCTAAATCGCCTGTCCCAGGTATAAAATAAGAATAAATAATTTGTTTGCTCGTAAGAAAAAAAAACTGTTTTCCGAAGATAGAAAAAATAGTCTAAATAGTTTAAATCGCACGCCAGTGTATGGAAGTGAGTATATGTAAATAATTTAATAATAATTAAATTTCTTTAAGTCAAAACTTTTTCGCTGTGGCTATTCGTCCCCCTAGTGGGACGAATAAGCGACGGCTCTTATTTGTCCCGTTTCGAAAAATAAAGGAGTGGGGTGACGGGACAAATAAAAACCGTCGCTTATTCGTCCCGTCACACAATAAATGTACTAATTCAATGTTCTCTAATTAAAAAAGCGTTAAATATTTTTAAATATAACTCAATAATTTAACCTCAAAATACAGGTATACCAAAATACCCAAATATGTCAAATATTCAAGTCCGAACTTAACATTAAATCCACTATTAAACGTCAGACAATCAAAATTATTTTATGAAATATAGCGCAAAATTCAAAAATGAGAATTTAAAGATAAATTTGTAGATTATAATTATAGATTCTTATTATTTTCTTTAGTAGGGGAGGGTGGTCCCAAACCGACCCCCTAAAAGGCAAAAGCCAAAAAGGTGCCAAAAACTTGTTTGATTGTTGAGGTCAAATTTTTTTTCAGTAAAGGAATCATTTTTCTATGTTTCCACTGGTTGCCGAGGCTCAGGATCTCATTAAATGGGAGATACAGAGAGAAAATCGAAAACTGACGTTTTCGACAATCTCAAAAAGGGTGGTATGAAACCGACCCCCTATTTTTATTGCAGGAAATAGCGAAAACAAACAAAATTTTGAAGTTGTATTGTAATTTGAATTAAAAAACAACAAACTAGAAAAAACTTAAATTACTTTTACTTTATTTAAATACATTATTTAAGGCCTTTTTCAGAATAAGAGTAAAAGAATTATCATTACAATAAAAAATGAGTGTTTTTAGTCTGATCGTAACTATATTATCTTAGCTTAGTTATTGTTATTTTATTAAAATACATTTGTAGGTATTATTTGGTAATTAAAAATAATTTAGTTACAATAACAATGCAAGAAAAGGGGGGGGGGGGTCGGTTTCGGACCACCCCCACTATTTTCACATAATGTCTTGCCGATCATTCATGTCAATGAAAGCGTTTGAATTTGAATATTGTGTATTAAAGTTGAGGCCACAAGCAACCAAAAAAAATTATACCTTAATTTTTCTAAACTCAATTCAACACTTTTAACTTAAATTCAAGATAGGTCAAAAACAAAAAATATTATTTCAAAAAACTAATTTTACGTAAAAAAATTTCGAGATACAATATTACCAAGAGATTATTACCTATGGTAAAAATGTCAGAGTTATGAAAGTGTTCTTTTGATGGTATTCACGATTTGTCTAGTAACACGATCTCTGAGAAACAGAGGGGGGTCGGTATGGTGCGAGGGGTCGGTATGGTACCACCCTCCCCTAAACTTTTTTACTTTCACTATCAAAATTTGCGCACGATTAGTTTTCCATATATTTTAGAAATTAAACTTTTATAATAAATAAAACAAATCGATGAATAATATTTATCTAATAAGGATTATTCTCATGAGTTTATTAAATTTGTACATTGTTTTTCAATTAATTTCAACAAATTTCAATTATTCTCTATAAATTTTTTATTTATACACCAGCTTTCAATTATTTATGTCATGATTGAATCAGTTTCTTTAGATTTCAATTGTTTGGTCAATTTTTCAAGTACTGTCTTCAAATTTTAAATTTTATGCACCAGTTATCAATTATTTTTTTCAAATTATAATTATTTTATTCAATTTTTTTTATTGTCATGAACTTTTAAATTTCTTACACCTATTTTCAATTATTTTCATCATTATTTTTATCATTGTTACAAATTTATTAATTTTTTTAAACCTTCTCAATTATTTTCTTCAAACTTTAATTAATTACTTCAATTTTCAATTATTTTCCTCAAACTTATAATTTTTCTTTTAACTTTACAATTATTGTATATAATTTTTTAATTTTTACACTAGTTTTGAATTATTTATTTCAATATTTCAATTGTTTTGTCAAGTTTTCAAGTATTTTCTTCAAATTTTTAATTTTATTTAAACTTATCAATTATTTTTGTTATTTCTCAATTATTTTTTCAAGTTTCAACTATTTTTGTCAATATTCAAATATTTTTGACATTTTGGAATTCTTTTCTTTAAATGTCATTTTCTTCAATCTTTTTATTATTGTAATGAATTTATTAACTTTTGAAGATCAGTTTTCAATTATTTATGTCATTATTCAATTAGTCTCTTCACATTTAATTATATCGTTAATTTACAATTATTTTATACAATTTATTAAATAGTGTATTAAATTTTTTATTTTTTTTTACTTTATTTTTAAATATATTTCTCATTTTTCATTATTTTTTTTTCTGAATTCCAGTTATTTTTGTCAATATTCAACCATTTTCTACACATATACATTTTTTGATATTTTTTAATTATTTTTTTCAAATTTCAATTATTTTCTTGAAAATTCTATTATTTTTTTTTAATTTTTCAACTATTATCTAAAAAGTGTAATTTTTACACCAGCTTTTATAATTATTTATGTCATTATTCAATTAGTTTCTTTACATTTTACTTATTTTTTTAATATCTCAATTATTGTGTGAATTTTGTTTCAAATTTAAATTTTTTTTGTAATTCTTCAATTATTTTTTTGTAACTTAAATTATTGAATTACCTTCTACATATTTCAATTATTTTTGCGATTTTTAAATTTTTTTTCCAAATTTGAATGGCTTTTCCTGCTGGTGCCCCCCTATTTAATATCAGTAATATCAAACTCTTTATTGCTTATTTATTTTTTTTATTTAAAAACTTACTATTTAATCACTTTTTTTATTTAAAAACTCACTATTTCCTCACTTTTTTCACTTAAAAACTTATTTACTCTTTTTTTTAAATTAAAAAGTCTTTTTTTCACGATTTTTAATTTGCAAGTCCACTGGCAGCCCTCCTTATATTTAAATTCTCATTTTTGAATTTTGCGTTATATTTCATAAAATAATTTTGATTGTCTGGCGTTTAATAGTGGATTTAATGTTAAGAAAAAAATTTTGTATGCCACAAAAAGTTCTTGAAAATGGCTAAAGTTGCCATTTTTTGTTCATTTAAGATAATACTACAAGAAATCCTGACGTGATGGGCCATTTTTAAGGTCAGATTCTGATTCTGCGTCAAAAAATCTACAAGAATCATCTCCCTTATTATTTTTAACAGACATGAACGAAATTTTGCAGGCCTGTGTAATTTATCTTTTTTTTAATTTCTTAAAATTAACTATTTAAAAAAAGGAGGGGGGAGGGTAGAGAAAAATCTTACGTAAGATAGAGGGGGGGTTTACAAAAATCTTACTGTTGCTTATTTGGGGGAGGGGGTATCAAAACTGCTCTAAAACATGCTTACGTAATACTTGGATGGTCCCTTATTTATGTTCCAATAACAATCTACCATAATTATTAATTAACTATTTTTTATTTCAGGCCTTGAGGAAATCTTGTAAATCTTGCTCAACGATTCAAATTTAAGGGGTTAGGTGGGTTTCACAGTTTTAAAAAATCAAATTTGTTTATTATCTTATTAATTTCTACAACATCTCGAGAATATTCTCCTAAATTTCCAAGTCGATCCGAATCGGAGATACAGCCTTCGGAAGGTGCGCGCTCAGAGTTACGTATTATGTGTGCGCAGCTAAAAAAAAATCTGCGAGCGAGACTCGCGAAGCCAGGATTCATCATAGGCAGGAGCAAAAGGATGCCCTAGATACTACAGCTGCTGCAGGTTCTTTACTTTATGGCCCAAGAATCGACGATTCAATGGAAGTTAACAAAAATGTTTTATTTTCAGTTTTATTGTTACTCAAAACTTATGCGTTTTTCTAGAAACTGTGTTTTCAAAGTCGGTTGTCAAAATTTCTCGGAAACTACTCAACCGATCTTGATGAAATTTTGCACAGGCCTTCGAGATACAATTCTCGAGAACTTGGACGAAGGATTTTTTTTTCTTCAATCACAACTATTTAAAAAAAAAAAAATGTTGAACAAATTTGACCAACATTTGCATTTTTTTGTAAAAAGGTCTGCCAAAAATCCAATTTTCACTTTTTTTTCCCCTTCGTCCAATTTCTAGTTTCAGGTCTGTACTAAAAGAAAATATTTGGTTTTTTCATTTCAGATGATTCTGTCAGGTATTGTGCTGTCAACGCGGAAGCACCTTTTTTCCGAGGGGTCACCGGAAATGACGTCTCAATGGCTGACTTCTGAATATTTTTGTTCAAAAATTTTAAAAATTCTTGTTTAAATATATATATTTAAGAAACTAAAAAGTTATAATAAAATATTTCCTTTTTTATATATAAAAAAAATTGCTGAAAATAGGCCTTTTTTTTTGCCGAGTAAACCCACCTAACCCCTTAAATAAATCAATCAGATCTTTTTAAAACTAGTGTAGATTGCGGATAGAACAAAAAAATTTCGTTACTTTTAGTGTAAAAGAAAACCTTGTAAATATTCAAAATCTTGGAAAATCTCCAATATATGAAAATCATCTTTTGCTTGCTCAACGAATCAAATCAGAATAAATAAATGAAAAATGTTTGTAATCAGCATAAACTGCGAACAGAATGAAAACAATTTAGTCACTTTCAGTGTCAATAATTCACATCGACGCCCCCCGTTGATAACATATTTATTACGAAGTCAGCGCAATAAAATGTTATTTTAAAAAACAGTGGAAACTCATTTTTATTAATAATTTTTTGGATGTGATTTCTATTTAATTGTTCGTTAAGGAATTCTACTCTTGGGGCTTCAAAAAAAAAAAAAAATTTTTTTCTTTTTTATTTCAATCTATATGTATCTGAGAATACGCCACAGAAAGGATTTCGTGAGAATCACGTTCTTTTGCATGTTTCTGGGAACCGAAAAAACCCACGAATTTTTGTTCATTTGTAACATTTGTTTATTTATAATGATTTCATTATCAACAAATTACAAATTTATAATTTTTTTATCTTTGCTGATGTCTAAAGACCCCTATAAAAACAAAACACCTTGTACGGGCCTGATATTAGCAGATTAACTCATAAGTTACTACAATCCAGTTATACACCATGTGTTAACTTTAAACTCGTTTCCCCGAAAGTAGTGTTTTCTAAGCTGCTGAGTCACGCTTTTTATAGTAAAAATGGTCCGATTTTAATTTTTTTTTTTTTTTTTTGAAATTACTCAGAAAGGATGCAGCTATTTTTCTCCGTGTACGATTTTTGAAATTTCTTTTCGTTTTGGTTTTATAGCCCCTTAAAGTAAAAAAAAAAGAAAAAAATGAAAATTTTTGCGAATTTTCGCATAATTTTGACAAATTAAAAAATAAAAAAATCTGCCACGGGAAAAAATAGTCAACGCAACTATACACATGAAAAAAATTCATTTTTTGATTTTAGATTGTCCCAGTGCGAAAACCGTGACTCAATTGGGACCTCTGCATTTCTGAAACGCGTTTACGCAAAGGCGTTTCAAGATCATCACCATTTTTTTTATCATGAATAAGAAAATTTTCAAAGTTAAAGGATGTATCTTGAAAATAAAAAAAAATTTGTCAAAAAATATTCAGTAGTTTCTTCACAATTAATTCCCAAAAAAACCACTGAATTTCGGGCCTGGAGAGTAGAAGACCCCCTTAATCAAATGTCTATTGAAGTTGTGTGTCATAAAATGTTAATTGAACCGAACGTTCAATTTACTTGTTTATTTTATCAAATATGCAATAACATTCTATTTCCAACTTCAATATTATATACCTATTATATTGTTAAAGTAAAGTTATATAGAATATTATTGCATATTTGATTATAAACAAGTATATTATTGAACGTTCGGCCCAAATAACATTTTATGACAGGCAGCTTCAATAGACATTTGATTATACAAACAATTGAATAGAAATCATATTCAAAATATTATTAATAAAAATGAGTTTCCACTGTTTTTTAAAATAACATATAATTGCGCTGGCTTTGTAATAAACATGTTATCAACGGAAGGCGTCACACTGTATATTGTCACCTTAAAAAACGATTGTGAAATTAATGAAAACTCTGTATTATATGAGAAACGTTTTTTACTAGCACAAAGACTCAAATTTGACTAAATCAACGAAAAGTATTTAAAACTAGTGTCAATTGCGGATAGAATGAAAGCGATTTCGTTGCACTTAGTCTAAAAAATAAACTGTAAATTTTCGCCTTAAAAAACGATTGTCAAAATCTTGAAAAATTTCCATTATATATGGAAAACACGTTTTCTCGTCATAAAAGGGCTAGCCGGCTTAAGTTTAAATAAATTAATAAAATCTCTTTAAAACTAGTGTAAATTGCGGTTAGAATAAAGGCACTTTCGTTGCTCTTAATGTAAATAATTCTGTCTAAATTAATGCCCTAAAACATCTTAGTAAAAATCTTGAAATATCTGTATTTTTCGAAAAATACCTTTTGCTTGTTGAATGACCCAAAATTCAATAACTCAATTGAATATTTTTAAAACTAGTGTAAATTGATGCTGGAATGAAGAAATTTTTGTTCTTAGTGTAAAAAATTGCGTCTAAATTTTAACCCTAAAACATCATTGTCAGAATCTTGGAAAATATCTATTATATACGAAAAAAAACATTTTGCTTTTTCAACAACACAAATTTCAATACTTCATTCGCATATTTTTACAATTAGTGTCAATTACGGTAAGAATCAATGGTCTTTCGTTGCTTTTAGTGTAAAAAAATTCAATTAACATTTTTGCTTTAAGGGTCATCCTCACAAAAAGGACAATTTCAGAATTAAGATTTTACGTGAAAAAATATTTGAAAAACTTTTATATTACTAGTCATATGTCAAGACATGTACCTAAATAAAACCATAACTTTGTTATAATGTTTATGAACATTTTAAAATATACTTATAAAAATACGTACTGGCGGTCACGAAGGAAGTGGAGTCTGTCTCTTCCAAAATATACTGCGATTCATTTGACTCTAATATTAAAAGAATAAATTTTACTAACATTCAATTAATGGTATTTGCTACATTTTAGTTAGATAAGAAACTGCCATAAGACACAGATACTATAATTATTGTTTACCTGTGCGTTGTGATCCAACTAATTTTATTTTCATTTAATACTCATATTTGTGACCGGTCACGCAGTGAAGTTTACTATCCCTGGTTAGAACGACGGATAGAAACCGGACAGAAACCGGATACAAATCGCTTTTTGTCCATTTCTAGTGTAAATCGTATACGATTTTTGTGTCCGCTTTTCATCCGAAGCTTAACCGGAATCACTCCGGTTTAATCCGTTTCTTATCTGTCAAAGTAATTAAAAATTCTTGACACATTAGAAACAGATATAACCGGAGCAATTTTGAGTGTTAATATGTAATCCGTTTTCTATCCGTTTTTGTCTGACATAACATGAGCAATTTTGAGTATCAATATGTAATCCGTTTTCTATCCGTTTTTGTCTGACATAACCGATGCAATTTTGAATGTCTATATGTAGTCCGTTTTCTATCCGTTTTTTCTCCATTTTCTGTCCGTTTTTGTCTGACATAACCGGAGCACTTTTGAGTGTCAATATGTAATCTGTTTTCTATCCGTCTTTGTCTGTCATTGCAAAAAAAAAAAAAATAGAAAATTTTTTTTCCCTACATAGTTTAATGATTTTTTAATGTCTATCTATTCCTATTACCTTTATTTAGCGTTAATAGACATAAACGCACGCCTATAACGCAATGAAAATTATGAATACCATTGGAGGATTCGAACCCTAAACCTAATACCTAACGCAACGCTTCATAACGACCGCGGCTAATAATCCGAATGACATTTCTAAACAAAGTGTTGAACATATCATTTGAAATGTCAAATAGAAAACGGTAAGAAACCGGATGAAAACCATACACGCTTTTTATTCGTCCATATCTGAGTTATGCATCCGTTTTCACCCGACAATTGTCGGGCAATAGTAACTTAGAACTTTTTTTAGTTTAACAAGAGTGCGACATAAATACGGTTGTATACGGTTTTCATCCGCCAATTTTTTTATGTCTATTTTTTAAAGTTGGAAAAGTGAATCGTATCCGTTTTCACCCGGTAATTGACGGACAATTGTAAATTAGAATTTTTTTTAGTTCAACAAGAGTGCGACGTAAATACGCTTGTATACTGTTTTCATCCGTCAATTTTTAAATGACCATTTCTTAAAATTGGAAAAGTGAATCGTATCCGTTTTCACCCGACAATTTTCGAACAATAGTAACTTAGAATTATTTTTAGTTAAACCAGAGTGCGACATAAATACGTTTGTATACGGTTTTCATCCGTCAATTTTTTAATGTTAATTTTCGAATGTTGAAAGAGAGAATCCCTTAAGCAGGGAGAATTAAATTTTCTTCGTACGACGAAAGTAGCTGTAAAACGGATAGGTTACGAATTGCAAACTTAGTTAAATTATTATTATTTAAAAATAACCGGACTTAAGCCAGATATGAACAGACATCAATACGTTCTTATAAATTGCAGATATAAAGTTAAGTTTCCTTCCTACGACGAAAGTCCCTTTAAGACGAAAAGGTAACGAATTTCAGCCTTTGATATGAACAGCCATCAATACACTCTCATGAATTGCAGATAAAAAGTTAGGTTTTCTTCCTGTAACAAAAGCCGCTCTATAGCGGATCCCTATTGAAAAAACTCATATGAGATCTGATATGAGACCATATGTGGTTTCCTATATAGAAACTCATATGAAAACTCATGTTCATATAGGAATTCATATGTGATCGCATGTAAAATCGTATATGAAATTGAGACACGATTTGATATATGAATTCATATGGGAAATAGTTATGTGTTTTTGACAAGAGATCTCAAATAAGAGCTCACATGAGATCTCATGTAAGATCACATATGAGATCTCATATAAGATCACATACGAGATCTCATATGAGATCACACATGAGATCATACATGAGATTCTACTTTGTATATAGAAACTCATGTGGATTCCTATCCGATTTCGTATCTGAATTCCTAAGTCAAATCTTATATTAAATCTCATATCGAATTCCATATCAAATCTCAAATGCTCTTATAATGAACAAAAAATATTTAAATGTTTTCGTCTGATACTTATCTGACAAGTATTATTGCTCTGCAAAGAGTTTGTTTTTCCATGATTTGGGTCTCTATGTTCTAGTTCTACTTATATATCTTTTCCTCTTTATGTCGATAGTGAGAGAGGTTCAACATACAGCCACCTTGCGACGATTGTCTTAACTAAGACCTACATGAGATTCCACATGAGATCTCATATAAGTTCTCATGTAGGTCTTAGTTAAGACAACTGTCACAAGGTGGCTGTATGTTTAACCTCTTGCTGTCAACATGAAGAGGAAAAGATATATAAGAAGAACTAGAACATAGAGACCCAAATCATGGAAAAACAAACTCTTTGCAGAGGAATAACACTTGTCAAATAAGTATATGACGAAAACGTTTATATCTGTTGTTTATTAAGGGCTTTTGAGATTTGATATGGGATTCGATATGAGATTTGATATAAGATTTGACATAAGAATTCACATACGAAATCGAATAGGAATCCACATAAGTTTCTATATAGAAACGCATGTTTATTTGTATAATCTCATGTATGATCTCATGTGTGATCTTATATGAGATCTCATGTGTGATCTTATATGAAATCTCATGTGTGATCTCATATGAGATCACATATGAGATTTCACGTGTCATCTCATATGAAATCTTATGTGAGATCTCATGAGTGATCTCATGTGAGATCTTATTTGAGATCTCTTGTCAAAAACACATAACTATTTCCCATATGAATTCAAATATCAAATCGTGTCTCAATTTCATATACGATTTTACATGCGATCTCATATGAGATCACATACGAATTCCTATATGAACATGAGTTTTCATATGAGTTTCTATATAGGAAACCACATATGATCTCATATGAGATCTCATATGAGTTTTTTCAATAGGGATAGGTTACAAATAGTAGACTTATAGTAAAATTAATATTTAAAAATTAACGGACACAATTCACAATTGTGAATTATGGATAATTAATTACAGTTCCTTCCTCCGATCAAAGTCGATTTAAAACGGATAGAATACAAATTGAAGAATTAGTAAAATTATGATTTAAAAATTTACGGACTTAAGCCGGATATAAACAGAAATCTTAACGCTCTCATGAATTCTAGATAAAAAAGTAATTTTATTTCCTTCGACGAATGTCGCTTTAAAACGGATAGGTTTCGAGTAGTAGACTTACTAAGGTTATGATTTAAAAATTAACAGACGTGAATCGGACTTAAACGGGTATCAATACGCTTATATGAATCATGTATAATTAATTACAGTTTCTTCCGCCGATGATGGTCGCTTTAAAACGGATAGAATACGAATTGCAGACTTAGTAAAAATGCGATTTAAAAATTTACGGACTTAAGCCAGATATGAACAGACATAACGCTCTCATGAATTCTGTAATTTGTTTCCCTGCGACGAAAGTCGATTTAAAACGGATAGGTTACGAGCAGTAGACTTATTATTAAAGTTATGACTTTAAAATTAACAGATATGAGTCGAATATAAACGGGCATCAATACGCTCATTTGAATCACGTATGCGTATAATTAATTACAGTTTCTTCCGCCGATGATGGTCGCTTTAAAACGGATAGATTACGAATTGCAGACTTAGTAAAATTTCCCAAGTAGCACGTAATATTACGTAAGTATCGCAGTAATATTACATTCAATATTAGGAATATTACAGGTTGATGTTACAGTAATATTACTGTGACATTAAAATGTCCGCGTCAAGGTAATATTACAAGGTAATATTGAGGTAATATTACAGTAATGTTACAAAGTAACATTACAGTAATATTACAGTGACATTATAGTAATATTACAATTAAATATAATGTATAAAAAATTTTGGGGGACCGAGTCTTGAACCCTTGTAAGCTGACCATGTAGGTAGATGCCTTAAACCACTCGGCTACTTAGCTCTTAGAACATATTTTAGAAAGTCTTCTACATATTGTACTACATATTTGTAATATTACTGTAATATTAACTCAATATTTCTTTGTAATATTACTACGTAATATTACCTCAACATTACCTTGTAATATTACCTTGACGCGGACATTTTAATGTCACAGTAATATTACTGTAACATCAACCCGTAATATTACCAATATTGAATGTAATATTACTGCGATACTCACGTACTATTACGTGCTACTTGGGTTTGATTAAAAAATTTACGGACTTAAGCCGGATATGAACAGACATCATTACGCTCTCATGAATTACAAACAAAAAAAGGTATTTTTTTCCGTGCGACGAAAGTTGCTTAAAAACGGATAGGTAACGAGTAGTAGACTTATTCAAGTTATGACTTTAAAAGTAGCAGACATTAGTCGCATATAAACGGACATCAATACGCTCATTTGAATTATGGATAATTAATTACAGTTTCTTCCTCCGATGAAAATCGCTTTAAAACGGATAGATTACGAATTGGAGACTTAGTAAAATTTTGATTAAAAAATTTACGGACTTAAAACGGATATGAACAGACATCATTACGCTCTCTTGAATTACAAATAAAAAAGGGTTTTTTTTCTTTGCGACGAAAGTCGCTTCAAAACAGATAGGTTACGAGTAGTAGACTTATTAAAGTTATGACTTTAAAATTAACAGACATGAGACGGTTATAAACGGGCATCAATACGCTCTTATCATTTATGGATAATTAATTAGTTTCTTCCTCCGATGAAAGTCGCTTTTAAACGGACAGGTTACGATTATCGGACTTTGTAAAAATTGTATTTAAAACTTAACGGACTTGAACCGGATATGAACAGACATCAATACGCTCATATGAATTATGTAAAATTAATTACAGTTTCTTCCTCCGATGAAGGTCGCTTTAGAACGGATAGATTACAAATTGCAGACATAGTAAAATTTTGATTAAAAAATTTACAAATTTAAGCCGGATATGAACAGACATCATTACGCTCTCATGAATTACAAACAAAAAAAGGTATTTTTTTCCGTGCGATAAAAGTCGCTTTAAAACGGATAGGTTACAAGTTGTAGATTTAGTAAAGTAATGACTTAAAAATTAACAGACATGAGTCGGATATAAACGGGCATCAATGCGCTCTTATCATTTATGGATATATCTATTTACAGTTTCTTCCTCCGATGAAAGTCGCTTTAAAACGGACAGGTTACGAATATCGGACTTTGCAAAAATTGTATTTAAAACTTAACGGACTTGAACCGGATATGAACAGACATGAATACACTCTTATGAATTGCAGATAAAATTGAAGTTTTCTTCCTACGACGAAAGTCGCTTTAAAACGGATAGGTTTCGATTATTAGACTTAGTGCAGTTATGATTGAAAAATTTACAGACATGTATCGGATATAAGCGGGCCTCAATGCGCTCTTATGAATTATGGATAATTAATTACAGTTTCTTTCTCCAACGGAAGTCGCTTTAAAACGGTTAGATTGCGAATAATAGATTTGGTAAAATTATGATTGCAAAATTGACGGACTTAAGCCGGACATAAACGTACATCGTTACGCTGTCTTTATTTATTTTAGATTTTGCCTTACGAAAAAGGTCAGTCAAGAGCGGATATCTTGCGAATGCAGCATGTATAAACCACATATTTTCAGATTGAATTCTCCATCAGGCTTTAGTTATTTTACATTTTTGATTTTGGTGAACGGATAAAAACAAGATAGGTTCTAATAGTTGTCAACTATAAAATTTGTAACCGTATAAATGTCGGACATAAGCAGACACAAATTACGTGCGGTTTTTATCTGCTTTTTGTCCGGTTTCTATCCGATTTTTTAAGTAGGGATGGTACACAAAACTAAATTAATCCTAGAAAATAATATTGCGAATATTTTACTGTATTTCTTCAAGGACCAATGAAAACACAAAATAGTTAGTAGATATTGCTAGACAAAGTATATAATTATATTGCAGAATAAAAGTAAAATTTCTTGTTCGAATAAATACTTTTGCTTGTTCAACGACTCAAATTTTAATAATTCAATCGGATCTTTTTACAACTAGTGTACTTTGTGGCTAGAATGTTGGTTCTTTCGTTGCTTTATATTTAGAGTAAAAAATGTCTTCCAAATTTTTGCCTTAAAACATCATAGTCAAAATCTGGGAAAATCGCTATTATGCGAAAAACACCTTTTGCTTTCTCAACGACTCAAATTTCTATAATTCAATCAAATCTTTTCAAAACTCGTATAAATTGTGGCTAATAGAATGATGGCTCTTTTATTGTTTGTAGTATAAAAAATCGCATCAAAATTTTTGCCCTAAAACGTCATTGTCAAAATCTTAGAAAATCGCTATTATGCGAAAAACACCTATTGTTTGCTCAACGACCCAAATTTCAATACTTAAATCGGATCTTTTTAAAACTAGTGTAAGTAACGGCTAGAATGAAGGCATTTTCATTGCTCTTCCCGGTAAGAAGCCTTGCATTAGTAAGTATTACAGTTTCTATAGTTTAATGCGAAATTTAATGCATTTTAATATTATTTAATCCTGTCTTGTGCCAAATACTTTTAATGCCTGAAATTAAGAATAGTTTTTTGTAAATTTAATCAATTTTTCAGGCAACACAGGCAGTCACCTTTTCACCTTTTTTCAATTTTGTCACGTTTTTCACTTTTTTTTTGACAATTTGTCACCTTTTTTCATCTTTCTTCACCTTTTTTGGTGTCAAAAATATATAATTTTTTGTAAATATTTCGAAGTAGATTCTTAAACTTCAGATTTAATGTTAGGATTTAGTTTTATTGATGATTCATACAATTACAAAAAATTTGATTTACTAATAAAAAAAAGACATAATTCTATATAAAAAATAAAAGGACACATTTTTTTTTCCGCTAAAAGTTATTTTAACGAAGTTTCGCTTGTAATATTTTTTCTAATTAATACAATCAAATTTTATTATTTCTTGGACCTTTCAGTTGAATTCTTTGCATTTTATTTGTTCTTAAACTTGCTTACTAAAAAAAAAAAGAAATCGGGCAAGTACGAGTTACACTCGTACCAAGTCGAAGAGTTCCGTACCTATCTAATTTTTTTCAATTATGTGAGGTAGAGATTAAACATATTCCACCACGAAACCATTTTTAAAAATAAATTTTATTATACACTAAATAAAATTTTATTGGTACAAATTTTTAGCACTATAAGCCAAAACTTTTGCAGCTGGGGGTCAGGGTCATTTTATAAATATGTTTTTAAAACATAAGGAATTAACCAGTTATTATTCAAACTTTTTTTAAAAAAACACGAATTTTGGCTCGTAAATTCTATGAAGACGAATATTAACAAACTTCTATATATTTTTCCTGTAATCTACACGTCAAACTACATATGGGTGATTATTTCTCAAACGTCCCAGCTCAAAATTAAAAGTTTTTGGATTAGCTTCATATTTTGGTAAAATGTTGTCCTATACGAAGGAAATAAATCCCTAAAATGTTAACATGTTTTTTAAAAATTTGTAAAAAATAGGGGGGGTTGAATTTTTGACTTTTTATGTTACCTTGTTATTTTCAATTTCGCATAACTTTGACAAAATTTTATGGATTTTAATTTTTATATAGTGCATTTTAAAGCATTTTCCCCCCTTTTTTTCAAAATTAACATTTATTTTTCATTTTTGACCCATTTGGAAGAATTTTTTTTTTTATTTTGTTTTCATTAAAAAACTGAGATTTTTTCGTATAAGATATGTAAATTTGGAAATGGTCTGGCGATAAGTTTGCGAGAAAATTAATAACAAACTAAGCGACGCGCCCAGCGTCACTGACGCCATTGACCACACAGCACCGCGACACAGTGGGGCAAAATGAATGTTTTTGGACAAATCAACTTTCAGCCCACAATTTTCAATCGTTTTACAAGTTCTTTTTTTTAAATTAAAGCTAATTAAATTTCGAATCCATACAACGAGAGACATTTTTAAAAAAAAAATTTAAATCATTGTTTATTTAACAACAAATTTGTTTTAAAAAAATTTTTGACTTTACGGTGCCACCATTTTCTGGAAAATTTTGATATTTGATCATGAATTATTATTCTCAATTCAAAAACTTCTTAGAAAACAAGATTTATAAGGGCCAAGAAAATAAAAAAAAATTTTTAAAGTTATTAACAAATTAGTAAACAAAAACAATATATTCCGTAAAATCAATTACAGATTAATGACTTTTAAAAATATTTACTGTGATACTTCTCATTTACTTTTTTTATAACAATTGCTAATTTTCTAAACAATTTTAATTAACAAATTCATGATTTACCTATTTTCAACGAAAACATTTTTTGAAAAATCAATTGCAATATGGTAGCACTACAATAGTTTCTACAATAGTTTCCACTTTGAGTGCTACCATACTGCAATTGATTTTTCAAAAAATGTTTTTATTGAAAATGGGAAAATCATGAATTTGTTAATTAAAATTGTTTAGAAAATTAGCAATTGTTATAAAAAAAGTAAATGAGAAGTATCACAGTAAATATTTTCAAAGGTCATTAATCTGTAATTGATTTTACGGAAAAAACGAAAGTTATTCTCCTAAAAGTATCCAACTTATGAATTTGTTAATTAAATTTGTTTAAACAATGCGCAATTGTCGTCTGATATAAATATGTATCAGTAAAACACCACTGATAAAATACTTGTAGCCGTTAAAGTTTAAAAAAATTTGTTAGAGACCTAAAAATTGGTATTTCATTAATTTGTTTGTTATAAACAATGAATTTTGTATATAACAATTAACTGTTATTAAAAATAAAATTGTATTACGTTGTTTATAACAATATAACAATCGTTTGTAACTAAAAACGATTAGTAATTGTTATAAAAAATTACTAATTGTTATAAACAATTAAAAATTATTGTAAAAAATAGCAAAACTTTTAGTAAGAATTATTATTTCCATTAAAAAAAAAGAAATAAGTTTTTTTAAGTGTTTAAATATCACAAATAATGAAGATATTGTTTTTGTTTACTAATTTGTTAATAACTTTTAAACAAAAAATTTTATTTTCTTGGCCCTTATAAATCTTGTTTTCTAAGAAGTTTTTGAATTGAGAATAATAATTCATGATCAAATATCAAAATTTTCCAGAAAATGGTGGCACCGTAAAGTCAAAAATTTTTTTAAAACAAATTTGTTGTTAAATAAACAATGATTTAAATTTTTTTTTTAAAAATGTCTCTCGTTGTATGGATTCGAAATTTAATTAGCTTTAATTTAAAAAAAAGAACTTGTAAAACGATTGAAAATTGTGGGCTGAAAGTTGATTTGTCCAAAAACATTCATTTTGCCCCACTGTGTCGCGGTGCTGTGTGGTCAATGGCGTCAGTGACGCTGGGCGCGTCGCTTAGTTTGTTATTAATTTTCTCGCAAACTTATCGCCAGACCATTTCCAAATTTACATATCTTATACGAAAAAATCTCAGTTTTTTAATGAAAACAAAATAAAAAAAAAAATTCTTCTAAATGGGTCAAAAATGAAAAATAAATGTTAATTTTGAAAAAAAGGGGGGAAATTTTTTTTTTTTGAAAATTTTGTTACAAGTATGAAAAAGTGCATGAAAAATGCTTTAAAATGCACTATATAAAAATTAAAATCCATAAAGTTTTGTCAAAGTTACGCGAAATTGAAAATAACAAGGTAACATAAAAAGTCAAAAATTCAACCCCCCCCTACTTTTTACAAATTTTTAAAAAACATGTTAACATTTTAGGGATTTATTTCCTTCGTATAGGACAACATTTTACCAAAATATGAAGCTAATCCAAAAACTTTTAATTTTGAGCTGGGACGTTTGAGAAATAATCACCCATATGTAAACTAAATTTTAACACCATAAGTCAAAAATTCTGGGTGCCAAGGGGGGAACAGTTGTCATTTTTTCGAATTTTTTTTCAAAAAATCGTACTTTTTGGCTAGTAAACACTATAAAGACCGCCTTTACGAAAGTTCTCTATACTTTACCTGTAATCTATACGTAAACCTTCATACGTGTACCAAATTTCAGCATCCTAAGTCAAATAGTTTGAAAGATTAGGGGGGTGGGGTACATGATCATTTTTTCGAATTTTAGGGCAAAAAAAGTGGTTTTTGCTGGAGTTCGGCATTTGTTTATGAGCTCGAACCGTGTTTTCCATATAATTTTCGTAAATCCAAGGTGAAATTACATATGTCTACCAAATTTGAAGACTCTAGCTCAAATAGTTCAGAAGTTAGAGGGGGTGCGAAAACGGACACACATAGTGATTTTAATGGGGTTCCGTTTTACGGTACGGAACCCTAAAAAAAGAAAAAAAGGTGGATGTTTTGAGAAAATAGACCTTATTTATTTTTGGAAATTTATCTATAGTTTTGTTAATTTTAAAACCTTTTAAAAATTTCAAACGGCATTTTTAAAGAACAAAATATCACCCAGAAGATCCAATAAACAAAAATAAAATAATAATAATCTCCGAAAACTCCTGAAGTTAGTTAGTATGTATTTATATTTATTCATCTTTTGTCTGAAGTGAAGTTAGTTAGTATTAATATTTATTCATCTTTTTCTGTCCACTTTTAAAAACTGAAGTGAAGTTAGTCCCTGCTATTTTATTTTGTTGTGCTGGTTTTTAATTGTCATTTGTGTAAAAAAAAAGTTTCGAAAAATGCTTTAAAAGTTTATTATGGTTTTTGAAGAAGTTTAAAATATATACACATGCAATTAATTTCCTAAATTTTCATCAGTTATTATCTCAAATTTAGATTATTGTCATCAATTTTCCATTATATAACGATTTTTTAATTATTTTTTTTTGCTTAAAAATAAATTCTGCAATTTTTCTTGATTTTCATCAATTTATAATTATATCCATTATTTTGTAATTACTTTAAAATTTTTCAATTATTTATCCGATATTTCAATTATTTTCATCAATTTTCGTTATTTCTGCGATTTTTTAATTATTCTCTTTAATTAAAATTTTTAAGTAATTTTGTTATTATTTTTTTAAACATATACTCTATGATTTTTTCACACTGAGAAAAATGTTTAGTCATAGCAACGAAAATTTGGTTGAGCCAACCAAATTATTTGGTTGGTATTTATTCAACCAAGCTATTTGGTTGAGACAACTAAATTATTTGGTTCAGTGTTGTTTGTTGGCATAACAAAAATTTTTGGTTGTCACAACTATATTTTTTATTCGGGATAACAAAAATTTTGGTTGTCATAAAAAAAATTTTTATTTGGGAGCTAACTAACCCAAGTGCGAATATT
This sequence comes from Ganaspis brasiliensis, assembly GCA_037103525.1. NCBI lineage: Eukaryota > Metazoa > Arthropoda > Insecta > Hymenoptera > Figitidae > Ganaspis > Ganaspis brasiliensis. The sequence continues at coordinate 97,420 of JAZKLR010000053.1, read as the reverse complement.
CGGTCGGCCAACATATATAATTACATAATTCACATGTTATTAATTTAATTACACAAATATAATCAGATAAGAATGTAGAAATTTCATATTAATGAAAACCTGAAACAGAAGAATTTCATTAGTCTTGAAGATTCGAACCCAGGTTTTCCAGCTGCCAGTCCAGTAGGCTAACCACCAGCCCATGAGAGATATGAATGACCAATATGGAATAAACCTTATAGCTAAACAGTTCAGTAACAGACACCGTTAGCTCAACTATCAGACCCAGGTTCGGCCGACCGTCTGGTATTGGTTTTTATTTAGATTTTATTTATATTATTATCGGCAGCTTACTTACAAACTAATCACCAATTTTTTTTAATAATTGTTTGGTTGTCACAACCAAATTATGTTTGGATGTCACAACCAATTTCTGTTTGGTTGTCACAACCAAATTATGTTTGGTTGTCACAACTAAATTATGTTTGGTTCAACCAAATAAGAGCAACAAAATAATATGGTTGTCCCAAACATCTTGATGTTTTACGCCAACCAAATCGTTTTGTTATACCAATCAAAATATTGTTGTTACAACCAACAATGGTCAACTAAAAAATATTGTTGGTAAAACTAAACATTTTTTCTCAGTGCAGTTATTTCTCTCAACTTTTATTGAATGTTTTCAATTTTTCATATTTAAATTATTTTCATCATAATTTAATTTTCTTTTTCAATCTTAAATTATTTTCAGCATATTTCAATTATTTTTTCCAATTTTGAATTAATTTTATCATTTTTCAATTATTTTTCTCGATTGTTAATTATTATTCTCAATTTCTAAAATTATTTTCTAAGATTTTTTTAGGATTTTTCTGAAAATTCAAATATTTTCTTTAATTTCTAATTATTTTCATTTGTTATCAGAATTTCACATTTTTTTTATTAATTATGGTAAATTTCAATTATTTTTAGCTTTCTTCCAGACTGTTCTCCAATTTTTAGTTTTTTTCATTTTATAAAATTTAACTTCTAAAATTTTTTTCAGTATTTTTCTCAAATTTCTATTATTTTCTTCAATTGCTTCCTCATAGAGGAAGCTTTGTGATCGTTAAGATTTTCCAAAAATAGTCTAAATCGACTTATTTTCATCTAAAAAGCGTAAATTTTCATTCCTAAGCAAATGTCCAGATGTGTGTGTGTGTGTGTGTGTGTGTGTGTGGGTGTGTGTGTGTACGTGTGTGTGTATAGCGTTTTTTGTCGCCAGGATATCTCGAGAACGCTTCAACGGATTTCAATAAAATTTGGATGACTTTTTAAGCTCGTGAATATCTAAATTTGGACACAGGGATTTTTGAAAATACTCAATCAAATTTTGTTGAGCACTTTTTTTCATCGAAAAAAATCGTTTTTTGCCAAAATTTTTTTCCAAGCTAAAAATACAAGTTAACAAATAAAAAAATCATATTCCTTATCTCAAAACGAATCGATTGACCTATATAACTTTTATAATTGATCAAAAATTCGTAAATTAATTGATATTTATTCATTTTTTTGCACTTAAAATTCCTTTTTTTTTAAAGAATTTCTCGAATTAAATTTTATATTATTAATATATTGCTTTTTCTATAAGAAAGCAAATTTTTTTGCTAACTTTGAAACGAAATATCCACGAAATGGAAATAATTTTCACCTAGTAAAATAATGATAATAATAATAATAATAATAATATTAATATTACTAATAATATTAACCCTCAACTGCTAGACTATCGGGATTTAACGTAACTGCTAGATTGGGTCTACGGGACAAGAGCGATTTTCAAACGCTGATTGCTCAGAGCCTAACGAACATATCGGGAGGTCTTTTTTTTAAAAACTTATTGCCAGAACCTGTAGAAAAAGAATATCTAGCTTAAATTAATGTGTCTTTAATATTTTTTTTAAATATTTCAAGAAATGTAAAGATACTTTTTTAAAAAGCCGTTTTTTTCAAATAGCTATAGTAACACCAAAAATAGACATAAATAAAATTTCTAAGTGGATTTTTAAAGCTTTAAACATGTACCTTAAGTCTGTTTAAGCCATTTTTTGATTTGCTGAAAAAAACATATTTTTTGGGAGAAATGAAAATCATCTAATTTGGTTCATTAAGTGGAGTCACCTGAGAAATTTCAACCCATCGAAATATATGTTACTTATCGGTGCCAATTTTTTTTCTGGGACTATTTTGGATGTAAAAGAGTGCCATATTATCAAAATTAAGAAAAAAAATTTGAAAAAAAAAATAAAAAAAAATTTCTTTTTGTTGAAAATTTTTTTTTTGTTATAAAAATCTATCTCCTCCTACAATTTTTCATATTTTTTTAATGCCAATTTTTTTATATGCCTTTTTTAAATTTCAAACAAAATATCGTATAGGTTTTAACATTTTTTAATTTTTTCAACAAAAAAAAATTTTTTTAATTTTTTTTCTCAAAAAACTTTTTATTCAAAAGTTTTTTTTTAATCTTGATAATATGTCATTCTTTTACATCCAAAATAATCCCAGAAAAAAAATTTGCACCGATAAGTAACATATTTCGATGGGTTGAAATTTCTCAGGTGACTCCCCTTAAATAAAGAGAAACCACATTATTAAGAATACAATATTTCATTGTTTCCAAAACATACAATTTTTTGCGAAAACTTTGTGATTTATTTATGGTTTGTTTATGATTTATTTATGATTCAAAGATAATAATAAATCATTTTTAGACAAATTTAATTTTTAACATATTACAGTTTTTGTTACCTACGTCTGCTAGACTGGGTTCAATAGACCCGAGCAAAAATTTCACTTTCTTATAACTGTATGCGGGCATAAAGTTTTTTGTAGAGGATTTTCCATAAAATTTAAATTGTTTATTAAAATCATAAATATCTAAATTTGAACCTAAATTTGAATTTGATTAGTATCTTTTTAATCTAAATAATTCATGTATTTTTAATTTTTGTTTTAATTAACTTAAAATATTTAAAATATTAATAAATTATTGCTTCCTCTATAAGAAAGCAAATTGTTTTGCTTCCTTGTTTTTAATTATTTTTATTTGTTTTCATAATTTCTAAAAAAATTTATTAATTATCGTAAATTTCAATTATTTTTAGCATTCTTCCAGTTTTTACTCTAATTTTTAGTTATTATCATTTTCTAAAATTATTTTCTAAGCTTTTTAAGAACTTTTCTAAAATTTCAATTGTTTTCTTCAATTTTTAATTATTTTTATTTGTTTTCATAATTTCAAAATTTGTTTATTATTTATCACAAATTTCAATTACTTTTAGCTTATTTCTTCAATTCTTTTCTCCAACTTTTAGTTATTTTCTTTTTTTTAATTGATTTCTAAGATCTTCATGTGTTTTTTTCAAATTTAAATTATTTTTTCTTTATTTAAAAAAAATTCTGTAGTTTTTTCAATTATCACACATAAATGTCATTTATTTTTTACAACTTATCATTATTTGTATCATATTTTAATTATTTTCGTCAAGTTTTAAAATTTAAAAACATTTTCCAATTATTTTCCAAAATTTATTTCCTTCAATTTTCAATTCTTTACATTTATTTCATAATTTCAAAAATTGTTAAATATTTATCTGACTTTTCAATTATTTAATTATTTATATTATTTTCTTCAATTTTCAATTACTTTCGTTCTTCTTCTCGTTCTTTTTCATAATTGCCAAAAAGTTTTTACTTATTTCTTTTTAATTAAAACTTGTATTGATGTAAAAAGGATAATTCGATCCATGGAAGGCACACAAATAAAAAACAATGTTTTGTTTTTCTTTTTAAAAGTCGAACGACGTTTCGATGACCTGGTTTGTCATCATCATCAGGTTCTAAAAAATTTATTTAAATCCAAATGTAATAGTCACATACATAAAATTTACAAACAACCAAACGAAAAAAATATAATAATTAAAAGAAATTTACCGAAATAAAAAACTATAATGTTACATATTGTAACTTGTCGATCAGTTTTGATACTTGTCTAGACGACACAAGTATTTTGTCAAGACTAACTTGAAAAATATTTTTAAAATTTAACGAGTCACTAAGGATCGGAGTCAATGAACTTTAAGGCCGTTGGAGACACAGAGTCCGCAGAGAATCTGTAGGGGGGAGCAGTGGTTCTCAAAGACTGTCCCCATGCGTTTTGAAGACTTAGGAATTTTTCGCGACAAAGTCCAACACTTTTCCCACAAAAGAACATCGTACTGCAAATTCTATTGAAATAAAGATTCAGAAAAATACTTACTTTTGATAAATCAAGTATTTCCTGAGCTTTAGTGTCTCGAGGAAATTCGTGTGATGAAAACAACCTCCAATGATGTTCCATGTTTGGCAATTTTTTCCAATAAAACCAGACACTTTTTCCGAAAATGAAAATCGTAGTGAAAATTTAAATTTAATTAGCACTTTTTCACTTATTTTGTTTTTGGCATATGAGTTTTTAAATCGCGTCAGTCTCTCGAGGAAATACAAAATCACTTGACACTTCACTCACTGATTCCCACTTTGACAATTTTTTTCGGCAAAACCAGACACTTTTTCCGAAAATGAAAATCGTAGTGAAAATTTAAATTTAATTAGCACTTTTTCACTTATTTTGTTTTTGGCATTTGAGTTTTTAAACCGCGTCAATCTCTCGAGGAAATACAAAATCACTTGACACTTCACTCACTGATTCCCACTTTGACAATTTTTTTCGGCAAAACCAGACACTTTTTCCGAAAATGAAAATCGTAGTGAAAATTTAAATTTAATTATCACTTTTTCACTTATTTTGTTTTTGTCATTTGAGTTTTTAAACCGCGTCAATCTCTCGAGGAAATACAAAATCACTTGACACTTCACTCACTGATTCCCACTTTGACAATTTTTTTCGGCAAAACCAGACACTTTTTCCGAAAATGAAAATCGTAGTGAAAATTTAAATTTAATTATCACTTTTTCACTTATTTTGTTTTTGGCATTTGAGTTTTTAAACCGCGTCAATCTCTCGAGGAAATACAAAATCACTTGACACTTCACTCACTGATTCCCACTTTGACAATTTTTTTCGGCAAAACCAGACACTTTTTCCGAAAATGAAAATCGTAGTGAAAATTTAAATTTAATTAGCACTTTTTCACTTTTTTTGTTTTTGGTATTTGAGTTTTTAAATCGCGTCAATCTCTCGAGAAAAGTAAATTTTTTTCAATTTCATCAATGAAAATGTCAAACAATGTAGCAGAATATAGTTTGTCGTGCGCTGTTCTGATACGGCATTTTCGGGTACTATAATTTACACGGCGCCGCCTTTGAAATTATAGACAGGCGTACATTATATATTCATTATATTAATCAACCTATTTATAAAATTCAATGTTTAGATATTAATTGTAAAAATTTAATATAAAAAATTAATGTCAAGTTCCAAACATAATTTTGCTAACTTTGTACAAAAAATAAAAGTTGTTTGTTATTTGAAGTGTAATTAGCTCTATTGAAAAGACGCATTTAAAATAATTTAAACCATTCAAATGCAACAAGTACATTATTTATTGTAAATCATGCATTAATAATTTCTAAACAATTTAAATATTTTTTAAAATCTAAGAGTTGAAGGAAAAATAGTAGAGCTTATTTAGTTTATCAGAAGAATGCAACCCGACTTACAGAGGAGATGGGAAATAGATATTGTATAGGAACTGAAATAAGTGTTTCTTTTAATTTTTTAAAATTAAATAAACAGAGCATTCGATAAATATTTTATACATAACGTAAAAATTAAAGAAATAATTAAAACGCAAGAAAGGACTAAAAAAATAGTGTAATATCAAAAAAATTAAATGAACAGGAAGAAAATGGAGAAATGTTTTTTTCTTAATCTAACAAACTGTAAAAAATGTAAAAAGTAAAAAAGAATAAGTAAGTAAGTTTGTAAAAAAACTCTCAAGAAATAGACAAGATGTGAAAAGAAATTGAATAAATTTACAAAAAAATAAGTGTATTTACTTTTAAAAGTATAGAAATAATTATTAAAATTAACGTAATAAAAAGTTTAATGAATGTATAAATAAGAAAACTGTGTAATATAATATTAAATAATTTTTATAAAAAGAAGAAAATTAAAGAAAATCCTAAAAAGAACAGAGACAAATACCAAAAAAAAAATATCAAAAATCCCTAAACGGAGAAAAAATTTTAAAAATGTTGTAAAAATAATAAATTATAATATAAAAATGAAAGTAAAATCTCTTAAAAATCTTGTAAGAATATTACCAAAGGAAGGATTATTGTGAATATGGAAATTAATTAATATTATTGAATTAAGATGCATTGAAATTTAAATTAATTTAAATTTAAAAGTTGGTACAAATTGGAATATGAGTTCATTGACGTTTGGAATTTATATAACTTTTAATGACTTGAAGATATACAAATCTAATTTTTTTTTTTGATAACTTGATACCAAAAATTTGTAAATTGTAGGTATTTTGATCATCTGTATTAATACAATTTTTTAAATTTTATAACGAATAAAATATTAAAATTTTCAAGATTTATCCACAAATTTCTGTTTTTTTTATGATTTGCGATACTTTACATGTAATATTGGACATCCGGAGAATTGAAAAGTTTTTTTTCCATTTAAATCAATAACAGCCCTGTTTATAGATTACATTTATTTTATTTATTTCAAGCAATCTATACATATATCTTTGATGAATAATTTGATCTCTGTTTCCGAACTTCTATGTAAGTCGGGTTGCCTTCTTTCTCTGCACTAAATAAACCATAAGGATTTATGATGTAACTCTTAGTATTTGAGAAATAATTTAGCAAAAAAAAAGATAAAATTTTTTCCTACATAAATTTTAATTTGTTAATTTTAAATTATGCAATTCTTTATTACAATATTAAATATAATAAACAAATTAATAATGTTCTAAAACAAGTATTAAAGTAAATTTCTTATTTCTTCAAAATAAAAGGGAGAATTTTTGTTACATAATATAAATATTATATAATTTTTTTTTAATATATTGAATGTTTTAAAAATAAAATAAATTAGTTCAAAAATGATATTAGATTAAACTACATATCTTTTAAAAATAAAATGTAAGAAACTACTTGGTAAATAAATTATATTTACTTATTTAATTTTAAATCATACATTTTTTAAACCACGTTTTTTTTCTTATAAAAAAAGAGATATACATTTATCTGTGTAGCATAAAATATATACAATTTATTGACAACATTTTCAGAAAAAACTGTCTCAAATTCGACCAATGCAGATGAAAATTCTAAACATGACAGTTAAATTTCAAAAATATTTGTTAACATGCCCAAGTTATTAAATATTTAACAAAAAAGATCTATAAAAACGATTTAGCTTTCAAGAAAGTGCAACATTCGCAGTTTACAAAATTTTTTCCACGACATTTGTAGAAAAGTTTAATTTTTGCTTCGGTCAGTAAGCACAAAGTTTCTTATTTCTGATCTAAATTTGTTAAATATTTGATAACATGACCAAGTTATTAAATATTTAACAAATTAGACCAATAAGAACGATTAACCTATCGTAAAAGTGAAAATTTCACATTTTACAAAACTTTTTCCACGACATTTGTAGAAAAATTTAATTTTTGCTTCGGTCAATAAGCACAAAGTTTCTTATTTCTGATCTAAATTTGTTAAATATTCGATAACATGACCAAGTTATTAAATATTTAACAAATTAGATCTATAAAAACGTTTTATCTTACGAGAAAGTGCAAAATTCGCAGTTTACAAAATTTTTTCCAAGACATTTGTAGAAAAATTTAATTGGGTCATGTTATCAAATATTTAACAAATTTAGATCAGAAATAAGAAACTTTGTGCTTACTGACCGAAGCAAAAATTAAACTTTTCTACAAATGTCGTGGAAAAATTTTGTAAACTGCGAATGTTGCACTTTCTTGAAAGCTAAATCGTTTTTATAGATCTTTTTTGTTAAATATTTAATAACTTGGGCATGTTAACAAATATTTTTGAAATTTAACTGTCATGTTTAGAATTTTCATCTGCATTGGTCGAATTTGAGACAGTTTTTTCTGAAAATGTTGTCAATAAATTGTATATATTTTATGCTACACAGATAAATGTATATCTCTTTTTTTATAAGAAAAAAAACGTGGTTTAAAAAATGTATGATTTAAAATTAAATAAGTAAATATAATTTATTTACCAAGTAGTTTCTTACATTTTATTTTTAAAAGATATGTAGTTTAATCTAATATCATTTTTGAACTAATTTATTTTATTTTTAAAACATTCAATATATTAAAAAAAAATTATATAATATTTATATTATGTAACAAAAATTCTCCCTTTTATTTTGAAGAAATAAGAAATTTACTTTAATACTTGTTTTAGAACATTATTAATTTGTTTATTATATTTAATATTGTAATAAAGAATTGCATAATTTAAAATTAACAAATTAAAATTTATGTAGGAAAAAATTTTATCTTTTTTTTTGCTAAATTATTTCTCAAATACTAAGAGTTACATCATAAATCCTTATGGTTTATTTAGTGCAGAGAAAGAAGGCAACCCGACTTACATAGAAGTTCTCCATTTTCTTCCTGTTCATTTAATTTTTTTGATATTACACTATTTTTTTAGTCCTTTCTTGCGTTTTAATTATTTCTTTAATTTTTACGTTATGTATAAAATATTTATCGAATGCTCTGTCCATTTAATTTTAAAAAATTAAAAGAAACACTTATTTCAGTTCCTATACAATATCTATTTCCCATCTCCTCTGTAAGTTTAGGGATTTTTGATATTTTTTTTTTGGTATTTGTCTCTGTTCTTTTTAGGATTTTCTTTAATTTTCTTCTTTTTATAAATATTATTTAATATTATATTACACAGTTTTCTTATTTATACATTCATTAAACTTTTTATTACGTTAATTTTAATAATTATTTCTATACTTTTAAAAGTAAATACACTTATTTTTTTGTAAATTTATTCAATTTCTTTTCACATCTTGTCTATTTCTTGAGAGTTTTTTTACAAACTTACTTACTTATTCTTTTTTACTTTTTACATTTTTTACAGTTTGTTAGATTAAGAAAAAAACATTTCTCCATTTTCTTCCTGTTCATTTAATTTTTTTGATATTACACTATTTTTTTAGTCCTTTCTTGCGTTTTAATTATTTCTTTAATTTTTACGTTATGTATAAAATATTTATCGAATGCTCTGTTTATTTAATTTTAAAAAATTAAAAGAAACACTTATTTCAGTTCCTATACAATATCTATTTCCCATCTCCTCTGTAAGTCGGGTTGCATTCTTCTGATAAACTAAATAAGCTCTACTATTTTTCCTTCAACTCTTAGATTTTAAAAAATATTTAAATTGTTTAGAAATTATTAATGCATGATTTACAATAAATAATGTACTTGTTGCATTTGAATGGTTTAAATTATTTTAAATGCGTCTTTTCAATAGAGCTAATTACACTTCAAATAACAAACAACTTTTATTTTTTGTACAAAGTTAGCAAAATTATGTTTGGAACTTGACATTAATTTTTTATATTAAATTTTTACAATTAATATCTAAACATTGAATTTTATAAATAGGTTGATTAATATAATGAATATATAATGTACGCCTGTCTATAATTTCAAAGGCGGCGCCGTGTAAATTATAGTACCCGAAAATGCCGTATCAGAACAGCGCACGACAAACTATATTCTGCTACATTGTTTGACATTTTCATTGATGAAATTGAAAAAAATTTACTTTTCTCGAGAGATTGACGCGATTTAAAAACTCAAATACCAAAAACAAAAAAAGTGAAAAAGTGCTAATTAAATTTAAATTTTCACTGCGATTTTCATTTTCGGAAAAAGTGTCTGGTTTTGCCAAAAAAAAAATGTCAAAGTGGGAATCAGTGAGAGAAGTGTCAAGTGATTTTGTATTTCCTCGAGAGATTGACGCGGTTTAAAAACTCAAATGCCAAAAACAAAATAAGTGAAAAAGTGCTAATTAAATTTAAATTTTCACTACGATTTTCATTTTCGGAAAAAGTGTCTGGTTTTGCCGAAAAAAATTGTCAAAGTGGGAATCAGTGAGTGAAGTGTCAAGTGATTTTGTATTTCCTCGAGAGACTGACGCGATTTAAAAACTCATATGCCAAAAACAAAATAAGTGAAAAAGTGCTAATTAAATTTAAATTTTCACTACGATTTTCATTTTCGGAAAAAGTGTCTGGTTTTATTGGAAAAAATTGCCAAACATGGAACATCATTGGAGGTTGTTTTCATCACACGAATTTCCTCGAGACACTAAAGCTCAGGAAATACTTGATTTATCAAAAGTAAGTATTTTTCTGAATCTTTATTTCAATAGAATTTGCAGTACGATGTTCTTTTGTGGGAAAAGTGTTGGACTTTGTCGCGAAAAATTCCTAAGTCTTCAAAACGCATGGGGACAGTCTTTGAGAACCACTGCTCCCCCCTACAGATTCTCGGCGGACTCTGTGTCTCCAACGGCCTTAAAGTAAACAAAACAAACAGAGGCAGACTTAGTAAGACTTTTACATTAATATTACAATTCGGAAGGGAAGCTATCTTTTACTTAAAACTTGTATTGTTCAATTTTAAATTATCTTTATCTTTTTTCATTTATTTACCCTAATTTTTAATTATTTTCTTTTATTTCAATGAACTTCTGAAAGTTTTAAGTATTTTTCTCAAATTACACAGCCCCACAAAAAAAAAAGTGTCCTGTACTTTTGACGGGAATACCTTAGCCCTATGTATTTTGACGCGCTGAACACGAATCCGAAGTCCATTTTGCTCCATCACGTCAGGATTTTTTTCTAACCTCAAAAAACATGTCGGACTTTGAGAGGTAGGCGATTTTTTAAAAAAATTTATGGATTTACTTCAAACTTGGTAGCTGGGGGTTTTTTGGGTCGCTGATTACGAATCTGAAGTTAGATTTTCAAAATTCAAAATGGCGGATCCAATATGGCGGACGAATTTTTAAAAAATTTGAAGATTTATCAGGAATAAGATGCAGAATGGAACAATGTACTTTCTTATTTGGCTTCTGCACCAAACATATCCAATCTGTTACCAAGGAATATTTTATGATAAAATTGTAATAGAAGTCATATTTGAAAATGTGAGAAACTCGCTTCGAAATCACACTCAGCAACTTAAAAACCTGAAGATACCAAATTTCATAAAAATTTCGAAAATATGACGTCAGATTCGCAATCAGCGACCCAAAAAACCCCCAGATACCAAGTTTGAAGTAAATCTTCAAATTTTTTCAAAATTCGTCCGCCATATTGGATCCGCCATTTTGAATTTTGAAAATCTAACTTCAGATTCGTAATCAGCGACCCAAAAAACCACAGATACCAAGTTTGAAGTAAATCCATAAATTTTTTTAAAAAATCGCCTACCTCTCAAAAATCCGACATGTTTTTTGAGGTTAGAAAAAAATCCTGACGTGATGGAGCAAAATGGACTTCGGATTCGTGTTCAGCGCGTCAAAATACATAGGGCTAGGGTATTCCGGTCAAAAGTACATGACACTTTTTTTTTTGTGGGGCTGTGTTATGTTTAACTTTCCTTTATTTAAAGTATTTTATATAATTTGTTTAATTATCATCTCAAAGTTTAATGATAGAACGTCCAACGTCCTTCCGGCAGGACAAAAAAGCCTTCCGTGAGTACGTACGAAATCGCTTTATAAAATTAACATGGTTTCAGATAAACAAAAAGTAGTATATATCGTTGGAAAGGTAAAGAATCAAGCTTTAAGCGCATGTAAACATGGAACTTGTAAATTCAAACTCTGAAGCTTGGTAGCTAAAAGAAGTTAAAATTTCCAAAAATTCACATAAATTTTAGTCACAAAAAGACGACGCGCGGTACTGGCGGCAGGACGTTTTCGTTTTTTTAAAAAGACTACCTAGCCCTTGTACATAAATTTAAAAAATCGGTATTTACGTCATCTGAAAGCTTGTTTCATTACCTAAAAAACCATACATTCATTTTTATACTTATCTGCTTCCATATTGATTTTATAGAGCGATTTCCGAGGGACTCGCGCCTGAGCCATTTACCACCGGCCGCCATTACGTTAGTTATAACAATATTTACAAAAGTAATAATAAACTCAATTCCTTTGACGATGAAGATGATGAATTATGATGATAATGATGATGGTGATGATGATGATGATGATTATATGAAATTAAAATATTTTTTCACAAAAATGAATTGTCCTTCCGGAAGGACGTTTACTGTGTGAAAGCGCGTCCTACCGGCAGTACGCAGCCTTGGACGTTCTATCATTAATTTATTTATCTCAATTTTTAACAATGTTTTTTCAATTTTCAATTATTTTCTCTAATTTTTCATTATTCAATTTTGTTTTAATTTACTTTTAAGATTCTCAAGTATTTTTCTCAAATTTTAATTATTTTCTTTATGTTTAAAACATTTTTATGATTGTTTAAATTATTTTCCCCAATTTTTAATGGATTTCATTTTTTTTTCAATTAATTTGCAAAATTTGCAGTTATTTTGTTTTATTTCAATTATTTTTAATTCTAAAATATTACAAATTTTGTTCTAAATAAATATTTATTTTATTTATATTATTTGATTTTTAAATATTATATTTAAAATATTTATTTCTTCTTACTGGATAAATAGTATTTACCGATTTCTTATATTTATTATAGTATTTTATAATTTTTAAAATTGATGAAAAACTAATCGCGCGTTTTATTTTGCTAGTTGATTATATAAAGTAGGAAAAAGCATTTTTTATTATTTTGAGTTTTACCTTTCGAAATTCAAGTAAACCTAACTTCGTTTAAAATAATTTTTAACAAAGACAAAATAGAATACTTCTCCCCTATTGAAAAAAAATGGCCACATTTGTGCCCACATTTTTGCCCACATTTGAGGCCACATTTGAGGCCACAAATGTGGTAGCGGATTTGAAACAGCATATGCGCCCTGAAATGAGGCCTCAAATGTGGGCACAAATGTGGCCTCAAATGTGGCCTCAAATGTGGGCGCAAATGTGGGCACAAATGAGGCAGAGAAGTATCCACATTGAAAAAAATATAAAATAAAAAAAATATTATTAATCTTGATTTACACTATATTATTTACAAGTAGTTGCCTTAATTAACTTTAGAAACTTAGCATTAGGAAGATAATTTTGAAAATAAATTTGGGGGTATGGGGATTCGAACCCGGGTTCGACGCACGCAAACTAACTACCGAACCACTGAGTTTTTTTTTTTTTTTTTTTCATTTATTTTTTACAACAGGTTTAAATACATATTTAAGTGACGACAACAAATGAACAACGTCATAACATATCTCTTAGGTGACAGACCTAGCCACATTTACTAATGCGACTATTGTGGAACAATTTCGAACGGATCTAATGATCATACTCGTCGAATACAATTATTTGTCTGCTTTTATGAGACTGCATACAATAGAATAAACAATCTGATATAACATACATATATGGAATATAAACATACGATGTGTTATGTAAATGAGTCGTTCGATTTCTAATTGACGATCTAGAAAACACCATTAAATTGGTTAACAAAAACTAGATCACAGATAATACTCCTCATACCGTGGATTGTCGGTGGGAGGGGTGGTGGGGTTGAGCAAAAAGGAATGTTAGATTCAGAGATACAATTATAGGGAGCAAAACTTGATTCAAATGATTTACAATTACAGATTCTCGGTTGTATTTTCAAGAAACAATAACCTCGCGACTACACAACATATTAACCAAATCATGGTACGTTGACTTTTTGAGTTTTTATCGTTCAAATTAATATTCAATCAACACTATTTTAGTACATATACATACACTTTCCTATCATTTGCACTAAATTACTCTTTTATTTCAGTTCTCGCCAGTGTTACAATATAATACTAACTTTTTACCGCTAATCGGTCTACGTTGGTTCATTTAACCACCAGTATTTGAATGCTCTGTCTTTGATCTTTTTTTTTCTACATTTCGCACTCATGCTGGTGGAGTACATCAATTTAATTGTCGGATCCATTTTCAAACTCGCTGCGTTATGTACTATTTTTCTGTCATATGAATGCCTTTCGATATGGTACAGTATCGGTGTATTATTTTCATCTTGAATTTAACCATACTTATCTAGGTAAATAAACGTGTCCGGGGACAGATAACCGTTATCAATTCTGACTCTCAACGAGTTACAATCCCTTTGAAAGGGTGCCGATATCAACGGGTTCGCCCGGTTATTGCAGGCCTTAGCGATGTGATCGCGAATAAGGCCCACAATGAAACCGTCGACTCTGGGCAAGCCCGTTGCATCATAAATCCTCTCGTTCGATATGTACCTCCGAAAATCAGAATCGGGGTCCCTAAACTTTCTCAAACACGACCTAATGCATGCCCGTTCAAATGATCTTACTTTTTCCATTATTGCTGGAGCTACGCCATACCAAATCTGGCATCCATATGTCAGTATGGGACGAATCAACAACAAATAGCAAAGCAATTTTACCTTGGGATCTAGCCTCGACGAATAGAATAAACATTTGTTTGCAAAAAATGCTTTTTTTGCTTTAATTACCGCTTGTACGACGTGTGTATTAAATTTAAGCCTGTCGTCAATGATGACTCCAAGGTATTTGGCTGATCTATTATGCGGAATTAAACTTTCGCTTTCGTCGTTGGCCCGGATCCCAAAGTCCCTCCATACTACTCTATACTTATTGTTTACATTACTTATTAGGGGTCGAAATAGCACTGTTTTACATTTTTCGTAATTGACCTTGAGTTTCCAAACTTGAAGGAAATTGCAAATGTTGTGAAATGTCCTTTGGAGCTCATTTTGGGCTTCAAACATACATTTACACAGCTTATATGCGACCAAATCGTCAGAAAATCCTATACCCTTTAGCGATTCAAGGTCATTTATCCCGTACGATCTTAGTAGATCACATGTGTACAAGTTAAACAGCACTGGGGAGTTTACTGACCCCTGCTGGAGGCCATTTATTAATTTAAATTTCCCGCTACTTGCATTTGCTCCTAATGTGACAAATAACTGTCTATCCCTCAACATAGACCAGATGATTCTAATTAAATGTGTAGGCAGACCCTTTTTTATCATTCTAAATAATAAACCCTCCAGTCAGACCGAGTCAAAAGCCTTTTCTAAGTCGATAAATACCGCGGCCACAAATTTGTTCTCGCTGAGCGCGTCCGCAATGTCCGAAGTAAATTTTGTAATTGCATGCACAGTAGAATTTTTTCTTCTGAATCCAAATTGTTCGAATGGTATTATTTTATTTACGTCTAAAAAATCCACTAACGCTTTATTGATCACTATCTCTAACAGTTTGCCTAAATTAGGCAACAGACTTATTGGTCTGTAGCTTGAAATTTGTTTTGGATCTTTGTTTTTTTTTAGAAGCGGCAACACTTTTGCCACTTTCCAACTATTTGGAAAGTAGCTTATGTTTAGTGCGTTGTTAAAGATAATTACTATATCGTTTATCACTACGTCAGGTAAATTCTTCAGGGCAATATTTGGGATTCCATCCGTTCCAAACGATTTTTTACCATTCAATTTATTCAATATTAATTTTAATGAAGTTAAAGAGCAAAAGAAATTTATATCAGTTTTAAAATTAGGGTTAGAAGCCGGATTTGTTTCACTAAATTCTAGTAGAGGGGCGGCATAAGTAACATGTTCCATGTTTTTTGTTAAAAAACTCGACGAAGTTTTTTCCACTATTTCTGCTAGGGCCAGACTACTCGAGTTTCTTTTTTTGTTATTTATATTTGTGAAAAAGTTCGCTAACAAATTTGCTTTATCTATTGATATATCTACTATTTTTTCTCCTTCTATAACTGGATAATCCGAGAGATCAACTACGGTTTTATTTGTTCCTATTTCCTCATTCATGGGTATGTGGAGATTTGATTGCGTTTTGTTGCTTTTGGGTCTAAAAATCCTATTTAGTTCTGGGAACATATTTTCTTCACCATGTGGCATAATTTTATTTATTCTCTTTTTCCAATAATTGTTGACAGATTTATTAAATTCTACGTTATAATCGTCTTTAATTTTTTTTAGTAATTTTTTTAAATTGATTAAATGATCTTTGTCTCCATTTGTTCTGTATTTAACTTTATGAATTTCCGATAATAATTTACCTTTATATTTTTGCAATTCTTTAATTTTTTTATTTAAGTATCTATTAATAGAATCTAGTGTTTTTATTTTAGGTGTTATACTGTGTAATTCTTTAACTATTTTTTCAGTAATTTTCTCCACATGGTGATTAATTTCCTCGCATGACAGGTTCACGTTATCTGGGATAAATTCCCTATTTTTTACAAGATTATTACGGAACTTTAACCAGTTAGCTTTCGCGTAGTTTAAATGATTTGATAATGCGTTTTGGGATACTAAGAAATAGTCCATGTTACAAATTTTTATTTTGAAATATAGTGCGTTATGATCGCTATCAAAATTCAGCACTCTTATTTTTTCATTAATATTATTTGTAATCTCAAATCTTGAGTCCCTAATTATTAAATCAATATATGAACCACTTGCTTTAAAAGTGGGCAGCACTGGACTGTCTAACGTTAATCTGTACTTTATTTTATTCTCCGTTACCCAATTGCTCAGGTCCCTCCCTCTATGGTTTACTACTGGATCACCCCACATACCATGTCTAGAATTAAAATCGCCTGCCAATACAAAATAGTTATTGACCTCTCGCAATTTTAATTCCTCAAATAGTCGGCTTAGTTCTTCTGTATAACCAGCTGTTGTGTTACCCGCTACGTAAATACTTGCTAAAATTAATTTTTTATTTTCCTGCAAGCCAACCTTAATTGTCGTTACCTCAAGAACTTTAAATCCACTAACGCAATTCAAATGAATTTGAGTGTGATCGATTTTTTTGTCAATAAAAATCGCTGTTCCTCCCCCCTTTCCCTTGAGTCTATCCTTTCTAATTATATTGTATTTTTCACTATATAATTTGTGATTTATATTTAATTTCGTTTCGCATATTAGACCTATATCAATTTTTCTTTTTATTAAAAAATCCAACAGGTTGAATCTTCTATTATTTGCCACTAAAGAATTCACATTGACCGATAAGAACGATAGTTCCTTGAAATTAAATATTCTAGGACAAGGGACGCGCTGAGCTTGACTATTCGACATTTTGTAAATTCAATTTATTAAATAGAAAATCAATTTTTTTGGTATTATTGTTAACGGCTTCTTTGACTCCATCTAGCTGGGAGGTAATGAGTTCCTTTATTTGACCCATAAAAGCTCCCAGAATTGAATCCAAATTGTTCCCCAGTTCGTTATTTGTTTCCTCTTTGGGATCCTCAAATTTTGCTACTTTCGTACCCTTTTTTATTTGTTTTTTTTCTCCGTGTCTATCTACATTAATGTTTTGATTCCCTACTACACTCGAAAATTTTGTTCCTATATTTTTATTTGTCACTTTTAAACCATCGTCCGTAATTAGATTACTCGTCAACATTTCTGAGTTTATTATGTTTATATCGTTATCGACTCGATTTACATTTACTTTGTTTACAGTTTTCTGATTTTTTATTCTTTCTAAATCTTTATCGTTTTTTACGACCTCTGAAAAATTACGCGAGGGGGTCACTACATTTTCAATGAACTTCATCTTTTTTTCTCTAATTATTTTATTATTTTGCATTCTCTCGTTGTATTTCGCTAGGTTTGCTATTAATTTGGGGCAGCCTCTATAAGAGGCAGGGTGACCGGATAAACCACAATTTACGCAAAAGATTTCAGTTTTGCTCTCCTCATCAACAATTTTTTCATTTATCTCGCATTCCCCTGGAGGGTGGGGATTTGCACACTTAACACACCTATGCTTTCTATTACATAATTTAGCCGTATGCCCGATTCTCTGGCAATTAAAACATTGAATAACATTTTTATTAAAAACTCTATCCCACCAGATTATTTGATTAGCTAATCTGGAAATTGACGTTAGTTCTGCAATATTACTTTTTCCTGAGACTCTGATTAAAAAAGCATCCCCTCCTTTATTGGCTTTAAAGAAATTTTTTGTATTGATTTTTTTAATACTCAATATTTCGACTTTATTTAATTTTAACCGTGAAATTTCTTGGGCTATTTCATTTTCGTCAAAGTCCAATGACATGCCTCGCAGCAACCAGGAAAAAACTTTATCCTCCTGCGGCGGCTTTGCATGGAATTCGACCCCGTTCGCTTTCAAAATAGTCAAAGTAGTATTAAACTTCTCATACGAGTGAACATATAGGGCTAATTTATTATTAAACAAATTTTTAAAAATATAGTCATTTTCAGAAATTTCCCTGTTTAGAGTTTCAACTAAGTCCCTGATTTTATTATTTATAATAATGATCGGTGGGATACGAGTTTTAAACTTATGTTTATTTACCTGTACATCTTTATTAGCGTCGTTTTTTAGTGTTTGTTGGATGCTTTGCTGCGTTGCCTGTTGTTGACTTATTAAGTTGAACTTGCTGCCGTTAACGATGTCGTATTTTATCTCTTTTGAATTAGTTGTGTTGTCACCATTATCCAATTTTTTCCTTTTTTTCTCGTTCTTTGATAGTACTCTATTCCAGTTGTCCGTCTCACCCTCCTCCATCATTACTCCGCTCTCTCCTTCTCCATTTTCGAATCCCTTGTCGTCATTTGCTGGTTGCTTTTCATACATATATTGGATCGGTTCACTCTCCATGTCGTCTACTGTGTTTGTGGAGTTTAGACCTTTTTTTAGTTCCTCAATCTCATGCACTGTTTTGCTTAGTGCTTCGTCTTTTTTAATTTTGTCGAGCCTTGCATTAAGATCTGCGTCCGGTTGGTCACCGCGTGTCGATGTATTTACCTTGGCATGAGACTCAATTGATAATTTTTGCGTAGTTTTCTCGGCTGAGCTGTGTGCGCTGATGTCATGACCACTCGTACTTCCTCGTATGTTTCCGGAGCTTTCCGTCATATATTCATGTCGGGCTACAACCGACGCGTCATTCTCCTTTTTTTTCAAAGTGTCTGAATCCTTAACTATTAGATTCGTTGCCAACGTCATGATTGAATTTGATTCATTAACTATTTTGTCCTTATGCATTTGTAGGTTTTTTACAGCACTGACCCTGCTAGGTTCTTTTTTTATTATTGGCGTGGTTGTAAATGTTCTGGGTTGTATTTTTGGCGCTAGGCTGTTCAGCAAGCTGCTGATCGCCAGTGCGTTTTCCGGTGTGTTCGCTATGTCTCTTAAATTTCTTGAGATTTCAAGTTTTTCCTTTTTTCCCAGAATTCTGGTACTTTTTATGGCTAAGGTAGGCCTTTTACTAATTAATGGTTTCGCTGGCATTTTTCCTGAGTAGGTATTACGTACTTGGTACCGAACCACTGAACTACATAGGCGACTGCCAATAGAAAGGATAATCTTTCTCTTGAGGTGCAAGTGATTTTATTGGCTGACAAAACGGCGGGTTTATTTCAAAACGTTTTCACTACATTTTTCAAGTATTGAAACATTTATCATCAAACATTTGCTTTTATAACAGTTAATTCTTATTTAAAAATTTATTCCTAATTTACTACGTTATTATTTGAGGTTTCTTTGATTAATTCACTATTTTTTACCTATTCTGTTGTAAAATACACATATTAAGTCTGTAAGTGGGAAAAATTGGAACGAAGTTCCTTGATACTTTGTTATAAATTATAAACTTCTGTTATTTTATGATTTTAAATTTTTACCAAAGATTATTTTGAAGCCAATTATGAAATATTTCGAAAATCCTTATAGCATTTTTTGAACTTGCGAAAATTACATTTTCTCTGGAAGAAAAAATGAAAATTAGAAATTTTATTAATTTTTGAGTTTAGATACTTGACAAAAATTTAAAAAAAACGTGAAAATTATTTTGAAAATTTAGTTAATATTTTGTAATTTTTCAACTATTATTCAAAGTTTTGAACATTTAATACCTACTGTGACAGAAAATATCAATTAAAGTTGCTTAAAATTTTGTTAGTTTACGATTTTAAATACTTCTCAATTGCAGTAGGGACAATTTGGTTTTTGAATCTTTAAATAAGAGTAGGAGAATTACAAAGTATTAAAGAATTTATTTTTAAAGTCAATCCAATTTCATAATTAAAAAGTTCACAAGTTAATTATTATTTTTAATCATAAATTAACAAACTTGTAAACTTTAAAATTCTTATTTTAAATTTTAATACATTTTTAAAAATCACAAGTTTTGTTCTTTCGTGATTTTAAATGTTTAAAAAAAGCTTAAGGAAAATGGATTTTATGGATTTTAAAAACAGATTTTCGAATAAATAAATTATTGGAAATTTCAGTTAGCTAGTGCTAGTAAAAATCAGGATTTTTTTTAAAGAAATCAAAAAAATCAGATTTTTTTATTTAAATAAAAAATGGTTGTTTTAATTGCAATCAGTATATAAAATCTCTGCAAATGTTTATTTTCAGTAGTTTATTTTTAAAACTGAAAACATTTAATAAGAAATAATGAATAACAAAACATTTAATCAAAATCAAATAAATTATGTCAAATAAATAAGAAAATTTCAAAAAAGATTTCTTCAAATTCATATGATCATAAAATTAAGAAAATTAGGTAAAAGCAACGAAAAAATAATAAATTAAAGAAAAAGCAAGAACGTAAAAAGATAAGAAAACAATCTATTAAAATAATGATAAAATTCTTTTAAATAAAAAATGTCATGCTTATTATTAAAGAAATGAAGAAAAATTAAAAAAATATCGGGCAAGTACGAGTTACACTCGTACCAAGTCGAAGGGTTCCGTACCACTCTAATTTTTTTCAATCATATGAGTCAGAGATTATTTGAATAATAATTGAAATAATGATAAATTAAAATAATTTTTTTTATTTTTAAAGAAATTTAAGTATAAACTTATTGATTTTTATAAGATTAAAAATTTCCAATTAAATAGACTAAGCTTTTTTATATAATTTTAAATTTTAAAGCCAAAAAATTTTTTTTTTTTAATTTTTTTTATATTTTAACTTTTAAAGTAATTTAAACATAAACATAAACATTTTGTACAAAAAAATAATCTGAAACTATAAAATATTGTAGCTGTTTAGAAGAAAAAAATTTTTTTTTTGTAAAATTTCAATTTCTTGGAAAAAATGTTATGATAATAAATTTAAACCACAATTTTTATGGTTTTATAAAAAATTCTGCATAAAATTACACATTTTTAACCAATTCCCAACCTTTCAGGATAAATACGCTGAGCTCTAGCATAGGGGTTTTTTGTCATTTTTCAACTTTTCATTACCCTAATAGCACCGACTGTGCCAGGAACGTTCCTGGAATGGTCCGCCGGTCCCTGGGGTACGTTCACATGGACCGTTCCAATATACCTGACAAATACGTTCCGGATTTCACTAGGCTAGGAACGTTCCGCAGAACGTTCCTGGAATGTTCCGAGGAACTTTAAATACACATTGAAAAATAATTAATGTTAATATCTTGCGCAGTAGTTTTCTATCGCACCTAGAGCTGCGCAGTTGATTTTAGTGACCACTGTTCTATAGAAGCAATCATATTAAAAACATTAAATAATATTAATAAAAAAATTTTCAGCTTTTTCCGCATACTTTTTCCGCAACCCGTTCTGCGATTTTTTGAATGTGTATTCAAAGTTCCTCGGAACATTCCATGAACGTTCCGCGGGAACGTTCCTAGCCTAGTGAAATCCGGAACGGATTTGTCAGGTATATTGGAGCGGTCCAAGGGAACGTACCCAAGGGGCCAGCAGCCCATTCCAGGAACGTTCCCGGCACAGTCGGTGCTATTAGGGTAATAACTTTTGAAAATTAAGTCCAGCAACGTTCGGTATATTTTTCCTGTAATCTACACGTAAAAATACCTAGATATACCAAATTTCAAACCTCTAGGTCAAATGGTTTGGAAGATAAGGGGGGGGACACGTTTTTTTTTGAAAAAAAAAGTTTTTCCTTGACAACGCTATGACCATCACCTCCAATCATGTTCTCTATATTTTTCCTGAACTCTACTCGCGAAAATACATATGTGTACCAAATTTCAATACTCTAGGTCAAATAGTTTAGGAGATAAGGGGGGGGGGGGTAAATAGGCATTTTAATGCATTTTTTGAAAAAAATCTTGTTATTTCCTTGACAACGCTATGAACATCACGTTCAATCATGTTCGCTATATTTTTCCTGTAATCTACTCGCGAAAATACATATGTGTACCAAATCTCAATACTCTATCTCAAATAGTTTGGCCGCTAGGGGGGGGGGGGGGGGGTAATGGTTTTGGGCGACGGACAAACGAGTGAAAACATAAGGGTTCCGTTTGGACACTTTGTGTACGGAACCCTAAAAACAACTCAGTAATGAAACAGTAACATAAAAATATGTGTATAAAAAAGTAGGAACACTTTTCAAAATTTTAAACTATTTGCGGACGTTTTTTTAATTAAAAAAATAAATAAGAAGATAGTTTAAAAAATATTAAAATACATTACTAAAGAGGAAAAAAATTTTTAATTTGAGAAATTGGTTCACAAAATAAAATTAATAAAATTTTGTTAATTGGAAAAAATTTTAGAAGTAGAAAATTCTATAACATAGAAGAACGATGTTAATATGAAAATATTTAGTCTAAGCTTAAATTTACAAAATATAAAATGAAAGATTACAAGGCTGCCAAAAAGAAGAAAATTTAAAAATTTTTAAAATGATTAATGAATCGAACAAATATTTTCAATAATTTTTAATTACAAAATAAAACTGAAAAATTTAAAT
Organism: Ganaspis brasiliensis; assembly: GCA_037103525.1. NCBI lineage: Eukaryota > Metazoa > Arthropoda > Insecta > Hymenoptera > Figitidae > Ganaspis > Ganaspis brasiliensis. The sequence continues at coordinate 74,449 of JAZKLR010000053.1, read as the reverse complement.
AAAGGATCAATATTTTTATAAGAAAAATGATGGCAAAAAGTCTAAAGAATTAATTAAAACGCAAGAAAGGACTAAAAAAATAATATTACATCAATAGTAGGTGAAAATTATGTCCATTTCATGGACATTTCACTTCCAAGTAAGCAAAATAATTTTCCTCCTCATAGAGGAAGCAATAAATAAATAATATAAAATATAATTGGAGAATTTATTTAAAAAATAATTTTAAATGCAAAAAAAATATATAAACATAAATTATTTTACGAACTTTTGATTAATTATAAAACTTATATAGGTCAATCGATTTGTTTTGAGATAAGGAATATGATTTTTGTATTGCTTAAGTTGTATTTTGAGCATAAAAAAAATTTTGTCAAAAAACAAAATTTTTTAATAGAAAAAGGTGCTAAAGAAAATTTGAATAGGTACATATTTTAAAAAATCCCTCTGACCAAATTTAGATATTCATAAGCTTAATAAGTCATCCAAATTTTATTGAAATCCGTTGAAGGTTTCTCAAGATATACTCGCGACAAAAAACGCTATGACATTTGCTTAAAAATGAAAATTTACGCTTTTTAGATGAAAAAGAGTCGATTTAGAGTATTTTTGGAAAACCGAAAAGACTGTAAAAAATATAGAAAGTAAAAAAAAGTAATAAAATTTAGGAATAATCTACTGAAGAATTAGAATTAATAAAAATAGAATACAAAATGGAAAGATAAATAAAAAGTGCAAAAAAGAAATTTAATAATCTTTTAAAAATAAAAAAGTTTAGGTAAATTAAACCCAAATTTTTTTTTATAATATTACACTTAAATCAAGTCCAATAATAAATATAAAGAATAAAAAAATCTAAAAATTTTAAGAAAGAATAAATAAGTTCACATAAAAGCTGTCAAAAAAATCGGCAAATCACAAGATGTAAAAACAAATTAAACAAATTTACAAACAGATGATCGTATTTATTTTTAAAAATATAGAAATACATAATTATGAAAATCAACGGAATATAAAGTTTAGTGAATATTATAATAACAAAATTGTGTAAAATAATATTAAATAATTTACATATAAGAAGAAGATAATTACAAAAAATCCAAAAATAAAAAGACACATGTACAAAAAAAATCAAAAGTAAACAGAGACAAAATCTTAGAATTTTGTAAAAATAAAAAATTAAACAGTTTTAAAAAAGTGAAATTTCTTAGAAAAATTGTAAGAATTAAAATTAAGATTATTGTGAATATGAAAAATAATTAACATTATTGAATTATTTTCCATTAATTAATGTGAATTTAAGTTTCAATTAATTCAAATTTAAAAGTTTAATCAAATTGAAATATAAGTTAATTGACGATTGGAATTTATTTAATTTATAAGAACTTAAGGATATAAAAATGTAATACTATTTTTGGCTATCTTAATACCAAAAATTTTTATATCTAAGTTATTATGATAATCGGTATTAGCACAATTTTTAAAATTTTATATTGAATAAAATATTAAATTAAAAGGTTTATATATCTAAAAGCTTGTCGCTTTTTTATAGCTTGCGATTATTTACATAAGGAATTAGACAACCGGAGAAGAATCATATATTTATAAATTTATTTCCTTTTTAGTAATGTATTTTAATAATTTTTAAATTATCTTCTTATTTATTTTTTTAATTAAAAAAACGTACGCAAATAGTTTAAAATTTTGAAAAGTGTTCCTACTTTTTTATACACATATTTTTATGTTACTGTTTCATTACTGAGTTGTTTCTTTTAATTTTTCTTCATTTCTTTAATAATAAGCATGACATTTTTTATTTAAAAGAATTTTATCATTATTTTAATAGATTGTTTTCTTATCTTTTTACGTTCTTGCTTTTTCTTTAATTTATTATTTTTTCGTTGCTTTTACCTAATTTTCTTAATTTTATGATCATATGAATTTGAAGAAATTTTTTTTGAAATTTTCTTATTTATTTGACATAATTTTTTTGATTTTGATTAAATGTTTTATTATTCATTATTTCTTCTTAAGGTATTAGTCGCGCAAAATGATTTTCGTCAGATTTTTTTAAGACTTTGTATCTGTATTCATGAGGTATTTATCTATGAAATGAGATCTATCCTATCAATCTTGACCACTTCTGAGCTTCACAATAAAAATTCAAAGTTCATACCTGTTATACGCAACAACACTAAATGCATGTAAAAAATGTCTCTTATATCCATTTATATTAAAAAAATTCGTCAGATTTTCAAATAAAACTACTAAGTTACACATTGAGATAAAATAAATCCTTTAAAAGAAAATTAACTTTATTGACCACGCTGAATAAAAAATACAATAATTTAAAAATTCAAAAATTTTAATTTTCACGTGGTTTCATTGAAAAATGTCGTAAACGTGTCAGCAATACATCACGATAACTTATAGTACATGACTCAAAATCATGAAAATGATTTATATTACATTAGAAGAGATCACAAGGATGCAAGTGAATTGATATAAAAGTTTATTTATTGTTCTTTATATTTTGCGGGAGTTTTACGCGACTAATACCTTAAATGTTTTCAGTTTTAAAAATAAACTACTGAAAATAAACATTTGCAGAGATTTTATATACTGATTGCAATTAAAACAACCATTTTTTATTTAAATAAAAAAATCTGATTTTTTTGATTTCATTAAAAAAAATCCTGATTTTTACTAGCACTAGCTAACTGAAATTTCCAATAATTTATTTATTCGAAAATCTGTTTTTAAAATCCATAAAATCCATTTTCCTTAAGCTTTTTTTAAACATTTAAAATCACGAAAGAACAAAACTTGTGATTTTTAAAAATGTATTAAAATTTAAAATAAGAATTTTAAAGTTTACAAGTTTGTTAATTTATGATTAAAAATAATAATTAACTTGTGAACTTTTTAATTATGAAATTGGATTGACTTTAAAAATAAATTCTTTAATACTTTGTAATTCTCCTACTCTTATTTAAAGATTCAAAAACCAAATTGTCCCTACTGCAATTGAGAAGTATTTAAAATCGTTAACTAACAAAATTTTAAGCAACTTTAATTGATATTTTCTGTCACAGTAGGTATTAAATGTTCAAAACTTTGAATAATAGTTGAAAAATTACAAAATATTAACTAAATTTTCAAAATAATTTTCACGTTTTTTTTAAATTTTTGTCAAGTATCTAAACTCAAAAATTAATAAAATTTCTAATTTTCATTTTTTCTTCCAGAGAAAATGTAATTTTCGCAAGTTCAAAAAATGCTATAAGGATTTTCGAAATATTTCATAATTGGCTTCAAAATAATCTTTGGTAAAAATTTAAAATCATAAAATAACAGAAGTTTATAATTTATAACAAAGTATCAAGGAACTTCGTTCCAATTTTTCCCACTTACAGACTTAATATATGTATTTTACAACAGAATAGGTAAAAAAATAGTGAATTAATCAAAGAAACCTCAAATAATAACGTAATAAATTAGGAATAAATTTTTAAATAAGAATTAACTGTTATAAAAGCAAATGTTTGATGATAAATGTTTCAATACTTGAAAAATGTAGTGAAAACGTTTTGAAATAAACCCGCCGTTTTGTCAGCCAATAAAATCACTTGCACCTCAAGAGAAAGATTATCCTTTCTATTGGCAGTCGCCTATGTAGCTCAGTGGTTCGGGAGTTAGTTTGCGTGCGTCGAACCCGGGTTCAAATCCCCATACCCCCAAATTTATTTTCATAATTATCTTCCTAATGCTAAGTTTCTAAAGTTAATTAAGGCAACTACTTGTAAATAATATAGAGTAAATCAAGATTAATAATATTTTTTTTATTTTATATTTTTTCAATGTGGATACTTCTCTGCCTCATTTGTGCCCACATTTGTGCCCACATTTGAGGCCTCATTTGAGGGCGCATATGCTGTTTCAAATCCGCTACCACATTTGTGGCCTCAAATGTGGGCACAAATGTGAGCACAAATGAGGGCACAAATGTGGCCATTTTTCTTCAATAGGGGTGTCTCAATTTCATATACGATTTTACATGCGATCTCATATGAGATCACATACGAATTCCTATATGAACATGAGTTTTCATATGAGTTTCTATATAGGAAACCACATATGATCTCATATGAGATCTCATATGAGTTTTTTCAATAGGGATAGGTTACAAATAGTAGACTTATAGTAAAATTAATATTTAAAAATTAACGGACACAATTCACAATTGTGAATTATGGATAATTAATTACAGTTCCTTCCTCCGATCAAAGTCGATTTAAAACGGATAGAATACAAATTGAAGAATTAGTAAAATTATGATTTAAAAATTTACGGACTTAAGCCGGATATAAACAGAAATCTTAACGCTCTCATGAATTCTAGATAAAAAAGTAATTTTATTTCCTTCGACGAATGTCGCTTCAAAACGGATAGGTTTCGAGTAGTAGACTTACTAAGGTTATGATTTAAAAATTAACAGACGTGAATCGGACTTAAACGGGTATCAATACGCTTATATGAATCATGTATAATTAATTACAGTTTCTTCCGCCGATGATGGTCGCTTTAAAACGGATAGAATACGAATTGCAGACTTAGTAAAAATGCGATTTAAAAATTTACGGACTTAAGCCAGATATGAACAGACATAACGCTCTCATGAATTCTGTAATTTGTTTCCCTGCGACGAAAGTCGATTTAAAACGGATAGGTTACGAGCAGTAGACTTATTATTAAAGTTATGACTTTAAAATTAACAGATATGAGTCGAATATAAACGGGCATCAATACGCTCATTTGAATCACGTATGCGTATAATTAATTACAGTTTCTTCCGCCGATGATGGTCGCTTTAAAACGGATAGATTACGAATTGCAGACTTAGTAAAATTTCCCAAGTAGCACGTAATATTACGTAAGTATCGCAGTAATATTACATTCAATATTAGGAATATTACAGGTTGATGTTACAGTAATATTACTGTGACATTAAAATGTCCGCGTCAAGGTAATATTACAAGGTAATATTGAGGTAATATTACAGTAATGTTACAAAGTAACATTACAGTAATATTACAGTGACATTATAGTAATATTACAATTAAATATAATGTATAAAAAATTTTGGGGGACCGAGTCTTGAACCCTTGTAAGCTGACCATGTAGGTAGATGCCTTAAACCACTCGGCTACTTAGCTCTTAGAACATATTTTAGAAAGTCTTCTACATATTGTACTACATATTTGTAATATTACTGTAATATTAACTCAATATTTCTTTGTAATATTACTACGTAATATTACCTCAACATTACCTTGTAATATTACCTTGACGCGGACATTTTAATGTCACAGTAATATTACTGTAACATCAACCCGTAATATTACCAATATTGAATGTAATATTACTGCGATACTCACGTACTATTACGTGCTACTTGGGTTTGATTAAAAAATTTACGGACTTAAGCCGGATATGAACAGACATCATTACGCTCTCATGAATTACAAACAAAAAAAGGTATTTTTTTCCGTGCGACGAAAGTTGCTTAAAAACGGATAGGTAACGAGTAGTAGACTTATTCAAGTTATGACTTTAAAAGTAGCAGACATTAGTCGCATATAAACGGACATCAATACGCTCATTTGAATTATGGATAATTAATTACAGTTTCTTCCTCCGATGAAAATCGCTTTAAAACGGATAGATTACGAATTGGAGACTTAGTAAAATTTTGATTAAAAAATTTACGGACTTAAAACGGATATGAACAGACATCATTACGCTCTCTTGAATTACAAATAAAAAAGGGTTTTTTTTCTTTGCGACGAAAGTCGCTTCAAAACAGATAGGTTACGAGTAGTAGACTTATTAAAGTTATGACTTTAAAATTAACAGACATGAGACGGTTATAAACGGGCATCAATACGCTCTTATCATTTATGGATAATTAATTAGTTTCTTCCTCCGATGAAAGTCGCTTTTAAACGGACAGGTTACGATTATCGGACTTTGTAAAAATTGTATTTAAAACTTAACGGACTTGAACCGGATATGAACAGACATCAATACGCTCATATGAATTATGTAAAATTAATTACAGTTTCTTCCTCCGATGAAGGTCGCTTTAGAACGGATAGATTACAAATTGCAGACATAGTAAAATTTTGATTAAAAAATTTACAAATTTAAGCCGGATATGAACAGACATCATTACGCTCTCATGAATTACAAACAAAAAAAGGTATTTTTTTCCGTGCGATAAAAGTCGCTTTAAAACGGATAGGTTACAAGTTGTAGATTTAGTAAAGTAATGACTTAAAAATTAACAGACATGAGTCGGATATAAACGGGCATCAATGCGCTCTTATCATTTATGGATATATCTATTTACAGTTTCTTCCTCCGATGAAAGTCGCTTTAAAACGGACAGGTTACGAATATCGGACTTTGCAAAAATTGTATTTAAAACTTAACGGACTTGAACCGGATATGAACAGACATGAATACACTCTTATGAATTGCAGATAAAATTGAAGTTTTCTTCCTACGACGAAAGTCGCTTTAAAACGGATAGGTTTCGATTATTAGACTTAGTGCAGTTATGATTGAAAAATTTACAGACATGTATCGGATATAAGCGGGCCTCAATGCGCTCTTATGAATTATGGATAATTAATTACAGTTTCTTTCTCCAACGGAAGTCGCTTTAAAACGGTTAGATTGCGAATAATAGATTTGGTAAAATTATGATTGCAAAATTGACGGACTTAAGCCGGACATAAACGTACATCGTTACGCTGTCTTTATTTATTTTAGATTTTGCCTTACGAAAAAGGTCAGTCAAGAGCGGATATCTTGCGAATGCAGCATGTATAAACCACATATTTTCAGATTGAATTCTCCATCAGGCTTTAGTTATTTTACATTTTTGATTTTGGTGAACGGATAAAAACAAGATAGGTTCTAATAGTTGTCAACTATAAAATTTGTAACCGTATAAATGTCGGACATAAGCAGACACAAATTACGTGCGGTTTTTATCTGCTTTTTGTCCGGTTTCTATCCGATTTTTTAAGTAGGGATGGTACACAAAACTAAATTAATCCTAGAAAATAATATTGCGAATATTTTACTGTATTTCTTCAAGGACCAATGAAAACACAAAATAGTTAGTAGATATTGCTAGACAAAGTATATAATTATATTGCAGAATAAAAGTAAAATTTCTTGTTCGAATAAATACTTTTGCTTGTTCAACGACTCAAATTTTAATAATTCAATCGGATCTTTTTACAACTAGTGTACTTTGTGGCTAGAATGTTGGTTCTTTCGTTGCTTTATATTTAGAGTAAAAAATGTCTTCCAAATTTTTGCCTTAAAACATCATAGTCAAAATCTGGGAAAATCGCTATTATGCGAAAAACACCTTTTGCTTTCTCAACGACTCAAATTTCTATAATTCAATCAAATCTTTTCAAAACTCGTATAAATTGTGGCTAATAGAATGATGGCTCTTTTATTGTTTGTAGTATAAAAAATCGCATCAAAATTTTTGCCCTAAAACGTCATTGTCAAAATCTTAGAAAATCGCTATTATGCGAAAAACACCTATTGTTTGCTCAACGACCCAAATTTCAATACTTAAATCGGATCTTTTTAAAACTAGTGTAAGTAACGGCTAGAATGAAGGCATTTTCATTGCTCTTCCCGGTAAGAAGCCTTGCATTAGTAAGTATTACAGTTTCTATAGTTTAATGCGAAATTTAATGCATTTTAATATTATTTAATCCTGTCTTGTGCCAAATACTTTTAATGCCTGAAATTAAGAATAGTTTTTTGTAAATTTAATCAATTTTTCAGGCAACACAGGCAGTCACCTTTTCACCTTTTTTCAATTTTGTCACGTTTTTCACTTTTTTTTTGACAATTTGTCACCTTTTTTCATCTTTCTTCACCTTTTTTGGTGTCAAAAATATATAATTTTTTGTAAATATTTCGAAGTAGATTCTTAAACTTCAGATTTAATGTTAGGATTTAGTTTTATTGATGATTCATACAATTACAAAAAATTTGATTTACTAATAAAAAAAAGACATAATTCTATATAAAAAATAAAAGGACACATTTTTTTTTCCGCTAAAAGTTATTTTAACGAAGTTTCGCTTGTAATATTTTTTCTAATTAATACAATCAAATTTTATTATTTCTTGGACCTTTCAGTTGAATTCTTTGCATTTTATTTGTTCTTAAACTTGCTTACTAAAAAAAAAAAGAAATCGGGCAAGTACGAGTTACACTCGTACCAAGTCGAAGAGTTCCGTACCTATCTAATTTTTTTCAATTATGTGAGGTAGAGATTAAACATATTCCACCACGAAACCATTTTTAAAAATAAATTTTATTATACACTAAATAAAATTTTATTGGTACAAATTTTTAGCACTATAAGCCAAAACTTTTGCAGCTGGGGGTCAGGGTCATTTTATAAATATGTTTTTAAAACATAAGGAATTAACCAGTTATTATTCAAACTTTTTTTAAAAAAACACGAATTTTGGCTCGTAAATTCTATGAAGACGAATATTAACAAACTTCTATATATTTTTCCTGTAATCTACACGTCAAACTACATATGGGTGATTATTTCTCAAACGTCCCAGCTCAAAATTAAAAGTTTTTGGATTAGCTTCATATTTTGGTAAAATGTTGTCCTATACGAAGGAAATAAATCCCTAAAATGTTAACATGTTTTTTAAAAATTTGTAAAAAATAGGGGGGGTTGAATTTTTGACTTTTTATGTTACCTTGTTATTTTCAATTTCGCATAACTTTGACAAAATTTTATGGATTTTAATTTTTATATAGTGCATTTTAAAGCATTTTCCCCCCTTTTTTTCAAAATTAACATTTATTTTTCATTTTTGACCCATTTGGAAGAATTTTTTTTTTTATTTTGTTTTCATTAAAAAACTGAGATTTTTTCGTATAAGATATGTAAATTTGGAAATGGTCTGGCGATAAGTTTGCGAGAAAATTAATAACAAACTAAGCGACGCGCCCAGCGTCACTGACGCCATTGACCACACAGCACCGCGACACAGTGGGGCAAAATGAATGTTTTTGGACAAATCAACTTTCAGCCCACAATTTTCAATCGTTTTACAAGTTCTTTTTTTTAAATTAAAGCTAATTAAATTTCGAATCCATACAACGAGAGACATTTTTAAAAAAAAAATTTAAATCATTGTTTATTTAACAACAAATTTGTTTTAAAAAAATTTTTGACTTTACGGTGCCACCATTTTCTGGAAAATTTTGATATTTGATCATGAATTATTATTCTCAATTCAAAAACTTCTTAGAAAACAAGATTTATAAGGGCCAAGAAAATAAAAAAAAATTTTTAAAGTTATTAACAAATTAGTAAACAAAAACAATATATTCCGTAAAATCAATTACAGATTAATGACTTTTAAAAATATTTACTGTGATACTTCTCATTTACTTTTTTTATAACAATTGCTAATTTTCTAAACAATTTTAATTAACAAATTCATGATTTACCTATTTTCAACGAAAACATTTTTTGAAAAATCAATTGCAATATGGTAGCACTACAATAGTTTCTACAATAGTTTCCACTTTGAGTGCTACCATACTGCAATTGATTTTTCAAAAAATGTTTTTATTGAAAATGGGAAAATCATGAATTTGTTAATTAAAATTGTTTAGAAAATTAGCAATTGTTATAAAAAAAGTAAATGAGAAGTATCACAGTAAATATTTTCAAAGGTCATTAATCTGTAATTGATTTTACGGAAAAAACGAAAGTTATTCTCCTAAAAGTATCCAACTTATGAATTTGTTAATTAAATTTGTTTAAACAATGCGCAATTGTCGTCTGATATAAATATGTATCAGTAAAACACCACTGATAAAATACTTGTAGCCGTTAAAGTTTAAAAAAATTTGTTAGAGACCTAAAAATTGGTATTTCATTAATTTGTTTGTTATAAACAATGAATTTTGTATATAACAATTAACTGTTATTAAAAATAAAATTGTATTACGTTGTTTATAACAATATAACAATCGTTTGTAACTAAAAACGATTAGTAATTGTTATAAAAAATTACTAATTGTTATAAACAATTAAAAATTATTGTAAAAAATAGCAAAACTTTTAGTAAGAATTATTATTTCCATTAAAAAAAAAGAAATAAGTTTTTTTAAGTGTTTAAATATCACAAATAATGAAGATATTGTTTTTGTTTACTAATTTGTTAATAACTTTTAAACAAAAAATTTTATTTTCTTGGCCCTTATAAATCTTGTTTTCTAAGAAGTTTTTGAATTGAGAATAATAATTCATGATCAAATATCAAAATTTTCCAGAAAATGGTGGCACCGTAAAGTCAAAAATTTTTTTAAAACAAATTTGTTGTTAAATAAACAATGATTTAAATTTTTTTTTTAAAAATGTCTCTCGTTGTATGGATTCGAAATTTAATTAGCTTTAATTTAAAAAAAAGAACTTGTAAAACGATTGAAAATTGTGGGCTGAAAGTTGATTTGTCCAAAAACATTCATTTTGCCCCACTGTGTCGCGGTGCTGTGTGGTCAATGGCGTCAGTGACGCTGGGCGCGTCGCTTAGTTTGTTATTAATTTTCTCGCAAACTTATCGCCAGACCATTTCCAAATTTACATATCTTATACGAAAAAATCTCAGTTTTTTAATGAAAACAAAATAAAAAAAAAAATTCTTCTAAATGGGTCAAAAATGAAAAATAAATGTTAATTTTGAAAAAAAGGGGGGAAATTTTTTTTTTTTGAAAATTTTGTTACAAGTATGAAAAAGTGCATGAAAAATGCTTTAAAATGCACTATATAAAAATTAAAATCCATAAAGTTTTGTCAAAGTTACGCGAAATTGAAAATAACAAGGTAACATAAAAAGTCAAAAATTCAACCCCCCCCTACTTTTTACAAATTTTTAAAAAACATGTTAACATTTTAGGGATTTATTTCCTTCGTATAGGACAACATTTTACCAAAATATGAAGCTAATCCAAAAACTTTTAATTTTGAGCTGGGACGTTTGAGAAATAATCACCCATATGTAAACTAAATTTTAACACCATAAGTCAAAAATTCTGGGTGCCAAGGGGGGAACAGTTGTCATTTTTTCGAATTTTTTTTCAAAAAATCGTACTTTTTGGCTAGTAAACACTATAAAGACCGCCTTTACGAAAGTTCTCTATACTTTACCTGTAATCTATACGTAAACCTTCATACGTGTACCAAATTTCAGCATCCTAAGTCAAATAGTTTGAAAGATTAGGGGGGTGGGGTACATGATCATTTTTTCGAATTTTAGGGCAAAAAAAGTGGTTTTTGCTGGAGTTCGGCATTTGTTTATGAGCTCGAACCGTGTTTTCCATATAATTTTCGTAAATCCAAGGTGAAATTACATATGTCTACCAAATTTGAAGACTCTAGCTCAAATAGTTCAGAAGTTAGAGGGGGTGCGAAAACGGACACACATAGTGATTTTAATGGGGTTCCGTTTTACGGTACGGAACCCTAAAAAAAGAAAAAAAGGTGGATGTTTTGAGAAAATAGACCTTATTTATTTTTGGAAATTTATCTATAGTTTTGTTAATTTTAAAACCTTTTAAAAATTTCAAACGGCATTTTTAAAGAACAAAATATCACCCAGAAGATCCAATAAACAAAAATAAAATAATAATAATCTCCGAAAACTCCTGAAGTTAGTTAGTATGTATTTATATTTATTCATCTTTTGTCTGAAGTGAAGTTAGTTAGTATTAATATTTATTCATCTTTTTCTGTCCACTTTTAAAAACTGAAGTGAAGTTAGTCCCTGCTATTTTATTTTGTTGTGCTGGTTTTTAATTGTCATTTGTGTAAAAAAAAAGTTTCGAAAAATGCTTTAAAAGTTTATTATGGTTTTTGAAGAAGTTTAAAATATATACACATGCAATTAATTTCCTAAATTTTCATCAGTTATTATCTCAAATTTAGATTATTGTCATCAATTTTCCATTATATAACGATTTTTTAATTATTTTTTTTTGCTTAAAAATAAATTCTGCAATTTTTCTTGATTTTCATCAATTTATAATTATATCCATTATTTTGTAATTACTTTAAAATTTTTCAATTATTTATCCGATATTTCAATTATTTTCATCAATTTTCGTTATTTCTGCGATTTTTTAATTATTCTCTTTAATTAAAATTTTTAAGTAATTTTGTTATTATTTTTTTAAACATATACTCTATGATTTTTTCACACTGAGAAAAATGTTTAGTCATAGCAACGAAAATTTGGTTGAGCCAACCAAATTATTTGGTTGGTATTTATTCAACCAAGCTATTTGGTTGAGACAACTAAATTATTTGGTTCAGTGTTGTTTGTTGGCATAACAAAAATTTTTGGTTGTCACAACTATATTTTTTATTCGGGATAACAAAAATTTTGGTTGTCATAAAAAAAATTTTTATTTGGGAGCTAACTAACCCAAGTGCGAATATTCGGTCGGCCAACATATATAATTACATAATTCACATGTTATTAATTTAATTACACAAATATAATCAGATAAGAATGTAGAAATTTCATATTAATGAAAACCTGAAACAGAAGAATTTCATTAGTCTTGAAGATTCGAACCCAGGTTTTCCAGCTGCCAGTCCAGTAGGCTAACCACCAGCCCATGAGAGATATGAATGACCAATATGGAATAAACCTTATAGCTAAACAGTTCAGTAACAGACACCGTTAGCTCAACTATCAGACCCAGGTTCGGCCGACCGTCTGGTATTGGTTTTTATTTAGATTTTATTTATATTATTATCGGCAGCTTACTTACAAACTAATCACCAATTTTTTTTAATAATTGTTTGGTTGTCACAACCAAATTATGTTTGGATGTCACAACCAATTTCTGTTTGGTTGTCACAACCAAATTATGTTTGGTTGTCACAACTAAATTATGTTTGGTTCAACCAAATAAGAGCAACAAAATAATATGGTTGTCCCAAACATCTTGATGTTTTACGCCAACCAAATCGTTTTGTTATACCAATCAAAATATTGTTGTTACAACCAACAATGGTCAACTAAAAAATATTGTTGGTAAAACTAAACATTTTTTCTCAGTGCAGTTATTTCTCTCAACTTTTATTGAATGTTTTCAATTTTTCATATTTAAATTATTTTCATCATAATTTAATTTTCTTTTTCAATCTTAAATTATTTTCAGCATATTTCAATTATTTTTTCCAATTTTGAATTAATTTTATCATTTTTCAATTATTTTTCTCGATTGTTAATTATTATTCTCAATTTCTAAAATTATTTTCTAAGATTTTTTTAGGATTTTTCTGAAAATTCAAATATTTTCTTTAATTTCTAATTATTTTCATTTGTTATCAGAATTTCACATTTTTTTTATTAATTATGGTAAATTTCAATTATTTTTAGCTTTCTTCCAGACTGTTCTCCAATTTTTAGTTTTTTTCATTTTATAAAATTTAACTTCTAAAATTTTTTTCAGTATTTTTCTCAAATTTCTATTATTTTCTTCAATTGCTTCCTCATAGAGGAAGCTTTGTGATCGTTAAGATTTTCCAAAAATAGTCTAAATCGACTTATTTTCATCTAAAAAGCGTAAATTTTCATTCCTAAGCAAATGTCCAGATGTGTGTGTGTGTGTGTGTGTGTGTGTGTGGGTGTGTGTGTGTACGTGTGTGTGTATAGCGTTTTTTGTCGCCAGGATATCTCGAGAACGCTTCAACGGATTTCAATAAAATTTGGATGACTTTTTAAGCTCGTGAATATCTAAATTTGGACACAGGGATTTTTGAAAATACTCAATCAAATTTTGTTGAGCACTTTTTTTCATCGAAAAAAATCGTTTTTTGCCAAAATTTTTTTCCAAGCTAAAAATACAAGTTAACAAATAAAAAAATCATATTCCTTATCTCAAAACGAATCGATTGACCTATATAACTTTTATAATTGATCAAAAATTCGTAAATTAATTGATATTTATTCATTTTTTTGCACTTAAAATTCCTTTTTTTTTAAAGAATTTCTCGAATTAAATTTTATATTATTAATATATTGCTTTTTCTATAAGAAAGCAAATTTTTTTGCTAACTTTGAAACGAAATATCCACGAAATGGAAATAATTTTCACCTAGTAAAATAATGATAATAATAATAATAATAATAATATTAATATTACTAATAATATTAACCCTCAACTGCTAGACTATCGGGATTTAACGTAACTGCTAGATTGGGTCTACGGGACAAGAGCGATTTTCAAACGCTGATTGCTCAGAGCCTAACGAACATATCGGGAGGTCTTTTTTTTAAAAACTTATTGCCAGAACCTGTAGAAAAAGAATATCTAGCTTAAATTAATGTGTCTTTAATATTTTTTTTAAATATTTCAAGAAATGTAAAGATACTTTTTTAAAAAGCCGTTTTTTTCAAATAGCTATAGTAACACCAAAAATAGACATAAATAAAATTTCTAAGTGGATTTTTAAAGCTTTAAACATGTACCTTAAGTCTGTTTAAGCCATTTTTTGATTTGCTGAAAAAAACATATTTTTTGGGAGAAATGAAAATCATCTAATTTGGTTCATTAAGTGGAGTCACCTGAGAAATTTCAACCCATCGAAATATATGTTACTTATCGGTGCCAATTTTTTTTCTGGGACTATTTTGGATGTAAAAGAGTGCCATATTATCAAAATTAAGAAAAAAAATTTGAAAAAAAAAATAAAAAAAAATTTCTTTTTGTTGAAAATTTTTTTTTTGTTATAAAAATCTATCTCCTCCTACAATTTTTCATATTTTTTTAATGCCAATTTTTTTATATGCCTTTTTTAAATTTCAAACAAAATATCGTATAGGTTTTAACATTTTTTAATTTTTTCAACAAAAAAAAATTTTTTTAATTTTTTTTCTCAAAAAACTTTTTATTCAAAAGTTTTTTTTTAATCTTGATAATATGTCATTCTTTTACATCCAAAATAATCCCAGAAAAAAAATTTGCACCGATAAGTAACATATTTCGATGGGTTGAAATTTCTCAGGTGACTCCCCTTAAATAAAGAGAAACCACATTATTAAGAATACAATATTTCATTGTTTCCAAAACATACAATTTTTTGCGAAAACTTTGTGATTTATTTATGGTTTGTTTATGATTTATTTATGATTCAAAGATAATAATAAATCATTTTTAGACAAATTTAATTTTTAACATATTACAGTTTTTGTTACCTACGTCTGCTAGACTGGGTTCAATAGACCCGAGCAAAAATTTCACTTTCTTATAACTGTATGCGGGCATAAAGTTTTTTGTAGAGGATTTTCCATAAAATTTAAATTGTTTATTAAAATCATAAATATCTAAATTTGAACCTAAATTTGAATTTGATTAGTATCTTTTTAATCTAAATAATTCATGTATTTTTAATTTTTGTTTTAATTAACTTAAAATATTTAAAATATTAATAAATTATTGCTTCCTCTATAAGAAAGCAAATTGTTTTGCTTCCTTGTTTTTAATTATTTTTATTTGTTTTCATAATTTCTAAAAAAATTTATTAATTATCGTAAATTTCAATTATTTTTAGCATTCTTCCAGTTTTTACTCTAATTTTTAGTTATTATCATTTTCTAAAATTATTTTCTAAGCTTTTTAAGAACTTTTCTAAAATTTCAATTGTTTTCTTCAATTTTTAATTATTTTTATTTGTTTTCATAATTTCAAAATTTGTTTATTATTTATCACAAATTTCAATTACTTTTAGCTTATTTCTTCAATTCTTTTCTCCAACTTTTAGTTATTTTCTTTTTTTTAATTGATTTCTAAGATCTTCATGTGTTTTTTTCAAATTTAAATTATTTTTTCTTTATTTAAAAAAAATTCTGTAGTTTTTTCAATTATCACACATAAATGTCATTTATTTTTTACAACTTATCATTATTTGTATCATATTTTAATTATTTTCGTCAAGTTTTAAAATTTAAAAACATTTTCCAATTATTTTCCAAAATTTATTTCCTTCAATTTTCAATTCTTTACATTTATTTCATAATTTCAAAAATTGTTAAATATTTATCTGACTTTTCAATTATTTAATTATTTATATTATTTTCTTCAATTTTCAATTACTTTCGTTCTTCTTCTCGTTCTTTTTCATAATTGCCAAAAAGTTTTTACTTATTTCTTTTTAATTAAAACTTGTATTGATGTAAAAAGGATAATTCGATCCATGGAAGGCACACAAATAAAAAACAATGTTTTGTTTTTCTTTTTAAAAGTCGAACGACGTTTCGATGACCTGGTTTGTCATCATCATCAGGTTCTAAAAAATTTATTTAAATCCAAATGTAATAGTCACATACATAAAATTTACAAACAACCAAACGAAAAAAATATAATAATTAAAAGAAATTTACCGAAATAAAAAACTATAATGTTACATATTGTAACTTGTCGATCAGTTTTGATACTTGTCTAGACGACACAAGTATTTTGTCAAGACTAACTTGAAAAATATTTTTAAAATTTAACGAGTCACTAAGGATCGGAGTCAATGAACTTTAAGGCCGTTGGAGACACAGAGTCCGCAGAGAATCTGTAGGGGGGAGCAGTGGTTCTCAAAGACTGTCCCCATGCGTTTTGAAGACTTAGGAATTTTTCGCGACAAAGTCCAACACTTTTCCCACAAAAGAACATCGTACTGCAAATTCTATTGAAATAAAGATTCAGAAAAATACTTACTTTTGATAAATCAAGTATTTCCTGAGCTTTAGTGTCTCGAGGAAATTCGTGTGATGAAAACAACCTCCAATGATGTTCCATGTTTGGCAATTTTTTCCAATAAAACCAGACACTTTTTCCGAAAATGAAAATCGTAGTGAAAATTTAAATTTAATTAGCACTTTTTCACTTATTTTGTTTTTGGCATATGAGTTTTTAAATCGCGTCAGTCTCTCGAGGAAATACAAAATCACTTGACACTTCACTCACTGATTCCCACTTTGACAATTTTTTTCGGCAAAACCAGACACTTTTTCCGAAAATGAAAATCGTAGTGAAAATTTAAATTTAATTAGCACTTTTTCACTTATTTTGTTTTTGGCATTTGAGTTTTTAAACCGCGTCAATCTCTCGAGGAAATACAAAATCACTTGACACTTCACTCACTGATTCCCACTTTGACAATTTTTTTCGGCAAAACCAGACACTTTTTCCGAAAATGAAAATCGTAGTGAAAATTTAAATTTAATTATCACTTTTTCACTTATTTTGTTTTTGTCATTTGAGTTTTTAAACCGCGTCAATCTCTCGAGGAAATACAAAATCACTTGACACTTCACTCACTGATTCCCACTTTGACAATTTTTTTCGGCAAAACCAGACACTTTTTCCGAAAATGAAAATCGTAGTGAAAATTTAAATTTAATTATCACTTTTTCACTTATTTTGTTTTTGGCATTTGAGTTTTTAAACCGCGTCAATCTCTCGAGGAAATACAAAATCACTTGACACTTCACTCACTGATTCCCACTTTGACAATTTTTTTCGGCAAAACCAGACACTTTTTCCGAAAATGAAAATCGTAGTGAAAATTTAAATTTAATTAGCACTTTTTCACTTTTTTTGTTTTTGGTATTTGAGTTTTTAAATCGCGTCAATCTCTCGAGAAAAGTAAATTTTTTTCAATTTCATCAATGAAAATGTCAAACAATGTAGCAGAATATAGTTTGTCGTGCGCTGTTCTGATACGGCATTTTCGGGTACTATAATTTACACGGCGCCGCCTTTGAAATTATAGACAGGCGTACATTATATATTCATTATATTAATCAACCTATTTATAAAATTCAATGTTTAGATATTAATTGTAAAAATTTAATATAAAAAATTAATGTCAAGTTCCAAACATAATTTTGCTAACTTTGTACAAAAAATAAAAGTTGTTTGTTATTTGAAGTGTAATTAGCTCTATTGAAAAGACGCATTTAAAATAATTTAAACCATTCAAATGCAACAAGTACATTATTTATTGTAAATCATGCATTAATAATTTCTAAACAATTTAAATATTTTTTAAAATCTAAGAGTTGAAGGAAAAATAGTAGAGCTTATTTAGTTTATCAGAAGAATGCAACCCGACTTACAGAGGAGATGGGAAATAGATATTGTATAGGAACTGAAATAAGTGTTTCTTTTAATTTTTTAAAATTAAATAAACAGAGCATTCGATAAATATTTTATACATAACGTAAAAATTAAAGAAATAATTAAAACGCAAGAAAGGACTAAAAAAATAGTGTAATATCAAAAAAATTAAATGAACAGGAAGAAAATGGAGAAATGTTTTTTTCTTAATCTAACAAACTGTAAAAAATGTAAAAAGTAAAAAAGAATAAGTAAGTAAGTTTGTAAAAAAACTCTCAAGAAATAGACAAGATGTGAAAAGAAATTGAATAAATTTACAAAAAAATAAGTGTATTTACTTTTAAAAGTATAGAAATAATTATTAAAATTAACGTAATAAAAAGTTTAATGAATGTATAAATAAGAAAACTGTGTAATATAATATTAAATAATTTTTATAAAAAGAAGAAAATTAAAGAAAATCCTAAAAAGAACAGAGACAAATACCAAAAAAAAAATATCAAAAATCCCTAAACGGAGAAAAAATTTTAAAAATGTTGTAAAAATAATAAATTATAATATAAAAATGAAAGTAAAATCTCTTAAAAATCTTGTAAGAATATTACCAAAGGAAGGATTATTGTGAATATGGAAATTAATTAATATTATTGAATTAAGATGCATTGAAATTTAAATTAATTTAAATTTAAAAGTTGGTACAAATTGGAATATGAGTTCATTGACGTTTGGAATTTATATAACTTTTAATGACTTGAAGATATACAAATCTAATTTTTTTTTTTGATAACTTGATACCAAAAATTTGTAAATTGTAGGTATTTTGATCATCTGTATTAATACAATTTTTTAAATTTTATAACGAATAAAATATTAAAATTTTCAAGATTTATCCACAAATTTCTGTTTTTTTTATGATTTGCGATACTTTACATGTAATATTGGACATCCGGAGAATTGAAAAGTTTTTTTTCCATTTAAATCAATAACAGCCCTGTTTATAGATTACATTTATTTTATTTATTTCAAGCAATCTATACATATATCTTTGATGAATAATTTGATCTCTGTTTCCGAACTTCTATGTAAGTCGGGTTGCCTTCTTTCTCTGCACTAAATAAACCATAAGGATTTATGATGTAACTCTTAGTATTTGAGAAATAATTTAGCAAAAAAAAAGATAAAATTTTTTCCTACATAAATTTTAATTTGTTAATTTTAAATTATGCAATTCTTTATTACAATATTAAATATAATAAACAAATTAATAATGTTCTAAAACAAGTATTAAAGTAAATTTCTTATTTCTTCAAAATAAAAGGGAGAATTTTTGTTACATAATATAAATATTATATAATTTTTTTTTAATATATTGAATGTTTTAAAAATAAAATAAATTAGTTCAAAAATGATATTAGATTAAACTACATATCTTTTAAAAATAAAATGTAAGAAACTACTTGGTAAATAAATTATATTTACTTATTTAATTTTAAATCATACATTTTTTAAACCACGTTTTTTTTCTTATAAAAAAAGAGATATACATTTATCTGTGTAGCATAAAATATATACAATTTATTGACAACATTTTCAGAAAAAACTGTCTCAAATTCGACCAATGCAGATGAAAATTCTAAACATGACAGTTAAATTTCAAAAATATTTGTTAACATGCCCAAGTTATTAAATATTTAACAAAAAAGATCTATAAAAACGATTTAGCTTTCAAGAAAGTGCAACATTCGCAGTTTACAAAATTTTTTCCACGACATTTGTAGAAAAGTTTAATTTTTGCTTCGGTCAGTAAGCACAAAGTTTCTTATTTCTGATCTAAATTTGTTAAATATTTGATAACATGACCAAGTTATTAAATATTTAACAAATTAGACCAATAAGAACGATTAACCTATCGTAAAAGTGAAAATTTCACATTTTACAAAACTTTTTCCACGACATTTGTAGAAAAATTTAATTTTTGCTTCGGTCAATAAGCACAAAGTTTCTTATTTCTGATCTAAATTTGTTAAATATTCGATAACATGACCAAGTTATTAAATATTTAACAAATTAGATCTATAAAAACGTTTTATCTTACGAGAAAGTGCAAAATTCGCAGTTTACAAAATTTTTTCCAAGACATTTGTAGAAAAATTTAATTGGGTCATGTTATCAAATATTTAACAAATTTAGATCAGAAATAAGAAACTTTGTGCTTACTGACCGAAGCAAAAATTAAACTTTTCTACAAATGTCGTGGAAAAATTTTGTAAACTGCGAATGTTGCACTTTCTTGAAAGCTAAATCGTTTTTATAGATCTTTTTTGTTAAATATTTAATAACTTGGGCATGTTAACAAATATTTTTGAAATTTAACTGTCATGTTTAGAATTTTCATCTGCATTGGTCGAATTTGAGACAGTTTTTTCTGAAAATGTTGTCAATAAATTGTATATATTTTATGCTACACAGATAAATGTATATCTCTTTTTTTATAAGAAAAAAAACGTGGTTTAAAAAATGTATGATTTAAAATTAAATAAGTAAATATAATTTATTTACCAAGTAGTTTCTTACATTTTATTTTTAAAAGATATGTAGTTTAATCTAATATCATTTTTGAACTAATTTATTTTATTTTTAAAACATTCAATATATTAAAAAAAAATTATATAATATTTATATTATGTAACAAAAATTCTCCCTTTTATTTTGAAGAAATAAGAAATTTACTTTAATACTTGTTTTAGAACATTATTAATTTGTTTATTATATTTAATATTGTAATAAAGAATTGCATAATTTAAAATTAACAAATTAAAATTTATGTAGGAAAAAATTTTATCTTTTTTTTTGCTAAATTATTTCTCAAATACTAAGAGTTACATCATAAATCCTTATGGTTTATTTAGTGCAGAGAAAGAAGGCAACCCGACTTACATAGAAGTTCTCCATTTTCTTCCTGTTCATTTAATTTTTTTGATATTACACTATTTTTTTAGTCCTTTCTTGCGTTTTAATTATTTCTTTAATTTTTACGTTATGTATAAAATATTTATCGAATGCTCTGTCCATTTAATTTTAAAAAATTAAAAGAAACACTTATTTCAGTTCCTATACAATATCTATTTCCCATCTCCTCTGTAAGTTTAGGGATTTTTGATATTTTTTTTTTGGTATTTGTCTCTGTTCTTTTTAGGATTTTCTTTAATTTTCTTCTTTTTATAAATATTATTTAATATTATATTACACAGTTTTCTTATTTATACATTCATTAAACTTTTTATTACGTTAATTTTAATAATTATTTCTATACTTTTAAAAGTAAATACACTTATTTTTTTGTAAATTTATTCAATTTCTTTTCACATCTTGTCTATTTCTTGAGAGTTTTTTTACAAACTTACTTACTTATTCTTTTTTACTTTTTACATTTTTTACAGTTTGTTAGATTAAGAAAAAAACATTTCTCCATTTTCTTCCTGTTCATTTAATTTTTTTGATATTACACTATTTTTTTAGTCCTTTCTTGCGTTTTAATTATTTCTTTAATTTTTACGTTATGTATAAAATATTTATCGAATGCTCTGTTTATTTAATTTTAAAAAATTAAAAGAAACACTTATTTCAGTTCCTATACAATATCTATTTCCCATCTCCTCTGTAAGTCGGGTTGCATTCTTCTGATAAACTAAATAAGCTCTACTATTTTTCCTTCAACTCTTAGATTTTAAAAAATATTTAAATTGTTTAGAAATTATTAATGCATGATTTACAATAAATAATGTACTTGTTGCATTTGAATGGTTTAAATTATTTTAAATGCGTCTTTTCAATAGAGCTAATTACACTTCAAATAACAAACAACTTTTATTTTTTGTACAAAGTTAGCAAAATTATGTTTGGAACTTGACATTAATTTTTTATATTAAATTTTTACAATTAATATCTAAACATTCAATTTTATAAATAGGTTGATTAATATAATGAATATAATGTACGCCTGTCTATAATTTCAAAGGCGGCGCCGTGTGAATTATAGTACCCGAAAATGCCGTATCAGAACAGCGCACGACAAACTATATTCTGCTACATTGTTTGACATTTTCATTGATGAAATTGAAAAAAATTTACTTTTCTCGAGAGATTGACGCGATTTAAAAACTCAAATACCAAAAACAAAAAAAGTGAAAAAGTGCTAATTAAATTTAAATTTTCACTGCGATTTTCATTTTCGGAAAAAGTGTCTGGTTTTGCCAAAAAAAAAATGTCAAAGTGGGAATCAGTGAGAGAAGTGTCAAGTGATTTTGTATTTCCTCGAGAGATTGACGCGGTTTAAAAACTCAAATGCCAAAAACAAAATAAGTGAAAAAGTGCTAATTAAATTTAAATTTTCACTACGATTTTCATTTTCGGAAAAAGTGTCTGGTTTTGCCGAAAAAAATTGTCAAAGTGGGAATCAGTGAGTGAAGTGTCAAGTGATTTTGTATTTCCTCGAGAGACTGACGCGATTTAAAAACTCATATGCCAAAAACAAAATAAGTGAAAAAGTGCTAATTAAATTTAAATTTTCACTACGATTTTCATTTTCGGAAAAAGTGTCTGGTTTTATTGGAAAAAATTGCCAAACATGGAACATCATTGGAGGTTGTTTTCATCACACGAATTTCCTCGAGACACTAAAGCTCAGGAAATACTTGATTTATTAAAAGTAAGTATTTTTCTGAATCTTTATTTCAATAGAATTTGCAGTACGATGTTCTTTTGTGGGAAAAGTGTTGGACTTTGTCGCGAAAAATTCCTAAGTCTTCAAAACGCATGGGGACAGTCTTTGAGAACCACTGCTCCCCCCTACAGATTCTCGGCGGACTCTGTGTCTCCAACGGCCTTAAAGTAAACAAAACAAACAGAGGCAGACTTAGTAAGACTTTTACATTAATATTACAATTCGGAAGGGAAGCTATCTTTTACTTAAAACTTGTATTGTTCAATTTTAAATTATCTTTATCTTTTTTCATTTATTTACCCTAATTTTTAATTGTTTTCTTTTATTTCAATGAACTTCTGAAAGTTTTAAGTATTTTTCTCAAATTACACAGCCCCACAAAAAAAAAAGTGTCCTGTACTTTTGACGGGAATACCTTAGCCCTATGTATTTTGACGCGCTGAACACGAATCCGAAGTCCATTTTGCTCCATCACGTCAGGATTTTTTTCTAACCTCAAAAAACATGTCGGACTTTGAGAGGTAGGCGATTTTTTAAAAAAATTTATGGATTTACTTCAAACTTGGTATCTGGGGGTTTTTTGGGTCGCTGATTACGAATCTGAAGTTAGATTTTCAAAATTCAAAATGGCGGATCCAATATGGCGGACGAATTTTTAAAAAATTTGAAGATTTATCAGGAATAAGATGCAGAATGGAACAATGTACTTTCTTATTTGGCTTCTGCACCAAACATATCCAATCTGTTACCAAGGAATATTTTATGATAAAATTGTAATAGAAGTCATATTTGAAAATGTGAGAAACTCGCTTCGAAATCACACTCAGCAACTTAAAAACCTGAAGATACCAAATTTCATAAAAATTTCGAAAATATGACGTCAGATTCGCAATCAGCGACCCAAAAAACCCCCAGATACCAAGTTTGAAGTAAATCTTCAAATTTTTTCAAAATTCGTCCGCCATATTGGATCCGCCATTTTGAATTTTGAAAATCTAACTTCAGATTCGTAATCAGCGACCCAAAAAACCACAGATACCAAGTTTGAAGTAAATCCATAAATTTTTTTAAAAAATCGCCTACCTCTCAAAAATCCGACATGTTTTTTGAGGTTAGAAAAAAATCCTGACGTGATGGAGCAAAATGGACTTCGGATTCGTGTTCAGCGCGTCAAAATACATAGGGCTAGGGTATTCCGGTCAAAAGTACATGACACTTTTTTTTTTGTGGGGCTGTGTTATGTTTAACTTTCCTTTATTTAAAGTATTTTATATAATTTGTTTAATTATCATCTCAAAGTTTAATGATAGAACGTCCAACGTCCTTCCGGCAGGACAAAAAAGCCTTCCGTGAGTACGTACGAAATCGCTTTATAAAATTAACATGGTTTCAGATAAACAAAAAGTAGTATATATCGTTGGAAAGGTAAAGAATCAAGCTTTAAGCGCATGTAAACATGGAACTTGTAAATTCAAACTCTGAAGCTTGGTAGCTAAAAGAAGTTAAAATTTCCAAAAATTCACATAAATTTTAGTCACAAAAAGACGACGCGCGGTACTGGCGGCAGGACGTTTTCGTTTTTTTAAAAAGACTACCTAGCCCTTGTACATAAATTTAAAAAATCGGTATTTACGTCATCTGAAAGCTTGTTTCATTACCTAAAAAACCATACATTCATTTTTATACTTATCTGCTTCCATATTGATTTTATAGAGCGATTTCCGAGGGACTCGCGCCTGAGCCATTTACCACCGGCCGCCATTACGTTAGTTATAACAATATTTACAAAAGTAATAATAAACTCAATTCCTTTGACGATGAAGATGATGAATTATGATGATAATGATGATGGTGATGATGATGATGATGATTATATGAAATTAAAATATTTTTTCACAAAAATGAATTGTCCTTCCGGAAGGACGTTTACTGTGTGAAAGCGCGTCCTACCGGCAGTACGCAGCCTTGGACGTTCTATCATTAATTTATTTATCTCAATTTTTAACAATGTTTTTTCAATTTTCAATTATTTTCTCTAATTTTTCATTATTCAATTTTGTTTTAATTTACTTTTAAGATTCTCAAGTATTTTTCTCAAATTTTAATTATTTTCTTTATGTTTAAAACATTTTTATGATTGTTTAAATTATTTTCCCCAATTTTTAATGGATTTCATTTTTTTTTCAATTAATTTGCAAAATTTGCAGTTATTTTGTTTTATTTCAATTATTTTTAATTCTAAAATATTACAAATTTTGTTCTAAATAAATATTTATTTTATTTATATTATTTGATTTTTAAATATTATATTTAAAATATTTATTTCTTCTTACTGGATAAATAGTATTTACCGATTTCTTATATTTATTATAGTATTTTATAATTTTTAAAATTGATGAAAAACTAATCGCGCGTTTTATTTTGCTAGTTGATTATATAAAGTAGGAAAAAGCATTTTTTATTATTTTGAGTTTTACCTTTCGAAATTCAAGTAAACCTAACTTCGTTTAAAATAATTTTTAACAAAGACAAAATAGAATACTTCTATCCTTTAATTTTTCACATAAAATAACATATTTTAGTGGAAGTTAAATCTACAACTTGAAGTTAGTCGGCCTGCATGATTTGAAATGGATTCAACCGATAGAACCTCATTAAATAAAATATGTTAAAATTTTTTATTAATATTTAATGATGATAAAATTTCGATATAATAGAAAAGTTCATAAAAAAGGCGCGTCGGTAACAATTTAAAGTAGTTATTCTGTTTACCTATTGTTTATGTTATGTAGATAATAAAACTTCAAAATAATGTATTGATATTAAGTTACTTTCTACTAAAGAGTACAAAATTCTAAGAAATTTAAGTATCAATATACTACTATTTATATGATTTTAAACACATTCCAGTTTGTTGTTGTTTGTTATATTTTGTCACTTTTTTGTCACCTTTTCCAGGGAAAAAATTCATCTTTTTTGAAGATAAAAGGTACTGTGATGCCTGATTTTTATTCCAAATGAAAAGATTCCATTCTGCAGAAATATATTTTATTGCTTTTTAATGCCGTTTTACGATAATAAATGTAGCTCATTTTATTACTTTTGTATAAATGTATGAATATGCATATTTTAAAACAATTTATGTTAAATATTGATAATTAAAAAAATTATATTCCATACGATTGAATTTCGAAAGCTCCATAGGGGTCGTCCATAAATCACGTGATAGGTTTTATGTCAATTTTAAACCCCCCACCCCCCTCGATTATCACGTGACTTTGAATAACTATAAAAATTACTTAAAATACTGAAGGCATTTAAACAATAAGTTTACAGACTGTTTATTGCAAATTCCTCGTTCATTTAAATTAGAAGTCCGTTTTATATTCTTTATTTTTTCCTATATGGGACATTCTTTCTCAATTAGGCAACCCCTCTGTGCATTTTAATTTCCAAGATAGAAGTCTTTATTGTAGCTTAAAATTTTTGCCAAAACATCAACTTTTTGATGTCGTATGGTGTTTTTGATTTCCACCTAAGGGTTGAAAATTATCATGCATAAAGTCCAAAAAAACCCACAGAAAGTATAAAAATTATGCGGAAAATAAAAGAAAAAATAAAATTTATAGTCTAAATAACTAGGAGATTTAAATAAAATACTTAATCGCATTCAAAGAAATAATCGAACCTTACCAAGCATTATAATAAGGAACAACCCTTCATAACACAGCCACACAAAAAAAATAAAGTTCCATGGCCTGGGTATGAGACCCATATTTTCCTATGTATTTTGATGCGCTGAATCCGAATTGGCCATCAGAATTGGTTCAGCGGGTTTGATTTTGGACCTAACCTCAAAATTAATAAAATGCCACTTTTTGTTCTTTAGAATCTGAACCAGATTTAACTTTAATACATGACTAAAGCCAATAGAAAGCTTTATTTATGACCTTTAAAACGTTTTCTAAAAATTGTTCTACGATGATTTTTATCGAAGATATGATGTTTTACTTAACATATGATTTTTTAAAATGTTAAAAATCCGTGAATATAGTAACTAATGAAAAAAAATTATTTTATGTAAAACATCAAATCTTCGTTAAAAATCATCGTAGAACAATTTTAAAAAAAGCGTTTTAAAGGTCATAAATCAAGCTTTCTATTGGTTCTAGTAATGTATTAAAGTTAAATCTGGTTCAGATTCTAAAGAACAAAAAGTGTAATTTTAATAATTTTGAGGTTAGGTCGAAAATCAAACCCGCTGGACCAATTCTGATGGCGGATTAGGTTTCAGCGCATCAAAATACATAGGAAAATATGGGTCTCATACCCAGGCCAGGGAACTTTTTTTTGTGTGGCTGTGTAGTCGTCCCCTAAACACGAATTAAAAAAATAACAAATATTCTTAAACAAGTAAACAAAAAACAATCTTTAGAGGATTCACGAACTTTTAAATTCAATAAGAATAAAAACCTATAAAATTTACCTCTATTAGCATCGAAAACCACCCTTTAAAATCATCCCTTAATTACTTAAAACCTTGCCTTTACGAAAGTTTATGACATAAAATGTATGTCATACGCGCTTGACGTAAATTACATGACGTTTTTTCGCGACGTCAAGTAAATCACGTCAGAAAAATTACGTCAAAAAAAAAAAAAAAAAAAATGCCACAAATCGCTAAAATAAATGATTTTTTAAGAAATAAACGATTCTAAACAGTAAAATACAAAAAACAATGAACAGCTTGGGTTGTAAAATACACATAAAGGTTATGTGTAGCTTAAAATTAATAAAAGTTATATTTCAGTTAATAAAGACAATTTTCAAATTTAATAAATTAAAAAAGAATTTTAAAAATACAAATTACTGTAAAAGTGAACGAATTAAGATTAATTGTTGCTACAATTAACTGCGAGAACCTCACATAATGAGGTTATTTTTCAAAAACAAATTTGGGGGGACAAGGAATCGAACCCGGGTTCGCCGCATGCAACTAACAAAAACCTAACGCCTAACCAACTGAGCTATCTCGATTAACTTCTAGACAAACAACAAATCTTTTTCTTAAACTGCAAGTCCATCTTATGTGTTTTGCTGGAAAATATGTAAAAAAGCAAAAATCTAAATTCCTAGACGACTTATTATGATAAAACTTATTGTTTTAAAGAAGCCAGACAATATACAAAGAAATAAATAGTTAATTTCTAAAAGAAAACATAAAGAACTGAATTCCGTCAACCCAAAGCAAAACAACAATATAAAATGAGTTCAAAATTATTGCAAATGATTAATGAATGCCTCCTTAATCAGATTGAACTTGCACAATCTTTAAAAATTGGAAAATTAATAATAAAAATAGCGAAAATAAGTAAGTTGTTTAAGCCAACTAATCTGCACAGATTGACCACCAATCAGAGGAGGTCACGTGCTTTTCCGCACGAAAATCAAATCACTCTTGTTGACTTAAAGAATATATCAGTACAAAAATCAAAAGTTTAAACAAAAATAATTGATTAATCAAGTCTGATCATTATTGAAAGCATAATTATTTCATTTCTTAAGAACAAAATGTTACAATTAATAAAATTAAATTTAAAAGTAAACTAATTAAATCCAAATAAAAATAAAATATTTATCTACCACAAAATCAACAATTAAAAAAAAGAAAACTAAAAAATTTTAAATTGACAAAATTGAAATATTAAGATAACAAAAATTAAAATGTACGACAGGTAGTAGCAGAAAGGGGCACAACAATCAATTTGCACAAAAAAATCTAATCAAAATCTAAAATGGTTGATCATACTCAAAAATATACAATTTAATTATTTGAAATAATAAAAAAAAAATGATCAACCCATGAAAACCACCCTAAAGGATGATATTCTGACAAAATTATTAAAAAAATAAAAATTCGCTCAAAAAAAAATCTAATCACAATCTGAAAAAGTAAAACATACTCAGAAATATACACCCTAACTTTGTAAATTCACAACAAAAAATATCAACACCTGAAAAGCACCCATAATAATAACATTAGGATAAAATTAAAAAGGAAAATATCAATTTACGCAAAAAAATTGTAAAAAAATCTGAAATGCTAAAACATTATCTGAAACAATAACTTTGTACGTTAATTATACATATGGAAACATTCCTTCATAATTATGCCTTGCTAGAAATTATTGGCAAAATACAATAAAAAATTTTCAGCCAAACATCAATTATTTTCCGTATTTCTAGATCTAATTTTAAACTTTTTCATATATTAACGAAAAAAATTGAACAAAAATTAACCCAGTGCGCATTAGTTGCAACTTGTCAAAAAATGAAAATTTAGTCAATTTTTGCCTTGCCAGAAAAATTTGGCAAAATACACCAAAAAATTTTCAGCCAAATATCAATTATTTTCCGTGTTTCTAGGTCTAATTTTAAACTTTTTCATATATTAACAAACAAAATTGTACAAAAATTAACCCAGTGCGAATTAGTTTCAACTTGTCAAAAAATGAAAATTCAATCAATTTTTGCCTCGCCAGAAAAATTTGGCAAAATACACTAAAAAATTTATAGCTAAATATCAATTATTTTCCGTGTTTCTAGATAAAATTTTAAACTTTTTCATATATTAACGAACAAAATTGTACAAAAATTAACCCAGTGCGCATTAGTTTCAACTTGTCAAAAAATGAAAATTCAATCAATTTTTGCCTCGCCAGAGAAATTTGGCAAAATACACTAAAAAATTTATAGCTAAATATCAATTATTTTCCGTGTTTCTAGATCTAATTTCGAACTTTTTCATATATTAACGAACAAAATTGTACAAAAATTAACCCAGTGCGCATTAGTTTCAACTTGTCAGAAACTGAAAATTCAATCAATTTTTGCCTTGCCAGAAAAATTTGGCAAAATACACTAAAAAATTTTCAGCCAAACATAAATTATTTTCCGTGTTTCTAGTTCTAATTTCAAACTTTTTCATATATTAACGAACAAAATTGAACAAAAATTAACCCAATGCGCATTAGTTTCAACTTCTCAAAAAATGAAAATTCAATCAATTTTTGCCTCGCCAGAAAAATTTGGCAAAATACACTAAAAAATTTATAGCCAAATATCAATTATTTTCCGTGTTTCTAGTTCTAATTTCGAACTTTTTCATATATTAACGAACAAAATTGAACAAAAATTAACCCAATGCGCATTAGTTTCAACTTGTCAAAAACTGAAAATTCAATCAATTTTTGCCTTGCCAGAAAAATTTGGCAAAATACACTAAAAAATTTTAAGCCAAACATCAATTATTTTCCGTGTTTCTAGTTCTAATTTCGAACTTTTTCATATATTAACGAACAAAATTGAACAAAAATTAACCCAATGCGCATTAGTTTCAACTTCTCAAAAAATGAAAATTCAATCAATTTTTGCCTCGCCAGAAAAATTTGGCAAAATACAATAAAAAATTTTCAGCCAAACATCAATTATTTTCCGTATTTCTAGATCTAATTTTAAACTTTTTCATATATTAACGAAAAAAATTGAACAAAAATTAACCCAGTGCGCATTAGTTGCAACTTGTCAAAAAATGAAAATTTAGTCAATTTTTGCCTTGCCAGAAAAATTTGGCAAAATACACTAAAAAGTTTTCAGCCAAATATCAATTATTTTCCGTGTTTCTAGATCTTAGTTCAAACTTTTTCATATATTAACGAACAAAATTGAACAAAAATTAACCCAGTGCGCATTAGTTTGTACTTGTCAAAAACTGAAAATTCAATCAATTTTTGCCTCGACAGAATAATTTGGCAAAATACACTAAAAAATTTTCAGCCAAATATCAATTCTTTTCCGTGTTTCTAGATAAAATTTTAAACTTTTTCATATATTAACGAACAAAATTGTACAAAAGTTAACCCAGTGCGCATTAGTTTCAACTTGTCAAAAAATGAAAATTCAATCAATTTTTGCCTCGCCAGAGAAATTTGGCAAAATACACTAAAAAATTTATAGCTAAATATCAATTATTTTCCGTGTTTCTAGATCTAATTTCGAACTTTTTCATATATTAACGAACAAAATTGTACAAAAATTAACCCAGTGCGCATTAGTTTCAACTTGTCAGAAACTGAAAATTCAATCAATTTTTGCCTTGCCAGAAAAATTTGGCAAAATACACTAAAAAATTTTCAGCCAAACATAAATTATTTTCCGTGTTTCTAGTTCTAATTTCAAACTTTTTCATATATTAACGAACAAAATTGAACAAAAATTAACCCAATGCGCATTAGTTTCAACTTCTCAAAAAATGAAAATTCAATCAATTTTTGCCTCGCCAGAAAAATTTGGCAAAATACACTAAAAAATTTATAGCCAAATATCAATTATTTTCCGTGTTTCTAGTTCTAATTTCGAACTTTTTCATATATTAACGAACAAAATTGAACAAAAATTAACCCAATGCGCATTAGTTTCAACTTGTCAAAAACTGAAAATTCAATCAATTTTTGCCTTGCCAGAAAAATTTGGCAAAATACACTAAAAAATTTTAAGCCAAACATCAATTATTTTCCGTGTTTCTAGTTCTAATTTCGAACTTTTTCATATATTAACGAACAAAATTGAACAAAAATTAACCCAATGCGCATTAGTTTCAACTTCTCAAAAAATGAAAATTCAATCAATTTTTGCCTCGCCAGAAAAATTTGGCAAAATACAATAAAAAATTTTCAGCCAAACATCAATTATTTTCCGTATTTCTAGATCTAATTTTAAACTTTTTCATATATTAACGAAAAAAATTGAACAAAAATTAACCCAGTGCGCATTAGTTGCAACTTGTCAAAAAATGAAAATTTAGTCAATTTTTGCCTTGCCAGAAAAATTTGGCAAAATACACCAAAAAATTTTCAGCCAAATATCAATTATTTTCCGTGTTTCTAGGTCTAATTTTAAACTTTTTCATATATTAACAAACAAAATTGTACAAAAATTAACCCAGTGCGCATTAGTTTCAACTTATCAAAAAATGAAAATTCAATCAATTTTTGCCTCGCCAGAAAAATTTGGCAAAATACACTAAAAAATTTATAGCTAAATATCAATTATTTTCCGTGTTTCTAGATCAAATTTTGAACTTTTTCATATATTAACGAACAAAATTGTACAAAAATTAACCCAGTGCGCATTAGTTTCAACTTGTCAAAAAATGAAAATTCAATCAATTTTTGCCTCGCCAGAGAAATTTGGCAAAATACACTAAAAAATTTATAGCTAAATATCAATTATTTTCCGTGTTTCAAGATCTAATTTCGAACTTTTTCATATATTAACGAACAAAATTGTACAAAAATTAACCCAGTGCGCATTAGTTTCAACTTGTCAGAAACTGAAAATTCAATCAATTTTTGCCTTGCCAGAAAAATTTGGCAAAATACACTAAAAAATTTTCAGCCAAACATAAATTATTTTCCGTGTTTCTAGTTCTAATTTCAAACTTTTTCATATATTAACGAACAAAATTGAACAAAAATTAACCCAATGCGCATTAGTTTCAACTTCTCAAAAAATGAAAATTCAATCAATTTTTGCCTCGCCAGAAAAATTTGGCAAAATACACTAAAAAATTTATAGCCAAATATCAATTATTTTCCGTGTTTCTAGATCAAATTTCGAACTTTTTCATATATTAACGAACAAAATTGAACAAAAATTAACCCAGTGCGCATTAGTTTCAACTTGTCAAAAACTGAAAATTCAATCAATTTTTGTCTAGCCAGAAAAATTTAGCAAAATACACTAAAAAATTTTCAGCCAAATATCAATTATTTTCCGTGATTCTAGATCCAATTTCAAACTTTTTCATATATTAACGAACAAAATTGTACAAAAATTAGCTCAATGCGCATTAGTTTCAACTTGTCAAAAACTGAAAATACAATCAATTTTTGCCTCGCCAGAAAAATTTGGTAAAAAACACTAAAAAATTTTCAGCCAGACATTAATTCTTTTCCGTGTTTCTAGATCAAATTTCGAACTTTTTCATATATTAACGAACAAAATTGTACAAAAATTAACCCAGTGCGCATTAGTTTCAACTTGTCAAAAACTGAAAATTCAATCAATTTTTGCCTTGCCAGAAAAATTTGGCAAAATACACTAAAAAATTTTAAGCCAAACATCAATTATTTTCCGTGTTTCTAGTTCTAATTTCGAACTTTTTCATATATTAACGAACAAAATTGAACAAAAATTAACCCAATGCGCATTAGTTTCAACTTCTCAAAAAATGAAAATTCAATCAATTTTTGCCTCGCCAGAAAAATTTGGCAAAATACACTAAAAAATTTATAGCCAAATATCAATTATTTTCCGTGTTTCTAGATCAAATTTCGAACTTTTTCATATATTAACGAACAAAATTGTACAAAAATTAACCTAGTGCGCATTAGTTTCAACTTGTCAAAAATTGAAAATTCAATCAATTTTTGTCTAGCCAGAAAAATTTAGCAAAATGCACTAAAAAATTTTCAGCCAAATATCAATTATTTTCCGTGATTATAGATCCAATTTCAAACTTTTTCATATATTAACGAACAAAATTGAACAAAAATTAACTCAATGCGCATTAGTTTCAACTTGTCAAAAACTGAAAATTCAATTAATTTTTGCCTCGCCAGAAAAATTTGGCTAAAAACACTAAAAAATTTTCAGCCAGACATTAATTCTTTTCCGTGTTTCTAGATCTAATTTCAAACTTTTTCATATATTAACAAACAAAATTGAACAAAAATTAACCCAGTGCGCATTAGTTTCAACTTGTCAAAAACTGAAAATTCAATCAATTTTTGCCTCGCCAGAAAAATTTGGCAAAAAACACTAAAAAATTTTCAGCCAAACATCAATTCTTTTCCGTGTTTCTAGATCTAATTTCAAACTTTTTCAAATATTAACGAACAAAATTGTACAAAAATTAACCCAGTGCGCATTAGTTTCAACTTGTCAAAAACTGAAAATTCAATCAATTTTTGCCTTGCCAGAAAAATTTGGCAAAATACACTAAAAAATTTTCAGCCAAACATCAATTATTTTCCGTGTTTCTAGATCAAAATTCGAACTTTTTCATATATTAACGAAGAAAATTGTACAAAAATTAACCCAGTGCGCATTAGTCTCAACTTGTCAAAAACTGAAAATTCAATCAATTTTTGCCTCGCCAGAAAAATTTGGCAAAAAACACTAAAAAATATTCAGCCAAACATCAATTCTTTTCCGTGTTTCTAGATCTTATTTTAAACTTTTTCATATATTAACAAACAAAATTGAACAAAACTTAACCCAATGCGCATTAGTTTCAACTTGTTAAAAAATAAAAATTTAGTCAATTTTTGCCTTGCCAGAAAAATTTGGCAAAATACACTAAAAAGTTTTCAGCCAAATATCAATTATTTTCCGTGTTTCTAGATCTTAGTTCAAACTTTTTCATATATTAACGAACAAAATTGAACAAAAATTAACCCAGTGCGCATTAGTTTGTACTTGTCAAAAACTGAAAATTCAATCAATTTTTGCCTCGACAGAATAATTTGGCAAAATACACTAAAAAATTTTCAGCCAAATATCAATTCTTTTCCGTGTTTCTAGATCTAATTTTAAACTTTTTCATATATTAACGAATAAAATTAAACAAAAATTAACCCAGGGCGCATTAGTTTCAACTTGTCGAAAAATAAAAATTTAGTCAATTTTTGCCTTGCCAGAAAAATTTGGCAAAAAACACTAAAAAATTTTCAGCCAAACATCAATTCTTTTCCGTGTTTCTAGATCTAATTTCAAACTTTTTCAAATATTAACAAACAAAATTGAACAAAAATTAACCCAATGCGCATTAGTTTCAACTTGTCAGAAACTGAAAATTCAATCAATTTTTGCCTCGCCAGAAAAATTTGGCAAGAAACACTTAAAAATTTTCAGCCAAATATCAATTATTTTCCGTGTTTCTAGGTCTAATTTGAAACTTTTTCATATATAAACAAACAAAATTGTACAAAAATTCACCCAGTGCGCATTAGTTTGTACTTGTCAAAAACTGAAAATTCAATCAATTTTTGCCTCGACAGAATAATTTGGCAAAATACACTAAAAAATTTTCAGCCAAATATCAATTCTTTTCCGTGTTTCTAGATCTAATTTTAAACTTTTTCATATATTAACGAATAAAATTAAACAAAAATTAACCCAGGGCGCATTAGTTTTAACTTGTCAAAAACTGAAAATTCAATCAATTTTTGCCTCGCCAGAAAAATTTGGCAAAAAACACTAAAAAATTTTCAGCCAAACATCAATTCTTTTCCGTGTTTCTAGATCTAATTTCAAACTTTTTCAAATATTAACAAACAAAATTGAACAAAAATTAACCCAGTGCGCATTAGTCTCAACTTGTCAAAAACTGAAAATTCAATCAATTTTTGCCTCGCCAGAAAAATTTGGCAAAAAACACTAAAAAATATTCAGCCAAACATCAATTCTTTTCCGTGTTTCTAGATCTTATTTTAAACTTTTTCATATATTAACAAACAAAATTGAACAAAACTTAACCCAATGCGCATTAGTTTCAACTTGTTAAAAAATAAAAATTTAGTCAATTTTTGCCTTGCCAGAAAAATTTGGCAAAATACACTAAAAAATTTTCAGCCAAATATCAATTATTTTCCGTGTTTCTAGATCTTAGTTCAAACTTTTTCATATATTAACGAACAAAATTGAACAAAAATTAACCCAGTGCGCATTAGTTTGAACTTGTCAAAAACTGAAAATTCAATCAATTTTTGCCTCGACAGAATAATTTGGCAAAATACACTAAAAAATTTTCAGCCAAATATCAATTCTTTTCCGTGTTTCTAGATCTAATTTTAAACTTTTTCATATATTAACGAATAAAATTAAACAAAAATTAACCCAGGGCGCATTAGTTTCAACTTGTCGAAAAATAAAAATTTAGTCAATTTTTGCCTTGCCAGAAAAATTTGGCAAAAAACACTAAAAAATTTTCAGCTAAACATCAATTCTTTTCCGTGTTTCTAGATCTAATTTCAAACTTTTTCAAATAATAACAAACAAAATTGAACAAAAATTAACCCAATGCGCATTAGTTTCAACTTGTCAGAAACTGAAAATTCAATCAATTTTTGCCTCGCCAGAAAAATTTGGCAAGAAACACTTAAAAATTTTCAGCCAAATATCAATTATTTTCCGTGTTTCTAGGTCTAATTTGAAACTTTTTCATATATAAACAAACAAAATTGTACAAAAATTAACCCAGTGCGCATTAGTTTTAACTTGTCAAAAACTGAAAATTCAATCAATTTTTGCCTCGCCAGAAAAATTTGGCAAAAAACACTAAAAAATTTTCAGCCAAACATCAATTCTTTTCCGTGTTTCTAGATCTAATTTCAAACTTTTTCAAATATTAACAAACAAAATTGAACAAAAATTAACCCAATGCGCATTAGTTTCAACTTGTCAAAAACTGAAAATTCAATCAATTTTTGCCTCGACAGAATAATTTGGCAAAATACACTAAAAAATTTACAGCCAAATATCAATTCTTTTCCGTGTTTCTAGATCTAATTTTAAACTTTTTCATATATTAACGAATAAAATTAAACAAAAATTAACATAGGGCGCATTAGTTTCAACTTGTCGAAAAATAAAAATTTAGTCAATTTTTGCCTTGCCAGAAAAATTTGGCAAAAAACACTAAAAAATTTTCAGCCAAACATCAATTCTTTTCCGTGTTTCTAGATCTAATTTCAAACTTTTTCAAATATTAACAAACAAAATTGAACAAAAATTAACCCAATGCGCATTAGTTTCAACTTGTCAGAAACTGAAAATTCAATCAATTTTTGCCTCGCCAGAAAAATTTGGCAAGAAACACTTAAAAATTTTCAGCTAAATATCAATTATTTTCCGTGTTTCTAGGTCTAATTTGAAACTTTTTCATATATAAACAAACAAAATTGTACAAAAATTAACCCAGTGCGCATTAGTTTTAACTTGTCAAAAACTGAAAATTCAATCAATTTTTGCCTCGCCAGAAAAATTTGGCAAAAAACACTAAAAAATTTTCAGCCAAACATCAATTCTTTTCCGTGTTTCTAGATCTAATTTCAAACTTTTTCAAATATTAACAAACAAAATTGAACAAAAATTAACCCAATGCGCATTAGTTTCAACTTGTCAAAAACTGAAAATTCAATCAATTTTTGCCTCGCCAGAAAAATTTGGCAACATACATTAAAAAATTTTCAGCCAAATATTATTTATTTTCCGTGTTTCTAGATCTAATTTCAAACTTTTTCATATATTAACGAACAAAATTGAACAAAAATTAACTCAGTGCGCATGAGTTTTAAATTGTCAAAAACTGAAAATTCAATCAATTTTTGCCTCGCCAGAAAAATTTGGCAAAAAACACTAAAAAATTTTCAGCCAAACATCAATTCTTTTCCGTGTTTCTAGATCTAATTTCAAACTTTTTCATATATTAACGAACAAAATTGAACAAAAATTAACTCAGTGCGCATGAGTTTTAAATTGTCAAAAACTGAAAATTCAATCAATTTTTGCCTTGCCAGAAAAATTTGGCAAAATACACTAAAAAATTTTCAGCCAAACATCAATTATTTTCCGTGTTTCTAGATCAAAAGTCGAACTTTTTCATATATTAACGAAGAAAATTGTACAAAAATTAACCCAGTGCGCATTAGTCTCAACTTGTCAAAAACTGAAAATTCAATCAATTTTTGCCTCGCCAGAAAAATTTGGCAAAAAACACTAAAAAATATTCAGCCAAACATCAATTCTTTTCCGTGTTTCTAGATCTTATTTTAAACTTTTTCATATATTAACAAACAAAATTGAACAAAACTTAACCCAATGCGCATTAGTTTCAACTTGTTAAAAAATAAAAATTTAGTCAATTTTTGCCTTGCCAGAAAAATTTGGCAAAATACACTAAAAAATTTTCAGCCAAATATCAATTATTTTCCGTGTTTCTAGATCTTAGTTCAAACTTTTTCATATATTAACGAACAAAATTGAACAAAAATTAACCCAGTGCGCATTAGTTTGTACTTGTCAAAAACTGAAAATTCAATCAATTTTTGCCTCGACAGAATAATTTGGCAAAATACACTAAAAAATTTTCAGCCAAATATCAATTCTTTTCCGTGTTTCTAGATCTAATTTTAAACTTTTTCATATATTAACGAATAAAATTAAACAAAAATTAACCCAGGGCGCATTAGTTTCAACTTGTCGAAAAATAAAAATTTAGTCAATTTTTGCCTTGCCAGAAAAATTTGGCAAAAAACACTAAAAAATTTTTAGCCAAACATCAATTCTTTTCCGTGTTTCTAGATCTAATTTCAAACTTTTTCAAATATTAACCAACAAAATTGAACAAAAATTAACCCAATGCGCATTAGTTTCAACTTGTCAGAAACTGAAAATTCAATCAATTTTTGCCTCGCCAGAAAAATTTGGCAAGAAACACTTAAAAATTTTCAGCCAAATATCAATTATTTTCCGTGTTTCTAGGTCTAATTTGAAACTTTTTCATATATAAACAAACAAAATTGTACAAAAATTAACCCAGTGCGCATTAGTTTTAACTTGTCAAAAACTGAAAATTCAATCAATTTTTGCCTCGCCAGAAAAATTTGGCAAAAAACACTAAAAAATTTTCAGCCAAACATCAATTCTTTTCCGTGTTTCTAGATCTAATTTCAAACTTTTTCAAATATTAACAAACAAAATTGAACAAAAATTAACCCAATGCGCATTAGTTTCAACTTGTCAAAAACTGAAAATTCAATCAATTTTTGCCTCGACAGAATAATTTGGCAAAATACACTAAAAAATTTTCAGCCAAATATCAATTCTTTTCCGTGTTTCTAGATCTAATTTTAAACTTTTTCATATATTAACGAATAAAATTAAACAAAAATTAACCCAGGGCGCATTAGTTTCAACTTGTCGAAAAATAAAAATTTAGTCAATTTTTGCCTTGCCAGAAAAATTTGGCAAAAAACACTAAAAAATTTTCAGCCAAACATCAATTCTTTTCCGTGTTTCTAGATCTAATTTCAAACTTTTTCAAATATTAACAAACAAAATTGAACAAAAATTAACCCAATGCGCATTAGTTTCAACTTGTCAAAAACTGAAAATTCAATCAATTTTTGCCTCGCCAGAAAAATTTGGCAACATACATTAAAAAATTTTCAGCCAAATATTATTTATTTTCCGTGTTTCTAGATCTAATTTCAAACTTTTTCATATATTAACGAACAAAATTGAACAAAAATTAACTCAGTGCGCATGAGTTTTAAATTGTCAAAAACTGAAAATTCAATCAATTTTTGCCTCGCCAGAAAAATTTGGCAAAAAACACTAAAAAATTTTCAGCCAAACATCAATTCTTTTCCGTGTTTCTAGATCTAATTTCAAACTTTTTCAAATATTGACAAACAAAATTGAACAAAAATTAACCCAATGCGCATTAGTTTCAACTTGTCAAAAACTGAAAATTCAATCAATTTTTGCCTCGCCAGAAAAATTTGGCAACATACATTAAAAAATTTTCAGCCAAATATTATTTATTTTCCGTGTTTCTAGATCTAATTTCAAACTTTTTCATATATTAACGAACAAAATTGAACAAAAATTAACTCAGTGCGCATGAGTTTTAAATTGTCAAAAACTGAAAATTCAATCAATTTTTGCCTCGCCAGAAAAATTTGGCAAAAAACACTAAAAAATTTTCAGCCAAACATCAATTCTTTTCCGTGTTTCTAGATCTAATTTCAAACTTTTTCAAATATTAACAAACAAAATTGAACAAAAATTAACCCAATGCGCATTAGTTTCAACTTGTCAAAAACTGAAAATTCAATCAATTTTTGCCTCGCCAGAAAAATTTGGCAACATACATTAAAAAATTTTCAGCCAAATATTATTTATTTTCCGTGTTTCTAGATCTAATTTCAAACTTTTTCATATATTAACGAACAAAATTGAACAAAAATTAACTCAGTGCGCATGAGTTTTAAATTGTCAAAAACTGAAAATTCAATCAATTTTTGCCTCGCCAGAAAAATTTGGCAAAAAACACTAAAAAATTTTCAGCCAAACATCAATTCTTTTCCGTGTTTCTAGATCTAATTTCAAACTTTTTCATATATTAACGAACAAAATTGAACAAAAATTAACTCAGTGCGCATGAGTTTTAAATTGTCAAAAACTGAAAATTCAATCAATTTTTGCCTTGCCAGAAAAATTTGGCAAAATACACTAAAAAATTTTCAGCCAAACATCAATTATTTTCCGTGTTTCTAGATCAAAAGTCGAACTTTTTCATATATTAACGAAGAAAATTGTACAAAAATTAACCCAGTGCGCATTAGTCTCAACTTGTCAAAAACTGAAAATTCAATCAATTTTTGCCTCGCCAGAAAAATTTGGCAAAAAACACTAAAAAATATTCAGCCAAACATCAATTCTTTTCCGTGTTTCTAGATCTTATTTTAAACTTTTTCATATATTAACAAACAAAATTGAACAAAACTTAACCCAATGCGCATTAGTTTCAACTTGTTAAAAAATAAAAATTTAGTCAATTTTTGCCTTGCCAGAAAAATTTGGCAAAATACACTAAAAAATTTTCAGCCAAATATCAATTATTTTCCGTGTTTCTAGATCTTAGTTCAAACTTTTTCATATATTAACGAACAAAATTGAACAAAAATTAACCCAGTGCGCATTAGTTTGTACTTGTCAAAAACTGAAAATTCAATCAATTTTTGCCTCGACAGAATAATTTGGCAAAATACACTAAAAAATTTTCAGCCAAATATCAATTCTTTTCCGTGTTTCTAGATCTAATTTTAAACTTTTTCATATATTAACGAATAAAATTAAACAAAAATTAACCCAGGGCGCATTAGTTTCAACTTGTCGAAAAATAAAAATTTAGTCAATTTTTGCCTTGCCAGAAAAATTTGGCAAAAAACACTAAAAAATTTTTAGCCAAACATCAATTCTTTTCCGTGTTTCTAGATCTAATTTCAAACTTTTTCAAATATTAACCAACAAAATTGAACAAAAATTAACCCAATGCGCATTAGTTTCAACTTGTCAGAAACTGAAAATTCAATCAATTTTTGCCTCGCCAGAAAAATTTGGCAAGAAACACTTAAAAATTTTCAGCCAAATATCAATTATTTTCCGTGTTTCTAGGTCTAATTTGAAACTTTTTCATATATAAACAAACAAAATTGTACAAAAATTAACCCAGTGCGCATTAGTTTTAACTTGTCAAAAACTGAAAATTCAATCAATTTTTGCCTCGCCAGAAAAATTTGGCAAAAAACACTAAAAAATTTTCAGCCAAACATCAATTCTTTTCCGTGTTTCTAGATCTAATTTCAAACTTTTTCAAATATTAACAAACAAAATTGAACAAAAATTAACCCAATGCGCATTAGTTTCAACTTGTCAAAAACTGAAAATTCAATCAATTTTTGCCTCGACAGAATAATTTGGCAAAATACACTAAAAAATTTTCAGCCAAATATCAATTCTTTTCCGTGTTTCTAGATCTAATTTTAAACTTTTTCATATATTAACGAATAAAATTAAACAAAAATTAACCCAGGGCGCATTAGTTTCAACTTGTCGAAAAATAAAAATTTAGTCAATTTTTGCCTTGCCAGAAAAATTTGGCAAAAAACACTAAAAAATTTTCAGCCAAACATCAATTCTTTTCCGTGTTTCTAGATCTAATTTCAAACTTTTTCAAATATTAACAAACAAAATTGAACAAAAATTAACCCAATGCGCATTAGTTTCAACTTGTCAGAAACTGAAAATTCAATCAATTTTTGCCTCGCCAGAAAAATTTGGCAAGAAACACTTAAAAATTTTCAGCTAAATATCAATTATTTTCCGTGTTTCTAGGTCTAATTTGAAACTTTTTCATATATAAACAAACAAAATTGTACAAAAATTAACCCAGTGCGCATTAGTTTTAACTTGTCAAAAACTGAAAATTCAATCAATTTTTGCCTCGCCAGAAAAATTTGGCAAAAAACACTAAAAAATTTTCAGCCAAACATCAATTCTTTTCCGTGTTTCTAGATCTAATTTCAAACTTTTTCAAATATTAACAAACAAAATTGAACAAAAATTAACCCAATGCGCATTAGTTTCAACTTGTTAAAAAATAAAAATTTAGTCAATTTTTGCCTTGCCAGAAAAATTTGGCAAAATACACTAAAAAATTTTCAGCCAAATATCAATTATTTTCCGTGTTTCTAGATCTTAGTTCAAACTTTTTCATATATTAACGAACAAAATTGAACAAAAATTAACCCAGTGCGCATTAGTTTGTACTTGTCAAAAACTGAAAATTCAATCAATTTTTGCCTCGACAGAATAATTTGGCAAAATACACTAAAAAATTTTCAGCCAAATATCAATTCTTTTCCGTGTTTCTAGATCTAATTTTAAACTTTTTCATATATTAACGAATAAAATTAAACAAAAATTAACCCAGGGCGCATTAGTTTCAACTTGTCGAAAAATAAAAATTTAGTCAATTTTTGCCTTGCCAGAAAAATTTGGCAAAAAACACTAAAAAATTTTTAGCCAAACATCAATTCTTTTCCGTGTTTCTAGATCTAATTTCAAACTTTTTCAAATATTAACCAACAAAATTGAACAAAAATTAACCCAATGCGCATTAGTTTCAACTTGTCAGAAACTGAAAATTCAATCAATTTTTGCCTCGCCAGAAAAATTTGGCAAGAAACACTTAAAAATTTTCAGCCAAATATCAATTATTTTCCGTGTTTCTAGGTCTAATTTGAAACTTTTTCATATATAAACAAACAAAATTGTACAAAAATTAACCCAGTGCGCATTAGTTTTAACTTGTCAAAAACTGAAAATTCAATCAATTTTTGCCTCGCCAGAAAAATTTGGCAAAAAACACTAAAAAATTTTCAGCCAAACATCAATTCTTTTCCGTGTTTCTAGATCTAATTTCAAACTTTTTCAAATATTAACAAACAAAATTGAACAAAAATTAACCCAATGCGCATTAGTTTCAACTTGTCAAAAACTGAAAATTCAATCAATTTTTGCCTCGACAGAATAATTTGGCAAAATACACTAAAAAATTTTCAGCCAAATATCAATTCTTTTCCGTGTTTCTAGATCTAATTTTAAACTTTTTCATATATTAACGAATAAAATTAAACAAAAATTAACCCAGGGCGCATTAGTTTCAACTTGTCGAAAAATAAAAATTTAGTCAATTTTTGCCTTGCCAGAAAAATTTGGCAAAAAACACTAAAAAATTTTCAGCCAAACATCAATTCTTTTCCGTGTTTCTAGATCTAATTTCAAACTTTTTCAAATATTAACAAACAAAATTGAACAAAAATTAACCCAATGCGCATTAGTTTCAACTTGTCAGAAACTGAAAATTCAATCAATTTTTGCCTCGCCAGAAAAATTTGGCAAGAAACACT
Organism: Ganaspis brasiliensis; assembly: GCA_037103525.1. NCBI lineage: Eukaryota > Metazoa > Arthropoda > Insecta > Hymenoptera > Figitidae > Ganaspis > Ganaspis brasiliensis. The sequence goes on along the minus strand of JAZKLR010000053.1, from coordinate 30,859 downwards.
TAAAAATTTTCAGCTAAATATCAATTATTTTCCGTGTTTCTAGGTCTAATTTGAAACTTTTTCATATATAAACAAACAAAATTGTACAAAAATTAACCCAGTGCGCATTAGTTTTAACTTGTCAAAAACTGAAAATTCAATCAATTTTTGCCTCGCCAGAAAAATTTGGCAAAAAACACTAAAAAATTTTCAGCCAAACATCAATTCTTTTCCGTGTTTCTAGATCTAATTTCAAACTTTTTCAAATATTAACAAACAAAATTGAACAAAAATTAACCCAATGCGCATTAGTTTCAACTTGTTAAAAAATAAAAATTTAGTCAATTTTTGCCTTGCCAGAAAAATTTGGCAAAATACACTAAAAAATTTTCAGCCAAATATCAATTATTTTCCGTGTTTCTAGATCTTAGTTCAAACTTTTTCATATATTAACGAACAAAATTGAACAAAAATTAACCCAGTGCGCATTAGTTTGTACTTGTCAAAAACTGAAAATTCAATCAATTTTTGCCTCGACAGAATAATTTGGCAAAATACACTAAAAAATTTTCAGCCAAATATCAATTCTTTTCCGTGTTTCTAGATCTAATTTTAAACTTTTTCATATATTAACGAATAAAATTAAACAAAAATTAACCCAGGGCGCATTAGTTTCAACTTGTCGAAAAATAAAAATTTAGTCAATTTTTGCCTTGCCAGAAAAATTTGGCAAAAAACACTAAAAAATTTTTAGCCAAACATCAATTCTTTTCCGTGTTTCTAGATCTAATTTCAAACTTTTTCAAATATTAACCAACAAAATTGAACAAAAATTAACCCAATGCGCATTAGTTTCAACTTGTCAGAAACTGAAAATTCAATCAATTTTTGCCTCGCCAGAAAAATTTGGCAAGAAACACTTAAAAATTTTCAGCCAAATATCAATTATTTTCCGTGTTTCTAGGTCTAATTTGAAACTTTTTCATATATAAACAAACAAAATTGTACAAAAATTAACCCAGTGCGCATTAGTTTTAACTTGTCAAAAACTGAAAATTCAATCAATTTTTGCCTCGCCAGAAAAATTTGGCAAAAAACACTAAAAAATTTTCAGCCAAACATCAATTCTTTTCCGTGTTTCTAGATCTAATTTCAAACTTTTTCAAATATTAACAAACAAAATTGAACAAAAATTAACCCAATGCGCATTAGTTTCAACTTGTCAAAAACTGAAAATTCAATCAATTTTTGCCTCGCCAGAAAAATTTGGCAACATACATTAAAAAATTTTCAGCCAAATATTATTTATTTTCCGTGTTTCTAGATCTAATTTCAAACTTTTTCATATATTAACGAACAAAATTGAACAAAAATTAACTCAGTGCGCATGAGTTTTAAATTGTCAAAAACTGAAAATTCAATCAATTTTTGCCTCGCCAGAAAAATTTGGCAAAAAACACTAAAAAATTTTCAGCCAAACATCAATTCTTTTCCGTGTTTCTAGATCTAATTTCAAACTTTTTCATATATTAACGAACAAAATTGAACAAAAATTAACTCAGTGCGCATGAGTTTTAAATTGTCAAAAACTGAAAATTCAATCAATTTTTGCCTTGCCAGAAAAATTTGGCAAAATACACTAAAAAATTTTCAGCCAAACATCAATTATTTTCCGTGTTTCTAGATCAAAAGTCGAACTTTTTCATATATTAACGAAGAAAATTGTACAAAAATTAACCCAGTGCGCATTAGTCTCAACTTGTCAAAAACTGAAAATTCAATCAATTTTTGCCTCGCCAGAAAAATTTGGCAAAAAACACTAAAAAATATTCAGCCAAACATCAATTCTTTTCCGTGTTTCTAGATCTTATTTTAAACTTTTTCATATATTAACAAACAAAATTGAACAAAACTTAACCCAATGCGCATTAGTTTCAACTTGTTAAAAAATAAAAATTTAGTCAATTTTTGCCTTGCCAGAAAAATTTGGCAAAATACACTAAAAAATTTTCAGCCAAATATCAATTATTTTCCGTGTTTCTAGATCTTAGTTCAAACTTTTTCATATATTAACGAACAAAATTGAACAAAAATTAACCCAGTGCGCATTAGTTTGTACTTGTCAAAAACTGAAAATTCAATCAATTTTTGCCTCGACAGAATAATTTGGCAAAATACACTAAAAAATTTTCAGCCAAATATCAATTCTTTTCCGTGTTTCTAGATCTAATTTTAAACTTTTTCATATATTAACGAATAAAATTAAACAAAAATTAACCCAGGGCGCATTAGTTTCAACTTGTCGAAAAATAAAAATTTAGTCAATTTTTGCCTTGCCAGAAAAATTTGGCAAAAAACACTAAAAAATTTTTAGCCAAACATCAATTCTTTTCCGTGTTTCTAGATCTAATTTCAAACTTTTTCAAATATTAACCAACAAAATTGAACAAAAATTAACCCAATGCGCATTAGTTTCAACTTGTCAGAAACTGAAAATTCAATCAATTTTTGCCTCGCCAGAAAAATTTGGCAAGAAACACTTAAAAATTTTCAGCCAAATATCAATTATTTTCCGTGTTTCTAGGTCTAATTTGAAACTTTTTCATATATAAACAAACAAAATTGTACAAAAATTAACCCAGTGCGCATTAGTTTTAACTTGTCAAAAACTGAAAATTCAATCAATTTTTGCCTCGCCAGAAAAATTTGGCAAAAAACACTAAAAAATTTTCAGCCAAACATCAATTCTTTTCCGTGTTTCTAGATCTAATTTCAAACTTTTTCAAATATTAACAAACAAAATTGAACAAAAATTAACCCAATGCGCATTAGTTTCAACTTGTCAAAAACTGAAAATTCAATCAATTTTTGCCTCGACAGAATAATTTGGCAAAATACACTAAAAAATTTTCAGCCAAATATCAATTCTTTTCCGTGTTTCTAGATCTAATTTTAAACTTTTTCATATATTAACGAATAAAATTAAACAAAAATTAACCCAGGGCGCATTAGTTTCAACTTGTCGAAAAATAAAAATTTAGTCAATTTTTGCCTTGCCAGAAAAATTTGGCAAAAAACACTAAAAAATTTTCAGCCAAACATCAATTCTTTTCCGTGTTTCTAGATCTAATTTCAAACTTTTTCAAATATTAACAAACAAAATTGAACAAAAATTAACCCAATGCGCATTAGTTTCAACTTGTCAGAAACTGAAAATTCAATCAATTTTTGCCTCGCCAGAAAAATTTGGCAAGAAACACTTAAAAATTTTCAGCTAAATATCAATTATTTTCCGTGTTTCTAGGTCTAATTTGAAACTTTTTCATATATAAACAAACAAAATTGTACAAAAATTAACCCAGTGCGCATTAGTTTTAACTTGTCAAAAACTGAAAATTCAATCAATTTTTGCCTCGCCAGAAAAATTTGGCAAAAAACACTAAAAAATTTTCAGCCAAACATCAATTCTTTTCCGTGTTTCTAGATCTAAGTTCAAACTTTTTCAAATATTAACAAACAAAATTGAACAAAAATTAACCCAATGCGCATTAGTTTCAACTTGTCAAAAACTGAAAATTCAATCAATTTTTGCCTCGCCAGAAAAATTTGGCAACATACATTAAAAAATTTTCAGCCAAATATTATTTATTTTCCGTGTTTCTAGATCTAATTTCAAACTTTTTCATATATTAACGAACAAAATTGAACAAAAATTAACTCAGTGCGCATGAGTTTCAACTTGTCAAAAAATGAAAATTCAATCAATTTTTGTCTAGCCAGAAAAATTTGGCAAAATACACTAAAAAATTTTCAGCCAAATATAAATTATTTTCCGTGATTCTAGATCCAATTTTAAAATTTTTTATATATTAACGAACAAAATTGAACAAAAAGTAACCCAATGCGCATTAGTTTCAACTTTTCAGAAACTGAAAATTCAATCAATTTTTGCCTTGCCAGAAAAATTTGGCAAAAAACACTAAAAAATTTTCAGCCAAACATCAATTCTTTTCCGTAATTCTAGATCCAATTTCAAAATTTTTCATATATTAACGAACAAAATTGAACAAAAATTAACCCAATGCGCATTAATTTTAACTTGTCAAAAACTGAAAATTCAATCAATTTTTGCCTCGCCAGAAAAATTTGGCAAAAAACACTAAACAATTTTCAGCCAAATATTAATTATTTTCTGTGTTTCTAGATCTAATTTCAAACTTTTTCATATATTAACAAACAAAATTGAACAAAAATTAACTCAGTGCGCATGAGTTTCAACTTGTCAAAAAATGAAAATTCAATCAATTTTTGTCTAGCCAGAAAAATTTGGCAAAATACACTAAAAAATTTTCAGCCAAATATAAATTATTTTCCGTGATTCTAGATCCAATTTTAAAATTTTTTATATATTAACGAACAAAATTGAACAAAAAGTAACCCAATGCGCATTAGTTTCAACTTTTCAAAAACTGAAAATTCAATCAAGTTTTGCCTCGCCAGAAAAATTTGGCAAAAAACACTAAAAAATTTTCAGCCAAACATCAATTCTCTTCCGTGTTTCTAGATCTTAGTTCAAACTTTTTCATATATTAACGAACAAAATTAAACAAAAATTAACCCAGTGCGCATTAGTTTGTACTTGTCAAAAACTGAAAATTCAATCAATTTTTGCCTCGCCAGAATAATTTGGCAAAATACACTAAAAAATTTTCAGCCAAATATCAATTCTTTTCCGTGTTTCTAGATCTAATTTTAAACTTTTTCATATATTAACGAATAAAATTAAACAAAAATTAACCCAGGGCGCATTAGTTTCAACTTGTCGAAAAATAAAAATTTGTCAATTTTTGCATTGCCAGAAAAATTTGGCAAAATACACTAAAAAATTTTCAGCCAAATATCAATTATTTTCCGTGTTTCTAGATCTTAGTTCAAACTTTTTCATATATTAACGAACAAAATTGAACAAAAATTAACCCAGTGCGCATTAGTTTGTACTTGTCAAAAACTGAAAATTCAATCAATTTTTGCCTCGACAGAATAATTTGGCAAAATACACTAAAAAATTTTCAGCCCAATATCAATTCTTTTCTGTGTTTCTAGATCTAATTTTAAACTTTTTCATATATTAACGAATAAAATTAAACAAAAATTAACCCAGGGCGCATTAGTTTCAACTTGTCGAAAAATAAAAATTTAGTCAATTTTTGCCTTGCCAGAAAAATTTGGCAAAAAACACTAAAAAATTTTTAGCCAAACATCAATTCTTTTCCGTGTTTCTAGATCTAATTTCAAACTTTTTCAAATATTAACAAACAAAATTGAACAAAAATTAACCCAATGCGCATTATTTTCAACTTGTCAGAAACTGAAAATTCAATCAATTTTTGCCTCGCCAGAAAAATTTGGCAAGAAACACTTAAAAATTTGCAGCCAAATATCAATTATTTTTCGTGTTTCTAGGTCTAATTTCAAACTTTTTCATATATAAACAAACAAAATTGTACAAAAATTAACCCAGTGCGCATTAGTTTTAACTTGTCAAAAACTGAAAATTCAATCAATTTTTGCCTCGCCAGAAAAATTTGGCAACATACATTAAAAAATTTTCAGCCAAATATTATTTATTTTCCGTGTTTCTAGATCTAATTTCAAACTTTTTCATATATTAACGAACAAAACTGAACAAAAATTAACTCAGTGCGCATGAGTTTTAACTTGTCAAAAACTGAAAATTCAATCAATTTTTGCCTCGCCAGAAAAGTTTGGCAAAAAACACTAAAAAATTTTCAGCCAAACATCAATTCTTTTCCGTGTTTCTAGATCTAAGTTCAAACTTTTTCAAATATTAACAAACAAAATTGAACAAAAATTAACCCAATGCGCATTAGTTTCAACTTGTCAAAAACTGAAAATTCAATCAATTTTTGCCTCGCCAGAAAAATTTGGCAACATACATTAAAAAATTTTCAGCCAAATATTATTTATTTTCCGTGTTTCTAGATCTAATTTCAAACTTTTTCATATATTAACGAACAAAATTGAACAAAAATTAACTCAGTGCGCATGAGTTTCAACTTGTCAAAAAATGAAAATTCAATCAATTTTTGTCTAGCCAGAAAAATTTGGCAAAATACACTAAAAAATTTTCAGCCAAATATAAATTATTTTCCGTGATTCTAGATCCAATTTTAAAATTTTTTATATATTAACGAACAAAATTAAACAAAAAGTAACCCAATGCGCATTAGTTTCAACTTTTCAGAAACTGAAAATTCAATCAATTTTTGCCTTGCCAGAAAAATTTGGCAAAAAACACTAAAAAATTTTCAGCCAAACATCAATTCTTTTCCGTAATTCTAGATCCAATTTCAAAATTTTTCATATATTAACGAACAAAATTGAACAAAAATTAACCCAATGCGCATTAATTTTAACTTGTCAAAAACTGAAAATTCAATCAATTTTTGCCTCGCCAGAAAAATTTGGCAAAAAACACTAAACAATTTTCAGCCAAATATTAATTATTTTCTGTGTTTCTAGATCTAATTTCAAACTTTTTCATATATTAACAAACAAAATTGAACAAAAATTAACCCAGTGCGCATTAGTTTCAACTTGTCAAAAAATAAAAATTTAGTCACTTTTTGCCTTGCCAGAAAAATTTAGCAAACTACACTACAAAATTTTCAGCTAAATATCAATTTTTTCCGTGTTTCTGAATATAATTTCAAACTTTTTCATATATTAACAAACAAAATTGTACAAAAATTAACCCAGTGCGCATTAGTTTTAACTTGTCAAAAACTGAAAATTCAATCAATTTTTGCCTCGCCAGAAAAAGTTGGCAAAATACACTAAAAAATTTTCAGCCAAATATCAATTATTTTCCGTGTTTCTAGATCTAATTTTAAACTTTTTCATATATTAACAATCAAAATTGAACAAAAATTAACCCAGTGCGCATTAGTTTTAACTTGTTAAAAACTGAAATTTCAATCAATTTTTGCCTAGCCAGAAAAATTTTGCAAAAAACACTAAAAAATTTTCAGCCAAACATCAATTCTCTTCCGTGTTTCTAGATCTTAGTTCAAACTTTTTCATATATTAACGAACATAATTGAACAAAAATTAACCCAGTGCGCATTAGTTTGTACTTGTCAAAAACTGAAAATTCAATCAATTTTTGACTCGCCAGGATAATTTGGCAAAATACACTAAAAAATTTTCAGCCAAATATCAATTCTTTTCCGTGTTTCTAGATCTAATTTTAAACTTTTTCATATATTAACGAATAAAATTAAACAAAAATTAACCCAGGGCGCATTAGTTTCAACTTGTCGAAAAATAAAAATTTGTCAATTTTTGCATTGCCAGAAAAATTTGGCAAAATACACTAAAAAATTTTCAGCCAAATATCAATTATTTTCCGTGTTTCTAGATCTTAGTTCAAACTTTTTCATATATTAACGAACAAAATTGAACAAAAATTAACCCAGTGCGCATTAGTTTGTACTTGTCAAAAACTGAAAATTCAATCAATTTTTGCCTCGACAGAATAATTTGGCAAAATACACTAAAAAATTTTCAGCCAAATATTAATTCTTTTCCGTGTTTCTAGATCTAATTTTAAACTTTTTCATATATTAACGAATAAAATTAAACAAAAATTAACCCAGGGCGCATTAGTTTCAACTTGTCGAAAAATAAAAATTTAGTCAATTTTTGCCTTGCCAGAAAAATTTGGCAAAAAACACTAAAAAATTTTCAGCCAAACATCAATTCTTTTCCGTGTTTCTAGATCTAATTTCAAACTTTTTCAAATATTAACAAACAAAATTGAACAAAAATTAACCCAATGCGCATTAGTTTCAACTTGTCAGAAACTGAAAATTCAATCAATTTTTGCCTCGCCAGAAAAATTTGGCAAGAAACACTTAAAAATTTTCAGCCAAATATCAATTATTTTCCGTGTTTCTAGGTCTAATTTCAAACTTTTTTATATATAAACAAACAAAATTGTACAAAAATTAACCCAGTGCGCATTAGTTTTAACTTGTCAAAAACTGAAAATTCAATCAATTTTTGCCTCGCCAGAAAAATTTGGCAAAAAACACTAAAAAATTTTTAGCCAAACATCAATTCTTTTCCGTGTTTCTAGATCTAATTTCAAACATTTTCAAATATTAACAAACAAAATTGAACAAAAATTAACCCAATGCGCATTAGTTTCAACTTGTCAAAAACTGAAAATTCAATCAATTTTTGCCTCGCTAGAAAAATTTGGGAACATACATTAAAAAATTTTCAGCCAAATATTATTTATTTTCCGTGTTTCTAGATCTAATTTCAAACTTTTTCATATATTAACGAACAAAATTAAACAAAAATTAACTCAGTGCGCATGAGTTTCAACTTGTCAAAAAATGAAAATTCAATCAATTTTTGTCTAGCCAGAAAAATTTGGCAAAATACACTAAAAAATTTTCAGCCAAATATAAATTATTTTCCGTGATTCTAGATCCAATTTTAAAATTTTTTATATATTAACGAACAAAATTGAACAAAAAGTAACCCAATGCGCATTAGTTTCAACTTTTCAAAAACTGAAAATTCAATCAATTTTTGCCTCGCCAGAAAAATTTGGCAAAAAACACTAAAAAATTTTCAGCCAAACATCAATTCTCTTCCGTGTTTCTAGATCTTAGTTCAAACTTTTTCATATATTAACGAACAAAATTAAACAAAAATTAACCCAGTGCGCATTAGTTTGTACTTGTCAAAAACTGAAAATTCAATTAATTTTTGCCTCGCCAGAAAAATTTGGCAAAATACACTAAAAAATTTTCAGCCAAATATCAATTATTTTCCGTGTTTCTAGATCTTAGTTCAAACTTTTTCATATATTAACGAACATAATTGAACAAAAATTAACCCAGTGCGCATTAGTTTGTACTTGTCAAAAACTGAAAATTCAATGAATTTTTGCCTCGCCAGAATAATTTGGCAAAATACACTAAAAAATTTTCAGCCAAATATCAATTCTTTTCCGTGTTTCTAGATCTAATTTTAAACTTTTTCATATATTAACGAATAAAATTAAACAAAAATTAACCCAGTGCGCATTAGTTTCAACTTGTCGAAAAATAAAAATTTGTCAATTTTTGCATTGCCAGAATAATTTGGCAAAATACACTAAAAAATTTTCAGCCAAATATCAATTCTTTTCCGTGTTTCTAGATCTAATTTTAAACTTTTTCATATATTAACGAATAAAATTAAACAAAAATTAACCCAGGGCGCATTAGTTTCAACTTGTCGAAAAATAAAAATTTAGTCAATTTTTGCCTTGCCAGAAAAATTTGGCAAAAAACACTAAAAAATTTTCAGCCAAACATCAATTCTTTTCCGTGTTTCTAGATCTAATTTCAAACTTTTTCAAATATTAACAAACAAAATTGAACAAAAATTAACCCAATGCGCATTAGTTTCAACTTGTCAGAAACTGAAAATTTAATCAGTTTTTGCCTCGCCAGAAAAATTTGGCAAGAAACACTAAAAAATTTTCAGCCAAACATCAATTCTCTTCCGTGTTTCTAGATCTTAGTTCAAACTTTTTCATATATTAACGAACAAAATTAAACAAAAATTAACCCAGTGCGCATTAGTTTGTACTTGTCAAAAACTGAAAATTCAATCAATTTTTGCCTCGACAGAAAAATTTGGCAAAATACACTAAAAAAATTTCAGCCAAATATCAATTATTTTCCGTGTTTCTAGATCTTAGTTCAAACTTTTTCATATATTAACGAACAAAATTGAACAAAAATTAACCCAGTGCGCATTAGTTTGTACTTGTCAAAAACTGAAAATTCAATCAATTTTTGCCTCGCCAGAATAATTTGGCAAAATACACTAAAAAATTTTCAGCCAAATATCAATTCTTTTCCGTGTTTCTAGATCTAATTTTAAACTTTTTCATATATTAACGAATAAAATTAAACAAAAATTAACCCAGGGCGCATTAGTTTCAACTTGTCGAAAAATAAAAATTTGTCAATTTTTGCATTGCCAGAAAAATTTGGCAAAATACACTAAAAAATTTTCAGCCAAATATCAATTATTTTCCGTGTTTCTAGATCTTAGTTCAAACTTTTTCATATATTAACGAACAAAATTGAACAAAAATTAACCCAGTGCGCATTAGTTTGTACTTGTCAAAAACTGAAAATTCAATCAATTTTTGCCTCGACAGAATAATTTGGCAAAATACACTAAAAAATTTTCAGCCAAATATCAATTCTTTTCCGTGTTTCTAGATCTAATTTTAAACTTTTTCATATATTAACGAATAAAATTAAACAAAAATTAACCCAGGGCGCATTAGTTTCATCTTGTCGAAAAATAAAAATTTAGTCAATTTTTGCCTTGCCAGAAAAATTTGGCAAAAAACACTAAAAAATTTTCAGCCAAACATCAATTCTTTTCCGTGTTTCTAGATCTAATTTCAAACTTTTTCAAATATTAACAAACAAAATTGAACAAAAATTAACCCAATGCGCATTAGTTTCAACTTGTCAGAAACTGAAAATTCAATCAATTTTTGCCTCGCCAGAAAAATTTGGCAAGAAACACTTAAAAATTTTCAGCCAAATATCAATTATTTTCCGTGTTTCTAGGTCTAATTTCAAACTTTTTCATATATAAACAAACAAAATTGTACAAAAATTAACCCAGTGCGCATTAGTTTGTACTTGTCAAAAACTGAAAATTCAATCAATTTTTGCCTCGACAGAATAATTTGGCAAAATACACTAAAAAATTTTCAGCCAAATATCAATTCTTTTCCGTGTTTCTAGATCTAATTTTAAACTTTTTCATATATTAACGAATAAAATTAAACAAAAATTAACCCAGGGCGCATTAGTTTCAACTTGTCGAAAAATAAAAATTTAGTCAATTTTTGCCTTGCCAGAAAAATTTGGCAAAAAACACTAAAAAATGTTTAGCCAAACATCAATTCTTTTCCGTGTTTCTAGATCTAATTTCAAAATTTTTCAAATATTAACAAACAAAATTGAACAAAAATTAACCCAATGCGCATTATTTTCAACTTGTCAGAAACTGAAAATTCAATCAATTTTTGCCTCGCCAGAAAAATTTGGCAAGAAACACTTAAAAATTTGCAGCCAAATATCAATTATTTTCCGTGTTTCTAGGTCTAATTTCAAACTTTTTTATATATAAACAAACAAAATTGTACAAAAATTAACCCAGTGCGCATTAGTTTTAACTTGTCAAAAACTGAAAATTCAATCAATTTTTGCCTCGCCAGAAAAATTTGGCAACATACATTAAAAAATTTTCAGCCAAATATTATTTATTTTCCGTGTTTCTAGAGCTAATTTCAAACTTTTTCATATATTAACGAACAAAATTGAACAAAAATTAACTCAGTGCGCATGAGTTTCAACTTGTCAAAAAATGAAAATTCAATCAATTTTTGTCTAGCCAGAAAAATTTGGCAAAATACACTAAAAAATTTTCAGCCAAATATAAATTATTTTCCGTGATTCTAGATCCAATTTTAAAATTTTTTATATATTATCGAACAAAATTGAACAAAAAGTAACCCAATGCGCATTAGTTTCAACTTTTCAAAAACTGAAAATTCAATCAATTTTTGCCTTGCCAGAAAAATTTGGCAAAAAACACTAAAAAATTTTCAGCCAAACATCAATTCTTTTCCGTAATTCTAGATCCAATTTCAAAATTTTTCATATATTAACGAACAAAATTGAACAAAAATTAACCCAATACGCATTAATTTTAACTTGTCAAAAACTGAAAATTCAATCAATTTTTGCCTCGCCAGAAAAATTTGGCAAAAAACACTAAACAATTTTCAGCCAAATATTAATTATTTTCTGTGTTTCTAGATCTAATTTCAAACTTTTTCATATATTAACAAACAAAATTGAACAAAAATTAACCCAGTGCGCATTAGTTTCAACTTGTCAAAAAATAAAAATTTAGTCACTTTTTGCCTTGCCAGAAAAATTTAGCAAACTACACTACAAAATTTTCAGCCAAATATCAATTTTTTCCGTGTTTCTGAATATAATTTCAAACTTTTTCATATATTAACAAACAAAATTGTACAAAAATTAACCCAGTGCGCATTAGTTTTAACTTGTCAAAAACTGAAAATTCAATCAATTTTTGCCTCGCCAGAAAAAGTTGGCAAAATACACTAAAAAATTTTCAGCCAAATATCAATTCTTTTCCGTGTTTCTAGATCTAATTTTAAACTTTTTCATATATTAACGAATAAAATTAAACAAAAATTAACCCAGGGCGCATTAGTTTCAACTTGTCGAAAAATAAAAATTTAGTCAATTTTTGCCTTGCCAGAAAAATTTGGCAAAAAACACTAAAAAATTTTCAGCCAAACATCAATTCTTTTCCGTGTTTCTAGATCTAATTTCAAACTTTTTCAAATATTAACAAACAAAATTGAACAAAAATTAACCCAAAGCGCATTAGTTTCAACTTGTCAGAAACTGAAAATTCAATCAATTTTTGCCTCGCCAGAAAAATTTGGCAAGAAACACTTAAAAATTTTCAGCCAAATATCCATTATTTTCCGTGTTTCTAGGTCTAATTTCAAACTTTTTCATATATAAACAAACAAAATTGTACAAAAATTAACCCAGTGCGCATTAGTTTTAACTTGTCAAAAACTGATAATTCAATCAATTTTTGCCTCGCCAGAAAAATTTGGCAAAAAACACTAAAAAATTTTCAGCCAAACATCAATTCTTTTCCGTGTTTCTAGATCTTAGTTCAAACTTTTTCATATATTAACGAACAAAATTAAACAAAAATTAACCCAGTGCGCATTAGTTTGTACTTGTCAAAAACTGAAAATTCAATCAATTTTTGCCTCGCCAGAATAATTTGGCAAAATACACTAAAAAATTTTCAGCCAAATATCAATTCTTTTCCGTGTTTCTAGATCTAATTTTAAACTTTTTCATATATTAACGAATAAAATTAAACAAAAATTAACCCAGGGCGCATTAGTTTCAACTTGTCGAAAAATAAAAATTTGTCAATTTTTGCATTGCCAGAAAAATTTGGCAAAATACACTAAAAAATTTTCAGCCAAATATCAATTATTTTCCGTGTTTCTAGATCTTAGTTCAAACTTTTTCATATATTAACGAACAAAATTGAACAAAAATTAACCCAGTGCGCATTAGTTTGTACTTGTCAAAAACTGAAAATTCAATCAATTTTTGCCTCGCCAGAAAAATTTGGGAACATACATTAAAAAATTTTCAGCCAAATATTATTTATTTTCCGTGTTTCTAGATCTAATTTCAAACTTTTTCATATATTAACGAACAAAATTGAACAAAAATTAACTCAGTGCGCATGAGTTTCAACTTGTCAAAAAATGAAAATTCAATTAATTTTTGCCTCGCCAGAAAAATTTGGCAAAATACACTAAAAAATTTTCAGCCAAATATCAATTATTTTCCGTGTTTCTAGATCTTAGTTCAAACTTTTTCATATATTAACGAACATAATTGAACAAAAATTAACCCAGTGCGCATTAGTTTGTACTTGTCAAAAACTGAAAATTCACTCAATTTTTGCCTCGCCAGAATAATTTGGCAAAATACACTAAAAAATTTTCAGCCAAATATAAATTATTTTCCGTGATTCTAGATCCAATTTTAAAATTTTTTATATATTAACGAACAAAATTGAACAAAAAGTAACCCAATGCGCATTAGTTTCAACTTTTCAAAAACTGAAAATTCAATCAATTTTTGCCTCGCCAGAAAAATTTGGCAAAAAACACTAAAAAATTTTCAGCCAAACATCAATTCTTTTCCGTGTTTCTAGATCTTAGTTCAAACTTTTTCATATATTAACGAACAAAATTAAACAAAAATTAACCCAGTGCGCATTAGTTTGTACTTGTCAAAAACTGAAAATTCAATTAATTTTTGCCTCGCCAGAAAAATTTGGCAAAATACACTAAAAAATTTTCAGCCAAATATCAATTATTTTCCGTGTTTCTAGATCTTAGTTCAAACTTTTTCATATATTAACGAACATAATTGAACAAAAATTAACCCAGTGCGCATTAGTTTGTACTTGTCAAAAACTGAAAATTCAATCAATTTTTGCCTCGCCAGAATAATTTGGCAAAATACACTAAAAAATTTTCAGCCAAATATCAATTCTTTTCCGTGTTTCTAGATCTAATTTTAAACTTTTTCATATATTAACGAATAAAATTAAACAAAAATTAACCCAGTGCGCATTAGTTTCAACTTGTCGAAAAATAAAAATTTGTCAATTTTTGCATTGCCAGAATAATTTGGCAAAATACACTAAAAAATTTTCAGCCAAATATCAATTCTTTTCCGTGTTTCTAGATCTAATTTTAAACTTTTTCATATATTAACGAATAAAATTAAACAAAAATTAACCCAGGGCGCATTAGTTTCAACTTGTCGAAAAATAAAAATTTAGTCAATTTTTGCCTTGCCAGAAAAATTTGGCAAAAAACACTAAAAAATTTTCAGCCAAACATCAATTCTTTTCCGTGTTTCTAGATCTAATTTCAAACTTTTTCAAATATTAACAAACAAAATTGAACAAAAATTAACCCAATGCGCATTAGTTTCAACTTGTCAGAAACTGAAAATTCAATCAGTTTTTGCCTCGCCAGAAAAATTTGGCAAGAAACACTTAAAAATTTTCAGCCAAATATCAATTATTTTCCGTGTTTCTAGGTCTAATTTCAAACTTTTTCAAATATTAACAAACAAAATTGAACAAAAATTAACCCAATGCGCATTAGTTTCAACTTGTCAAAAACTGAAAATTCAATCAATTTTTGCCTCGCCAGAAAAATTTGGCAACATACATTAAAAAATTTTCAGCCAAATATTATTTATTTTCCGTGTTTCTAGATCTAATTTCAAACTTTTTCATATATTAACGAACAAAATTGAACAAAAATTAACTCAGTGCGCATGAGTTTCAACTTGTCAAAAAATGAAAATTCAATCAATTTTTGTCTAGCCAGAAAAATTTGGCAAAATACACTAAAAAATTTTCAGCCAAATATAAATTATTTTCCGTGATTCTAGATCCAATTTTAAAATTTTTTATATATTAACGAACAAAATTGAACAAAAAGTAACCCAATGCGCATTAGTTTCAACTTTTCAAAAACTGAAAATTCAATCAATTTTTGCCTCGCCAGAAAAATTTGGCAAAAAACACTAAAAAATTTTCAGCCAAACATCAATTCTCTTCCGTGTTTCTAGATCTTAGTTCAAACTTTTTCATATATTAACGAACAAAATTAAACAAAAATTAACCCAGTGCGCATTAGTTTGTACTTGTCAAAAACTGAAAATTCAATCAATTTTTGCCTCGACAGAAAAATTTGGCAAAATACACTAAAAAATTTTCAGCCAAATATCAATTCTTTTCCGTGATTCTAGATCCAATTTCAAACTTTTTCATATATTAACGAATAAAATTAAACAAAAATTAACCCAGGGCGCATTAGTTTCAACTTGTCGAAAAATAAAAATTTGTCAATTTTTGCATTGCCAGAAAAATTTGGCAAAATACACTAAAAAATTTTCAGCCAAATATCAATTATTTTCCGTGTTTCTAGATCTTAGTTCAAACTTTTTCATATATTAACGAACAAAATTGAACAAAAATTAACCCAGTGCGCATTAGTTTGTACTTGTCAAAAACTGAAAATTCAATCAATTTTTGCCTCGACAGAATAATTTGGCAAAATACACTAAAAAATTTTCAGCCAAATATCAATTCTTTTCCGTGTTTCTAGATCTAATTTTAAACTTTTTCATATATTAACGAATAAAATTAAACAAAAATTAACCCAGGGCGCATTAGTTTCATCTTGTCGAAAAATAAAAATTTAGTCAATTTTTGCCTTGCCAGAAAAATTTGGCAAAAAACACTAAAAAATTTTTGTCCAAACATCAATTCTTTTCCGTGTTTCTAGATCTAATTTCAAACTTTTTCAAATATTAACCAACAAAATTGAACAAAAATTAACCCAGTGCGCATTAGTTTGTACTTGTCAAAAACTGAAAATTCAATCAATTTTTGCCTCGACAGAATAATTTGGCAAAATACACTAAAAAATTTTCAGCCAAATATTAATTCTTTTCCGTGTTTCTAGATCTAATTTTAAACTTTTTCATATATTAACGAATAAAATTAAACAAAAATTAACCCAATGCGCATTAGTTTCAACTTGTCAAAAACTGAAAATTCAATCAATTTTTGCCTCGCCAGAAAAATTTGGCAACATACATTAAAAAATTTTCAGCCAAATATTATTTATTTTCCGTGTTTCTAGATCTAATTTCAAACTTTTTCATATATTAACGAACAAAATTGAACAAAAATTAACTCAGTGCGCATGAGTTTTAACTTGTCAAAAACTGAAAATTCAATCAATTTTTGCCTCGCCAGAAAAATTTGGCAAAAAACACTAAAAAATTTTCAGCCAAACATCAATTCTTTTCCGTGTTTCTAGATCTAATTTCAAACTTTTTCATATATTAACGAACAAAATTGAACAAAAATTAACTCAGTGCGCATGAGTTTTAACTTTTCAAAAACTGAAAATTCAATCAATTTTTGCCTCGCCAGAAAAATTTGGCAAAAAACACTAAAAAATTTTCAGCCAAACATCAATTCTCTTCCGTGTTTCTAGATCTTAGTTCAAACTTTTTCATATATTAACGAACAAAATTAAACAAAAATTAACCCAGTGCGCATTAGTTTGTACTTGTCAAAAACTGAAAATTCAATCAATTTTTGCCTCGCCAGAAAAATTTGGCAAAATACACTAAAAAATTTTCAGCCAAATATCAATTATTTTCCGTGTTTCTAGATCTTAGTTCAAACTTTTTCATATATTAACGAACAAAATTGAACAAAAATTAACCCAGTGCGCATTAGTTTGTACTTGTCAAAAACTGAAAATTCAATCAATTTTTACCTCGACAGAATAATTTGGCAAAATACACTAAAAAATTTTCAGCCAAATATCAATTCTTTTCCGTGTTTCTAGATCTAATTTTAAACTTTTTCATATATTAACGAATAAAATTAAACAAAAATTAACCCAGGGAGCATTAGTTTCAATTTGTCGAAAAATAAAAATTTAGTCAATTTTTGCCTTGCAAGAAAAATTTGGCAAAAAACACTAAAAAATTTTCAGCCAAACATCAATTCTTTTCCGTGTTTCTAGATCTAATTTCAAACTTTTTCATATATAAACAAACAAAATTGTACAAAAATTAACCCAGTGCGCATTAGTTTTAACTTGTCAAAAACTGAAAATTCAATCAATTTTTGCCTCGCCAGAAAAATTTGGCAAAAAACACTAAAAAATTTTCAGCTAAACATCAATTCTTTTCCGTGTTTCTAGATCTAATTTCAAACTTTTTCAAATATTAACAAACAAAATTGAACAAAAATTAACCCAATGCGCATTAGTTTCAACTTGTCAAAAACTGAAAATTCAATCAATTTTTGCCTCGCCAGAAAAATTTGGCAACATACATTAAAAAATTTTCAGCCAAATATTATTTATTTTCCGTGTTTCTAGATCTAATTTCAAACTTTTTTATATATTAACGAACAAAATTGAACAAAAATTAACTCAGTGCGCATGAGTTTCAACTTGTCAAAAAATGAAAATTCAATCAATTTTTGTCTAGCCAGAAAAATTTGGCAAAATACACTAAAAAATTTTCAGCCAAATATAAATTATTTTCCGTGATTCCAGATCCAATTTTAAAATTTTTTATATATTAACGAACAAAATTGAACAAAAAGTAACCCAATGCGCATTAGTTTCAACTTTTCAAAAACTGAAAATTCAATCAATTTTTGCCTTGCCAGAAAAATTTGGCAAAAAACACTAAAAAATTTTCAGCCAAACATCAATTCTTTTCCGTAATTCTAGATCCAATTTCAAAATTTTTCATATATTAACGAACAAAATTGAACAAAAATTAACCCAGTGCGCATTAGTTTTATCTTGTTAAAAACTGAAATTTCAATCAATTTTTGCCTAGCCAGAAAAATTTTGCAAAAAACACTAAAAAATTTTCAGCTAAACATCAATTCTCTTCCGTGTTTCTAGATCTTAGTTCAAACTTTTTCATATATTAACGAACATAATTGAACAAAAATTAACCCAGTGCGCATTAGTTTGTACTTGTCAAAAACTGAAAATTCAATCAATTTTTGCCTCGCCAGAATAATTTGGCAAAATACACTAAACAATTTTCAGCCAAATATTAATTATTTTCTGTGTTTCTAGATCTAATTTTAAACTTTTTCATATATTAACAATCAAAATTGAACAAAAATTAACCCAGTGCGCATTAGTTTTAACTTGTTAAAAACTGAAATTTCAATCAATTTTTGCCTAGCCAGAAAAATTTTGCAAAAAACACTAAAAAATTTTCAGCTAAACATCAATTCTCTTCCGTGTTTCTAGATCTTAGTTCAAACTTTTTCATATATTAACGAACATAATTGAACAAAAATTAACCCAGTGCGCATTAGTTTGTACTTGTCAAAAACTGAAAATTCAATCAATTTTTGCCTCGCCAGAATAATTTGGCAAAATACACTAAAACATTTTCAGCCAAATATCAATTCTTTTCCGTGTTTCTAGATCTAATTTTAAACTTTTTCATATATTAACGAATAAAATTAAACAAAAATTAACCCAGTGCGCATTAGTTTCAACTTGTCGAAAAATAAAAATTTGTCAATTTTTGCATTGCCAGAATAATTTGGCAAAATACACTAAAAAATTTTCAGCCAAATATCAATTCTTTTCCGTGTTTCAAGATCTAATTTTAAACTTTTTCATATATTAACGAATAAAATTAAACAAAAATTAACCCAGGGCGCATTAGTTTCAACTTGTCAGAAACTGAAAATTCAATCAATTTTTGCCTCGCCAGAAAAATTTGGCAAGAAACACTTTAAAATTTTCAGCCAAATATCAATTATTTTCCGTGTTTCTAGGTCTAATTTTAAACTTTTTCATATATAAACAAACAAAATTGAACAAAAATTAACCCAATGCGCATTAGTTTCAACTTGTCAGAAACTGAAAATTCAATCAATTTTTGCCTCGCCAGAAAAATTTGGCAAGAAACACTTTAAAATTTTCAGCCAAATATCAATTATTTTCCGTGTTTCTAGGTCTAATTTTAAACTTTTTCATATATAAACAAACAAAATTGTACAAAAATTAACCCAGTGCGCATTAGTTTTAACTTGTCAAAAACTGAAAATTCAATCAATTTTTGCCTCGCCAGAAAAATTTGGCAAAAAACACTAAAAAATTTTCAGCCAAACATCAATTCTTTTCCGTGTTTCTAGATCTAATTTCAAACTTTTTCAAATATTAACAAACAAAATTGAACAAAAATTAACCCAATGCGCATTAGTTTCAACTTGTCAAAAACTGAAAATTCAATCAATTTTTGCCTCGCCAGAAAAATTTGGCAACATACATTAAAAAATTTCAGCCAAATATTATTTATTTTCCGTGTTTCTAGATCTAATTTCAAACTTTTTCATATATTAACGAACAAAATTGAACAAAAATTAACTCAGTGCGCATGAGTTTTAACTTGTCAAAAACTGAAAATTCAATCAATTTTTGCCTCGCCAGAAAAATTTGGCAAAAAACACTAAAAAATTTTCAGCCAAACATCAATTCTTTTCCGTGTTTCTAGATCTAATTTCAAACTTTTTCATATATTAACGAACAAAATTGAACAAAAATTAACTCAGTGCGCATGAGTTTCATGTTGTCAAAAAATGAAAATTCAATCAATTTTTGTCTAGCCAGAAAAATTTGGCAAAATACACTAAAAAATTTTCAGCCAAATATAAATTATTTTCCGTGATTCTAGATCCAATTTTAAAATTTTTTATATATTAACGAACAAAATTGAACAAAAAGTAACCCAATGCGCATTAGTTTCAACTTTTCAAAAACTGAAAATTCAATCAATTTTTGCCTCGCCAGAAAAATTTGGCAAAAAACACTAAAAATTTTCAGCCAAACATCAATTCTCTTCCGTGTTTCTAGATCTTAGTTCAAACTTTTTCATATATTAACGAACAAAATTAAACAAAAATTAACCCAGTGCGCATTAGTTTGTACTTGTCAAAAACTGAAAATTCAATCAATTTTTGCCTCGCCAGAAAAATTTGGCAAAATACACTAAAAAATTTTCAGCCAAATATCAATTATTTTCCGTGTTTCTAGATCTTAGTTCAAACTTTTTCATATATTAACGAACAAAATTGAACAAAAATTAACCCAGTGCGCATTAGTTTGTACTTGTCAAAAACTGAAAATTCAATCAATTTTTACCTCGACAGAATAATTTGGCAAAATACACTAAAAAATTTTCAGCCAAATATCAATTCTTTTCCGTGTTTCTAGATCTAATTTTAAACTTTTTCATATATTAACGAATAAAATTAAACAAAAATTAACCCAGGGAGCATTAGTTTCAATTTGTCGAAAAATAAAAATTTAGTCAATTTTTGCCTTGCAAGAAAAATTTGGCAAAAAACACTAAAAAATTTTCAGCCAAACATCAATTCTTTTCCGTGTTTCTAGATCTAATTTCAAACTTTTTCATATATAAACAAACAAAATTGTACAAAAATTAACCCAGTGCGCATTAGTTTTAACTTGTCAAAAACTGAAAATTCAATCAATTTTTGCCTCGCCAGAAAAATTTGGCAAAAAACACTAAAAAATTTTCAGCTAAACATCAATTCTTTTCCGTGTTTCTAGATCTTAGTTCAAACTTTTTCATATATTAACGAACATAATTGAACAAAAATTAACCCAGTGCGCATTAGTTTGTACTTGTCAAAAACTGAAAATTCAATCAATTTTTGCCTCGCCAGAATAATTTGGCAAAATACACTAAACAATTTTCAGCCAAATATTAATTATTTTCTGTGTTTCTAGATCTAATTTTAAACTTTTTCATATATTAACAATCAAAATTGAACAAAAATTAACCCAGTGCGCATTAGTTTTAACTTGTTAAAAACTGAAATTTCAATCAATTTTTGCCTAGCCAGAAAAATTTTGCAAAAAACACTAAAAAATTTTCAGCTAAACATCAATTCTCTTCCGTGTTTCTAGATCTTAGTTCAAACTTTTTCATATATTAACGAACATAATTGAACAAAAATTAACCCAGTGCGCATTAGTTTGTACTTGTCAAAAACTGAAAATTCAATCAATTTTTGCCTCGCCAGAATAATTTGGCAAAATACACTAAAACATTTTCAGCCAAATATCAATTCTTTTCCGTGTTTCTAGATCTAATTTTAAACTTTTTCATATATTAACGAATAAAATTAAACAAAAATTAACCCAGTGCGCATTAGTTTCAACTTGTCGAAAAATAAAAATTTGTCAATTTTTGCATTGCCAGAATAATTTGGCAAAATACACTAAAAAATTTTCAGCCAAATATCAATTCTTTTCCGTGTTTCAAGATCTAATTTTAAACTTTTTCATATATTAACGAATAAAATTAAACAAAAATTAACCCAGGGCGCATTAGTTTCAACTTGTCGAAAAATAAAAATTTAGTCAATTTTTGCCTTGCCAGAAAAATTTGGCAAAAAACACTAAAAAATTTTCAGCCAAACATCAATTCTTTTCCGTGTTTCTAGATCTAATTTCAATCTTTTTCAAATATTAACAAACAAAATTGAACAAAAATTAACCCAATGCGCATTAGTTTCAACTTGTCAGAAACTGAAAATTCAATCAATTTTTGCCTCGCCAGAAAAATTTGGCAAGAAACACTTTAAAATTTTCAGCCAAATATCAATTATTTTCCGTGTTTCTAGGTCTAATTTCAAACTTTTTCATATATAAACAAACAAAATTGTACAAAAATTAACCCAGTGCGCATTAGTTTTAACTTGTCAAAAACTGAAAATTCAATCAATTTTTGCCTCGCCAGAAAAATTTGGCAAAAAACACTAAAAAATTTTCAGCCAAACATCAATTCTTTTCCGTGTTTCTAGATCTAATTTCAAACTTTTTCAAATATTAACAAACAAAATTGAACAAAAATTAACCCAATGCGCATTAGTTTCAACTTGTCAAAAACTGAAAATTCAATCAATTTTTGCCTCGCCAGAAAAATTTGGCAACATACATTAAAAAATTTTCAGCCAAATATTATTTATTTTCCGTGTTTCTAGATCTAATTTCAAACTTTTTCATATATTAACGAACAAAATTGAACAAAAATTAACTCAGTGCGCATGTGTTTCAACTTGTCAAAAAATGAAAATTCAATCAATATTTGTCTAGCCAGAAAAATTTGGCAAAATACACTAAAAAATTTTCAGCCAAATATAAATTATTTTCCGTGATTCTAGATCCAATTTTAAAATTTTTTATATATTAACGAATAAAATTAAACAAAAATTAACCCAGTGCGCATTAGTTTCAACTTGTCAAAAAATAAAAATTTGTCAATTTTTGCATTGCCAGAATAATTTGGCAAAATACACTAAAAAATTTTCAGCCAAATATCAATTCTTTTCCGTGTTTCAAGATCTAATTTTAAACTTTTTCATATATTAACGAATAAAATTAAACAAAAATTAACCCAGGGCGCATTAGTTTCAACTTGTCGAAAAATAAAAATTTAGTCAATTTTTGCCTTGCCAGAAAAATTTGGCAAAAAACACTAAAAAATTTTCAGCCAAACATCAATTCTTTTCCGTGTTTCTAGATCTAATTTCAAACTTTTTCAAATATTAACAAACAAAATTGAACAAAAATTAACCCAATGCGCATTAGTTTCAACTTGTCAGAAACTGAAAATTCAATCAATTTTTGCCTCGCCAGAAAAATTTGGCAAGAAACACTTAAAAATTTTCAGCCAAATATCAATTATTTTCCGTGTTTCTAGGTCTAATTTCAAACTTTTTCATATATAAACAAACAAAATTGTACAAAAATTAACCCAGTGCGCATTGGTTTTAACTTGTCAAAATCTGAAAATTCAATCAATTTTTGCCTCGCCAGAAAAATTTGGCAAAAAACACTAAAAAATTTTCAGCCAAACATCAATTCTTTTCCGTGTTTCTAGATCTAATTTCAAACTTTTTCAAATATTAACAAACAAAATTGAACAAAAATTAACCCAATGCGCATTAGTTTCAACTTGTCAAAAACTGAAAATTCAATCAATTTTTGCCTCGCCAGAAAAATTTGGCAACATACATTAAAAAAATTTCAGCCAAATATTATTTATTTTCCGTGTTTCTAGATCTAATTTCAAACTTTTTCATATATTAACGAACAAAATTGAACAAAAATTAACTCAGTGCGCATGAGTTTTAACTTGTCAAAAACTGAAAATTCAATCAATTTTTGCCTCGCCAGAAAAATTTGGCAAAAAACACTAAAAAATTTTCAGCCAAACATCAATTCTTTTCCGTGTTTCTAGATCTAATTTCAAACTTTTTCAAATATTAACAAACAAAATTGAACAAAAATTAACCCAATGCGCATTAGTTTCAACTTGTCAAAAACTGAAAATTCAATCAATTTTTGCCTCGCCAGAAAAATTTGGCAACATACATTAAAAAATTTTCAGCCAAATATTATTTATTTTCCGTGTTTCTAGATCTAATTTCAAACTTTTTCATATATTAACGAACAAAATTGAACAAAAATTAACTCAGTGCGCATGTGTTTCAACTTGTCAAAAAATGAAAATTCAATCAATTTTTGTCTAGCCAGAAAAATTTGGCAAAATACACTAAAAAATTTTCAGCCAAATATAAATTATTTTCCGTGATTCTAGATCCAATTTTAAAATTTTTTATATATTAACGAACAAAATTGAACAAAAATTAACCCAATGCGCATTAGTTTCAACTTGTCAAAAACTGAAAATTCAATCAATTTTTGCCTCGCCAGAAAAATTTGGCAACATACATTAAAAAATTTTCAGCCAAATATTATTTATTTTCCGTGTTTCTAGATCTAATTTCAAACTTTTTCATATATTAACGAACAAAATTGAACAAAAATTAACTCAGTGCGCATTAGTTTCAACTTTTCAAAAACTGAAAATTCAATCAATTTTTGCCTCGCCAGAAAAATTTGGCAAAAAACACTAAAAAATTTTCAGCCAAACATCAATTCTTTTCCGTGTTTCTAGATCTAATTTCAAACTTTTTCAAATATTAACAAACAAAATTGAACAAAAATTAACCCAATGCGCATTAGTTTCAACTTGTCAAAAACTGAAAATTCAATCAATTTTTGCCTCGCCAGAAAAATTTGGCAACATACATTAAAAAATTTTCAGCCAAATATTATTTATTTTCCGTGTTTCTAGATCTAATTTCAAACTTTTTCATATATTAACGAACAAAATTGAACAAAAATTAACTCAGTGCGCATTAGTTTCAACTTTTCAAAAACTGAAAATTCAATCAATTTTTGCCTCGCCAGAAAAATTTGGCAAAAAACACTAAAAAATTTTCAGCCAAACATCAATTCTCTTCCGTGTTTTTAGATCTTAGTTCAAACTTTTTCATATATTAACGAACAAAATTAAACAAAAATTAACCCAGTGCGCATTAGTTTGTACTTGTCAAAAACTGAAAATTCAATCAATTTTTGCCTCGCCAGAAAAATTTGGCAAAATACACTAAAAAATTTTAAGCCAAATATCAATTATTTTCCGTGTTTCTAGATCTTAGTTCAAACTTTTTCATATATTAACGAACAAAATTGAACAAAAATTAACCCAGTGCGCATTAGTTTGTACTTGTCAAAAACTGAAAATTCAATCAATTTTTGCCTCGACAGAATAATTTGGCAAAAAACACTAAAAAATTTTCAGCCAAATATCAATTCTTTTCCGTGTTTCTAGATCTAATTTTAAACTTTTTCATATATTAACGAATAAAATTAAACAAAAATTAACCCAGGGCGCATTAGTTTCAACTTGTCGAAAAATAAAAATTTAGTCAATTTTTGCCTTGCCAGAAAAATTTGGCAAAAAACACTAAAAAATTTTCAGCCAAACATCAATTCTTTTCCGTGTTTCTAGATCTAATTTCAAACTTTTTCATATATAAACAAACAAAATTGTACAAAAATTAACCCAGTGCGCATTAGTTTTAACTTGTCAAAAACTGAAAATTCAATCAATTTTTGCGCCGCCAGAAAAATTTGGCAAAAAACACTAAAAAATTTTCAGCCAAACATCAATTATTTTCCGTGTTTCTAGGTCTAATTTCAAACTTTTTCATATATAAACAAACAAAATTGTACAAAAATTAACCCAGTGCGCATTAGTTTTAACTTGTCAAAAACTGAAAATTCAATCAATTTTTGCGCCGCCAGAAAAATTTGGCAAAAACACTAAAAAATTTTCAGCCAAACATCAATTATTTTCCGTGTTTCTAGATCTAATTTCAAACTTTTTCATATATTAACAAACAAAATTGTACAAAAATTAACCCAGTGCGCATTAGTTTCAACTTGTCAAAAAATGAAAATTCAATCAATTTTTGCCTCGCCAGAAAAATTTGGCAAAATACACTAAAAAATTTATAGCCAAATATCAATTATTTTCCGTGTTTCTAGTTCTAATTTCAAACTTTTTCATATATTAACAAACAAAATTGAACAAAAATTAACCCAGTGCGTATTAGTTTCAACTTGTCGAAAAATAAAAATTTAGTCAATTTTTGCCTTGCCAGAAAAATTTGGCAAAAAACACTAAAAAATTTTCAGCCAAACATCAATTCTTTTCCGTGTTTCTAGATCTAATTTCAAACTTTTTTATATATTAACAAACAAAATTGTACAAAAATTAACCCAGTGCGCGTTACATTCAAATTGTCAAAAACTGAAAATTCAATCAATTTTTGCCTCGCCAGAAAAATTTGGCAAAATACACTAAAAAATTTTCAGCCAAATATCAATTATTTTCCGTGTTTCTAGGTCTAATTTCAAACTTTTTCATATAATAACAAACAAAATTGTACAAAAATTAACCCAGTGCGCATTAGTTTTAACTTGTCAAAAACTGAAAATTCAATCAATTTTTGCGCCGCCAGAAAAATTTGGCAAAAATCACTAAAAAATTTTCAGCCAAACATCAATTCGTTTCCGTGTTTCTAGATCTAATTTCAAACATTTTCAAATATTAACAAACAAAATTGAACAAAAATTAACCCAATGCGCATTAGTTTCAACTTGTCAAAAACTGAAAATTTAATCAATTTTTGCCTCGCCAGAAAAATTTGGCAAAAAACACTAAAAAATTTTCAGTTAAACATCAATTCTTTTCCGTGTTTCTAGATCTAATTTCAAACTTTTTCATATATTAACAAACAAAATTGAACAAAAATTAACCCAGTGCGCATTAGTTTCAACTTGTCAAAAAATGAAAATTCAATCAATTTTTGCCTTGCCAGAAAAATTTGGCAAAATACACTAAAAAATTTATAGCCAAATATCAATTATTTTCCGCGTTTCTAGTTCTAATTTCAAACTTTTTCATATATTAACAAACAAAATTGAACAAAAATTAACCCAGTGCGTATTAGTTTCAACTTGTCAAAAAATGAAAATTCAATCAATTTTTGCCTCGCCAGAAAAATTTGGCAAAAAACACTAAAAAATTTTCAGCCAAACATCAATTCTTTTCCGTGTTTCTAGATCTAATTTCAAACTTTTTCAAATATTAACAAACAAAATTGAACAAAAATTAACCCAATGCGCATTAGTTTCAACTTGTCAAAAACTGAAAATTCAATCAATTTTTGCCTCGCCAGAAAAATTTGGCAACATACATTAAAAAATTTTCAGCCAAATATTATTTATTTTCCGTGTTTCTAGATCTAATTTCAAACTTTTTCATATATTAACGAACAAAATTGAACAAAAATTAACTCAGTGCGCATGTGTTTCAACTTGTCAAAAAATGAAAATTCAATCAATTTTTGTCTAGCCAGAAAAATTTGGCAAAATACACTAAAAAATTTTCAGCCAAATATAAATTATTTTCCGTGATTCTAGATCCAATTTTAAAATTTTTTATATATTAACGAACAAAATTGAACAAAAATTAACCCAATGCGCATTAGTTTCAACTTGTCAAAAACTGAAAATTCAATCAATTTTTGCCTCGCCAGAAAAATTTGGCAACATACATTAAAAAATTTTCAGCCAAATATTATTTATTTTCCGTGTTTCTAGATCTAATTTCAAACTTTTTCATATATTAACGAACAAAATTGAACAAAAATTAACTCAGTGCGCATTAGTTTCAACTTTTCAAAAACTGAAAATTCAATCAATTTTTGCCTCGCCAGAAAAATTTGGCAAAAAACACTAAAAAATTTTCAGCCAAACATCAATTCTTTTCCGTGTTTCTAGATCTAATTTCAAACTTTTTCAAATATTAACAAACAAAATTGAACAAAAATTAACCCAATGCGCATTAGTTTCAACTTGTCAAAAACTGAAAATTCAATCAATTTTTGCCTCGCCAGAAAAATTTGGCAACATACATTAAAAAATTTTCAGCCAAATATTATTTATTTTCCGTGTTTCTAGATCTAATTTCAAACTTTTTCATATATTAACGAACAAAATTGAACAAAAATTAACTCAGTGCGCATTAGTTTCAACTTTTCAAAAACTGAAAATTCAATCAATTTTTGCCTCGCCAGAAAAATTTGGCAAAAAACACTAAAAAATTTTCAGCCAAACATCAATTCTCTTCCGTGTTTTTAGATCTTAGTTCAAACTTTTTCATATATTAACGAACAAAATTAAACAAAAATTAACCCAGTGCGCATTAGTTTGTACTTGTCAAAAACTGAAAATTCAATCAATTTTTGCCTCGCCAGAAAAATTTGGCAAAATACACTAAAAAATTTTAAGCCAAATATCAATTATTTTCCGTGTTTCTAGATCTTAGTTCAAACTTTTTCATATATTAACGAACAAAATTGAACAAAAATTAACCCAGTGCGCATTAGTTTGTACTTGTCAAAAACTGAAAATTCAATCAATTTTTGCCTCGACAGAATAATTTGGCAAAAAACACTAAAAAATTTTCAGCCAAATATCAATTCTTTTCCGTGTTTCTAGATCTAATTTTAAACTTTTTCATATATTAACGAATAAAATTAAACAAAAATTAACCCAGGGCGCATTAGTTTCAACTTGTCGAAAAATAAAAATTTAGTCAATTTTTGCCTTGCCAGAAAAATTTGGCAAAAAACACTAAAAAATTTTCAGCCAAACATCAATTCTTTTCCGTGTTTCTAGATCTAATTTCAAACTTTTTCATATATAAACAAACAAAATTGTACAAAAATTAACCCAGTGCGCATTAGTTTTAACTTGTCAAAAACTGAAAATTCAATCAATTTTTGCGCCGCCAGAAAAATTTGGCAAAAAACACTAAAAAATTTTCAGCCAAACATCAATTATTTTCCGTGTTTCTAGGTCTAATTTCAAACTTTTTCATATATAAACAAACAAAATTGTACAAAAATTAACCCAGTGCGCATTAGTTTTAACTTGTCAAAAACTGAAAATTCAATCAATTTTTGCGCCGCCAGAAAAATTTGGCAAAAACACTAAAAAATTTTCAGCCAAACATCAATTATTTTCCGTGTTTCTAGATCTAATTTCAAACTTTTTCATATATTAACAAACAAAATTGTACAAAAATTAACCCAGTGCGCATTAGTTTCAACTTGTCAAAAAATGAAAATTCAATCAATTTTTGCCTCGCCAGAAAAATTTGGCAAAATACACTAAAAAATTTATAGCCAAATATCAATTATTTTCCGTGTTTCTAGTTCTAATTTCAAACTTTTTCATATATTAACAAACAAAATTGAACAAAAATTAACCCAGTGCGTATTAGTTTCAACTTGTCGAAAAATAAAAATTTAGTCAATTTTTGCCTTGCCAGAAAAATTTGGCAAAAAACACTAAAAAATTTTCAGCCAAACATCAATTCTTTTCCGTGTTTCTAGATCTAATTTCAAACTTTTTTATATATTAACAAACAAAATTGTACAAAAATTAACCCAGTGCGCGTTACATTCAAATTGTCAAAAACTGAAAATTCAATCAATTTTTGCCTCGCCAGAAAAATTTGGCAAAATACACTAAAAAATTTATAGCCAAATATCAATTATTTTCCGTGTTTTTAGATCAAATTTTGAACTTTTTCATATATTAACGAACAAAATTAATCAAAAATTAACCCAGTGCGCATTAGTTTCAACTTGTCAAAAAAAAAACATTTAGTCAATTTTTGCCTTGCCAGAAAAATTTAGCAAAATACACTTAAAAATTTTCAGCCAAATATCAATTATTTTCCGTGATTCTAGATCCAATTTCAAACTTTTGCATATATTAACGAACAAAATTGAACAATAATTAACCCAATGCGCATTAGTTTCAACTTTGCAGAAACTGAAAATTCAATCAATTTTTGCCTCGCCAGAAAAATTTGGCAAAAAACACTAAAAAATTTTCAGCCAAATATCAATTATTTTCCGTGTTTCTAGGTCTAATTTCAAACTTTTTTATATATTAACAAACAAAATTGTACAAAAATTAACCCAGTGCGCATGAGTTTCAAATTGTCAAAACTGAAAATTCAATCAATTTTTGCCTCGCCAGAAAAATTTGGCAAAATACACTAAAAAATTTTCAGCCAAATATCAATTATTTTTCGTGTTTCTAGGTCTAATTTCAAACTTTTTCATATATTAACAAACAAAATTGTACAAAAATTAACCCAGTGCGCATTAGTTTTAACTTGTCAAAAACTGAAAATTCAATCAATTTATGCGCCGCCAGAAAAATTTGGCAAAAAACACTAAAAATTTTCAGCTAAACATCAATTCTTTTCCGTGTTTCTAGATCTAATTTCAAACATTTTCAAATATTAACAAACAAAATTGAACAAAAATTAACCCAATGCGCATTAGTTTCAACTTGTCAAAAACTGAAAATTTAATCAATTTTTGCCTCGCCAGAAAAATTTGGCAAAAAACACTAAAAAATTTTCAGTTAAACATCAATTCTTTTCCGTGTTTCTAGATCTAATTTCAAACTTTTTCATATATTAACAAACAAAATTGAACAAAAATTAACCCAGTGCGCATTAGTTTCAACTTGTCAAAAAATGAAAATTCCATCAATTTTTGTCTAGCCAGAAAAATTTGGCAAAATACACTAAAAAATTTTCAGATAAACATTAATTATTTTCCGTGTTTTTAGATCAAATTTTGAACTTTTTCATATATTAACAAACAAAATTGAACAAAAATTAACCCAGTGCGCATTAGTTTCAACTTGTCAAAAAATGAAAATTCAATCAATTTTTGCCTCGACAGAAAAATTTAGCAAAATACACTTAAAAATTTTCAGCCAGATATTAATTATTTTCCGTGATTCTAGATCCAATTTCAAACTTTTGCATATATTAACGAATAAAATTGAACAAAAATTAACCCAATGCGCATTAGTTTCAACTTGTCAAAAACTGAATATTCAATCAATTTTTGCCTCGCCAGAAAAATTTGGCAAAAAACACTAAAAAATTTTCAGCCAAACATCAATTCTTTTCCGTGTTTCTAGATCTAATTTCAAACTTTTTCATATATTAACAAACAAAATTGAATAAAAATTAAC